>OU426903.1:3750000-5000000 GCA_911387775.1 Thymelicus sylvestris
TGAATTGAAGAACAAATCATTACTTTTTTACAAAAAGTTTCACAAAAATAATTATTGGGATAATAAATAAATATTCTTCAACGTTTTTTAATGTCAACATAATAAATTGTATTTGATTAATTAAAATAAGTTTATTTGTTCTCTCATATGACAACACTAACACAGAGTACTAAATAGCCGAAGAAAAGTTTGGCAGGCGCGCACGGCGCAGGATGCGTGCAGGAGAAGTGAAGTTCACGCGCAGTTTGCTTGCAGTTGACGCGCAGTTCAAAAATTACGAGAATACGGTTTAGACGCTAAACGTCAACCAACGTCAACTTGATTGCCGCGTCACTGCCACTTGATTGCAACGTCACTGCAACTCAATCGATGCGTCTTATAGTTACGTGAATTAGGGTGCTGTACCAATTATGCCAAACTATGAAGACCTAAATGTAGTAAAGAAAACTAGGAATAGTGATTGCAACTGTTACATTTGTGTTACGGCTAGATCTAATAGCCATCCAAAAAAAAGGTAGATCTATCTTTTTCCATCATGATCCATTCATAGTTTGGCATAATTGGTACAGGTAATTGGTTTAAATGCAATAGTCCACTTAGTTTGTGTATGTGTGTGGCTGTAAACGAGCGCGCGCGTCCGTGTGTGTGTGCGTGTGTGTGTGTGAGACTATTATTTAATGCACAAATCATTATAAATATGATCTATATCAGACCGTAAAAGGCAATAATTCTTGCATTATCCTTCACATAATATACATGAGTGCCTGCAGAAAAATGAAAAATGTGAATATCTAACAAGAAGAAGCAGCTAGGATTTAAATTCCAATGGGATTTTGACCTATAATTATGCACAAACATAGCCCTATTTTCAGTTTTAGTCGTCATTTTTCCCATACCTGCGTTCGCTTCCTGCCCACCGTGTGTAGTGGAACGCGGCCATTGTCTGCGTAAGTCTAGATGTCACGAGCAGTCACGTCTATACCTACGATAAAATTGAAAAATTAAGCGAAAAAGATTATTCAATTTGTATTATTCTTGGTTCGCAGATATATATTTTCTTGTAAGCTAGGTGATCATTACGAGCTGGAGAGTCGTCGTGCTTCGATTTTTCATGATCAGAACATGATCTCAGTCTGGCGTGACCTTGACCATGGGATTTAAAAAAATGAAATAAAATCTGAATTAAAGATACATACCCATAAAACCAGCATGAGAGCTACCGCCAACCGCGACTGTTCTTCCACCTTCAAGATCAGAGATTCTGTCAGGTTTCCAATCCATGCTATCAGCCCTAATTTAGAGAGTACCTGCAACATATTAATAACATAATTTGAAGTAATTTCCTTCGTTAACAATAAGTAATGGAAAACACAATCATCATATTCTTGAACGTTTTAGTTTTAATCAACATTTTCTTAGACGATTCAATAGACGATTTTCTTTTATAGAAACTTAATATACTATAATATCATGCTTACAAACATATTGGAAATAGAATTATTTTCGATCGATGGGAAATCAGTCGACGTCGCATTAATTGTTTTCACTTTGTTCAAGAATAGACTGAAAATTGATTGGTGTGTAGGCACCCTGAAACTCTCAATTGTAATTGCAAAGTAAAAGAGTCCAAACCTCCATCATAACGAACAACGCGGCAAAGAACAGAAGAGTAGACCACTCGACTCTCGCCAGGATCGGTTCCAGGTCTTCCCTCTCCGCTAGGAGAAGTAGCAGCAGGGCACCCAGCAGTGCTGTCCAGCCCAAAGACAACCGTTCTAGAAAATAAACAATTTTTATGTGAATAGCGGATATATGAATGATATGAATAATAAACGCTACATGCTACATATTCATAGCCCCACATAAAGATTCCCTGTGTCGTGACTTCCATGGAAAACAGTGATGGGAATCTCAGGCAAAAAAACCATAAATCCACACAGGGGATTACTTGGTGAGGGTTTCAGGAATTAATCAAACTGGTGGACTATATCATAGGCCTCCAATTACGCACCAACTCATATTATAATAGTTACAGCATAGTTGATCTAGAATTTTTATTTGGGGTAAACCTTGAACCGATTTAAGTTTTGAAAGCTTGAACCAGATGAGGAAATAAAATAAACCTCATTGAAATTTTGTTAGGGGTAAACGTACGATTTTAGGGAGGGGGGGGGGGGGAGCTTGAGCCTATCCCCTCCCCTGCGACATCCCTCATGGTAGAACTATAAAAGTCAGCTTACGTAATTCAGGTATCGCGTGCAGAAAGAACACTACCACCACAAAGGTGACGCACACCGCAGACTTTATCAGCAGCTGCGTGTCTCTGATGCGATACTGGAAAATAAAATAGAACACAGGTTTAGAGCAGAGGGCAAGGTGGAACACAAATTATATTATAGAGAGAGTGATTGACGAGCACGCAGCCTGACCACTTGATGGTAATTGGCCACTGTCATCTCTCTGGCTATGAGCAATACCAGTGATCGACACAACGCCAACTTTGAAGTATGTAATCTATCTTTGCACATGGACATCGGAAACACCAAAGGAATCACCGATGGTTTGGTCGCCGAGTCGTTTGGCGGCTAACTCGAGCGAGACGGTGGTAGCTAGCATGGTACGCTTTACGGAATGATACAAGCAAAATGAAGAATTAAGTTTATCGCTGACGAAGTTAAATAAACTTACTTTCTGTTTCATATGCGCCAGCGTGGAGTTGAAAACGGGGTCGGACTTGGACTTGCCACTGCCCGCCTCTCGCTTCATCAGCGTCACGTGCAGCTTTTCTACCTGGTGACAAATACGGTATAGGTGTAGTACAATACCCTTTGTACGATTAATCTAGAGTGGGAATAAAATGACAGTAAATCGGCAGGCACACACGTTAAGAACAATGAAGAATCTTAGTTTCCCCACGATGTTTCCATTTATTGAAGCAATTAATAATTATTGACGTGAGCAATTTGGACCTTGTGCGTCTGAAATTGAAGCCACGAGACTGCAATAGATAAAGAATGTGAAATACACACGGCATGTTAGCAGGTCAGCAGTAATTCGGCAATTTTGCTTTTTTGGAACTTCCGATGACCAAATTCCAACTTATCCTAATACTTTTAAGGTATACCTATTTCTATTCGTCGCACAAAATGCCATTCCGTAAAAGAACGCAGAGCCTTATTCACGGCTGGCATGGATCACGCATGGACAGTAAAAAGACATCAATAACACCTACAACCCGAGAAGTAACATTTATCTATCACAACAATGTGTGCCTTACAATCAAAACATTATGTAAGTATAAAGCTTTATGTACAGGGTGACTGACTACTATACCGACATGAGGATTATTAAAAATTAAATGGTGTCTGAAGTTGACATTGTGACTTAAAATCCTCTATTACCTTCTTCTCCAAGGCGCGCCTGACGAGATCCTCGTCCCGGGAGTACGACGACAGCGAACCGGCCGCTCGCTTCCACACTGCAATTTCCTGCCGCATTTCTTAAAACAATCGGGTAGTTATCATAAGATAGTTGCTGATACTGATTAGTGATTACGATAATACGCACGCACAGACAAGCAAACACGTTAATATATTAACTAGTCAAGCTTTGTAAAAAGTATTTAATACAAGTTATAAGTTTAAAACTAAATACACGATTTCATGGTGTCAATGTACTAAAGCAATATTTTTTTTCTGTGCTGAACTTTGAGGAGTTCCCTCGTTTGGACTGTTTGGAGCCAAACCTGAATGTAGTATCAAGTCACACTTAACAAAATAATGGATTTTCATCAGAATTAAAGTAATACGTGAAACAAACAACTAGAGGAGTTGATTAAGAGAGAGTTAGTCTTATAAAATTAAGCTTGCAAGATTTGACGCACACAAACAGGTTTGCTACTATATTCATTAAGTACGTACCTAAGGATAATTTTGGCCATTTTGGCCCCCTACCCCCATTGTAAGAGCACTTTGTATAAGATTTCTTGAACCCCCAATTCGACACTAATATTTTTCTGGTTTTACAAAAGGGTCAGTGCAATTGACCCAATAAATCTTTGATTTTTAGTGTTCATAATAGTATTTCGATTACTAAAATATTACGTATGGCTTTATCCATTCCCCCCATCCGATATAAAGGCATGTAGAGATTTTAAGGACCCTCTTCCCCTCGACACCCTTACGTAAATAATGAATAATCTAAATAAAAACTAAATAAAATCTAAATAAAAAAAAACCTTAAGCTAAATAAAAGCATCTAATAATCTAATAATTACATTGACACAAACACAAACGTAGCAGGGGCATTAAGATACATATCGACGCTTGAAAGGTAAAAATTACCAAGCAACCTGTTGGGTGATATTGAGCTATAAACATCACTAAATTAATAAAAAATTCTGCGTCGATTGATCATATGACTGATTGATGCTAGGAAGAGTTTTGTTGCCGCTTGGTAACTTAAAAACAATTTCAGCGATTTTTACGATTTTTTTTTCTAATATTAAAAACTTTAAAATGCTCTAGTGTAACGCTTGAAAGGCAAAAATTACCAAGCGACATGTTGTGTCGCTTGGTAATTTTTGCCTTTCAAGCGTTGTTATATCGAAAAGGGCGGTAAGTAAGTGGTCACGAGTGCTTACCGAGGATGTCCCGTGGGACAGTGTGGCGCAGCTTGTTGATGTCGCGGAACATGTACCGCAGCTGCAGGTACGTCTGCACCGACACCGCCAGGATGCCCACGCCCATGTGCAGCGTGAACGATGTGAAGTTTATGTTCTGGATACACAAATATATACAGGTTGAATTTTTCAAGCGTGCGTGGATTGCCAAATCCGAAACTATGGGGAATAGCGAAAGGTGGTCAAAGAGTCATGGATTTTTCAAAAATGTAATGTATTGTTTTAGTTTTCATCAAAATCGGCCCCGAGACTTCTTTCAGTATTTTTACACACACATTCGTTAAACTTATAACACCCATTGAGGTAATACATAGAGAAGCTATCTCAAACATAATTACTTTTTAACAAAAAATAAAACCAACGAAAAAAAAAACTGAAAAGCAAAAAATAAAATAAACCATTTAGTATTATAAATTAAGATCCGAAATTAACAGTAAATAAATAATTTTGAGACCGTGCCAAACAAACAACCAAAATTAATTACATAAAATTCATAATATTATGAGGGCAGCGGCATGCGATGCACACGGCAGCAGCAGCGCGGCGCTCATCTTTTCGCCGTTTGTTTTTTCATTGGTTTGGCACCGCCTCAAAATTATTTATTTACTGTTAATTTCGGATCTTAATTTATAATACTAAATGGTTTATTTTATTTTTTGCTTTTCAGTTTTTTTTTTCGTTGGTTTTATTTTTTGTTAAAAAGTAATTATTTATTAATTTTTAGTTGCTATAATACTTATAATTAATAATAAATTGTTGATTTTATGAATTATAGATTCAGTTACCAGGTAAGAATGTAGTAGATGAAATATCAATCATCCCCTATTTTCGTAGCTATAGGGGTAAAATTTTGTTTCGAAATTTAAACAAGAGTAACCTCAAGGTATACACTATTCAATAAAAAAAGAATCATCGAAATCGGATAATCCAGTACAAAGTTATTGGGGTTAACATGTAAAAATTCCGGGTAAAAAACGGGTGAATAATCAATCATTCCCTATTTTCGTACCTTTAAGGTGGGAATAAAATTTTCAAAAAAATATGGGACCAACTTCAGGACATACGCTATCCAATAAAAAAAGAATCAGCCAAATCGGTCCTCCCTTGGCCGATTTCTGCGTGATCATACATAAAAAAAAAAAATATATACGTGTCGAATTGAGAACCTCCTCCTTTTTTTTCGTCGGTTAAAAATGTGTGTTCCACCGCCGGCATGCCCTGCGTTCTCTTTTCAAACTAGAAGCCTCGTTTGCACACTTGCCATAGAGTAACTTTGTATATGACATTTGTCGAACCAAGACAAGCAGTCACCGACTCCAAATCTTTACAAGTTCTTACTCCAACTTTATTTAACACGTTCGCTGCGTTACGGCAAGTATTTTGCCGTATTTGACTTTCCGCCAGTGCGGCAGCTTGTTGTCCTAGTTTTGCCCACGGTGCGGGGGTGATCTAACTATGTTCCTTTACGTGTAGATAAGAGACAATGATAATTTCGATATTGTAGCTTTTAATATAATAATATTATGCACTAATACAATACGGCAAAATAGTTGCCGTAACGCACAATAGGATAAATATTTTTATTCAGTGCGGTACGGCAACTATCTTGCCGTACCCCCCCAACCCCGCGCCTCACTGCATGCGTCCGCGCGGCATCTTAGTTTGCGTTAGTGCTGGCCGTACGTAAAGCACTCGATAATTTTTATGCGGAAAACTATGCAGTATCAATCTAAAAAGATTAAAAATCTATAATCTAAAAAGTTTAAAATAAAAAATATATACGTGTCGAATTGAGAACTTCCTCCTTTTTTTTCGTCGGTTAAAAAGCAGGCATTACAGGCAGTCTTACAAGTATTGCCAATTATATAAATTTTTATATTAATTATGTTGACTAATTAAGAAGTTAAGTTTTGTTGATTAATACACTGTCAAATTTTAATGTTATGTCTTCAATAAAGAATATCTTTAAAGTATCGATTGTCATTTTAAAAGTAAACCCCCCATCCCTAGCATTTTTTCACTTCTATGCTATACGGCAAATATATTGCCGTAAATGACTTATTTTGAAAAATCCCTGTATCTTTTAAAATATCGAACAGAACCCCGGACTGCCGCAGCGAGGTATACACAAGGATGTAGCCTATCGAGTATCGACTCGTTAAAAAATACAATTGGTATGGGTCGTTTCCACGTCTGTATGGACTTTGAAAGTCAGGTGCTGGTACGGCAAAATAGAGGTCGTAACGCATATCAGGAAATATAGATACGGGCAGTATTTGTCTCGTACCGCACTAGCAGAAGGTTTAGATCTAATGCTACCGCAGCGAACGTGTTAACGTGCAAAAGCGTTTAAACGATTTCAAACGTAATTACCATTGATTCGTGTCAAAAACTCCAACACTTTAAATTGCTCACAAGCGTCGCGTCGGCAATCTTATTTAGTCCATTAACACGATAGTGGCTTGCCAAGTTCAAACACTCCTTATGATTTTTTCATTCAAAATGGCGGGAACATTGCTCAATAATTTAATTAAATTCGTTTTAGTTGATTTAAGTTAAGATTTTGTTTTCTTACTGATGATAAAGTGATAACATTATCTTTTTTGTTTTTTGTCTTGCAATTGTGACACATTCTTATTACGCACAGGTACGACGGCATTTTTTCAGTTTTTTCATAAACAATTTTGTCATGCGGCCGCAATGAGCGCCGCCGAGTGACAGAATGAAATGCAGCCGGCCGGCTGCAATGCACACCCCCGAACCCAATGTTCGCGGTGTCTGTTCTATACGCTAGTAATATTAATTCTATGATAACACCCGTCTTTTTTGCGTCGGGGCGTCTTTTCCTTGTATACAACGCCAGAACGCAGCCATAGGAAACTGCTCGCGTATATATTGTAAAGTATTTTTTAAATTTGTTATTACAAAGCATACACGAATTTTGCGTACTGATCGCGTATATAGTCTACTCGATAAGTTCAAAATGGTTGAAATTAGAGATACTGCTCTTAAAAATACGTGCGATAGCTCATTCTGTTCGGAATGATGTCTAGAAAAATGTTTCGGAAGCGTTTACCAGCACGTAAAAAATTGCAAAAGTTATTGACAAAATAAAGTTGAAAAAAAAAAGTATTTTGTTTTTGGTAATCACTCCGAAACTATTAATATTTAAGAAATTTTAAAACAAGATTCTTAAAGTAGAGGAAATTTCCAAACAATGACTCGCGACTCTCGGAACTCTATCTCCATTATTTATAACTTTAATTTAACGCTGAAAATGGGTCTCCACGCTGCATTTTTAGGTTGCGCGTGCGGCGTCAAAACCGAGTTCGTCACACTCAATAATTTTTTAAGGTATTAATTATTTATTTAAAAAAATAAAAAAAATATGGTGTATTCGAAACACTTCAAAGAATTTGCTCCCGTAGGAAATTTTGCTTAAAGTTAATTTTTCAACAAGTTAGACGATTGTTAATTAACTAAATTTTCTCGAACTTCCATTTTCATTGTACATTAAAAAAAATGTTTAAGTAATTGTCCTATAAATTTTTCGTTTCGTGGAGCCCTTCTTATATACATGCTTAACGAGATCACGTCATAAAAGTTTAAAAAGTTTTAATACTTTGTGTATAATAATTTTATAAGTTGAACAAAAAATGAAAAATCCAAATAATATTATTGAAAATATTTTTTTCTCAATTTATTATTACATAATCGTTTTGGCATTCATAAAAGACATTTAATGACTTGAAAAAAAAAATTCCCTCATTTTTTTATATTTTTTTTTTTATAAACAAATAAACTATTTCAATGCTTTCAAAAAAAATTACCTTAATATCTTATTCTTTACAAAACAATATGATTTTTGAAAAAAAAAAATTTTTCTTAATAATGATATTTAATTGTTTATAATTGTTTTTTAATATTTCT
Organism: Thymelicus sylvestris; assembly: GCA_911387775.1. Lineage (NCBI taxonomy): Eukaryota > Metazoa > Arthropoda > Insecta > Lepidoptera > Hesperiidae > Thymelicus > Thymelicus sylvestris. The sequence goes on from OU426903.1 coordinate 3,758,612, forward strand.
ATTGTTTGAATAATTAGTTAATAATTTTTTTTTCTTAAAAATTATAATTAACCATCTTTAATAGAAATGTAAAAAAATATTTTTTTTATCAAAAATTTCATTGTTTTTTAACTTAACAATTTTTTATAAACAAATTCTCAACTTTTTTATATATTTTTTCTGAAACACCTAAAAATAAAAAAAACAACGATGTACAACAAAGTACAGATAAAAACATTTTTCAATTCTTTAATTTCGATTCGATAAAAAAACGAAAAAATTGTTTGTTCAACTTATAAAATTATTATACACAAAGTATTAAAACTTTTTAAACTTTTATGACGTGATCTCGTTAAGCATGTATATAAGAAGGGCTCCACGAAACGAAAAATTTATAGGACAATTACTTAAACATTTTTTTTAATGTACAATGAAAATGGAAGTTCGAGAAAATTTAGTTAATTAACAATCGTCTAACTTGTTGAAAAATTAACTTTAAGCAAAATTTCCTACGGGAGCAAATTCTTTGAAGTGTTTCGAATACACCATATTTTTTTTATTTTTTTAAATTAATAATTAATACCTTAAAAAACTATTGAGTGTGACGAACTCGGTTTTGACGCCGCACGCGCAACCTAAAAATGCAGCGTGGAGACCTATTTTCAGCGTTAAATTAAAGTTATAAATAATGGAGATAGAGTTCCGAGAGTCGCGAGTCATTGTTTGGAAATTTCCTCTACTTTAAGAATCTTGTTTTAAAATTTCTTAAATATTAATAGTTTCGGAGTGATTACCAAAAACAAAATACTTTTTTTTTTCAACTTTATTTTGTCAATAACTTTTGCAATTTTTTACGTGCTGGTAAACGCTTCCGAAACATTTTTCTAGACATCATTCCGAACAGAATGAGCTATCGCACGTATTTTTAAGAGCAGTATCTCTAATTTCAACCATTTTGAACTTATCGAGTAGACTAATAGTTTGTATCGTAAGATGCTCGCGTCTTCGTTCCAATCTATACTACACTTCGGGATCTCTGCCTTTTCGCCGAATATTGTTTGGCAGATTATCACTTGCCAACTAACGTTTCGCAGAATTTTATTTCGCCGAATAATCAATTACCAACTTATCACATAATTTTGTTTTATTTCCCAACCTAACAGTTGCCAACGGTACGTTTGGTCTACCTTTTATAATGACACTTTTCAAAAGGCCAACTCATTCATTTAGTTGTCTATATTGTTTACCAAATGATGTATTGAGTAAAGTAAAATGACAAATACAATGATAATTACAAAATTGCATTATATGCACTTTTAGGGAGAATTTAGGGGATTTTGATACACAAACAGGCTTCCAAACTTCTTCGGCGTTTACATTCACTCTAGGGGTAGGGCAGACTAGTGGGGTCGGGGTTGACTAAGTCGGTTCTGTCACCAATTTTAAAAAATTATCCGCCCCCCACTCCCCCGTCACGGGGGTTCCGATACACACACTATTAGTCCGTATGCGTAATGGCGCTGTACATTATGGAACAAGATATACTTCTACGTCTTCTATGAAGTATACGCGATTATTTGCGTACTGCTCGTGTACGGATTGGAAGAACTTAGTAAAAAAGTTAGTTCCAATCTATACGTGGTTAGTTTCATACCCCTGCGTTCTGGCCTTGTACAGAATGGCAAAACGCTGCGTGGGGGGATAATAAAAGCTCGTTAAGTGAAAATTGAAACAATTTCTTATCTAACTTGTCTTCCTACTTATTTATGTACAGCGTTTATCTCACCTCCTTCAGGATAGAAGGGTGGCTGGCAATGATGACGTTAGGGGGATCCCCAACAGGGGTGGCGGCCCCTCCCACGTTACTGAAGATGACCATGGACATCAGCACCGGCACTGGGTTTAGCTGCATCACCTCGCAGAGCCTGATAAGGTGGTTTGATATTTGTGAAAATAAGAAATAATATTTAATAATTTTTAATTGAGGACTCCTGCACAAGAACAAAGAAATCCCTTGACCAATTTTGCAGAAATACAAAATTGGTTAAAAGTAGATATTTCTAGATAAAAAGAAGTCAATGTAATAAAATTTACATTCTCTGATAGGTTATGGCTCTTTCTACTACTTACTTCTTCTATTCGGAAGTGAATTACCTTAAAAAGTTTCAACTTCTGTTTTTTTTTCTTTCGTTCTTTCTTTAAGACGATCCACTATTTACGAAAGACTCTTTAAGTGAAATTTTTCGTGCCAAGACTTTCATTTCCTCATACCGTATAGTAACAGGCGTCATGAGTAGAACGGTGGTGACGTTGTCCAGGAATGTGGAAAAGAATGCAGTGAAGAAACACAGGCAGTTGATCAGCGGCCATGTTCTACCACCAGTCATCTGGAATATGAGGTTAACGTCTTTCATATAGTAATAAAAAAACACAACTAGCGATTCGAGTGATAAACTGAGGTAAAACGACAGATAACTATTGTTCTAGCGACATTCTAGTGATTTCTAAAGCACGACCATGCTTCGGAGGGGTACCAATCGTCGGCTTCTTTCCCCGTCCTTAGCAGTCGCAGCCATCGAAGGTCTTCAGGTGACGTGATAAAACTTCCAACACTTGTTTTTGCTACTAACCAACCAACAACGAATGGAGTAGGCCTGAAAGACGACAAGAAAAGACGTCTGACCTGTTGTGGCATGTAGTGGAAGATTAAAGGACTGCACAAAATCTCACCTCAAAAGCAACAACTGCGAGATAATCAAAGAGGCCAGTTTCAGCAAGAATGGCGACGAGGATCATCATGCTGAAGAGCAGTAGCAGCGTCTCCACGTCCAGCCAGGACACCAGCTCGGGCAGCGAGGGTCGCTCGCCACTCAGCGCCAGGACTGCCACTCCCAGGGAAGAGGAGAGCAGTGCTGCTATCGTGCGGTTTACTACCTGGATAATAGATAGTTTATCCGTCTCGAAAAGTTACATTTAAATATTGGCTATTTATTATTTCTCCACGGGGTTCATCTGGATAGCTACCACCCTCTTGCCTGAGTCAGCCGCCAAACAACTCAGGGTTGATTGAGAGCCAATCTTTTCTTTCTTTTTCTTATCAGTTTCTTGGTCGGTGCATCAGTGATTCGTAAGGTATTTCTGATGTCCATGAGCGACGATAGAATAGTCACATTCGTCCATGGACAATCGTCACAGGAAAATTGATCAGCAACATTCTAATTACAAACAAACAGCGAACGTTCGATAACTAAAAAACATTTAGGGTTAATTTAGAAGGTGTTCGTAATTAGTCTAATAGGCAAAGAACTCAGTGACAATCACCATGCATAAGTAACTATGATATTAATTTATGTTGCATAGATTGATTTCTAACATGTAGCCACTATGACTCCTTAATTCCATGAGCTCATTTCACTTTAACATAGCAATTTTTAAGGCTTTCATAAGTCTAGTTGGTTAAAGAGCTTCTTGAGACAAATTCCGTGCCTATAAAGTGTTAATGACTCTGCAAACGTAACGTGTTAAAAACAACATACCTCAAATATGATCAATATGTATAGAATGAGAAGCAAAATGGTTGCGTATATGATGCCGTCTTCCTCTGACAATGGATTGAGTTGGTAGCACAGCGTCAATGGGACTGTCTTGTTGCTGGAGGTCTTGATTCGTAGAAATACTTGAGTTTCTGGAACAAGTAATTTTGGATGTACTTAACTGATGTATATAATGCAGCTGGGTAGTAATAACAGATAAATAATACAGCAACAATTTGTATTTCACAATGGGTGGACTCTTGGGCAAACCTGACAATTAGAGGACGTCATCACTTTAATGTAAGCAAGTGAAAACGAGCCAATTCATAATCAAAAGAAGGCAGATTATAATGTACCAGTAAATCGAAAATGACTAACCATTTTTTTCTAAAATGCTGGATGCATTATCCCAGGCTTGCTCTTGAATTCCAGTCTGATTGGAGATAGGTCCCGGAGAAAACAGCTTGGTCTGACGCTCTAGATACAGGGTGGTCTCATCCGTGGCGCTGGCTGCGAAGTCTATCACATCTTCCGGTTGAAGATATCTGGACCAGACTGTAGAATTCTGTAAATGGAATGGTATATTTTTCACCATAAAGAACTTTGATCACATGTGCTGAATTGCTGATTCCCATTTTATGTCGCTTGTGACATGAAAAAGCTTATGTTATTGTGGTGGGAATCTTTCAGAAGGTCTGGGGAATATTCCTGGGATCCTGTGTAATCGCACGTAATTCACGAATGTTGGAGGACAATGCCAAATTAACGGAATTAACCCCCCGTGATTAAAAACATAGTCCATAAGCGGCCATATCACCTAAGAGGCACGGGCAATCCTGAAATCCTTTATCCCTAAAAAACAGTATTTCACGGCCCTGTTCCATCCTTTTCATAGCAAGATTAACTTTACCTGCACAGGTAACCCTCTCGTGCGGTAGCGAGTGGGAATTTTATGTATCATGTATAAAGGCACCGTTTATTTGTAAAAGCTATAGCGGCAGAATCAACAAGCTGCAAAACTGTTTACGCTCCGATGAGAAACGTCCAGCATGCCTAATGTTTATGAACACAGAACGGCAGATGTGCTTGTTTGTCCAATGTCTAATGACACAGTTTACTAATACGGCATCAAATATTTATGGTGGTCGTACGTTGGTGTTGATTTTGACAAGATTTTGTGATATCACACTGTCGTCTTTAACACTATTATAGTTAGGAGGTCAGTGATTAGTGCGGATTGTTTGGACGTGATTTTTGTGTGGATTATTACACAGATAAGTTTCTTTTGTTGCAAGATGAGGAATGTTAAGTGAAGCTTTCAACCTGTTCCAATAATCCTTCATCAGTCGGTAAACGCCTCTCAAGCCATAAGTACAGCCGGCACTTTGTTTCATTCCGAGATACGACTGCAAAGGGTCCCGTCAGCTTTACTGATACCGAGAATTCGGCGTTTGTTGAATAGAGTTGGTATTCTGCAAAAAAAGAAATATTGTTTATTATAATTAACTTAAAAGCGTAATAGAAAGTAGAAGATGTCTGATGGTAAAGACGCCAACAGTTTACAACTGCAACTATCGTATACATGATATACATTGTTGTACCTGAATAATCTTATACCGAAATGGAAGTGGTGGAACAAATCTAAAGTAGAGACATGCATGAAATATGGCTACGTCTCTTCTAAAATCAACTGTGTCATCAATTATCAACATTGCCATTATTTAAAAAACACAGGTGATTCAGATGCCTTCGACATCACCACGATTATTAAGATCAGTCAACAGTTTTTAGGACACATGTAAACTGTTAGCTTTCAAAGTTGGTATTCTCGGACGGACGGATTCATGGGGTCAATTTTGGAGTCAATAGGTTTATAGTAACGCCTTTGGTGTTCCATGGGATGCGATAATCACTTTTTTATGGCTTAAGCAGGCAAACGAGCAAACGGGTCACCTGATGGTAAGTGATCACCGCCGCCCATGGACATTAACAACATTAAGGGTGTCACCAATGCGTTGCCGGCCACGAAGAAAACAATAGACCCGCTTTTTGAAGGACCATGTCATAGCTTAGTGGAAACACATCGGTAGGAAGTTCGTTCCACAGTATGCACATCCGTGGCAGGAAATTACGTGAAAACCGAACTGTGTACGAACGCCACGTATACAGGTGGTGTTGATGGATATCATCATGGATATCAATTACCATTAGGTGACTCTTCTTGTTGTTTACCCGCTTACGGTGTTAAAGATTTGCGTAGAATATCAGTATCATATATGTACCTTTGACGTCTCCAGGGTTCACAGCCGTATGGAGAATAACATCAGATTTCTCCTGGTTCATGAGCAGGGATACTGTGAGAAGCACCCAGCCGGCAACCAGCGCGGATAGCTTCAGAATACGTAGGCCACGTTCGATCTAGAATACACCATGTTTATTAACAGCACTGATATTAATAATGCTAAGCAATCCTATCATAACTTAAATACGGAATAATCATATGAACCATTCAGAGTGGCGCAATTTAGGAGATTCCTATGTCTAGCAATGATGGATCTTTAATTACCTTTATCAGATTATCAGCAATATAACAGTCTAAATTTAATATTATTGTTCCAAATTACTGCAATTCTGTCATAACTCGTATTGTTTCAATGGAAATGTAACTCTTTAATCAAAAAAAATAAGAAAGTAAGTTCACGTACCCGTTTCTTCTTGGCTGACTTAAGTTTTTTGTCATCATCCGAATTCATTGGTTCCATTAACCTGTAAAATGGGACATTTATTAGCAATCTAAAAGTCCTGTCCATCTCCTGCAGAAATTAGGTGGAATCAGAATTTTTGGATAATGAATTTAGTAGTAAGAAGCCAGTGGTAGCTTTTCATACATCTTCCTTGATACATAGCATTGCTCCAGCAACTTACACCAATAATTACTTCTACCATAGCTCTTGGTTCTTGGGTACACTGTAAGGAAGTTGCTTTCTAATAAAGATTTGAAAAGTCATAAGAACCTTTGCCCCGCTTCCTTGGATGCGTCATGGTCCTCCACATTGTTCTTTTCTGCATCTACTTCTGAGATCTTCTTATCAAATATATTTCTGTCTCCCTCTGTCAAGTCATCTGGAGAATTTATTTTACCTGCAAAATATTATTATTTTGTTCAGACCAAAAATTCAATTAGGTGAATTTGTTAGGTACCTTTGTTATAGATTCTAAAGCTCATGCTATTGTTAGGCTGGTCTCCTGATTTTGGCATTTTCTTCTAGCTAATCCTGATAATTAGTCTTATGATACATAGATGCCTAATAGAGGGTAGTAACTATCATTGGTTCGATCTTCAATAAATGACTGACTTCAAAATAATTCATAATGATAATAGTTAATTGTATTTTATATTTGTATAGAATTCATTAATTGTTTTATATTGAATAATAGAGGTAATTATGATATGGTTAAATTTAATGGCTATTATGAGATTTGGTAACTAGATAAAAACAAAATTTGACATTTTCTATATAAATTTAAGTAAAGTTACTAGATAAGACATTTTTTGACATTTTGTATTGTATTTGTATTTTGCATGCCATAAAAGGCGGAATATGCCGTACCAAATTGTAAGACTAACAACTTATAATGTAACTAACCCATATTCATGCAAATAAATTGAATTGAATTGAATTGAAAATAATGTTTTTTTAAAACAAACACAACATACGGATAAGAGACTGCATGAATTAGCATAACCCACCCCTTCACTACTTCTATTTACAAAAAAATGTACCATAGACGGAATGATTTCCCAAGTAATAAAAAAAATATTCAAATGATACTATCCCAAATAAACGCACGTACCCAAGTAAATATTTGCGCCTAGTCACCTGTTTTACTATTCTAATTATCTAGTTCATTTTACTTTACGAATTATCTAACTGTAAACATAATGCCAGTTAAATTAGGTGCTTCATGCAAAGCCTGATAGCAAACAAGCTTTAGAATATCATGTGACATAATATAGCATAACGTTATATGGTATAATATTGTACTTTCTGCACACTCTAGAAAAATCCCACGACTACCCAGCGCTCATGACCAATGTCAAGCACCGTACTATGTTGAATCTTCAGAAATAAATGATAATAATAACCAAATTAATGATTGTAATAAGGCTAACAAAATAGATAACATTTTTCAGTAGCTCGAGCACGAATATTTGCGAGAAAGTATTCGTATGGTTAAAGTAAGCAGTTTGTCAAATTTGTATGGCATTTTAGTACCATTTACGCACGATAGGGGCGCTTTTGAAAAAATGCCATACAAATTGCTTACGTTAACCATACGAATACCTACTTTCTCGCAAATATTCGTGCTCGAGCTACAGTTCTCAACAGATCGATCGACACTTTGATGTAAGTGTGTGCGTGAGGTTTATGTTAATAAATAATCAGTAAATGATAAGATGCACCTGATAGTTATTTGTAGATAGACAAGTAGAACGTTGGAGGCTAGAAAGATGACGACTAAAAGGAAGGAGAAGAACTTTTCTATTTGGCTCTGTGACTTATTTGCAGTCCAAACACAATGACCAGATTTTTTTTAAGGAAGGTTTGTATAGCAATTAGTAACTCTTATCTTTGCAAAAAAAGATCTAATGTCATACTGCTTCAGTACAGATTAGTGAAGAGATTACCGAAACAATTACAAGAACCTTATCGAAGGTAAGTCAAGGCTGAATGACTTGTTATCCATCGATAACAACCGGTACCGACTATCGACAGTAAAAAAGGGAAATTCGACTATCTACCTGAACAATATCTAAGTGATTTATAATGTACACCATCTTAGGCCATTTTATCTGCATATAATTTTTAGGATTCTTTTCTATGAGTCTTCTGGAAGAAATCGCTGGTAAGCGATAAGGCAACCTATTGTGTTGTACTTACCAATAGGTATACCCTTTTGTAAATGTCTTCTTTAGTGTGTATAGTACAATCGATAAAAGTTTAAATAAATAAAATTCAAATAGCGTCGAAGAGTCAGTAGTAACGTGCGGCTCACACATTTTTCTGATACCTGATAGTCGGTCAATCAAATAACACCAAAGGCATCTTTGGTGTTGATTGATTCGGGTGACCGCTACTATCATTTGTCAAAAAGAATTGCTACGAATGGTTTCAATCCAATAATCATTACCATTAGTCTCTCCTCTTATGGAGGCCTAATTGCTAAGAATTATTAATGGAAGTAACTCTCACCATGGTGTTGTTCATACAGCTGCTTGAAGGGTGCCAAGGAAGGGTCGAACTTGATGGAGTCTGGCAGATCCAGCCACACCTCCAGGCTGCCCGGCGTCAGGTCACTGCAGGAGAGCTTGGTTAGAGCGTCCACGTGTTTCTTGCCCCAGGGGCGGATTCTCTCGAAGACGCTCGGACGCGACATTGCATTGTTTTAGACTTCACGCACTTGTTAACAAACTTAGCGGCAGTTAGGAACAAATTGTCTTTTCACACTGGCTTCGATCACGGAACTTAGAAAAGCTTGCCAAGTAAAGTTTTTTTAATTACTACGTGCATTATCAAGTAATCATAGTGATTTCAATTGTTTGTTTTGAATAGTTATTTTTATCCGGTTTCCAATTTTAAACTCTCTATAAACAGATTCATTAATTACAAATATTTCAGGTAATTCTGTTTGTATGTTCTTAATGTCAGAATTAAAGATGTTTCGAACTTAGCTCGCTAGTATATGTATATCTGCTTAATTTGTAGAAATAACTCCTAGATTAAATACGTGCTCTAAAAAAGATGAAAATAAAAATCTGCGTGACAACCCTATGGAATTTATTTATTAGAAGAATCGTCTATTCTTTGGCCATTTGAAAACTATCATTTTAGTAGGTACTCTTAATTAAGTTTCTAGTACCTAATTACTGTTATTTATTTTAAATTAATCTTTTTTTCTACTTTACATAACGTATAGGGAAAAAAGGCGGACTGAATACTAAAAGTATTCTCTCCCAGTCAACCTTATTATGGTAAATATTATATGTCCTTATCAAAAATGCTCTAATGAATTCTCATGGCTTTACAATCATGTGACCTCGACTCTAAACATGGTAGGTACCATGGTACATTTCTTACAATTAGTGTCGTAAATTCAATATTTAACGCAAAACACCATGGAACCACCATGACGGGTATTAACACCTGCCTTAAAGGATATTTATTTATTTACTCTTTATTGACCACAATATTAAATTACGGTACAATTGGCGAGCTTAATGCTTAATGCATTCTCTACCAGCTAACCAAGTACAAGCAAGCCAAACAGAGACAACACGAAGGGTGGTATAAATACAGTATTTATATAAACGCAACATACATAATATGATAAATATATAATAAATACATATATACCATACATACTATAATATACATACATACATACATACATATATTGATGTGTTGAAGCCTAATGTACTAAATGTAAAGTGTTGATTCAAGACAACCTTTTTATAGGGTTGCTAATTGCTAAAGCGCTGCCTAGAAGCGTATGCGGGGCGTATTAAAATATTTCTAGGAAAATTTTAAGACGACATTTTAGGGTCAGCAGTTATCGTCTAAAGTTAAAAATGTAGGCCTAGGTCAATTTTCTGCCCTTGACCTTCTTTTGTTTATTCTTAAATCATAATACATAATACAAAAAAATTCAAGGTAGATATCAAAGTATCATTGTACAAATTGAAGTGAATTACGTGCAATGACGAATTGACAGACCAAACTTTTTTAAGTGATGTTTTTTTATTTGCGGCTTTATATTTATTACACAAAGCTTTCACGTGTGACAACCCTAGTGTTATCATATCGCATGTCGTAAGCGTTGCGAGGTGAGACATGGGACATAAAAATGTTGACAAGTTCATCCTACGAAACGCAACTTAACGGCATACCATAGTCCATAATAACTGAGCTACCTGCTACTTACATGTAGTAGGACTTATCATAATAATAATATTAATATTTTTATTATAAATCGCAGGTAAATGATTTAATGGTGCCGTCGACTTTCAGGTGTCCAAGCAAATGTACTAAACATATACGGGGTTACTGCAACAACAGAGTGAAAGTACAGAAAATAGGACACGAATTTAAGCATTCATAGACAATACGCGATGTACGAACAGACAGTGATAGAATAAAACATGATCTATTAGCATTTTGATGGAAACTTAGGAACTTAACACCAAAACAAAAGAATGATAATACTTTAATTTATTCGCATAATGATTTAACCGGTTAAGGTTATTTATTTGGTACTCGACACTGAAATTTTATGTTGTTTTTTTTTTGTGAATTGCAGCTGTTTAATGTCGTAAGTTGATAAAACTTCGATTCGCTTTGGCTATTGAAATATGTAAAATATTACTGTTTTCATTAATATAATAATATTACGTAGTTAACTGAATTGAGTTTAACGTTTGTTATTCGGTGTATGTCGGTAATATGGGAGAAACAATAGAATTGAATTCCTAAGGACAACTTATGGAATTTTTCAACACGTGGTTAATCTTATCTTTATCTTATAACCATGCAGAATAATCATAATAAAATAGTAAGACACGTCATATTATACGAAGAATTCATTATTTTTCATTGTCATAGACGTTGGTCTACTAATTGTTACTTCTTAAATTAGTTCCATTTTATGCATGAAGTTGGCGATTTTAACAACAATCAATTTTATAAAGTGCGTGCGAGTTACCGAAAGAATAATGAAGGTGTCAATTAGGTGAGATAAATTCATGAATCAGCTGAAAACATGGACTAGCCCGAGATAAGCACCATATGAATTTTGTAATTTTATCTTTAGCAATTTTGCAGGCGGCCCTCATGATTACTCTTATCTAGGGTTACCAACGCAAATTATTGAAAATTGCTGCACAATTATGTCGATGTTATAAAAAAATTAAAATGTGTGCAATTCACACGTGGTAGAAGTGAAACCTTCAAAATTTTTGTTTTCAAGATAATGAGACGAATGTAAAATTTCGGGAAGATGATAAATGTAGGTTTCACTAATCTACTTCACCCCGCCCCGCTCGACTCTAGTCTCCACTCAACTCCAGTCTCCACTCATTTCTAGTCTCCACTGGACAATTTCGTTTCATAAAATTTCAAGTCAGTCTCCAACTCTCCACTCATTTCTAGTCTCCACTGGACAGTTTCGTTTCATAAAATTTCAAGTCACCCCCGTACTAAAGAAGTTTTCACTTCAAAAAAATCGATCAAAAGCATGTCAGGCCACGCGATCAACATTTGTAAAAAGTGCGGTCATTTTAGTTACTTTATAGATATTTCAGCGTCGTCCCTAGTTTTTTATCAGGGTAGAAGTAAGTCTTTCAGCGCCCTTTGGTCAAAACTTTCAAAAGTGAGGCTCCTCTAAAAATTAAATTCCGGACATGTCGGATCAAATGCGGACGATTGCCACGATTGGTAACCCTATTCTTATCAGGATTTCCACGGCACCTATTCACAAAGCTATCTCTATCTCAGTAAACGCGGAAGCTTTTAACGTCGTATGTTGGAAATGTACTCCAAAAACCTACTATAGTATTTTTTTAGACGAGTCTTGGCACTAGTTTTTATTTAAATATTAGTTTAAAAAAATATTAATAGTAAACAGAAATTAGTTTTAGTGTGATAATTTATCGTTTAATTCTTGTCATTTCATTATATCTTACTCAATCAAGCACCAGCTTTTGAATATAAAAAGAATCATCAAAATTGGTACACCCAGTAAAAAGTTAAGACACAAAAAAATACAGTCTAATTGAAAACCTCCTTTTTTGTCGGTTAAAAAATAAGTACATGGTTCAAAACACTAACGACAATGTAACAAAAATAAGGCTTAATCAAGACACTGAAGCAAATAATTATGAAACGGCGGGATTATTAATAAACCTAGAGATAGTTAGTAAAATCCTGAAGCCTGAAGGTGACCTGAAGATCGGAAGAAAAGTCAGTCAATGGTAGTAAGTGATATTTAATCTTCACGTATAGACTTGAAGACATGGACAACATTAGAGAAATACCCATTGCAACTATGAGACTAAAATGCATTACAATATTGCAGTTAGAAAACTAAGCTATGATTTTGCAATGGGCATATTACCCGTGTACGAAGGAAAAGTTATTGACCATAAAAGGTAAATGCTTACCCACAATATTCCATTTCAAAAGGATACTCAAAGAAACATCAAACAAAACTTTCAAAAACAAAAGAAACGGTGAGTTCAATGACACTCGACACTGGACTGAGCCAGTTGTAACCGGTTCAAAGCGGTTACGTCAGTTGCACGGCCATTTTGAGGTCTGCGCTTGTTTTCTTTTTGGCATTTGCAATATTCTGTCACTGGCATACAAAATACACAAGTTATGTTTTGATCGCAACCTTAAATCGTTGGACCCAGTTTCTTAACAGCGATGTAACGGAGTCGTTAAGCCACGTCGAAGGTCTACGAGTCACATTAAAAATTTCAATGCATCGGGATTCGGGTCTGTTCCAGATCTGCAATCTCCATTAATGTTTTTGAGTTTAATATCATTTGAATTTATGGGGATATATCTAAACAGGAATATACCTACTGGCTAAGAGTTTTCCGTAAAACTATTACTTAGTAAAAAAATCGGATTTTGGATTTGCTTCATTTTCAATATCTCTTTGTGTTATTAATGTGCATGAACGGTGGCTCTACTTAAAAGTGATTAATGTTATTGGTTTTCCTTATTGTAAAAATAAACGTGGATAGGTATTATTTTTGCAGCTGTTCCTTTATAGGGTTTTAAAAGTTTAGTGGTAACCTCATTTTATTCATCTGGGCTCTAGATAAGTTTCATCAATTTATTATTATTTTTTCACAGTCTCTACTAAATTCTGTACAATTATGAAAGGAAGAAATTGTGTCTTCTTCTTCTTCTGCAGACGTGACTCTAAATATTTCAAATGGGGGCGTCTTTATCTGTTTGGAAGAATATGAAAAATTTTAAGAAATTGGAATAATTTTAATTGTGTTTTGAGAAATATGTCAGATTTCAATATAAGGAGATAACTTTGGGAATTTTCGGAGAAGAACTGTAGAACAACTTAAATTCCAACGAAATAGCTGATGAGTCAGCTATGTTATGACTAATGATGCAACTATAAATAAACTATGTACATATATAAGGGGTATAAATAATACATTTTCATTTATCAAACCCTCATTACCTGTCGCATAAGCTCCACTAAACTATCGATTGATGACAGATAACGGCGGTGAAAGATAAAGTCAATCCAGATAAAACCAGATTAATCTGGAACAAACACCAATATCAATCATAAGAGGATGACATACGTCAGATGGCGAGTGAGTGGTTTTATTTAGTGCTTCCAAGTGAAAATAAAAAATATGTACAATATAAATAGGCTAAGAGAAAATTGTTGCACCACGTTTTTTTTCTCTGTTTGTCAACGGATTTTCTTCTTTGTTCCGTAGCTAATGACGAGTTTCTTTTTCTCCATATCTTTAGGTATATTTCACAAAACATATACCTAAGTATTACGTTAATCTTAATATATATAAATTACGTGCCACGTTGTTTGTCCGCGATGAACTCCTAAACTACTAAACCTATTTTAATCAAATTTGCACACCGTGTGCAGTTTGATCCAACTTGAAAGATAGGATAGCTTAAATCTCAAAAAAAAACTTTTGACAGAACGAAGTCTGTCCGGGCAGCTAGTAGCTTATAAACTTTACGAAATATATGGAAAAGAAAATCAACCAAATTTCCGAGGTAGCGCCGTGTTTTACAAAGATTAATTACTTGCGCCCACAAACATATCGCACCTTTGGTGGAACAAGGGCTCAACTGCACTTTTGTAATTTTACAGGAGAGCCATTTTAAAGTTTTTTTTTTTGCATTCCGAGTCGTATAATTCGTCTTTTTATTGCTTCAAAGTGTTTGTTCTTTGCATGAGATACGACCCATTTATTTGTGAATATGGCCATGTACTTTGCAGGTGTAAAATATTTTTTTGTTTAATTTTTGTCATTTTACGATTTTTTGTAAGATGTGCCCTTGTACCACCAAAGGTGCGATATGTATTATTATTGTTATTTTTAGGGTTCCGTGCCCAAAGGGTAAAAACGGGACCCTATTACTAAGATTCCACTGTCCGTCTGTCTGTCTGTCTGTCACCAGGCTGTAGCTCATGAACCGTGATAGTTAGGCAATTGAAATCACAGATAATGTATTTCTGTTGCCGGATTATTTGTTGTATTCTATGTACCTAAGTAACTACATACCTACTATCTGAATCACAATCTCAAATGTTTTTATTCTATAGTCAGATTAAAGGAATAAAAGGATTCTATATTGGTTTAGTTTGCAAACTCTTTTTGAAAGTCAGTTACCCTACTGTGACTTGTGAGTGAACCCGGGATAAGAAACAGCAAGAAACTACCGATGTATTACTTACTAAAGATACATAGTAACAAGTCGTAGTATAAAGAAAAACATAATATGCAACATGCATATCAGCGTAATGTCAATTGTTATTTCAGGAAGTCTTAAGAGCTCTATTGAAGTGATTATCTTTCATAGCATCCTTAGTAAAGATAATATTATGACACTATAATATGTTCCCCACTGCACTGGAACCACCAGTTAAAACCAGTTGCCAGGTGCAGTATTGACGAGTTGCTGAGTAACCAAAAGTCGTTTTCAATATTTCATCTATCCATAATCCTTAAGTCAATTACCCAGCAACTGCCAAAAACTCACAATTAATTATTATACTAATACTTATAGTTCTGCCCGCACCTTAGCTCGCGAAAGATTCGATTCACAAAACGAAATGACAATAATATAAACGTCCCAATGATCCAAAAGGAACATACAACCAGTATAAAATCCACCCCACTTCCCACCACGGTGAGTAGTGGGTTGTTAATGAGTTGAAGACTAACAATGCTTTCCTAGGAGTTGAGAATGGAGTTGATGTCTAGTAAAGGATATGTGCCAAGACCCTTAAGCATTTTCCCCTGACACGATAAAATACCATAACTCGGAGGCCTATCTAAAGTACCTACCAATTTTACAAGTGTTTACTAGCTTAGGAAGATCGTCAGCCTACCGATGGTACTTGAAAAATTAAGTGTACATTCAGGAAGATCTTTAACCACTTAGTATCTGCTTAGTACGAGTATTAGAAGTTTAAACTACTACATTTAAGTACAGAGTACTCATAAAACTCTTAATATCTAAGTAAGTATGTTATTATGATTTCTGTTGTTTAGTACCTACCTACTATACTTGTGTGAAACTATTTGAATAAGACATTTTACTTCCTTTTACTCTAATTCCTTTACTTTGACCGCTATACGTCTTTGGAACTCTTTACCATTTCAAATTCGTAAAGCTGAAACTTTATTCTCCTTTAAAAAGTACTCAAAAAACATTTCCCCTGACTATAACTTTATTTATTTATTTATTTATGTACACACAACAGAAAATATAATTAAGACAAAACATATGGGTAATTATGTACAAAGGCACTGCTTATTTCTAAAGAAATTTCTCCCAGCAGATCTGCGACTGGAGAAATAATTTCGAGAGGTAGGTTCAGCGTGCACACACATTAAAACAGACTTTTTCCTTCCTTATGTGTAATTTTGTTCCTCACTCTCTTGAAGCACTCTTAGGCTTAGCACGCATTACGATTTTACAAAGCGCGATTTTTTTCGCAAAATTCTGTGAGATATGGAAATTGTATGAAGCTGCACGCACTTGCGAAAAAAAATCGTGTTGGTTATGTATGTCGTATGCGATTTAAAAGTCGTCAGAAAAAAATCGCGGCAGTAAAATTCGCAATGCGTGCTTACCCTCGACTTAAATCGCTTCTTAGTACAGATTTTGTATGGTGATTCTTTATTATACTAAGAAGCGATTAAATAACCAGTGACTCTGAGTTGAGGCGTTAGTCCGTCTTATCTAATCTGTATGTATAATAATTTCTATTTAATGTCTTTTATGTGTACACCCTACCCTGATTTCTCCCAGATACGATTCTCCTCTCGTTTTTATGGGTTGTCTGGAAGAAATCGCTTGTAAGCGATAAGGCCGCCCATTGTATTGTACTTATTTACCTGTTAACAGTGAACTCTTTTGTAAATGTTCTTAGTGTGTAAGTAGAATCAATAAAGAGTTTAAATAATAAATTATTGTTTCTCAGAATTTACAACAATACATACCTAAGTAAAAACGGACTCCAAAATGGATAAGCTGTTTCTGAGATTAGCGGGAAGGGAAGGAACATGCAAACAAAAGAGTTTACTTAGAACTTAGGAGTTGAGGACGCACTATGGCTTTACTGCCGCGGTCTGAAACCACGTGGTTCTGGAATACAAGGAAATTATTCGTATTTTCCCGCGATTTGGAACAAAATTGCTACACGTCCAGTTTTAATCTAAATCCGCCAGTTTTGCGCGAAAGAGCAACAAACATACCTACATCTATTCCCACAAATCATGTTTATTGTTTGTGTAGCAAGTAGCCAGGGAAGGATAGAATAAGAATAGGCTAGTAGGAAGTAAGATTAGATAAGTTTATTTTCTTAATTCAAGAGCTGATCCGAAAGAAAGAAAAAAAGAAATAGTTTATTTTGTTAAGCAATCTGCAATGCAACAATGAAATAAACAGTTACATTACATAATATGCAAGAGGCGAATTAAAATAAATACAAGCGACCAAAAATGTTTTACCTGCGAGTTACGTCGTATGTAACCCTGTGCTTGCTTATCACGCTAATTGGTTGGTAGATCATAACAGTATTCGTTTGTACGTGTTTATAAACATGAATATAGTTGGCAATGTAGTGTTAGTTTAGCTGCGGAAGAGCCTAATTATTACTGATGGGTAATACTGGCGTTAATGAAAATGTTGAGGATTAATTAATGCTCATAACGACGTGTTTACAATACGTTTTTAATTTTTTCTATCACTTTTTAACACTTATGCACAAATATAATCTAAATTTTACTAACAAAAAATAACTGACTTCAAATTCTCAAAAACTACTCGTCAGATCTCGTTCAAATTTATGTGAGACCACATGACAAGCACCAGCTTTCTATTAAAAAAAGAATCATCAAAATCGGTTCGCCCAGTCCAAAGTTCTGAGGTAAAAAACATAAAAAAAAACAGTCGAATTGAGAACCTCCACCTTTTTTTGAAGTCGGTTAAAAAAAACGGGCGCGGTTCTAAGTGTTGGGTTTCCAAGACAAAGCGAGTTTAGGGACTAGCGTTATACAAATAACACTTACGTCCCAACTCAGACTCACTAACGGTTACTTAGTACGGAATTTGTATGGTGATTATTTACTAAGGAGCGATTAAAGTAAGCATTAGTGACTCTGAGTTGGGGCGTAAGAGGTCTACGTGCATAGTTAATTAGTTATAGCCCCCCCCCTTATCCTCAATTAGGATAACAAACAACATACAAAAACAAGAGCAGAAACCTCAGAACAAGAATCTTGCTGAAAATCGAAACGATCGATTGGATTGTGTCCAATAATTCAGCAAAAACAGTTAAAAGCATGGTTGTTAAAAGAACTTCTTGTACCTCCATTGTTTTTCCATTTATGGGTTACAATTATTATTATTATCATTAATTATTATCAATCAACATAATTATATGTTTTTTGTTAATATGGCAGTAGGAAATTATCATGCAATTAGCTGATCGTAACGTTAGTCTATAAGCTAAGTCCTTCCTTCCAGTATCTTCGAGCGGCATGAAAATTTTCGGCTCTCGGGTTGGATTATCCGGATAAACTCCCGAATGCTGTTATCCGAATTTCGGGCTGAAAAGCACATAGCTTCGTTTTAACATTCAAAAATCCATTGGATGGATGACTTATAATATTAAAACGAAGCTGTAATATAAACGCTCAAAATTCGGTAATCAGCTTTCGGAAGTACACACGCCAATCCACACTGGAGGAGCGTGATGGATGCTCCAGGCCTCGTCATGACTCGTACTCAGTGGTAATGGCCGTTAATGAATTGAAGCCAATGCTCACGGCTTGTTAGATTTTTAGGGCAGTCAAGAAGGCGATCCATCTGATGGTAACTGGACACCATCGCCCATGGATATTATTAACACTCAAAGGCATAACGTCGCGTCGCCGATCAAAAACGAAGCAGGTTCCTGCATTTTTTCACTTCTTTTAAAACAAAACACATTTCATGGTTTATTTTAGATGGAGAGAGAAAGAGCTGGGGGCTTACCATGAACTCTTAAAACAGGTCAATATTAGCCGATAATTGGCCTGTCCTGCTATATCCTACCATGATCTGGCTAAAACACAGGGCAATCAGCGACCACGTCACCGTAACAGGACAGCGGTCACGTGGCTTCAAAAATGATCTTCTGTCCTGCAATTCGTGTACCATGACGCGATTGTTGACGTATTGACATCAGAAAGTGGCATATGTTAACGTCAAAATATTACAGCTCACCGAAAGTAACATTTATTGTCCTGTTTCAGCTATTTCGTTGATGATGATGAAACACAACGGGATGCAGCCATGGCGAATTTCAAATACACCATCATCACAAAATAAATACATTTCATTTGTTTGGAAAATTTTAAAAACATTAATTGTACTTATGCTTTTTAAATTATCGCTCCTAACCCCGGTCACTCACATGCGCGCAAATGTTTGACATTTTTACGAATGTTTGCACATACCTATGTGAAGGGTGGTCAGGCAAATGGGTTCGCATATGAGTATACAAGCCCATTTCCGCTTCCTCCTACACTTTGTTCACGAATGTTCAATCTTGCTGTTGTTATTATGTTGTTGTCATTAAAATCCATTTTCAATACAGAAAATAAATGGTAGTACGATTAGACGCCACGAACCACGAAAAATTAAGAGATACATCACCTTTTTAGTCGTGTGCGCAACTGGTCGCACGAATGTGTGGGAGACTACACGAAGGTTCGAGGTTCGCGTGCTTTGATGTGCGACAAAAAACCGACACAGCTTGGAAAACCCCGATTGCCTCGAAAACTTCGCATAATCATTCGCGAATGTCGTCCCACACTTGTGGGTTCGCGTATTCGCGCGAATGTGAGTGACCGGCATTATAAATCACACATTTTAATAGACATTTAGACATGTCACTGTGTCAAGTGTCAAGTGGTGTAAGATTACGTTCAAAAATGTAAGCATCACTTAGCGATAATTTTTTTTGGTAATTTTAGAGAACGAAAGGTTAATAAATCACAACACTTAAGTATTTATAACAAATCTCAAAATCTTCAATTGAGTTTGTTATTTTAAACTTTTAAAAACATCAATATTACGCATTCATTTGAAAACCGGTAAACCGATAAAACGCTCTATTTCAGAACATAATTAGTACAAATCAAGTACCTTGCATGTCATAGACTAAGATGCAGGACAGAAGTAGAGGCATTGCAGGTCATCGGTAAACGTTCATGGTACAAAATACACTCCTGTCAGGTTTTAGCTACAAGCTGACCTGTCCTGAACATGACACAGTTTATTAGAGTTCATGGTAAGGCACCTGGTCTATCAGAACTAAAGAACTCGTAGAAACCAAGCACCATCGCTTTATAATTGGTGTAATCCACCCCGAGAAAGGAAAGTTGGCATGGAGCCTAGGCCCTAGAGGAACTCTCCCCTATTATATAACTAAAAGCATTTGGAGATGAAAATAGAGTCTGAAATAGATCTAGGTATGCAGCTAGTTCATACAAATCCTGTCCTAATCCCAGGTATCTATCCTTCGTACCAAAAGACACTTCAATTATCATAATAATTTATGGAACTGTCATATCTTGTTAATTTTTATCAAATAATGTATCGAATATCGAATAATAGATCTATCGTGCCCATCACTAGTAGCACCTTAGCAGCTCATGTTCTAGCTCACACTCACGTGAATTGTCGCAGTAATTTTTCGAAACATAAACTACAATAAACACCTTCGCGACAATAAATATTTAATCAACCACGATTACGAGTAGTAAAACGTACCTAACAACTCCTTATTGTTAACATTTTTATGATTTCACTTAAATCATATAATATTAAAATATTTTATAGCTATGATTTTAAACTTACGAGTACATATTTACTTGTAAAATTATGATGAACTGACCATACGAATGACAAATCTTTTTTGATTTTTTTTTTAATTTAACATTGAAATAAAACAAACAGGAAAATTAAATACCACCAAGCTTTCTAGAACAGATCAGTAAAAAACAGATTTTAACAATTTTTTTATCAAAAACAGTTCTGTTTTATATCGATCAATTTATGTAATGTTTTATTACTCCTAATTATCTATACACTAGCTATTGTCATGGCAGTAGCTAGTCTGATTAAATTTTATGTGAACCCAGAGCTTTTACGGAAGTTTAAGTTTTACGGAAGTTAAAGAGTTACTCCTTTTCTAATGTTTTATAGGATCATGGCCAGAAATATTATTTTTCATACATTTTTAAGGTCTTAATACTACTATTTTCGTTACCATTCTTTTTTTAAAATAATTATTACTCCGGAAATACATATACCTACATAAAATATGATCTTCACATAATTACGATCAGTCACTGACATTTAGTATAGTTTAAAGTAATGACTCCGGAAATAGGCCTCGACCCTCGTTGAAATTTTGCTACCAAACAATAATGTAACAAAACTGAGACGCAAAATGATTCACGCTCAAGAATGCTTTGATAAATGAATAGAATTCCTTATTTCCATTGAATTCCAAGATTCATGGATAATTTACTCATCCTTGGATAAAGTGACTAATGAGCTGAAGGCGTAAGTAATGTTACAGAGGCGTAAGTAGCTTAGGTTGATATGATCGCTTATAGGTAGGTACATATAGTTACGACCAAATGTTCGCGACTGCGTCCGCGGAAATCTTTTACTCCCTAATTTACATGTTTAGGGGATGAATTTCCAAAAATTTCTTTAAATGTTTCCCTATACGGAAAATGATAATCTTAATTTTACCAAAATAAAAGTAATTCATAAAGCTTATGAAACCCATCATCAGGTCTAATTTTTGAAAATATGTGACCAGACTGGAATTACCCTTTCAAATGTATTGTAAAACTACGAGTATAAGTTGGGCTATATTATGTTGACTGTCAGTCACTATAGCAGTGTTTAGTTCATAGATTACCCCCTAATCTATGCTTTAGTTACATTACACCTAGCATTATAATTTAAGTATGATTATGATTACCATTATGATTTAGGTAGATGGGGTTTGGTGATGGTTATGTTTTTATGGTTTTGAAATAAGATAATAATGAGATTTTGGGTCTATTTTCGTAACTGTTCATTATTTTATTTAATTTTTAATAATATTTGAATGCCTCAAAGGGCCGAACATAGAGTACTTTTCATGTATTTTAAGACCTGTAATACCTATGATCACAAATAAAGAATTAAATACGTTATATAGAATATAGTTATACGTTATATAGAAACGATTGTATAGAAACTGTAGATATCCGGATAAAAATATTGTCGTCTGAATTGCTAGGGGCTAAACTAAATAGATTATACATATTAATTTTTTTATCTGCATAGATAAAATTTGAATATTGCCAATGAAAAGTCAACATGAAGATATGAATAAAATATAAAAGTAGTTTCGAATAGAATAACGGTTTTTATCTTCAGTACGTACGAATGAAGTGCCCCAGCCGCGTCTGTCTGTCTGTCTGTATATATCGCGATAAACTTACAAAGTACTGAACGGATTTTTGTACAGGTTTCACCAATAGATATTGTGAATCCTGAGGAAGGTTTAGGTGTATAATTCATTAAGGTGTTATCTAAATTGATCGAAATCCACGCTGACGAAGCTGCGGGCGGAAGCTAATACATAATTAAGTATATTATACGGTCGTGAATATCTTATTATTATTTTTTAGTTTAAAAGGCATATTATATATTTA
Organism: Thymelicus sylvestris; assembly: GCA_911387775.1. Classification (NCBI taxonomy): domain Eukaryota; kingdom Metazoa; phylum Arthropoda; class Insecta; order Lepidoptera; family Hesperiidae; genus Thymelicus; species Thymelicus sylvestris. The sequence continues at coordinate 3,781,187 of OU426903.1, forward strand.
GACTAAACTACATTTCTTGTTTAAAGTTTATTCACGAGTCTTAATTCAGCGGACACAATGCAATATTACAAGGAAACAGGTTAATTTAATTTAATATTATTTTGCGGTAAAGCTAGTAAGATAACTGTCTACCTAATGGTACAGTACATAGTACAGTCACCTGCAAAGAAAAGTAACCCATCTGTTTATAAATATACGAACAGCAACGTTTCCGTTGCCTGTTGCGTTATAAACAGATGGGTTACTTTTCTCTGCAGGTGACTGTACTACCACAGAAGAAATAATAGTACTTATGTACTACTACGTAGGTTAAATATTACAAATGTGAAAAGTTCCTAATGATGTTTGTTAAAGTAACAAGTTCAAGAAAAAACTATTAGGTAAACAGATTTTCATGAATTTTAGCACATAGTGCATAGGTAGACCATCATCTGGACAGTAGGTATACCTACAGGGTAACTTCTTAGTCAGGAAAATGCGGGCGAAGCCGGGGCCACATCGCTAGTAAGTGATATAGATAAAATTTATAAATGCAGATAATGTTTACAGATTAAGCATGCAGCAATAATCTGAATTTTTCCTAGAAAAAAATAACCAACTTCAAAATAACTTTGTGAAAGTGAATAAATAAATATTCTATTCTATTCTAACTCAAAAACTACTCGTCAGATCTAGCTCAAAAAGTGGGACCACATGACAAGCATCAGCTTTCGATTAAAAAAAGAATAATCAAAATCAGTTCACCCAGTCGAAAGTTCTGAGGTAATAAACATAAAAAATACAGTCGAATTTAATACCTCCTCCATACAATGTTATTTTTGTTACCGTATCTTGGGAAAACTACTGGATAGATTACGTTGTTTGGCCCCCTTTTAAACTGACTGCCCTCATAGTGATCGAAATTCTACCCTAACCATTATTGAATAAGGATAACATAATAATTATATATTATGAATTTGCTTTTTGCAGGTTTCGTTTTTGTTTACTTTTCGTCTACGTTTATCTAAAACTTTTTTTCTATACTAAAAGCAAGTAGGTATATAGCTGCAAAATAGGTAATAATAATTAATAAACAGGAGAAAAATGTAACATGGTAAGAATGATTACATAATTAGATAAGTTTACCCTATTGATAAAGATTTAGGATTATAATTATATTTTGTAACTCCGGATCCGGAAATGCATTTTCGCGAGATAGTGAGATGATTAAGGTGAGAGATGAGGTGGGTAAGGTGTAACTTAGAATGGATTTTCTGTTCGGATTTTTCGTCTGATTAAATATTAGTTTAGGCAAGTCTGAATATTTTTAAATACTAGGTAATGTATAGGCATAAATTATTACTGGTCAATAGTTTTTAAGTCGACAGATAAGTTTTTGTTTTTGTACGTGACTGAATTAATTTAATTTATGATAGTGATCTTCATATTCCACGATAACTGTGATAAGTAGCAATTAAGCAATTACGAATTTAATAGTTTCTTTTTAATTATATAATAATCATAGATAACATTATTGTGGAGACACGCTAGACAATACTTAAGTAGGTAGAATTCAAAACATAAGGCAAGTACTTTAACTAAGTATTTTAAGTTACATCTTAGCATATTTATATAATTAAGCTTATTTAATATATTACATGAAATTTTTTTCTATACCATACCACTTGCTTTATTTTTAAAAAAATATTTTAAAAATCGTGCTTTTATGAACATTGAAGTGAGTATAGCAGCGTTCAAGCAGCGTTCTAAGTTAAGCAAACATCGGCTTATCATAATCGTACCGGATTTTTACTGAAAAAGAACGAATCAAAACAAAAAACAAACCACAGCTACAATCCTAGATTTGTTAAAAATTAACTTCACAATAAAAATATTATCGAACACAATTTCACAAGATTAAACCTCGAAAAGGTATTATAATTTGAAAAAACTTTTACGCGGCAAACGGAAAAATATGGCCGTCCAATATGGCGGGTGCGCTGGAATCGTGCGCGGTGTGTACTGACTTGCTAAGAGCTATTTCACGTTGAATGTTATTTGGTTGTTATCAGTACAACTTCCTATAGTGAGGATATAGCTAAATATTATTGTGCCTTTCTTCTTTTTTGTGTCGTGACTCGAGAACGTGAGTCATGACGTAATAAATGCTAATAAGTGTCTCCTAAATTTATAAATAAGTAGGTACTTATATTTTTAGGTTTGTCATACTAGTTAGGTACTTATAATTATCTGTATTTTTTTTTGTTTATCATTTTTAAAGTTTTTATTTTATTTTGGGTTATGGATTACAAAAATCCAATAGTTTTTATCATTTGTTTGGTCAAAGAAAAGAAAGAGTTGGTAAAAATTTCAGGCAAAGTCAAAATGCACCGGTCTAAATTTTAATGTTTAAAAAGTTTAGGTATTGGAACGAAGTTCCTTAACGCGCGTTGCGAAAGGGGGCTAGGCGGAAAATTTGGTAACGACACTTTTTGCCGTTGTAGTTTTTTTTTACATAGAAAGCAAGCCAGAGTTACTAGGATTCTTCTCACGAAATTTATTACCTTAGATTTGTTTTGGCACACTCGCTTGCATGTTTTTGCTATCCTAGTACTGACTGCAAGGAACTTCGTTCCATCCGGGTGTCCCTTGACACCTCTCAAGTTTTTTTTAAAATTATTCAGCAGGTCAAATACTATCAATTTAAGGTAATACAATAGTAGGTATATATTTTATTATTATATTATTAAAATTGTAGGTATTGAAGGAAAATATTAAAAAATAAATATTTATAAGTGTACCGTTAAATATTTCTAGAGCAACTTGAAACATTACTTAATTACGCTCTCCTATAAACCTCGATATTTAATATGTCGATTTAAAATTTTAAATCAATGAACTATTATTATACTTTAGATTTAGTTGATTACTTTCTTTTAACAGAAGTTAAATAGAAATTGTTCAAGTACCAATCTTCTGAGAAAAAAAAGAAGGTAAATCGGTACAATAATAATTAAATGAATAAATCCTTTATTAAAAAAAATGTCAACCACTGTGTTCAAAAACGTAAGTCAGTACCGACCGCTATGCAAAGAACGAAAGAAGAATCACTGATTAAGTCAAAGCCGTCAAAGGCATTTATTAATCTATGGAATATTTACGGCCGTCTAGTGATGTACTCGGAGTTCACCTGTAAATGGGTGATTCATAGCAAATTACGAGTCTAGTAACGTTAACATAACAATACCTTGTTTTTTAGTAGAGTGGGAATTGTGTCATTCTGAGCAACATATATATAAGCATGTCAATAAAACATGTCGTCATAGTTTTCCTGACATTTGTTTACTATTTTCAGGATTAGTGAGTCACGATGTTTATCAATTTACATTTTTCGGAGATTATCAAATTATTTCGTCATTGTTACCTTAAAACCTTCCATCTAACTAATATCATTCATTTATTACTTCATAAATTACCGTTTTGGTGTTATTAGGACGATGGTGAAATTTTGCCTTAATAAATTTAAATAAAGTCAAAATAAAATCATCAGCCCATAAAGTTGGATGTTTCTCATCGCAAAAGAAAGACGCGAGCTTGTATTTTTGATTATGCCACATTGTATTTGTTTTATTTATGCATATTTTGTATAAAAAATACTTTTTTGGTAATTGTGATTTATCAGGCCTCCACGACGATTCTATTTTTTCCTTTGTTAGAGTTCCGAAGTAAAATCGGAACCCTTATAGTTTCGTCATGTCCGTCCGTCTGTCCGAAGCAAAGCGCCGAGGTCCTTAGTGCTAGAAAGCTGTAATTTGGCATGGATATACATATTTATTAAAACTCCAGAATCGTAGAATAAAATATTGAAAATCATTTTTTTTCAGGGTAGGTAGGGTATTCGACGAGTGTGGAGTATCGTTGAAAATGTCTTTCAAAATATTATGGGTCTTCTAAGACCATTTTTGTAATTAATGGTCCGTTTGCAAAATATTTGACTTTAAAGTGCTAATTTTGGTTCGAGTAAAGTGTTCCCCACTGCCTGCTAAATAGTTGTAATTGAACAAGTGAAAAAAATAATTAAAAATAGGTTATAATATGATGAATTTACAAGGAAAACTATCACGGCTATGTTAGCTTATATAGTTAGGTAATGAGTAATAGTAATAATAAATAATAAACGATAAACGTACTACTAAGGAACCCTACATTGCGCGTGGCCTGACACGCACTTGCCCGGTTTTTTATAGCTAGATTCTTACATTAAATTGTAATATATCTAAGCATTGAGATGTGTTTTTGTGACTAGTTCTCTTATAGTAAGGTATTTCCGTCAAGGTAAATGTGTGGACAGAACGCATAAAAACTTCGCACGAGTCGACAAGACCTTGCCAGGATGTTCTTTGTAAGAATTAAATAGGTAGCCATGATTGTTAATTCGTTAGCGCAGATTTAGCATATGCTCGCAAATCACAAATTTGTTTGCGTAAATTTAGTCTTTACCTACCCATAATTTTTCCACAAACTCTAATTTACTTCATCATTCACTGTCTTCTAAGAAACTCATAACTTTTTAGGGATCCTTAAAATTTTTATAAAATTTTTATCAATAAAATCAGAGAAATATAGCCAGAGAAAATATTTTTTAAAGCTTGAAAGGTTGACAAAAATGCAGTCGGGCCACCTGATGATAAATGGTCCCCGTCGTCTATGGACTCATGTCCGTACCAAAGGAATCGCCAATGCAACGCCGCGCGCCGGCTCTTTTAAGCAGAACTCTTTTTACACCTTTTTGAAGAACTCCATGTCTTAGCGCTCTTGTAAACTACCAAATTGCATATAAAGTAGCAGGCTTTGTGATAAGAAACAACAATAGGTATGCATGGAAAGGCATTAGGAGAACGAGACAAAAAGGTATGCGATCGTACGAAATTAATGATTTACCTAGTACTTAGGTTATAAATATCTTATCCAGTTTTATGAATATATAGATTGTAGTAGACGATAAGTGCTATATCTGTAACTGTGAGCAGGAAAAAAAACAAACTCGGTAGTTTCTTGCTGCTTCTTCTCCCGGGCCCTCTCACAGTAGGGCCTTGTTGAAGCATTGGCGTAGCTTGCATGACTTTCAAAAAGTTTTTGTAAACCAAACCAATTTTGAATAAAAACATTTGCTTTGATTTGATTACCAGGAAACATAGTTTTTTATTAAATATTATCTCTCTTCGTGCCGCACCTTAATTTTTTGATTTCTTCAGGCCACTTATATTACGTAGACAATCCTCTTTTTTTCCTCTCTTCTCGCCATAACAATTATAATAAACTAAATATATAATAAATCAGCATTATAAAAAAAATCGTGGTTTTATATAAATTAATTACTACTTATCCTATAATTGTAGCAATTAAACTTAAGATAAATCGCATTATTTATTAATAGGTAAGTTTAGTACTTACTACTTTATGGCATAGATAGGTAGATAATTATATAGCTTGCACGCGCTAACCAACGTCTTTTACTCAGCTATTATTTTGTTTTCGCTGAATTCTTTCTATATTTTCAATCTGCGATATCTATACTAATATTATAAAGAGGAAAGATTTGATTGTTTGCATTGAATAGGCTCCGAAACTACTGAACCGATTTGAAAAATTCTTTCACTGTTGGGAAGCTAAACTATCCCCGAGTGACATAGGCTATATTATGTTTTCAAAAAATTTGGGATCCTTAATGAAACTCCAATAATGTAACCCAAGGTGTAAAAAAATAAGAAAACCGAAGCAAAGCGCGGCTACTCGTTAAATATATTATTATGATGTGTTACTCGGTACTCCTCAATATCGATGTACCTAACAAAAATGGTCAGTTCACACATACCTACTGATAACGTTGACGTCACAACATGACTCACGTTTCGCCTAATCTCCACGTGTTAAGGGAAAGGTTACCTATTAATTCCCTCCATCTACATTATAAGTATCAAAATGATAAAAAACGACGCAATCCAGTTCGATCCGCTTTGAGCCGGATCGAACCGGTTATGTGTAGACGGGAACATGGTTGTTGGGTGCTTGAAAGTTGCAAAATTAATCAAGGCAATGATTATTTTATTTCAATAGCCGGTACATAGAGAGATGAAGTGACTACTTGACTTAAAATAAACACAAAATTAAAAATTTTGGAAAGTACCCACGCCGTATCAGGCTACTGCAGCGCCCCCTGGTGGTCTACCGCCATAAAACATATCTATGAAACTGCTCCTTAATGATACCTATTGAATGCAAAAAATCACAATGAAATCGGCGCAGTAGTTTTCATAAAAAACGGTAACATATATACATACAATATCTAACTCCAAACGCATATACTGCCTCCGCTCCGTTCTAATGCATCCATCGTGGGTAATAAGGGTTACGCTCAAATACCGAAAAAGATCAACAATACAGTACCTGCCCAAATTATAAGGGACACTCATGTTCTGATTTTAAAATAAATATATAATTGGTTATAGGTACATCCCCGATGTATAATATTCTAAATAGATGAAATTTTTTTTACATTAGAGAAACAATAAGTTTTTTTTATTTCAAATTATCAACTTTTTTTTTATTATAGGTGAAATGTGAAATGTTTCTTCGCAATTGCGTTTTCCCATGGTAACGTGCTGTTTTTATTCAAGGCAAAAAAGAGACCCCATTAAGCGGGGTTCCTTCGACTCTGTACGCTCGCACGCCAAAGACAGAAATGGTTTCCTTTATATGTATAAATAAATATACAAAATATTTACGAAAGAACCTACATAATCATGTAACTATGTGTAATGTGAATGGGTGACGCGAATTTAATAAATACTAACTTTTAATAACAACTGTAAGGTTGATTAAAAAACTGGCAACATCAAAAAAAATGGCTGAAAAAAAAGAAGAAATATGGCGGGTGAAGTCTTAATGGCGGCACGATTGGGGTAGGACAAGGGAAAATTATTCGTTTTAGAATAAGACTAGAATGGTTAAGAATAATCGGGATGTTATAACGTGTTTAAAATATGATAAATCCAAGTAACTGTACAAAAGTATGTATATTGAGATTTGAGATTATAACATGATGTGATGAGTATTATCAAGTTTAACTACACAACGTATTTCCGCAATTTATTTATTTATTTATTTATTTATTTCAATTTTATTATCAGGCAACCTAACGCCTGGTGCTATTAACTATCAATGATAATATACTTACTATCTAGTACAATCTTATCATTTGTCTTTCACATTGTGCCTCGGCCGAGATCAAACCAGGGACTTTGCTCGGATAATGAGGCGTTCAAGATAAACGTAATTAAATGAAGTTAAGTACATACATACCTATTGCAAACACATTAGATATATTACTTATCACGCGAATGAAGCCATAGGTTGTAATCTCAGATTATCGCCAATCTTTCTTTTGCGTATAAATACGTCTAGTTTGTTATACTAACGATCAGCGTGAGATTGTGATTGGTCATTACCAAGGCCATCTTTAACCTATTGGAGGCCCTGGACATATTAGGATAATGGGGCCCCTATGACTTTGACAGAACATTATTTTTGTGATATTAAAATAAACAAAGAAAGTAGATAAACAAGCTTCTAGATTTATTTTTATTGATTTAGCTAAGCATGCTGAAATCGGAACGCCTAATTTTTGGGCGAGAATAGAGTAGCTTCGTGCATGCAAAAGCTAATAAGCAAATTGGTATTGTAGTCAGTAATTTAGGTTCGATTTATTCGAATTAAAAAGTTTTTCAGTAATAAATATCGGTTATCGTTTAGTGATCTGGTAGGAACTAGGGGGCCCCTATCCACCACGGGGCCCTGGGCACGTGCCCAGAGTGCCCAGTGGGAAAGAGGGGTCTATTAATGACCAGATGGTAATGCCGTCTATGTACTATGATGATTCCATAAATAATAGGTAACTAGCATTGTGCCTGCAGCTTTGCCTGCCTTTTCCAAGATACTACCTTATATCGTACTCCAGATCTTGGTCTACCTGTGGGCTAGATTTCATGAAAATCTGTTCAGTAGTTTTTGCGTGAAAGAACAAACATAATGGCAAACTTTCACATTTATAATGTTAGTAGGACTAGTTGTTTAGGAAGGCAATATGGTTTGGCATGGATATCCTACTAATCCTAGTAATACATTTATACCTAATGTTAGTAGGACTGGTTGTTTAGGAAGGCAATATGGTTTGGCATGAATATCCTACTATTCCTAGTAATCCTAGTAATCCTACTAATAATTATTATAAATGTGAGAGTTTGTTGGTGAGGATGTATGGATATTTTTCGAACACAGGCAAAACGTGCTTACATGCTTCGCCGGTTTTAAAGGAGGAGCTCTCCTTTTTACGACTTTCTTGAAGGACCTCCCCCCCAATCTTGTATCGTGTTAAATGCTTACCACATTACATTTCGATTTGTTTCTTTTTATTAGGGTTCCGTATCCGAAGGGTAAAAACGGGACCCGATTAATAAGACTCCGCTGTCAGTCTGTCTGTCACCAAGCTGTACCTATCTCATGAACCGTGATAGCTAGACAGTTGAAACTTTCACAGATGATCTATTTCTGTTGCCGATATCAACAAATACTAAAAACAGAATAAAATAAAGATTTAAATGGGGCTCCCAAGCAACAAAGGTGATTTTTGTGCCGTTTTTTGCACAATATTAATAACGGCAACAGGTAGACGCTAATGTTCTATAGATAATGGTACGGAACCGTTCGTGTGCGAATCCGACTCGCACTTGCCCGGTTTTTATTTTTCAAAGCCGTCCGAGAATAGTGTAGTTCCCGTTACCGCTTAGTACAGTCACCTGCAGAGAGAGGTAACCCATCTGTTCACAATGCAACAGGCAACAGAAACGTTGATGTTCGTATACATATTTATAAACAGATGGGTTACTTTTCTCTGCAGGTGACTATACGTTAGTAGTGACTAGTCAAACACTAAAGTACGATGTGTTGTCGATCAAGAATTAAGCGGAAAACTCCCATTATTATTTGGCTCACGACACTGAGGCCTATCATGTTAAATTGACACAAACATACCGATCGCAGTCAATAGCGGACACATCGGCGTCGCAACTTGTATCGCTGATCGTGACGACTCCGTTCTTCTTCAACAGGGAGCGAGGTCTGCTGTACTTCTCTTCTACGCTGGAGTCCACTATAGACAGCGTCGAGGAGCTCACGAATTCTTTTCTCCTCTCCATGTTCTAATAGAAGAATAAGATATTAACCCCTTATTAGAACCAGAATTATAGAAACTCAGCGACCTTGAACATAAGGCCCTGCAGCTACGGGTCCAGTAGCGTTGGGAAGAAATATTTTTTTTTTATAGGGAAAACTCCTTAAAATCTTTTTATGGAGAAAAGCAGATACGTACAGGTAGGTAAGCACATAAATTACAGGGTTGAGTAACTTCCCCCAGCCCTCTCTCCCGGTACGCACATGGACCTGACGAGATACTCGTTCTTTGTTCAAATTCAAAATCATTTATTCATATAGATATCATTGATACACTTATGCACGTAATTTTTTTAACCAACCATCTTTTAGCAAAGGTGCTTTGTCATGGAGGAGAAGAAAAGCCGTAAAAAAACTCCTCAGCTTCATCATCCTTCGTAATAAATGCCTGATTATTATGTATCATTTGCTAGATCATAGTATCCGCATCATTGACGCATCATGATATTCATGATCGTATTGATCGTAGTGATAAGCGATCTCGATACGCGCGTATCGAGCAGCGCTGCTTACGATACTTTACGACATCGTACGTCTCGTATCATCTCAAGTCAAATGCTGTCTGAACCAATCGGGCAGGGGAATTCTCGACACTAGAACAAGTCTTACACATCAAACGCCTTCTTCGAATGTAACTTCGAGGAGTAATCTTATTCTGTATATCTGTAGCCCGAGCACGAATATTTGCGAGAAAGTATTCGTATGGTTAACGTAAGCAATTTGTCAAATTTGTATGGCATTTTAGTACCATTTACGCACGATAGGGGCGCTTTTGAAAAAATGCCATACAAATTGCTTATGTTAACCATACGAATACTTTCTCGCAAATATTCGTGCTCGAGCTACTGATCCCTTCTAAAATCCATTGCTGGGTAAAGGTCTCTTTTAATTTACACCACTCTTACCGGGACTCATTTTATTTATTTGTATAATCAAGGGCGGATACAGCCCTGTCTCATCTGTGGCTCTAGACTAGAAGAAATTCAAAATTTCTTAATTATGGGAAGACATCAACAAAGGTTATGTAATTTCATATTTATATAATATACAATTTATATTGTATATTTTGTCGATTTGTCGTGACTAAATGTGGCTTACCTACTATATTGGTTAATGTGGCTAGTAACACAGAATACACAATACGAGTAGTACAGGCTAGTAATCATCCGAGAAGACATGTGGAATTTCTTGTGAAGTTTTTCCTTATAGCCGAGTGATAATTTTTTCTGCTACGTATTTAACCTTGATAAGACAATGTCCTTGTATAAGCCCGTATAGGAACTTCGAAAAGGTGAATGTTATGAGGCGTTAGGTACTTCAAGCGGTAAATGTACGGTAAAGTGTATCAGGATTATCTATTACTCAGTGATGAAGTCTCCCAATCAAGAAGTTTCTTGATTTTTTCTTTCATTTTTCTTAGTTAGTATAAATACTTCTATAATCTGTCGGTACACATACGTTGAGATGTAAGTTTTTTATAGCCTGAAGGCTTACATAAAATTAGACGGGCTGATGGTAAGTGGTTACTGGCGCCTGGACGTGCCTGGACATGAGCAACACCATCAACAATAAAGAAGCAACAATGTTTCGCCGGTCTTGAAGGGGGGCTTAAAGAAAAGAACCCCATCATAGCGTGTTAAGTGCTTACCATATTAGAATTTGATTTGTTCCCTTTTATTTAAAGAGCTTATCAGAAGATAGCAGTGGTAGTGACTAGTAAATACAAAGTCCGATGTTGTAGTGTTAGCCTGTACGGGGGTGACATAGTCACATTGTGACAAAACCCCTTTCAATAAATAAAGATTTAAAAAAAGGCCGATGTGTTGTTAACCAGAAATTAAGTGGAAACTCCCATTACTATCTCTGGTTCACGACACTGAGACCAAACGTAAAAACATATAATCTAAATTTTACTAACAAAAAATAACCGACTTCAAATTCTCAAAAACTACTTGTCAGATCTCGTTCAAATTTATGTGGGACCACATGACAAGCACCAGCTTTCTATTAAAAAAAGAATCATCGAAATCGGTTGACGTGATATTGAGTTATTCATCAATTTGTCGCGCACATCTTAACACAAATTTACGACTTATGTAGTTTTCTCATGGATGCCATTGTCAGATCTCAATAAAATTTATATGGGACCACATGACAGCCATCAGCTTTCGATTAAAAAAAGAATCATCAAAATCGGTTCGCCCAGTCCAAAGTTCTGAGGTAACAAACATAAAAAAAAAAAAAAAAAAAACAGTCGAATTGAGAACCTCCTCCTTTTTTTGAAGTCGGTTAAAAAGCTAGAAAAAACTAATCTAGCAGAAATAGGTACGTACCTCACTTAAGTGTTCATTTTAATTTTCACACTCATTTTAAACACACCACAAACTCAACTTGCATGGTGACCTGATCTCCGAATTTCACTTGATACCCCGCGTGTATTTATTGCACTACCCACTTTTTGTTTCTACTTGTGCGCTACGGTCGCGGTGCGGCATCTTTGACGATGATATTGGTTTTGTAGCGCTCCTAGTGTCAGAATTTGGTACTAACGTAATATAATCTAATTACATGTAATCGTAGCTCGTACTGCTTCCTATAATATTTACTAGGCCTATCAGCTAAGCTACACATGTAATCAATATGAAAAAATTTCATAATGATTGCTTGTTGATTGACAATCATGCTTTTACGTGTAACCTCCTTCGCCAATAAGGCACGTCATTATGATTTTAGTAGATTCTACCATTCTACCTAAGTATTCTTAGGTTGATACAAAGTAGACCTGCTGGGTTATGCAGAAAGATAAAAATGTATTTTTTAGGAAGTGACATCAATAAATAAGAATGAACGAAAAAAACGGTCCAGAAGATCGAGTGTTTTTGAATCACTAATTACAGAAACAGTGCCATCTTTTGACAAAAATAGAAACTAAATAGTGTTGTAATCTTACAACTGCTGAGATAATTCAACAAGCTTTGTATAGATGACAGGAAAATACATTTTTCATGAGCAAGTGGGAAAGGTATAGTATATTTGAGGAAAATTAGAAAAAGATGGAAGATGGTACCCACGGTCTCGATGTTTTGTTGGTTTTCCGTTTCCATAGTATACATCCTTCGCTCGCTTGGTCGTTGTTTTGGTTTCGCGCAAAATTATGCGTGATTTTTCGTAATACAATAATTAAAAATGCTCATAATGCATCTTGTATCTATTACTAGTTTGACTTAATGCGCTCGTTATGTTCTTTTCAGTCGAATTTATGTGATCTAAGTGTTTCTGTGTCAGTGGTATCGATTTCTTGCATCGGAAGTAGGGAGTGAGGGTTATTCTGCGGTTTCAATCAAAGCTCCGAGTTGGAAAAGGTGGGTTAATAATAATAATAAGCCATTTAATTAATCTTACTATTTCAAATATTATTTTGTAATGCAAACGAGATTTATAAAAAAGACAATAAATTTATTTTCAGTTGCGTGGGCAGAATCGTTATTTTATACGCCAATCAATTTTATTATAATGTTTGTAGCTTTTATATCTATGCAAAATAGAACCTATTAATCCTATTATATAAGTTCCAAGCTCCTTTAGCCTCAGAGAAGATATTTATTTAACATTACTTACAACGATTATTTTGTGACACAAACAACAATAAACATTTTTTAACAATAATCAAATTGAACACCAGGCAAATAAGTATTTTTAAAAGTTTCTTTCGAATTGTTTTATTTAATCGAAGCGAACGGCGAACGCAAAAGGGACGATGGGTTTCTTTAAGGCGCGAAATGTCATGGGTTATTTTTTTCGGATTTTTTTTGCATGTAGCTTCAACGAGAAAGCTAATTTTTTGCGAAAATAATAAATATTATGAACCATGACCATATTTCATGATATTTTTTAAGTTAATTCTCGTAATTTTTATACTACGTGCGTGAGTTTAATTTCTTCAACCTAATGCACTATAGCAATCTGTAAATTGCCTTAAATTGAACGGCAATCAAAAAATGTATAGGTCTGCCGGCATTATTAGTATTATTACGACTAAGACGAAACATCTAACATGTAGGTAATTTTACTGTAAAAAATATAAGACGCAATCTTCTTTATTACATCCTAGTCCTACGTCAGATTTTAAGAAAGATTCGCCTGTATTTTTTGTATTATTAAATTACAAAAAGATCGACCGCCAACTTCGTTGAGATCTTTTTAGAGTTCCAAAGTAAAATCGGTACCCTTAGTGCTTGTTCACACTGAACTCGCGGACGCGGGCGCGGGCGCCCGGGCGCGGGCGCCCGGGCGCGGTCGCGGTAAACGCTGCATACACCGGGCGCGCGTTTTGATGAACACTTTCATAGTAGGTCATATGTTTGATATTTCGCGACCGCGTATGTATGTAGCGTTTACCGCGACCGCGACCGCGGCCGCGCCCGCGCCCGCGAGTTCAGTGTGAACAATCAACAAGCACATAGTTTCGTCATGTCAGTCCGTCCGTCCGTCCGTCCGTCGGTCTGTCCGAAGCATAGCGCCGAGACCCTTAGTGATAAAGCTGTAATTTGGCATGGATATACACATTTAAAAGTCCAAAATCGTAGAATAAAATATTGGAAACCATTTTTTTTCAGGGTACCTCCCCTACAGGTATTAACATGAGGATGATTTTTTTATTCGTCACGTACCCTACAGTGTGGGGTATCGTTGAAAAGGTCTTTCAAAAATATCATGGGTCTTGTAAGACCATTTTTGGATTGACAATAAGTACATAATTTTAGTTTACGTACTTCCATAATACATTGACGATATCGTTGCGTATGACGTGCGTCTAACTAAACCAAACAGGTAAACTACACGGAACTGGATACGGTATTAATTTCCAGGTGTCCTTGTTTTTAATAAATTCATTATACTATAATAATTCTTTGCCTACAACCTGAGCTTTCACATCGTTTAACGTTTGAATTGAATAGGCAAGTCACGTATATACTTTGGTAATTTATTCTAAAACGTAAGTAAATGAATGATTAAAGTAAGTTTAAACAATATTTCTGCTATCGGTATAAAATAATTTGGTTTGGGTTACCCTAAAAATTTCTAATACATCGATAGATATTTCGTTAGGTCGCACTCTTACGACACCCATCCGGCGTGGGATTGGGGTTAGTATTCTAAGCCGCCCAAATACGGCTAAAAGTCAATAAAACAAAACTATCGAATTGGCAACCCAAACCATGATTTACTGTTACATCTGCCAGTAAAAACGGAAAATATGGGAAACCTTGAAGACCGCGTAACAGAGAGAACTAGGTTTACGAGTAAGGCTATTAAACTTGTTGTATAACAACTATTCTTGGCTCAGCAACAAGGACGTTTGTCAAATTTTGCACCATAGATGCATATTTAAAGAGCCCATTAGGTAACTATAAAAGCAAAGTTAAAAATTTTGAATGTAATTGAAAAATGATAATATAATTAAGAAAAACCCCCGACTTCATAGAATTAATATTACTAGCGTATAGAAGGGACACCGCGAACATCGGGTTCGGGGGTGTGCATTGCAGCCGGCCGGCTGCATTTCATTCTGACACTCAGCTGTCACTCGGCTGCGCTCATTGCGGCCGCATGTCAAAATTGTTTACGAAAAAACTGAAAAAATGCCGTCGTGCGTAATAAGAATGTGTCACAATTGCACGACAAAAAACAAAAAAGATAATGTTATCACTTTATCATCAGTAAGAAAACAAAATCTTAACTTAAATCAACTAAAACGAATTTTATTTAATTATTGAGCAATGTTCCCGCCATTTTGAATGAAAAAATCATAAGGAGCGTTTGAACTTGGCAAGCCACTAGCGTGTTAATGGACTAAATAAGCTTGCCGATGCGACGCTTGTGACCAATTTAAAGTGTTGGATTTTTTGACACGAATCAATGGTAATTACGTTTGAAATCGTTTAAACGCTTTTGCACGTTAAATAAAGTTGGAGTAAGAGCTTGTAAAGATTTGGAGTCGGTGACTGCTTGTCGTGGTTCGACAAGTGTCATACACAAAGTTACTATATGGCAAGTGTGCAAACGAGGCTCCTAGTTTGAAAAGAGAACGGAGGGCAAGCCGGCGGTGGAACACACATTTTGTTTGAGATAGCTACTCTATGTATTACCTCAATGCCCGACTTAAAGAATTTATGTAACTAGAGATAATAAAAGTAAAACGTTTTAAAAGAAGATTTGATCTCTCGAAGATTCGGACATATGAACAACAGAGTATGTATTCAGTTTTCATAGCACTTCCCTATGCAATGTACCTATTTGGTTCTCGAACAAATGTTTAGTGCAGCGCCCCCTGGTGAATTTTCATCGTAACATATACGGTATATAAGAATATCCAATCAAACCGGAGCCCATCACTGAAAACCGCATCAAAATTGGACTAGTAGTTTTGGAGTTTTTTTTTTATGGAAATAGCCGGCAAACGAGCTGACGATCCACCTGATGGTAAGTGGTAAGTGGCCATCATCGCCCATGGACATCAGCAACACCAAAGGCATCACTGATGCTTTGCCGGCCAAGGAAGAGAGAAGAAAAAGAAAGAAAGAACTGGATATCAAGCCAAAATAAATGGCAACATGTTTTTAGGTTTAATAGATTTGGATTTTCACTATTCTATTGAAATAGGTATAGGGCATGACACATATGCATAATTAAACATATTACACGCAAAAAAATTACTAAACATATCTAAATTGTTTATACATACATTTTTTTAGAGTTATTCATAATGACTATTACTCGTAGCATAACCGGATATAAGTTTTAAATGCATACATTTATTTGAATACAAGTTTTTGTGGTTATAAAAATCATTCACCGCAGACGTACCTAATTATGTATGCAAATAATTAGTAGATACGTTCTAAAAATTGGTAAAGTAGTATTATTTCAATTCTTCTTATACCTAGTTTGTTATCGCTTTGCGTCTTTGTTTCGTCATGTCCGTCCGTTCGGATAGGTAGGTACGTAATTTTAAAGTGGGGATGACTTTTTTATTCATTCACATTATGCTGTGGTGTATCGTTGGAAAGGTATATCAAAAATATGGGTTTGGGAAGACCATTTTGAATTCAGGAATCCGTTTGCGAAATATTAAGTGCTAATTTTGATTATTACTCAAGAGATTGGGGGGACACTCTGTCAGCGGTGGTTGGTGTTAGATATTTAAAAAAAATCACGGGATTAGCTTAAAAGATGAATTTAAATGGCAAATTATCACGACTAGGTTAGCTTAAGTGGTTGTTGAACAGTCTACAACTACGGAACTTTAGTTATTGCTATTCTAAGGAACAACTTAATACAAAATAATCCGATTACTGGTTTCCGCATGATAAAGTAACACACAGATTATGCTAACAATAAGTAGCAAAGAACAAACGAAGTGAAGAACGGATTGGCACTATTATATTATCTGTTGGCCGGAAATGTATGGTAGTAGGGCGGTTTCAAATACTGACCCCAATCTTATCCCGGAATACTAGGGTCTCGTAAGAGGTGAAAGAAGCCGGCCCACTTGGAGACAAGGCTGCACGTAAAGATAAGGTCTTTCATCCGCCCTTTAGTGTACCCCACATTAAAAAAGTCTTAAATAGGTCTTCAGATTTAGTGATGATCAGTTCGCGAAATATTAAGTCTTTAAAGTGCTAACTTTGGTTAAAGTCAAGTATCAGTATCAGGTAAACAGTAGGTAAGTGTTGGACCCCTAACTAACTACTAACCCTGTATTAAACCTCCACAGGCCTCCAAAATGAAGACCAGATTGACATCGGTGACTTACCTGGGCTACACGGCGATGGATCGCCGGTTTTCCAACTGCATGCTTCCTTGGCTTCTGCGGGAAATACGAGCCACTGGCACCAGAGATAAGGTAGACCAAGTAGACACATATATGAATTATACAATGACGACCCTGTAGCCTAGTTGGTAGCGACCCTGCCTGGGTTCGATTCCCGGCCGGGGCAGATATTTATGTGACAGATAAATATTTGTACTCGGGTCATGGGTGTGATTGTGATGTGTTTGTTATATTATTATGTGTCTTCCTTGCCACCCGCGACACAGGTAAAAACCTACTGCGGGGGTATGAGTGTTTAAGCGTTTTATACATATGATATAGATAAGTAAGTATATCATGATAAATAACGCTACACACTCATAGCCCCACTCTAAGATTTTCCGTGTCGTGGGTGCCATAGACAACACACAGAGACAAGAACACACGCGCAGACCGAGAACAGAAATTCAAACTCATCATTTCCGCCTCGCTGGGAATCGAACCCAGGACCTCCTGGTACGGCGATCCAGCATGGCAATCAAGGCACCACATGGGTCGTCGAATGTGATTGACTGCATATTTGCTATTAGCTGGCAGAAAAAGATCTCTTCCGATAAAGTCAACTATTGTTGTGTTTTGTGAAAGGGAGAAATAAATGTATCTATTGCGTAATTTTATCAACAATCGACATCTAATTACCATCCATTTATGGGTGTTAAACTATGCTGAAATCTTAATTAGGAATACTTCATATTATCGGATAATAATATTATGTTTCTAGTTTCCTTGTGCTTGATCATAGATCGTTCAGGTTCTTGTAACATAGAGAATATACCTTGAGCTAAAAACTGTTTTTTCTTCTTAACTATACCAGTACTATTAAAACTTAAACACATCCTACTAATACAATAAAATGTGAAACTTTGTTATGTGGATGTTTGGATGTTTAGATAGATAGATAGATAAACTCTTTATTGTTTTGTACACCATAAAAAACACATAATGACATTGAACTGAGATAAAAAAATGTACAAAGCAAAAGGCGGCCTTATCGCTTCGTAGCGATTTCTTCCAGACAACCCATCAAAAGAAAACTCAACTACTTACTTTAATACTCTTCCACGAAAAAACTACTGAACAGATTTTCGTGAAATTACGCACACAGGTAACCATGATCTGGAATAACATATGATGTATTAATTATCCCCGAAAACACCGGCCGAGCCGCAGGCAGAGCGCTAGTGGTATAATTTTTGACAAAAAATAACCGATTTCAAAATTAGGGATAACTCAAAAACTACTCGTCAGATCTCGCTCTTTAAGTGTGACCGCATGGCAAGCACCAGCTTGCGATTAAAAAAAGAATCATCAAAATCAAAGTTATTTTACTAAAACCTTCCGTGTGCCTTACTTAAGGGTGATGTAAGCTATCCTATCTTTCAAGTTGGATCAAACTGCACACGGTGTGCAAATTTGATTAAAATCGGTTAAGTAGTTTAGGAGTCCATTGCGGTCAAACAACGTGACACGTAATTTATATATATTAAGATTAAATACCTCCTCCTTTTTTATGTCTGTTAAAAATAATTATTTTTCCCACAGTTAAGCATAGCTGTTGAAGACGGCTGCCTGAAGGCCTACAATGGGAACTTCGAGCCAGTCATGGTACATCGCCTCGTTGACATTCTCCGGTAAGTTGTTTCAGAAGTATGAAATATACAAAACGCACGGTATTTTTTTTATGGAGTACTGATGTGGTGCCAAGTGGAATAGTTAGTGTCCGTAGTGCCCCGAGGGGGTTCAAGGGAATGCATGGGGTTACTTGGTCACAGTAACATTATTACTATCCATACAATGCTAATTCTTAAAATAGTAATTGTATCGATGCAAAAAGTTAATTCATGTGCAAACTGTCCATATAGCTCAAATATTTCTGAATTGTCTCTATCAATGTATGACGAAATTCAGAAGACAAGCGCATATCGTTAGGCAGGCAAACAAGGCAGTAGTCCAGCGACCTTAGAGAGAAAACCTGGTGCCATTACTTGGTCTTATCATCAGATACAATTAAGGTTGCCAGATACAGGCTTATAATTTCCGGAACAATTCTTCTAGACATCAATGCACTTGGATTCAGGATTTTTGTTTGGGGCAGCCCTATCTCTTTAACGCCCTTAACTAAATTTCATGTGGCGGTTGACGCCCAGGTGCCCTTTCTTCGACACGGAATCCAGGGGAGAGAAGTCTAATTACTCGACGACACGGAACAAGACGAAAAGTATACCCCATAACATAACGATATACCCCAAACACAAGTAAACTATTCTTCTATGCTATGTCATTACTTCTTTTCTTTTGTTCTCAAAGAAATATTGTTTGCAGGGCCAGCCAGGTGCCAGGCAGTCCTGAGGAGTTGTTCTACATACTCTTGAATGAGAAGGAGGGTCTTCTGCAGTGCTACCTCTTCCGGGCCAGTACTATTGTTGAGGTAAGTGGTCATTCAATCTGTCTTTCTCTTCGTTGATGATTCCTGTGGTTTTAGAGATTGAAGACCTATTCATAGATACCCCACACGTATGGGTTTTGTGGAAAAAAAAATTTTGAGTTTCAGTTCTAAGTATGGGGAACCCCCAAAATTTATTGTTTTTTTTCTATTTTTGTGTGAAAATCTTAATGCGGTTCACAGAATACATCTACTTACCAAGTTTCAACAGTATAGTTCCTATAGTTTCGGAAAAAAGTGGCTGTGACATACGGACGGACGGACGGACAGACAGACAGACAGACAGACAGACAGACATGACGAATCTATAAGGGTTCCGTTTTTTGCCATTTGGCTACGGAACCCTAAAAAGCACCTACATTAGAGATAGGTACATATAATAATTATGCCATTTCCACGCCAGTCCTTTGGACTTCGATTTTGTATATGTAAGTTGAGAAATTAAAGTTTTTTAGGATCATAATATTATTATTATTTTGAAATATTTTGAATGTCTTTTTTCATCACATTGAAGAATTATTTAGAATGGTTTTTAATCACGATATTTGTGCGATAATCGCAGGGGCGATCCTTCGATGTATGTAATGTGGACTGTATAAATGTATGTATGTATTTATGAAGCAGTAGGTTGGTAGTATGTCCAATCCAATACCAAAATCAGTAAGAAAGAACCCACCAACCTTAACATCCAATGTCGCAGGATTGCGCTGCGCACGACTGCTTTTTTGTTTCACGGCACGGCCGGAGGACAGCACCATAAACGTTATGGTCTTCTTAAGATGGAAACTCCACGAACGTCGTGAATTCAACCGATCTTTTTTAACGGAGTTGACGCAACTCGCGATATTTTTCCTTTGACATTAAGTGTCAATTTTGGAAGGGTTTTACTTTTCTTTCATACCGACCAGTGCTAAAGGATTGAACATACCCCCCACCGAAATCAGTGTGATGATTTCCTAATAGTGTCGGTGTGAAGAATGAGTGTGTTAATAATTTGTGTTAATGAATATTTACGAAATAATTCAAAAATAAAATAAACTTGTTAGTGTTAAGTAAAAAAGTTGAGTGTATGTGCCTAATCTAAGTCCTAACCTAATAACCTAACTTTATATTTAGTTTGCATATGGCAATGGGCAGATCTTATTTACCGGTCTTTTATAAACCCCAGTTTGCGTGCGTACAGTGACTACACGTACAATGTTATCAAAACCAGGGTGAACCTCTTCTATTCTGCCAAGAGGCCACTGTAACGGTTTGGTTAAGTTAGATTTAAGGAGCACTAAATCACCCTTCTTAACATTTGGAATTGAGGTGAACCACTTTTCTCTTTGCTGTAAAGTGTGCAAATAATCATTTGACCATCGCTTCCAAAATGATTGTGATGCCTTTTGAATACATTGCCAACGTGACAATCGCTTCATCTGTACATCTTCAAAATTATTCTCCGGAACAGTTAATAAATTCTGTCCAATTAAAAAATGACCCGCAGTCAGAACTTCAAATTCATTAGGATTATTTGAAAGGGAGCATAATGGTCGCGAGTTCATAATTGCCTCAATTTTACAAAATAAGGTACTTAACTCCTCAAAAGTCAAGGACCTATCACCTACTACACGGTAGAGATGATGTTTGGCTGATTTTATGCCTGCCTCCCACAGACCACCCATGGAAGCTGCATTAGGCGGGTTCGTACGCCATTCGACGCCTCGCGAGGATAATCCAGAAAGAATTTCATCAGAATTAGACGTAGAATTAAAATAATTAGTAACGTTTTTTAAATGTTTAGCTGCTGCAATAAAGTTTTTTCCACAATCGGAATATAAGCAAGTACAGAGACCGCGGCGTGCCACAAAACGATCAAATGTGGCCAGAAAACATTCGCAAGATAAATCTGAGAGCACTTCTAGGTGCACTGCTTTTGTAGAGAAACATACAAATAAACACAAATATGCCTTAGTAACTTTTGCGTTTCGCCGCATACCTTCTTTTATAAAGAATGGACCACCAATATCGCAACCAACATGGTCAAACACCTTGTTGGCCTTAAGCCTAGTTGCAGGTAACGTACCCATCATAGGCTGTGTGGAGTATGGACGAAATTTAAAACAAGCCCGACATTTCGACAAAACTGAACGAATTACACTACGAGCATTTATTATCCAGTATTTATTATTTAAAATGCCTTGCAAGGTGCGCGGTCCTACATGCATGTACAATTTATGAAAATAATCAATTATTAAATTTGTTATGTGGCACTTCTTAGGTAATAGTGCCGGATGTTTTATATTATACGGTAAATCCGACTGTTGTATTCGACCCCCCACCCTGAGGAAATTATCAGGGTCTATAAAGGGAGATAGTTTACGAAGGGATGATACATGAGTTCCCTTTGCTAGCATTTGTATTTCAGAATAAAAATAATTATTTTGAATGACTTTTATAATTAAATCATGTCCCTGTTTTAACTCGCAAGACTTTAGTGAACCAAATGTTCGATCAGATTTTTTACATTTTAAATTATTTACAAAACGAAGACACCACGCTGTTACGCGCTCGAGTTTACTAAACGATGAAATATTATTAAAGGAATGTTCAAGATCATTGAAGTTATTTAAATTGTAAGAATTAAAGGTAAATGTGTCTACGTTAGTTTTAAGTTCCGGAATAATATCATTTTCTTTTAAAAATAATGTACTTCTTGGCCAACTACGTGGATCTCTAGCAAGCCATGCAGGGCCACTAAACCATTCGTCCGCTACTGCTAAAAGTTGTTCAGGCAGCGCGCCTCGAGAACAGAGGTCGGCTGCATTGTTCTCACTGTTTACATGAAACCAGCAATTGGGCGGAATCACGTCAACAATCTCGCTAACACGGTTAGCCACGAACACTTTTAGCTTGTATGGCGGAGTCTGTAGCCACGACAAAACTACACTCGAGTCGCTAAAGGCAACTATTGGTAAATTAAAATCTTTAACGTTTTGTACGACAAAACGAACTAGCTTCGATAACAGCACGGCTGCCATAAGTTCAAGCCTAGGGATAGACATTAACGGCTTCAATGGAGCAACTCTAGATTTGCTCGTCAATAGTTTGACTTTGACGTTCCCATCCTTGTCAGTACTACGAAGATATATGCAAGCTGCGTAACCCAGTGATGACGCATCACAGAAACCGATTAATTGTACGTTTACAAACGAATTCACTAGAAGGTGTCGCTCAATGCGAAGTTGTGAAAGGATCGGTAATTGACCGATAAATTTATCCCATTTTTGTAACAATTCGTATGGTAAACGGTCATTCCAGCCGAGGCTCAGTTTCCAAAGATCCTGCATGATACATTTGGCAACGAAAGTACACGGCGAAATAAAACCAACCGGATCGTATATACTAGCAAGCAGCTTAAGTACTGAACGTTTCGTTCCGTCATTATCTTTTAAATTATAATTAAATGAAAAGAAGTCGCATGAGGGCAACCATGTCAATCCTAGGACTTTTAAGGACGATGATAACGTCTCATCTTGAAAATTTATTTGCGTTATTTGTTCTGATTTCATACGTGTCAGTAGCTCGGGACAGTTGCTAGCCCACTTACATAATTCAAACCCGCCTTTTTTCAGAAGACTCATTAAGCCGTCTTGTAAGGTACAAGCTTCATCTACAGATTGACATGACCACAAAAAGTCATCGACGTAGACACCCTCTTCTAGAACTCGGGAAGCCTTACAGTCTGACCGTTCGTCTTGGGCAAGTTGAAGCAGCGTGCGAATGGCCGTGTAAGGCGCGCTACGCAGTCCGTAAGTGACCGTTTTCAACTCGTAAACTTGTACTGGGTCTGACGGTGTATCACGCCATAATATGTGTTGATAACACCTATCAGCGGGGTCGATGAGCACGGCTCGATACATCTTTGACACGTCCGCCGTAAAACATATGTCGTAGAGACGAAAGTTAATAATAATTTTTAAAATATTTTGAAGTAATTTACGGCCGGTCAAAAGGTTGTCATTTAGTGACACCCCAGTACTAGTTTTCTGTGATCCATCAAAGACCACACGCAACGGTGTTGTGGAGCTAGAAGGCCGTAACACACAGTGATGTGGTATAAAATATTTAGACGGCTCCGTACCACGATATAGCTCCATATGCCCCAGTGACTCGTACTCCTTCAGAAAATCAGAATAAGCCTTCCGGAACTCGGGTGAGTGCGCAAGTCGGCGCTCGACATGCGTGAGTCTCCTAAAGGCTATGTCATACGAATTACCTAACGGTTCGTGATTTGGCTTTAATAAAATAGGTGAAACATATCGGCCACTCTCGTCACGATAATGTTTCTCAATATATAGTTTTTCAGCGACTTCATCATCGGGATTTAAAGGAACATCGCACGGCGATGATTCTATTTCCCAAAATCGCTTAAGAGTATCATTTAAATGATCATCAGTGGTGTACGACACCAACGTTGTAGACGCTACAACGTTCACTTCAGTGACGTCACAAGTCGACGGTGTAACTAGTTTACCAGTTATAATATAACCAAATATGCTATCCAGCACGGCTGGCATATTGGGGCCCATAATAATTTTCTTCCCACTATAAATATGGGGAAAAACGTCACCGCCTAAAATTAAATCAATTGGCGATTGCTTATAGAAATGAGGATCAGCTAAAAATAAATTATCGTACTGTTTTATTATATGCTCAGGAATTTTAATGGAAGGTAGATCTGAAGTTACTTTCTGAAGAATAACAGCATCAATATTAAAAGCAGGTTTATCAGTGTGACGCGGCCTTAAGCTACATGACGTCATGCCGTAGTTCTTAACTAAACCATCAGCTAACCCGCAAATGCTAAATGGACATTTACGTTGAGATAAACCTAAACGTTGTAAGCATGCAGCGGAAATAAAATTGGATTGTGCACCGGAATCAATTAATACGCGACATGGTTGATAGACGTTAAAGTTATCTAAAATATAAACAATCGCGGTACCCAACAAAACCGTACTGTAACTGTTATTATTATCAGTTGAAGGGCCTCCCGACTGGGCGGGCGCGCTTGCAGGAATCGATGCATTACCGGAGTCATAAGAGGAAGCGAGAAACGTTTTCGTTACGTCCTGATGCAATAATAAGTTATGTGGTCGCTCACAAATAATGCATTTAAATTCACTCCTGCATTGTTCAACAGTGTGATTAGGTTTAAGACAATTATGACATAACTTCAACTCATCAGCACGGCTGATTCGTAGCGAAGCACTCAATTTACGAAATTGAGCACAGCGATATATCATGTGATTGTCACCGCAATGCAAACAAGATAAATTATTTTTTGAGTTTGATGACGATGCATGCGCGTAGCTTTTCTGTGCACTGTTTCTAGTTCGCGCCGTAAACCTACTTACATCTGGTTGACGTTTATTTTGTACGACGTTTTGGTTGCTTGTACTAGCACCATAAGAACTAGAATGATCCAACACTTTTATTTGATTAGTAACAAAAGTAATCAATTCAGAGAATTTTGGTATCGACTTCTGATTGATACTTTGTTCAAATGACCTACGAGTGTATGGATCCAAGGCGCGTAATGCTATATGACACAGAATGTAACTATTCAAATCTTCAATATCAAGAGATTGTATAGCCTTGTATGAGTTATCAAAGGTTTCTATGAAATTATTCAACTGAAAGGATGATTCCTTCGCAATAGGTGTAAAGTTTAACATTTTATCTAAATAATTCCCAACTAACATTCGGTTATCTTGATACTTGTCGAGTAAAGCTTGCCAAACTATATCGTAATTATTAGCAGATATCGGAATACTTTTGACTATATTTAAAGCGGAACCTTTGATACATGAGAGCAAATAGTGGAATTTATCTATATTAGGTATCTGAGGCTGATTATGAACCAACGAACAGAATGTCTCGTAAAAAGTATTAAAATTCTCAATATTTCCATCGAAACAAAACAACTCCAATTTTGGAAGACGTGGCCTAGATTCGATGCACGACTGTGTTTTTTCAGTTTTAACGTTCTTATCATTCGCTAATAATTTTGAACAAATCAATTTTATACGGTAATACAGCTCATCAAAACTATTCAATTCCTGACTTTGAAATATGGTTTTCATACCAGCTTGTAACTGACATTTATAAATTTCAAAAATGCATAATTCGAAAGATGAACGTAGCTCATCTATATCCGTGACACGCAAAAGAAACATTTCACGAATATTGCTGTCAGTTACATTTAGTGACATGTCAGATAATATTTGTAATTGTTCAAAAATTCTTTGCTTTTTGTTGATTAAAACGTTTAATTCAACATCAGCTATGCACTCCTCGTACACTTCCTGAACCTTCTGACCCTTTTTAGCCATTGCAACGTGCAATCTAAATATAATATGTCAAATAAAATAAATGAATAAAGAATTGCCTACTCTATGTTCGGCTCGAAGGCCACAAAAAATTGTGCGATAATCGCAGGGGCGATCCTTCGATGTATGTAATGTGGACTGTATAAATGTATGTATGTATTTATGAAGCAGTAGGTTGGTAGTATGTCCAATCCAATACCAAAATCAGTAAGAAAGAACCCACCAACCTTAACATCCAATGTCGCAGGATTGCGCTGCGCACGACTGCTTTTTTGTTTCACGGCACGGCCGGAGGACAGCACCATAAACGTTATGGTCTTCTTAAGATGGAAACTCCACGAACGTCGTGAATTCAACCGATCTTTTTTAACGGAGTTGACGCAACTCGCGATATTTTTCCTTTGACATTAAGTGTCAATTTTGGAAGGGTTTTACTTTTCTTTCATACCGACCAGTGCTAAAGGATTGAACAATATTTATCTTTTGGATGAAAATGATGATTTAACTGTCCATAAAATAACTTGGATGTATCTTTATTAATTTTACTGTCGTACATCGTTTATTTCGTCTCTTCTTGTCGTTGGATTTTTTTTTTTATGTAGGTACTGGCTTAGTACCTGCAATTTCTTCAGCGGGAATATTATTATTATAATCAAAGAAATATAATTAGATTTTTCAAAAATCCTTTTCTATCGTATATGGAACCTTATACAATTGTTTATGTGCTGGCTGTGTTAATGTACACAACATTATCATTCATCATTAGTGTCATCGTTAGCGTTTTACTAAGCCGGAGGATATTTTTTCTAGGTATCATTAAGCGTAATTGTGCAAATATACTATATATATAACCGGTAGCTATAATATTATATTGCACTCGATTTATCTTCCGTTAAGTCGTTTCATTATTTACCTCCGTTCCTTATCGTAACATTTTGAATGAGGATTAACTAGAAAATATACATAGCATCCTACAAATATTATAAACGAGTAACCGCCCTCGCTTTGCTTCGGTTTTCTTATTTTTTTACACCTTGGGTTACATTATTGGAGTTTTATTAGGGATACCTAATTTTTTTGAAAATATAATACAGCCTATGTCACCAGGGGATAGTGTAGCTTACCAACAGTGAAAGAATTTTTCAAATCGGTTCAGTAGTTTCGGAGCCTATTCAATGCAAACAAACAATCAAAATAATCTTTCCTCTTTATATTAGTACTAGATGTTGCCTAAAATGTAGCCTATGTTTTAATGTATCTGTTTTAGGCTATCTTCATTCCAAATTTCAGCCAAATCCGTAAAGTAGTTTTCGCGTGAAAGCGTAACAAACAAACAAACTTACATTCACATTTATAATATTAGTATGATAGATGTGAAAGTTCGTAAGGATATTTGTTACTCTTTTACACAAAACTACTAAACGGATTTATATAAAACTAGCTTTTGCCCGCAGCTTCGCCCGCGGCAGAGATCGATTTTTTACAAATCCTACTTACTTTTCTTAGAACTTGCAAATGAATTTTACTAACGCCATCTATTAACAACATCCGGAACTAAATATCTAGCAACTAACAAAATATCGATCTTCCCATGGGGATGTCTTACTGCGGTAAAAAGTAGCCTACGGTACTCTCCACCCACCTCACTATCTCCACACACAAAAACCATACCATATAACAGCTTCGTTGCGACGTGAAAGACGGACAAACAAACAAACAAACAAATAAACAAACAAACACACTTTCATATTTATAATATTAGTATGGATAGTATGGATTCAGCACACAAGTACGTAGACCATAATTTGGATTGGAATATAGGGTGCATTAAAATATAAACGCAGCAAAAAGTGCGCGGGTCAAGCCGGCATATAAATTAAGTATTACGACAGAACAAAGGATTTGAAGCTATTTATTTGAATCGTTGTTGTCGGGCATGCCATGCTAGATTCATTATTCGATAAGGAATTACATGGAAGTCGGGTATTTTATTGATCTTGACAAGGGTTCCACCCTTTCACCCTGATGAATCATAATGAAAGTTCCACAATTTACAGTAATCAGTATTTTTAAATTTTGTGTTTCCACATGAGAATTCTATGAAATATTATTCGAGTAATGTTTTGTTCCTTTATGTACTGGATGTGTGTGATACTACCCCATGAATCATCTACTATCATGAAAAAATCATTGTACCTTTAGGCCTCTTGCAGATTACTTATTACTTTTCCGTGAATCACAGGCAATCAATGATTTTTTTGTTGCTTTCTTGGTTAATTTTGTGGTGACCATTGCGTAATGACCATTACGTATGAGAGACTCATATACATACTTCAAACTCGTAGTTTTCCCACGGATTTTACTTTACTCATATTTCGGTAACTAACAAATGCTTACATAACAGTGAATAGACATTCTGCACCTCCACTGGCAGGTATATTCTAGAAGTATGATACATTGATTTTCTAATATTGTGGTGGAGCACTTAAGAAAAGAAAGTATTTCTGAAAATTCGTCCCCAAAGGAGAAAATCAGGGAATAAAAGTTTGTATGAGTTTAAAAATGAAACTTAGCTTAACGACTCTTAAAACTTAATTTAAATTTCCGTCACGCTGGGAATCGAACTCAGGACCCTTGCGTCACACGAGTCGTCTTTTGAAAATTCGTTCCTAAAAGGGATAAAAAATTGTACAAGTATAAAAATATTTCCAACTAACAGGTTGTAAAGAGGTTAATGCCAACGTCCTAGTAATAAAACACTTTCTATACCTAGTAACTATATAATATAATAAACGCTTACGACGACAAATCATCACAATCACATTCATGACCCGAGTACAAATATTTATCTGTCACATAAATATCTGCCGCGGCCGGAAATCGAACCTGGGATCCCTCGCTTCACAGGCAGGGTCGCTACCAACTAGGCTACAGGGTCGTCAAACCTATTCAAAGTTGATATCACTTAGCACCTGGGCGTGTTTGTATATTTCGTTACAAAACACCATTAACAGAACAGCACTATCCTAATTCGTTATGGTGTCAATGACGTCACGTAATGGCGTCGCTCTATGCGACAACTTATTTTACGACTTTAGACTATAGGTGAAAATGTACACAAAATCTGTACATCATTGTGTTTGAGGTGTGATTACTCACGATGTTGTTGTTATATTATGATGACATTCTATATAAACAGAAGAAAAATGATTGTGAAATATTTCGTCCTCAGCCAATTTCATATTGATTGAACGTCATGAGAAAACTGCATAATTATTATACTCAAACATTATAAGTAATATTATTTCTTATGTGCTCAAACTAGTGATCCGCCAAGAGAAGGACAGAATGAGATGTGATTTTTAACCGACTTCAAAAAAAGGAGGAGGTTCTCAATTCGACTGTATTTTTTTTTATGTTTGTTACTTCAGAACTTTGGACTGGGCGAACCGATTTTGATGATTCTTTTTTTAATCGAAAGCTGGTGGCTGTCATGTGGTCCCATATAAATTTTATTGAGATCTGATAATGGCATCCACGACAAACCACATAAGTCGTAAATTTGTGTTAAGATGTGCGCGACAAATTGACGAATAACTCAATATCACGCCAACCGATTTCGATGATTCTTTTTTTAATCGAAAGCAGGTGCTTGTCATGTGGTCCCACTTTTGAATGAGATCTGACAAGTAGTTTTTGAGACTTTGAAGTCGGTTATTTTTTGTTAGTAAAATTTAGGTTATGTGATGATAATGAGGCTCTTCGCCACCTAATCCAATCCTGAAAGTTTATATGACTGGTTAATTGAATATGTATCTCATCAAAAACATAAATGAGAAATGAGAGCCAAGTTTAAAAAAATAGAATTAAGATCTAAATTTGTGCCAATTTCTGTGTAGAAAAGCCTAATATTTTAGACACAAGAACATGTAATTCAAGCTCTACATTTGACTTGGTTATTAACTACCTTATTATATTTGTATAATTATCTTCGTCAAGTCTTTTAGGTTGATGAAATTAATACCTATTTTACTTTTCTAAAATTTGGTTTGTTGGTTGCTAACTAATGAAAACTAGCCAAATCAATGTATTTTTTATCGTAATTTGTAATTTTAAATAAGATTGACACAATATGAAAATAATTTACAAGACAAAAATAATCGTTTAATGCCAAAACTAATGTTTGTTTACGATAAAGTATTTTTTTACTAATTTAAATTAATATTTCAATAAAAAATTGTGTCAAGAGTGTTTACCTATACCATACCTAGGATGCTTCTGCATTCTGGTTAATTTGTTAATAATTAATCCAATATATCATTGTCATGTAATTTATCACTGTCACTTGCGTTAAAGATAACATAGATACGAAAATTATATGTATAATATTATTTTAACCTTAATCTTATTTAAGACTAGCGAACGCCCGTTACTTCTTTCGGTAGTTAATAAAATCATTCAATTGTGCACCCCTTCCTTTCTTCAGAGTTATAAATAATTGAATTCGCCGTTCAATACTATATAAAAATAAAAATAAAAAATGTTTATGACAAGTTATTAAATTTTAATAAAAAATATTTTCATACTTTAGGATTTTTTTCTCGGCAGTGACCAAGTAGTGCGCTCTATGGTTTGAGGATTTGGATACACTTACTGAGTACTACATAAACGCGGAACCACAGTTCGATTTGAGTACCCCACACCCTTGCCGTCTCCTTGATAGATAAAAAGTACCTTATACCTTAAGCAATGCTTGTAGCATCTCTAAGCCACTAAGTACTTCAACGGAAAATACCATAAAATCGGTTAAGCTGTTTCGAAGGTTGCTCGGACAAACAGAAAGACAAAAAACTTTTGAGTAATGATATTATTGTGTGTAGATATTACTTATAATATTATGTACTTACGAAAAAACAGCTGAAAATAACATAAGGACACTTAAATTTTATTAAATAGATGATTATATTATATAGATAAAATTAATGTAGATTTATATTTCGCTATTTAATAGAGGGCCAAGTTTTTTACCTCATTGCTTAATTTAATTTGATGTGAGACTTCCATTACAGAATTATTAAAATAATAAGCGCTTACACACTTACCCCTGCAGTAGGTTTTTACCTGTGTCGCGACTCGCGGGTGGCATGGAAGACACATACAATATATCACAATGACATCCATGATCCGAGTACAAATATTTATCGGTCACATAACAAATATTTATCTGCCCCGGCCGGGAGTCGAATCCGGGAGCCCTTCGCTTCGCAGACAGGGTCGCCACCAACTAGGCGTACTAGTCGTCAAATGTTAATGTTATCAAAGTAACTAGTTAACTATAGGTAATTTCATGTATTGTGAGTACATACAAATAATTTCCATTTATTAGAGGCTCCATAATTTATCTCAAAACACCGTAGTTTATCAACCGATTTGGAGGATAATTTTTATCTGAAAGAATAAACTTGCACATTAGTCTCATGTTAATCAATAATAATCTAAAAAATACAAACCCCTGACAGTTTTATTTACACTAAACAATTAAGAACACTCTCGATTAAGTCACCTTTCATACAAAAAAAAAACTAGATCAAAATTGGTTCATCCGTTTGTGAGCTACGATGCCACAGACAGACATACAGATACACAGATACACAGACACGTCAAACTTATAACACCCCTCTGTTTTCGTCGGGGGTTAAAAAACAGTTTTGATGATGGGGTCCATGAAGAAATTGAGGGAACTCCTCAAATATTTTTGGTATAATCCGCGCCAATAATGAAACAAATCTAAAATAGCGGTTCGTACTAACTTGTAATAATAGGTAGGACCGTCAGCAAAACAGAGTTGCTAGATAGGTGATATTTTATAATAGACCTTTGTTATTTGAAAATTAATATTAGCAAGATATTTAAAAACCCGACCAAGTGCATAACGGAATTGGGAATTGCGATTTTTAGGTGAGTTTGTTTATTAGCGGCGATAATTAAATAGATCGGACTAACTTACCAAGTGACGTCCGATCCTCAATTATGTGAAGTAATCTCGTCCTCATATTTTGTACTATGTAGTACGTGCTCTGTGCTACTTGCCGTCACAATGTTTAAAGGTAAGCGCATTCTTCATACTCTGTGGCTCACCCCTAGTTCCATCCGTCCACCACTGTCATTGTTTCAAAGCTCTACAACACAACTTTCGGAGAAGGGGTTAGAGTAGGCAATACAGATCATCATGAGTGTAACTTACGGAATACAAATTATTCTTTATGGATACTAGCAGTATGTATATACTCTTTTAAGAGTATTACCTGGGAAGGGTTGGGTCTCGGATGAGGACGAGATTACTTCACATAATTGAGGATCGGACGTCACTTGGTAAGTTAGTCCGATCTATTTAATTATGTTTTGTAATCTCGTCCTCATATTTTGTACTATGTAGATGTTCAAAGAAGAAAGTTGTGTTGGTAATAATTCAAGGTGTTCATTAATAATTTCGTGATGATAATCACATACAATTATTGCAATCACAAATAATATTTAAGTATATAAATAAAGAAACATCCACTTCTTATTGTACTGTACATACTACAGTTTGTAAAAACCTAAAATAGTGATAATAATAATTTTAAATTAACTATTATTCTTATTAATTAGTAACTGGATTCCTGTTGGTCTCAATATGTGTTAGGAGTATCTATATGCAAAGAGCATACGAGATTGAGCAAATTATTTGAGACCACTAACCACTGGTTTTTTACAAAATAAAGCAAATGTGGAGGAAAAAGATGAACCAACCGGCTGCTTTTCCTTATACCTTTACACTAATGCCTGCGTTTGAGGCTTTTGGAGTAAAGCATGTCTCTGATCTATATGGAAGTGTCTATTTCACTATTAGTCTGAACCTGTTTAAGCTATCGACTGATAGTTGCAGTGGAGGTTGGTTGGTGTGGTTTCTATATAGTTAGAATTAATGATTTATAATTTTGCCTCACGTCTGTTGATAAATTTAAATAATATAGTAGGATAATATAGTAGCCGGCCAGATGTCTGTATTTTGTTTGAAAAACTGTAAAGTTAAATTAAGTTGTGCCTATTCTATTAGGACCAGAAGTTTTGATAACCTTTTTTTTTTTTTTTTGATAATTTTGATATTAATATAATCGGAATTAACAGTCCTCAATGCTGATAAAGGACAAGGTTTGGATCCTATTTGCAGCCAAAAAGGGCTATTAAGGTCACAATCTTTTATTTTTTGAGAGTAACTTATAAAAATACCATGACTAGCGATACTCGACCTTCCAAAGGATCCACATTCCACAATGTTTGGTTTGGTAGTGTGAAATCCACGCACCAAGAGCAGACTCGTATATATTTCTTGTGTTGTCGGATAATGAGGCTAACATTATATCCATGGAGAAAGCTGGTATTACTTTCCTTAATACCTTAAAAATGCTTTCCTGACAATATGGCTGCAATCAGAATAAGGGTCTTGTATAACAGGTGCGAGTCTCTGGAAGGAGATAAGAGTAAATTATATCGAGGTTTAAATCAAATTTTTTCAGATATAGCCATGGAGTTGAATAGTGGATACCAGGGCTGTGAGGGCCACATATGAAATCATAACATTTGGGCCTTGTCTCTTATAATTTTCTGCAGCACTCTACTTATAAGCGTGAATGGGGGAAATGCATAAAAGAACATCTCACTCCATCTCAAGGTGAAGGTATCTATAGAATATGTATCTAGATCTGGAAGCAATGTTATATAATCCTGACATTTGGCGTTGTTATGTTTAAAATACATTCATAAACAATGTCACACAGATGCCATTCCACTTCAGATTTTGAATTTGTCTGAATTCACTATTTGCGAATTGAGTTTTCTTTTGAACTGATGTAAAATGCATACACCCATATGACGTGTCTTCGCTCACTTCACTGGAACAACTCTCTCGCTAACTTGTTGAGGTGAGGAAAAACCTCATTTTATAGACACGCTATAGCAGCTTTGCTATCGATCCTAAGCAAAAAACCTCGCAGTAATTTACTTTAGATGTAAACGTTTTTAAACCTTAAAAAGCTACTACTAATTCTACATAATTAACATGAAAAGCTTTTCTTTTTCTGTCCAGTGTCCGTGACTCCTCACATTATTACAGACAAGTCCCCAACTTGTTTGCGAAGCATCTGACAAAATCTGAAAACTAAAATTAAATTGTATAAATTTTCTTGTTATCACTTTGGATGTATGATGTCCACCCACAGATATGTATAGTGTCCACCATTCATTTAGATGTGATTGGATCTCTTTTGATAAGGTTATTGTTAAATTATAATTTCCATTATATATATTTTTAACCGTTGTATTGTAGTTTTCTAAGATTTTCGTATAGAGCAAACCATATTCTATGGATTGACAAGCAGCTACAAGAAGGCCAAGTAATTGGGCAAATTCCAAAGTCCAATCTCAAAATATCAAAATTCCAAAGACAACTAGATTTTTTATTATTATTATTATAAATTATTAATTTTATTTTATATCATCAGTCAATATACATATTATAATAAAACTGTAATTTTGTCTGCTTGTATGCGCGTTCATTCCGGCTAATCTCAGGAATGGCGTTACAGACTTGGATGCAATTTTCACTGCTGTATTGTATAGTAAGCTTGGATTAACGTCTTGTTTTATTTAAATCGGTTCATAACTAAATAAAGTTATGTGAATTTAAAAAAATACCGTCCATACATTTACTCAAGTGTGGTTACCGAAAGGCTTACCGAAGCGAAGCAAGGACGATTAGTAGTTGTTAACAAATTCGATAACATGGTCCCTCTTCTTCTAAGGAAGAGGATATTAGATATGGAACATTGAATTAAATCTAGCATACATTCTAGACAAAGAAAACCCTGATTTGGTTTTAGAAAACTTTTTTGAGTTAATAATAAACTTTAGATTCCCCAAAACGGATTTAGTAGTCAATGCATTCTGCACACAATCCTCATAGGAGTCTGCAATGCACAAAGTATCATAAAGGTGACAACAAATTCATTAACTTTCATAAGGTTAAGCGTAAATCTTCATGTTCCATCTAAGTATTATGAGGACAAAAATTGTCCCTGAGCAGGAAAAACATGATTGTATAGCACCTAGTTCCAGTAGTTGTTTTACTTCGAGAGCAATCAAGCTATTTTCTTTTTTAGAAAAAATATTGTTCTTATACAGACAATAATGGTTGGATTAGATGTAATATCATTTTCACACCATTTGTTATAAAACAACCTTAAATCACCGCATTGTAGCTGAATCACTGTCGCTCCTGACCCCGATGTCGATGATGATGACGCCTCGGTGGAGAACGCCTCAATCGCGTTGGTTTTCAGACCAGGAAGAATAATTGACCTACGCGTAACCGAATTCTCACGGAATATGTCAAAGAGCAGCCTTGCTGAGTTACTTTGCTGTTTATTATTCGGTGACGCAATCCTGTCGTTGAGGACTCCGCCTACTGAAAAGATTGATGTAGATACGACCACTTATTGGTCACTG
This sequence comes from Thymelicus sylvestris, assembly GCA_911387775.1. Classification (NCBI taxonomy): domain Eukaryota; kingdom Metazoa; phylum Arthropoda; class Insecta; order Lepidoptera; family Hesperiidae; genus Thymelicus; species Thymelicus sylvestris. The sequence goes on from OU426903.1 coordinate 3,816,693, forward strand.
ATTCTTTTGTCACATTTGACACCACCGTCATTCATCGCTGCAATAGCTTCCCCATTTAACTTGGGTGATATTAGAATACTACAGTTCTTATAGGGGTCATGTGTCTGAAGGATCAGCATGGTAGCTTTTATATTTGCGATTAGACAATTAGTCAGAATAGTTGACCAACGTGTAGAGCTATGCTCTCGTATAATTGTATAGAATAACACGTAGTTTGCTTACCACCCTGGCCTAAGAGCCCTTCCATGTCTGCTGGCAGAGAGCTATCGTCCTTTACCTGGTGTTCTTGTACTGGCGAGGTACCTACTCTTCTGTTGTGGTCCTCCCCCCTCTTTCTGTCATGACTGCGTCTCTGTCAGTTTTGGAAGTAAGAGTCGATGATCAGCTGTGGATATTGGAACTGGAAGACAAGAGGCGGCGCCTGCTTCTATGACTTCTCGAGCATCAGTATGATCGACTTCGACCGTGAGGCGAACGGCTTTCGGTTGTGCGACAAGAGCCTGTTCCGTTCCGTCCTCAACTCTCGATAAAGCTCCATGAATTCCTTCTCGTCGCGTAACATGTGGCACCACTAGGTAACCTCTCTTGAAAGCATGTGTGTGGCACTGCGTGGTACCTATTTGTTATAGGTGGTCATAACATCTTGTCGCGAAACATGCGACACCACTAGCTAACCTCTCGTGAAAGCATGTGCGTGGTACCTATTTGTTATAGGTGGTCACAATATTTTGTCGCGGAACATGCTGCACCACTAGCTAACCTCTCGTGAAAGCATTTGCATGGTAGGTACCTATTTATTATAGGTGATAACAATATTTTGTGCTGTAAAAAGCGGCACCATTAGCTAACCCCTCGTGAAAGCCAAAGCATGGTAGTTACCTATTTGTTATAGGTAGACACCACATCGTTCTCATGGTTAACCTCTCGTGAAAACTCCAGAGACTAGTGTGTTAATAAATTCGTCGAAGGAACCTCAGCAACAAAAACCTGCGTTTATTGAAGCTACCTATTTGTTATAGGTAGACACAACATCGTTCTCATGGTTAACCTCTCGTGAAAACTCCAGAGACTAGTGTGTTAATAAATTCGTCGAAGGAACCTCAGCAGCAAAAACCTGCGTTTATTGAAGCTACCTATTTGTTATAGGTAGACACAACATCGTTCTCATGGTTAACCTCTCGTGAAAACTCCAGAGACTAGTGTGTTAATAAATTCGTCGAAGGAACCTCAGCAGCAAAAACCTGCGTTTATTGAAGCTAATAGAGACTATTTGTTATAGGTAGACACAACATCGTTCTCATGGTTAACCTCTCGTGAAAACTCTAGAGACTATTGTGTTAATAAATTTGTTGAAGGAACCTCAGCAGCAAAACCATACCGTCGTTACTAAGACGGGCCCGGTGTTCATACGTTTTTCCAACTCTAGAATCCATTGATTCAATTCTTTGATCTCGTCATTCAGTTTCTTCTTTTTGTATTTTCCCATATTTAATTCGAATAGGGCGTACTATAATAACTGAAAAATACTGCAAAAAGGATTGTAAAAACGATAGTAAAATTTTAAAATAAAATTAATATAAAATTTTGTGACAGCACGTTTTGCACAAAAAAGCACAATGACAGTGGTGGACGGATGGAGCTAGGGGTGAACCACAGAGTATGAAGAATGCGCTTATCTTTAAACATTGTGACGGCAAGTAGCACAGAGCACGTACTACATAGTACAAAATATGAGGACGAGATTACAAAACATAATTAATTATGTTTTGTAATCTCGTCCTCATATTTTGTACGATTACAAAACATAATTAATTATGTTTTGTAATCTCGTCCTCATATTTTGTACTATGTAGTACGTGCTCTGTGCTACTTGCCGTCACAATGTTTAAAGATAAGCGCATTCTTCATACTCTGTGGTTCACCCCTAGCTCCATCCGTCCACCACTGGCAATGTCATTGTGCTTTTTTGTGCAAAACGTGCTGTCACAAAATTTTATATTAATTTTATTTTAAAATTTTACTATCGTTTTTACAATCCCTTTTGCAGTATTTTTCAGTTATTATAGTGCGCCCTATTCGAATTAAATATGGCAAAATACAAAAAGAAGAAACTGAATGACGAGATCAAACAATTGAATCAATGGATTCTAGAGTTGGAAAAACGTATGAACAGCGGGTCCGTCTTAGAAACGACGGTATGGTTTTGCTGCTGAGGTTCCTTCAACAAATTTACTAACACAATAGTCTCTAGAGTTTTCACGAGAGGTTAACCATGAGAACGATGTTGTGTCTACCTATAACAAATAGGTAACTCTATTAGCTTCAATAAACGCAGGTTTTTGCTGCTGAGGTTCCTTCGACGAATTTATTAACACACTAGTCTCTGGAGTTTTCACGAGAGGTTAACCATGAGAACGATGTTGTGTCTACCTATAACAAATAGGTAACTCTATTAGCTTCAATAAACGCAGGTTTTTGTTGCTGAGGTTCCTTCGACGAATTTATTAACACACTAGTCTCTGGAGTTTTCACGAGAGGTTAACCATGAGAACGATGTAGTGTCTACCTATAACAAATAGATAACTACCATGCTTTGGCTTTCACGAGGGGTAAGCTAATGGTGCCGCTTTTTACAGCACAAAATATTGTTATCACCTATAATAAATAGGTACCATGCAAATGCTTTCACGAGAGGTTAGCTAGTGGTGCAGCATGTTCCGCGACAAAATATTGTGACCACCTATAACAAATAGGTACCACGCACATGCTTTCACGAGAGGTTAGCTAGTGGTGTCGCATGTTCCGCGACAAGATGTTATGACCACCTATAACAAATAGGTACCACTCAGTGCCACACACATGCTTTCAAGAGAGGTTACCTAGTGGTGCCGTATGTTACGCGACGAGAAGGAATTCATGGAGCTTTATCGAGGGTTGAGGACGGAACGGAACAGGCTCTTGTCGCACAACCGAAAACCGTTCGCCTCACGGTCGAAGTCGATCATACTGATGCTCGAGAAGTCATAGAAGCAGGCGCCGCCTCTTGTCTTCCAGTTCCAATATCCATAGCTGATCATCGACTCTGACTTCCAAAACTGACAGAGACGCAGTCATGACAGAAAGAGGGGGGAGGACCACAACAGAAGAGTAGGTACCTCGCCAGTACAACAACACCAGGTAAAGGACGATAACTCTCCGCCAGCAGACATCGAAGGGCTCTTAGGCCAGGGTGGTAAGCAAACTACGTGTTATTCTATACAATTATATGAGAGCATAGCTCTACACGTTGGTCAACTATTCTGACTAATTGTCTAATTGCAAATGTAAAAGCTACCATGCTGATCCTTCAGACACACGACCCCTATAAGAACTGTAGTATTCTAATATCACCCAAGTTAAATGGGGAAGCTATTGCAGCGATGAATGACGGTGGTGTCAAATGTGACAAAAGAATCAGTGACCAATAAGTGGTCGTATCTACATCAATCTTTTCAGTAGGCGGAGTCCTCAACGACAGGATTGCGTCACCGAATAATAAACAGCAAAGTAACTCAGCGAGGCTGCTCTTTGACATATTCCGTGAGAATTCGGTTACGCGTAGGTCAATTATTCTTCCTGGTCTGAAAACCAACGCGATTGAGATTGACGCGTTCTCCACCGAGGCGTCATCATCATCGACATCGGGGTCAGGAGCGACAGTGATTCAGCTACAATGCAGTGATTTAAGGTTGTTTTATAACAAATGGTGTGAAAATGATATTACATCTAATCCAACCATTATTGTCTGTATAAGGGGTTATACAATGTTATTTAAAAGTGAGCCCACACAAATTTTTTTTTTCCCACAGAACAATATTTTTTCTAAAAAAGAAAATAGGTTGATTGCTCTTGAAGTAAAACAACTACTGGAAATAGGTGCTATACAATCATGTTTTTCCTGCTCAGGGACAATTTTTTGTCCTCATAATACTTAGTCAGATGGGACATGAAGATTTATGCTTAACCTTATGAAAGTTAATGAATTTGTTGTCACCTTTATGATACTTTGTGCATTGCAGACTCCTATGAGGATTGTGTGCAGAATGCATTGACTACTAAATCCGTTTTGGGGAATCTAAAGTTTATTATTAACTCAAAAAAGTTTTCTAAAACCAAATCAGGGTTTTCTTTGTCTAGAATGTATGCTAGATTTAATTCAATGTTCCATATCTAATTTTCTCTTCCTTAGAAGAAGAGGGACCATGTTATCGAATTTGTTAACAACTACTAATCGTCCTTGCTTCGCTTCGGTAAGCCTTTCGGTAACCACACTTGAGTAAGTGTATGGACGGTATTTTTTAAATTCACATAACTTTATTTAGTTGTGAACCGATTTAAATAAAACAGGACGTTAATCCAAGCTTACTATACAATACAGCAGTGAAAATTGCATCCAAGTCTGTAACGCCATTCCTGAGATTAGCCGGAATAAACGCGCATACAAGCAGACAAAATTACAGTTTTATTATAATATGTATATTGACTGATGATATAAAATAAAATTAATAATTTATAATAATAATAATAATAAACCTAGTTGTCTTTGGAATTTTGATATTTTGAGATTGGACTTTGGAATTTGCCCAATTACTTGGCCTTCTTGTAGCTGCTTGTCAATCCATAGAATATGGTTTGCTCTATAAGAAAATCTTAGAAAACTACAATACAACTGTTAAAAATATATATAATGGAAATTATAATATAACAATAACCTTATCAAAAGAGATCCAATCACATCTAAATGAATGGTGGACACTATACATATCTGTGGGTGGACATCATACATCCAAAGTGATAACAAGAAAATTTATACAATTTAATTTTAGTTTTCAGATTTTCTCAGATGCTTCGCAAACAAGTTGGGGACTTGTCTGTAATAATGTGAGGAGTCACGGACACTGGACAGAAAAACAAAAGCTTTTCATGTTAATTATGTAGAATTAGTAGAAGCTTTTTAAGGTTTAAAAACGTTTACATCTAAAGTAAATTACTGCGAGGTTTTTTGCTTAGGATCGATAGCAAAGCTGCTATAGCGTGTCTATAAAATGAGGTTTTTCCTCACCTCAACAAGTTAGCGAGAGAGTTGTTCCAGTGAAGTGAGCGAAGACACGTCATATGCGTGGTGTATGCATTTTACATCAGTTCAAAAGAAAACTCAATTCGCAAATAGTGAATTCAGACAAATTCAAAATCTGAAGTGGAATGGCATCTGTATGACATTGTTTATGAATGTATTTTAAAAATAATAACGCCAAATGTCAGGATTATATAACATTGCTTCCAGATCTAGATGCATATTCTATAGATACCTTCACCTTGAGATGGAATGAGATGTTCTTTTATGCATTTCCCCCATTCACGCTTATAAGTAGAGTGCTGCAGAAAATTATAAGAGACAAGGCCCAAATGTTATGATTTCATATGTGGCCCTCACAGCCCTGGTATCCACTATTCAACTCCATGGCTATATCTGAAAAAATTAGATTTAAACCTCGATATAATTTACTCTTATCTCCTTCCAGAGACTCGCACCTGTTATACAAGACCCTTATTCTGATTGCAGCCATATTGTCAGGAAAGCATTTTTTAATGAAAGTAATACCAGCTTTCTCCATGGATATAACGTTAGCCTCATTATCCGACAACACAAGAAATATATACGAGTCTGCTCTTGGTGCATGGATTTCACACTACCAAACCAAACATTGTGGAATGTGGATCCTTTGGAAGGTCGAGTATCGCTAGTCATGGCATTTTTATAAGTTACTTTCAAAAAATAAAAGATTGTGACCTTAATAGCCCCTTTTGGCTGCAAATAGGACCCAAACCTTGTCCTTTATCAGCATTGAGGACTGTTAATTCCGATTATATTAATATCAAAATTATCAAAAAAAAAGCTTATCAAAACTTCTGGTCCTAATAGAATAGGCACAACTTAATTTAACTTTACAGTTTTTCAAACAAAATACAGACATCTGACCGGCTACTATATTATCCTACTATATTATTTAAATTTATCAACAGACGTGAGGCAAAATAATTATAAATCATTAATTCTAACTATACAGAAACCACACCCGCAACTATCAGTCGATAGCTTAAACAGGTTCAGACTAGTAGTGAAATAGACACTTCCATATAGATCAGAGACATGCTTTACTCCCAAAAGCCTCAAACGCAGGCATTAGTGTAAAGGTTATAAGGAAAAGCCGCCGGTTGGTTCATCTTTTTCCTCCACATTTGCTTTATTTTGTAAAAAACCAGTGGTTAGTGGTCTGAAATAATTTGCTCAAGCTAGTATGCTCTTTGCATATAGATACTCCTGACACATAATGAGACCAACAGGAATCCAGTTACTAATTAATTCAAATTCAAATTCAAATTCAAAATCATTTATTCATGTAGGTATCATTGATACACTTATGCACGTCATTTTTTTAATTTACCAGCTTTTCGGAAAGGTGCTTTGTCATGGAGGAGAAGAAAAGCCGAAAGAAACTCCTCAGCACATCTTTTAAAAATAAAATACATTGGTATATTTCTTACAAAGAAGTATCACTAGCCTGTACGGAACTGGTTGCAGATCTGGTCATTTCCATGCGTCTTTGTCATTTATGTACTCATCTACAGTATAGTAGCCTTTCCCTAAAAGTTGAGATTTTACATGTTTCTTAAATAATTCCACTGGCAAATCACGTATTAACTTTGGGATTTTATTATAGAACTGTACACCACGGCCCATAAAAGATCGCTTCACTTTAGAAAGACGGTAAGATGGCGTTACTAACTGGTGCATTTTTCTTGTTTGGCGATTAGTGATATCAAAATTTTGTTTATACGCGCTTATATTATTCCGTATAAAAACCACGTTACTATAGATATATTGTGAGGCTACTGTAAGTATACCTATTTCTTTGAACTTGTCACGCAAAGTTTCACGAGATCTAAGTTTATAAATAGCCCTAATAGCTCTTTTTTGTAGTATGAAAATTTGTTCTATACTGGCTGCTTTGCCCCACAGCAAGATGGCATATGACATAATACTGTGAAAATATGCAAAATAAACCATCCTAGCAGTTTCGACGTCAGTAAACTGCCTTATTTTCCTAACAGCGTAAGCAGCCCTACCGAGTTTAGTCGCGAGATTTGTTATATGTGGGCCCCACTGAAGTTTACTATCTAAGGTCACCCCTAAAAAGACCGTGGATTCCTCCATGTGCAATATTTCATTATTCAGTCTGAGAGATTTGTTAACTTTTTTAACATTAGGTAGTACAAACTCTATACATTTAGTTTTTTTTGCATTTAAAAGCAAATTATTGATAGTGAACCAACGCGACACATGCGAAAGAGCACTATTTACGTCGTCAAAATTTACTTTATTCCTTTCACATTTAAATATTAATGATGTATCGTCAGCAAATAGTACAATATCCGCTTGGTTCTTTACATAATGTGGTAAATCGTTAATGTATACCAGAAAAAGAAACGGACCCAAGATCGAGCCCTGCGGTACACCCAACACAGCCGGTGACCCCGATGACTTAATATCTTTTATACTAACTTTTTGTATCCTATCACTCAAATACGACGCGATCAAGCTAAGGGCCTTGTTTTTTATACCATAGTGGCCAAGTTTAAACAGCAATGTTTCGTGCTGAACACAATCAAATGCCTTAGATAAGTCACAAAATACACCTATGGCATTTTGTGATGATTCCCATGCTTCAAATATATGCTTTAAAAGCCTAGCCCCTGCATCGGTTGTACTACGGCCTTTAGTGAAACCGTATTGATCAGGATGTAATAAATTATTATTGTTGAAATGGGACAGCATTTGATTCAATATTATTTTTTCAAAAATCTTACTAAGAGTTGGTAAAATAGAAACTGGTCTATAGTTATTAATATCGGTTTTTTCGCCTGTTTTAAAAAGTGGTATAATTTTGCTGCATTTCATAAGATCTGGAAAGATACCTAGATCTATGCATTTATTAAAAACTATGACCAAATATGGTGCTATAATATCTATAATATGCTGTATTATTTTTACCGAAATGCCCCATAAGTCACCGGTATTCTTTACCTTCAGAGACTGAAATGCGCTAATTAAGTCTCTAGTGGTTATATGTTTAAATTCAAATAAAATATTACATTCATTAACATGATTTTTTAATATAGAAAGTGCTTCCGTCGGCGAAGAAGCTAATGAACTAGTTAACGTTATAGGAATATTACGGAAGTGATTTTCAAACTCACTTGCCACGTCTTTATCAGCAGTGATTGTGTTATCATTAATCAACAGTTCGTAACTGAAATCACAGGACTTTGCGTTACCATTCTCACTACTAATTATATTCCAAGCCGTTTTTATTTTGTTATCCGAGTTAATAATCTTGTCCTTTATGTACATTGATTTCGCCTGAATGCAAACTATTTTAAAGATTTTTGAATAATTTCTTACATGCTCCTGAAAAGATGGAGAAAAATTGTATTGTTTCTCGGCATAGAGATCGTACATCTTGTTCCTGCTTTTATAAATACCTACAGTAGCCCAATCACTAAATTTACTATTTTTAGCTATAATAATAATAATAAGAATAATAGTTAATTTAAAATTATTGTTATCACTATTTAAGGTTTTTACAAACTGTAGTATGTACAGTACAATAAGAAGTGGATGTTTCTTTATTTATATACTTAAATATTATTTGTGATTGCAATAATTGTATGTGATTATCATCACGAAATTATTAATGAACACCTTGAATTATTACCAACACAACTTTCTTCTTTGAACATCTACATAGTACAAAATATGAGGACGAGATTACAAAACATAATTAAATAGATCGGACTAACTTACCAAGTGACGTCCGATCCTCAATTATGTGAAGTAATCTCGTCCTCATCCGAGACCCAACCCTTCCCAGGTAATACTCTTAAAAGAGTATATAGATACTGCTAGTATCCTTAAAGAATAATTTGTATTCCGTAAGTTACACTCATGATAATCTGTATTGCCTACTCTAACCCCTTCTCCGAAAGTTGTGTTGTAGAGCTTTGAAACAATGACATTGCCAGTGGTGGACGGATGGAGCTAGGGGTGAACCACAGAGTATGAAGAATGCGCTTATCTTTAAACATTGTGACGGCAAGTAGCACAGAGCACGTACTACATAGTACAAAATATGAGGACGAGATTACTTCACATAATTGAGGATCGGACGTCACTTGGTAAGTTAGTCCGATCTATTTAATTATTTACCATAAGATGTTACGTTTCTCATTTGCCAGCATTTATCAATATCAACCAAAAATTTTATTAACTTGATTTTCGCGGTAACTTATTTAAACTTTGCTTTATACGCTGTCATAAATGAAGGTTAAAAATTACGTATTACAGTGTAATTGGTCCACAAGATTGATTGTATAATCATCAGTTGTCAAGTGTCAATTAAAACAATGACTTATTGCATATCATAACCTCTTCGTAACGTCCAGACCTTGGGACTTTAAAATTAGCTTCTTGTTCTATTCGCATTTCGACCTCCGCTATTCAGTTTTACTTTGTCACTTATCGTTAAAAGTAATCACTGTGTCACCGAAGATTAAAAGAAAAAAATATTTTATCTGTAAAAAAGTTGACAGTTTTAATTCCCGCGTTTTTAAGATTGTGCCATAGGATCTCAACTTTAGTGACTTAATTTTAATGTGGATTTTTCGTGTTATTTCAAGTGCTTACTTTAATTATTAAGTAACGAGTGATAATTTCGAAGTGGTTTAATTAGTTATAGAATTGTTTGATATTAATGCAATTTATATGCTCTTAATTTTATGCATAGGTATTGCATATTGCGGATAACAAGTAGGTATAAAAGGTCACTTGATATGATATTTATTAATTTACAATTGATTCAGATCAATTGTTTTTAAAACAACAGTAACTTTCCAATTAAGCAGATCTCAGCAGATTTGACTTACAAAGTTGTGCTCAATGCTTGGAAATTAATAAAAATACGACCAAATACGAACTAACTAATTGAATCGCTGTAAATATTGCCAAGTGACGTGCGATCACGTCACCGAGCCAAGAATCCAAGATGTTTTCAGTATGGATGCCATTGTCGCGGACGACGGCCGTTTACCACACTGTGTCGCAACTTTCAAACGCCGAGTTTTGGGTTGGTGCGGTCTTAATATTGGTCGCGTGTGAAATGGACCTCTTATACTTCCACATTCTACAGACGTTTGATATCGACATACTGTCTTTATAACGCCGAAGTATTTTAATACCGCGGAGTGGAATTAGAAACGATGCCAAGTGTTAAATGTGCTCGACGTAGAATATAAACACAACATTTTCAGACCTAGTGAACTTGCATGGCAGTGTTTATAACAAGTGATTTAAAAATGTGACGAACTAGAAATAATTATATAAGGCACTTACTGCATAAAAACGTGAATTCTTTAATTGTATTTCTCGAACGCAATGTAAATAATGGATTTTAAATTATAAAGTAGAACCTTAACGATCTTTAATTGTTTTGAACTAGTTTTGTGAATCTGTGACAAATTGTGCTATCATTGTGCATTGAACGAGATTTCAGATAAGATTACGAGTTTTAAATTTTGGACTTCGAGGAGGGTTCTAGGAATTTTTATATAACTGTAAGTATGTATGTATTAATTAGTTTGTCCAATAGACAATATGTATAAGATCTGTATAGAACCCACATATTTTTTTGTACTTATTAAAATGATGTTTTGATGAGATGTGATCGGTTAACATACATACAAGACAACATACAAAAAAGCCATAACAGAAACAAGCTAAATACTGTCAGTTAATCAAGAAATCAAAATCAAGTCTTGTTTGTTTTAATGTAGAAAATTTTGTAGATTTAATAATATGACAAAATACCTTGCACCAAGATAAAAAAAATGCGCTTTGATATACATTTTCCCTTCTAATAATCTAATAGAAAAATCATTATGATAAGTTTAAGTACGTATGTACCACAGTTGACTTATACTTACCAACTTACTTTTAAGTAAAAAAGGTTTACGTTTCATATATATAAATAGATATAAATTAATAGATTCTTATAATTTTGTTCTTGAATTTTCTTCTTGTTACAAGAATCATCGCCCGTCATGTCGGGTAAAAAAGGTTGGGAATCTCTGTACCGCGAAGAGCACTTTGTGCACTCCTGAAAATCATCTGTAATTTTCTAACAGACAAAACAAACAAGCAAACAAATTGTTTTGTTTGTCAGTCACCTGCAGAGAAAAGTACACATCTGTTTATAAAATACGAACAGCAACGTTTCCGTCGCCTGTTGCGTTGTAAACAGATGGGTTACTTTTCTCTGCAGTTGACTGTACAAGTAGGTACCTAATGTTTTAGAATTTTTACTACTTACTATAGATAAGGTAGCTATGTAGTTAAATATTTTCATGTTCCTTGTTACGTCGTACACGGAATTAAAACTATGCATGTAGATTTAGTAGAGTTTAGAGCATCAATGCAAAAAGGATTGTTAAAATTGTGTAAGTTATAAATATAGTTAATAGTATCAGGCGTTACTTTCAAGTTATAAATATTTATGTAACTATATTTAGTCTTTCCGCCTAAAGCAATTAATATTGTGGGATTTCAGAACTATGTCATGTAAAATTATAATGATATAGACCATAAATAATCCTTTTTCCTTGTGGCAGAATGTGCTAAAGGTTTCTGTCAGTATTTACATCGTCACGAGTGTATAGACGCTTACCACAGCCACGCCACATCGGAGCGACAAAACGCAGTTTTTAGTGGCTCCACTATGATAGCTATGATATTGGTGGCTATGACGCGGGATATAAATTGTGATTTGTGATCTAAGAAGTTTTATATAATAGTGTCGTTCTAACTATCTGTGTTGTTTTTGTGTATACGAAATGATTTGTTACTTACTGAGGAAAGGAAAACCCAAAATCGGTATCCAATTTTCAAATGCGGACTCTACCTATGCGATTTCGATTTTTAATTAATTAAATAGTTGTAATTTTCTCTGTATTTTGTTTTGACATGGCCTATTAAATGAATATAATATCAGTGCATCATGTGGAGTAACGTGAGATACTCTCGGTTGCATGTAAGTATTCCTATAAATAAATCGCGATTCAGTATTCTATGATTCTATGTGGATATGGTGTAAATAATAATGGCTAACAGTTTAACGGCCTCACTCAGAGTCACTTAACGGTTACTTAAATCGCTCCTTAGTTCAGAATTTCTATTGTGATAGACATAACATAGCTTTAACTTTTAGCCGGTTGCTAGTTTTTTTAAATGGACATGGACATCATGTTATCAGACGCATAGCTAACGCATTGGTGGCCAAAAAGACGCGGGTACGTTTAAAAGATGTCAAAAAATTTCACGGTAGTTATAGCCAGACAGTCGTAGCGGTTAGAACATTGTTCTCCCGAATGCAGGGGCCCAAGTTCGAATCCTCTAATTTTCAAATATTATATATTAGAAGTTAATTATCACTTAAATTGCTTCGGTGAAGGAAAACATCGTGAGGAAACCTGTACACTTGAGAGTTCTCCATAATGTTCTCAAAGGTGTGTGTGAAGTCTACCAAACTGCACTTGGCCTGGGTGCTATACTGGCCTGTACCCCTCACATTCTGAGAGGAGACCCCGAGCCCAGCAGTGGGACAATTATGGGTTGTTGCTTTGCTTTAGCCAGACAGTTTCTTTCTTTTTCTTCTTTCTTTCTTGACCGGCAACGCATCAGTGAAGCCTTTGGTGTTGCTGATGTCCATGGGCGACAATAGCCACTTACCATCAGGTGGATCGTCAGCTCGTTTGCCGGCTATTTCCATAAAAAAGACAGGTAATTTAACCTATAGTTTACCAATGAGTGTGAAGCGTTATTAATACGACTCGGTGCCTCCTCTAAATAAATTCTTGGTCTTCAATGTATTGGTGGTTCCTTTGGTGTTAGAACGCCATGAGCGACAGTGACCATATGCCATCAGCTGATTAATATTTGTTTGCAAAATATAACGTACTCTTATAAAAAAATACGGAACTCAACACGACGAATGTAATTGCGTCACGGCAAAGATAGGTGTGGTCATGTGGTGTCTGGTAAATGGTATTAATGGTATTACTACTATCATACGTAGGTACTGTTATGTTTTCTGTGGTATTACTTACCTTGTTTAATTGCGTGGCAGCTGGTAACAGCACGCTAATATTAATTAATTATTATATTTGTACACTATGTGAATGGTGAATAGGTTATTCCTATCCGGGATATTCCGTTAAAGGGATTCCATTCCCTAGTTAAATCCCCTTCTGAAAACACACATAGCGTAACAGACAGACATATCGATTGTTTTGTCCTATATATGTATATAGATATACTTTATTTCTGTTAGCGAGTGATATCTAATAATATTTGTCATCAAAACAGCTGTGTACTTAGCATTATTTATATGTGTTACACATAGTGGAGGTCTGTCATAATATTTATCATTTACTTCATAAATTAATACATGTATGTGGATTTTGGTTTTACACTGTTCTGAAGTTCCCAAAAATACTTAGGTAAAGTAAAAAGTCTTCATCTAAAATTAAAGTAATGAACATTAGAATAATAATTACCCGACTGCCAAGGAAGAGTTTTTCTCGCGTATCTTGTAGGTCTATAGTATACATGTAATATTCTTTACTAAAACATTTTGATATGGGTGGTAATTAAACTGACTTCTATTTAATAGCATTATTGTCGACTAAAAATCTACACTGTCCTCTAAATTACTAAGTCAGCCACCATCAATGCGCGTCTAAAAAATACTCTTTTAGCCACTATAAATCTTCAAAGTAAGCTACTGTAAATACAACTTAGCATGGTAGTTATTTTTTAGCATCTACATTTGTAACATATATTCAAATAGTAAACTTCTAAAATATTGATATATGACACCAATAAAGTAGTTTTATCTACATCTAGTTTTATAACTCGGCATCTATTAATTTTTTTGAAACATGAATAATTTATAACTCACCCTATATTTTTCATCATCAAAATACCTAAATTTATCATCAAATATATTGAATTGTCATCAAAATGTACCTAAAATTAAGGTGTGTAATAGTTAGTACAATAACTTAGAGTATAATATAACTTGAAATAATGTTCACATGATATAATTTTCATATGTTATATGAACAAATAACATAATTTCATGTAACATAATTCAATGTTATAATTCATTAAGTTGCTCGAATAACATTTAGTTTAACATTACTTCATATAATTTTATATAGTATAAAGCTCTTTTTATATAACGTTCATTTGACTTATTTTTCATTTAATCTCATTTTCAGATACATAATCTAATCTTCAGACGTTACACACCCTTAAAAGGTCTATAGCATGCGGCAAATAGCAAGAGGCATTCCGCATGCAGTAAGCAATCAGCAGACATGGTTTCTGTCACGGCTCCGGCGCTGCGGGGCTCTGGCGGTCCCACGCGATCATATCGTCGCAGATGCTATTAACGCTCACCACCGCAGCTTCGGCTTGCTGGCCGGCTACGCCGGCCAGCCTCAGCTGCTGCGGCGAGCGTTAAAAGCACCTGCTCCTCAGCTCGCGGGCCGCCTCGCCCCTCCGCGCCTACGCGGGTTTACATTACACTCTAGGGGTAGGGCAGACAAGACTACGTGGAGTCGGGTTTGCAGCAATTTGTTTTTGTCACTTATGTAACAACGAGCGCACCAACAATAGAATGACAATAAACAAATACACGTGACAACTCACAATAAACAAATACACGTGACAACTCACAATAAACAAATACACGTGACAACTCACAATAAACAAATATACGTGACAACTCATCCCCGCATGAATCGAATCGCGCTCTCTGATTGGTGCAAATGGACAGTGGCGCCCCTCTGACTGGCGTCAAACAAATCATGCAGCCGCTATTTTCATGATAAAAGAATACGATGTATTATTTCACATGCTAAATTATAAAATATGATGTTTTCTAGTTCAAGCTTGAACTATATCTTTTGAGGAACATATGTTCAAGCTGTAAAACGTAAAATGTTGGTTAATTGTAAAATCCGTGGCCGAGTTAGTAAATTAGATGGTAACGTGTAAATCAGTGGGACAAGTAAAAATATTTGTTGTTCTTTAATTGATGCTTTTTTTGGAATATTCAGGTGGCATTTAAAAAAAGGCGAATTAGTTTATTAGAAGCCTTCTCATTTTCCTATGGCTTGGTTATAAAATCAGAGGTTGGTTTCCGTGGCCTAAAAAAAAATCTGCGGCTTGACTTATTATTCCCCTTTTGATATTATAATAATATTTATTTAGGTACCTTTGAGTAATATCATAATTGCTTACATGTGCATATAAGTTACACTCTACAATCTACATCAATTTTAATAATATAAATACAATCGCTTGGGAAATAAAAAAGTGCGACGTGCGTGTTATCATGCATGCTACACATGTGAGAAGTGAAACTTGTTTAGGTTCGATTCTTTTTTCATTGGGTAGGTACATGTTTGAACAAAATTACCGGCAATATTTATAAGAATTAAAATGATGACTTTTAAGTTTTAACATTATATTAAGTACCTACTCACACTTCCTTTTATTAAATCTCATTATATCGCTTTGTCATTTTAATATCTTAATATATATAAATTACGTGTCACGTTGTTTGTCCACGATGGACTCCTAAACTACTGAACCGATTTTAATCAAATTTGCACACCGTGAGCAGTTTTATCCAACTTGAAAGATAGGATAGCTTACATCTCAAATTTTTTTTAAAAAAAATGACAGAACGAAGTCTGTCCGGGCAGCTAGTCTTAATATATATAAATTACGTGTCACGTTGTTTGTCCACGATGGACTCCTAAACTACTGAACCGATTTTAATCAAATTTGCACACCGTGAGCAGTTTGATCCAACTTGAAAGATAGGATAGCTTACATCTCAAAATTTAAAAAAAAAATTGACAGAACGAATTTAATTATAAATCACTAACAAAATTTTCCCAATTAAAATGGCAGGAATTTTGAAAAGTAGCGTCTCCATCCATAGTTGATTCCAAGCTAATCTCCCAGGTTGTATTCGTAGGTACTCTGCTACACAAATTGGGCTACGCATCTGCCTATATGCGTGATATAAAATATTACTTTAGATACCTACTATGAAACTTTCTGGCTATTCCGAATGGTCGGTCGGAAAATCAGTTTTGTAACTCAACTTTGACGTTTTTCTGATCTTTAACTCTTTAATGTCTGATTCAACGCGATTTTAATGTAATAGTTAAAGCATGCGTGCCGAGGAGATGGTACGAAACGATAGTTGGCCATCCTCCAAATGTACATTTCCTGGAATACACTCTAACAAGGTAACGTCGCTGACGCGTATTCTTGTCGCGTATTTTGCACCAGAAATGGACGCTGAATCGAATCAAGGTTGTCAGGGATTCGACAAAGGAGTTTGTCAGTTGCTAATACATGAAAAATGACCCGTCTTGAGCTGTAAGTCTTGATTTTCAACCGACATAACAAAAGGAGTATTTTAGTACTGTAATAGATACCTCGGAACTCCGTCATTGTTTCATTCCCATATTTTTCTCATGAGTTTTCTCATCCACTAGGAATTGAGGGAACTCCCAAGATATTATGGGTAGGTATATCTTTTTCAAAGACGCATTCTTAGAAATCGGTTAAATTTTTGGTAAAATTTTGATACATATTTGAATAGCCGGAAAATGCGAAGACTAGATCCAGGCCACCTAATGATAAGAGGTACCAACGCCCATGAATGTTAGAAACATGCTGCGTAAGTTACGCATCACCCATATGTTGTGGATCAAGGCAGAAGGAATTATGCTGAAACTAGCTATAATTTAATAATTATATTTTCCAGGGATGAATGAATTGAATGTTTACCGTATTCTTCTACTCTGTAATAATTACTTTAAGGTAATCGATATTAATTTAAGGATATTAATTTAAGGGTTAATGAAAGAATTTTAAGTCTATTTTGTCAATAAGATACTGTAAAAGATTTTAGGAACTCGATTCAATTTGGTTGAAAATCCTAGAAAGGAATGGTGCACTCTAAAAAAGAGCATTTTCTTTGTCGTGTTTGGGTCACAAACACAGAAGACATAATAGTAGTAACACAGAATAAACTGGAAGTCTACCTCAAACATGATGAACCCCAAAACTATCTTCATCACCGCTTGCGTCAATAGCTGATCATCGAGGATCGTCATCGTCATTTGTGTTATTAGCAGATTTTTTTTATAGCCTGAAGGGCAGACGAAAAAGCATACAGGCCACCTGATGGTATGGAATCGCCAATGCAACGCCGGCTTTGAAGGTGAACTCTTTTTACACCTATCTAGCTGATCATCAAGGATCATCATCATTATACAACAGTCGGTCATTGACACCTGACGATACTGTCATTGTGTCTCATTGACGTCATCCGCGTCGAATCTGCCGTCGTTGGCGTCATCTTAACTATTTGTGACGTCAGTGACGAAAAGGAATATTTTAAATGTCGTACCAATGTATTCACAAAACACCAACAATCTTCTAGACTCTAGTAGCCTCTCACTTTATTTAATTAGTAGTACGATTACTATTTGCCCTTGCTCTGCATCGGGAAACTTATAATTTGCGCATACGCCGACCCAAAGTCGAAACTATCCTGAGGGGATTCTTGAAATTAAATTGAGATTAAAGACTGCATCATATTTACTTAGATACTAATTCATCCTTCAAACTATACATAATAATGTGAGTGCAGGCAGTATACTAGATGCCCTAGATCGACCACGTCTCGAGAAACGGAAAATAGAATGCCCACCTTCCAAGTGGACTGACGACCTGTAGAAGACAGCAAGTATCCGCTGGATTAAGAAGACTTAGTGTGTGTCACTGTGGCGCATGTTGAGGGACCTATGTCCAGCCCTAGCTGGTATGGTTGTACGTCCTAACGTACAAAAGCTTATGGACAATAAGAAAACCAATATAGCCATAAACATGATTTAAAAAAAAACTTGAGAGGTGTCAAAGGACACCCGGATGGAACGAAGTTCCTCGCAGTCAGTACTAGGATAGCAAAAACATGCAGCAAGTATGCCAAAACAAATCTAAGGTATTAAATTTCGCGAGAAATATACTCTGGCTTGCTTTCTATGTAAAAAAAACTACGACGGCAAAAAGTGTCGTTACCAAATTTTCCGCCTAGCCTCCTTTCGCAACGCGCGTAAGGAACTTCGTT
This sequence comes from Thymelicus sylvestris, assembly GCA_911387775.1. Lineage (NCBI taxonomy): Eukaryota > Metazoa > Arthropoda > Insecta > Lepidoptera > Hesperiidae > Thymelicus > Thymelicus sylvestris. The sequence continues at coordinate 3,835,067 of OU426903.1, forward strand.
CCAAAAACTTTAATGCCACGGATTACGGATCCATTAAACCTGAACTTCGAACGAAGATTGGCAAATTAAATAAGCGTCACATCGCATTTCGCTGTGCACGCGAATTACACAATCATACACGTGGGTTTTGAAACTCTTGGATCGGTGACAAGACGATTAAGCATTTCCTGGTTCATGTCATTGGTTCAGACCAGTACATAATCCATCCATATGATGGTAGTATATCCAGGGGTTTTATTGACGTGTTCCCGGTGTTAATTATGGTCTCCTTTCAGGCACATATAATACGCTTTTAAATCCAGCGTGGAAGTATCTTGATATTTTCAAAGTTAAGTCTTTTTTTAATATTGCTGAAAATCCTTGGGTATGATTAGGAATCTTTTGACCGCTCAGGAGAACATTATCTGAACCATACTCAACGTTTTCGGAAAACTTTTAGGAACTTAATGTAGCGAGTATCAAAAGAAATACCGTTTTGTAAAAGTACACCGACGTGTTGTCCTATAGGTATCTGCGTGGGCTGCGCAAGTGATGTACCTATTTCCTTAGTTTATAATTGATTATTTTATTTTTATTATTCTTTTTTGCTTAGAGTTCTCTATTATGATGAAAATATTTTGAGTTATACCTCGTACCTCGTACATGGATCATAATGAAAGTCGATTGTAGAAAATAATTACAACTAGAGGAAAATTATTATCTTTATGCGTCGTGCCTTTATTCAATACGTAGTTCAGTTATTTAAATTCAAACCTTTGAATAATTTTCCACTTAACCAGAACTGTTTCATCATAATTAATAAGACTGTGTTGACATGTTACAGGAGTATTGACATCAGATTTAAATAATTTGATGGCGCGTGAAATTCATGCAACGTCCCGTACGTAATCTATGCATGTACCTAATAGAGTCATGAATATTGTAATATTATGTTTGTGCTAGAATTTAGTGGCTCGTTAATAATTTCCATTGTATGGTTTTAAAAGTCTTTTCATGGAGAAAATTTTTATTTTTATTACTCCTAATAATTGGAAATGTTTCCCTAGTGGTGGCATTATTTAGTTCTGAGGAGTTTATTTTTTCCTTCATGATAATGCATATCCGAATATGATGTTAAACTTTTGAAGTGAAAACTTCTATAATACGGGGGTGACTTGAAATTTTATGAAACGAAACTGTCCAGTAAAAAGAGACAAACACATAAATTCTAAAGTGAGATAGGAAGCATTGTACGGGGGTAGGGTAGAGGAGTGAGGGGTAGGGGAGCGGAGCGGAGCGGAGAAGTGAAACCTACATTTATCATCTTCCCGAAATTTTACATTCGTCTCATTATCTTGAAAACAAAAATTTTGAAGGTTTCACTTCTACCACGTGTGAACTGCACACATTTTAATTTTTTATAGCCTTAGGGGCTGACGAAAAAGCCAAACCACTTACCAAAGTGGTCACCGTCGCCTATGGACATGAGCAATACCAGAGGAATCGCCAAATGCCAATGCAACGCCGGCCCTGAAGGAAAAAGAGTTCTCTCTTTTTACACCTTTTTTGAACTAGGTACATATAATATTGAACGTCGGTTCTGACTTCGATAATTCTTCATTATGAGGACAACTAACTCCTACTGAGGGTGTGACTAGCAATGGGGTAGTTATGGGTTTATAAAGGACTATTACGATTTTATATTGGTACAAAACCTATTATTGTATTGCGTGAATGCGTGGAAGACTCCTAATCAAAGAAAGTATGGAATCGTGGGAAAATATAAGTATGTATTAAAAGTAGAACTATTTTTAGATCTAAAAATGAGGATAAACTAATGCGATTTTAAGGAATTCGAAGAGACATATCCTTGGGTAATTATCATGGATATTTAATTGTTTCATTGGTTTATCCCAGTCATTATAATTATTTATTTATTGATATTTCCACTCCATAAAAACCTTCGTTTTATTGTATAAAACAACCTTCATGTTACCACTAAATTATATAATGTTTAAGCAATATTGCAATCTCATTAATATTAATATTATAGTTAGTGACGGATTAAGACTACTTGATGCCCTAAGCAATCCACGCCTGTGGGCCCCCCTGTCCGTATGTCAACGTGGTTTTTTGTGCTTCTTCTGGTGCCCCCCCCCAGACGTGATGCCCTAGGCAATTGCTTAATTTGATTAAAGGTTAATCCGTCACTGATTATATAGACTGCTGGCCCACAGACTAAAATCCAGGGTCATGTGAACCACCTGGTGACCTATATAGGACGATAGAAGAGCATAAAATAATAAGATTCAGCACTATGCCGTCACTTGTAAGCTGTCCAACTGAGTGCTGGTGAGAATTCAAAAGTGCAAGTTGGGTGAGTAAATTTTGGTCATATATTTCTGTACGGCATTTTTAACCATCGACAGGGCCATGAAAAATAATAAGAAAGCGCGCAGTGCCGTACAAAAAAGGTGGTCCACAAAGTCGGTAAATGATTTTGAATTCGTGACAATTTCGAGGGTAAATTTGGTCATTTGATACAGTACGGCATCAGTTTCATACTGTTGCAATACAGCTTCTAATCCATTATTCCGCAACGCCGTACAAAAAATCGTGCGACAAGGGGAAGAAATCGAGGGTTGCAACCCCCTCTTTTGCAGTGGTCCGGGGGGTCATTTGAAAAAGTACGGCTTCGGTTCCAATACATTTTCTAGGACTCAAAAGTACTATTAAAAATAATGCCGTCAAAAAATGATAGTCCATTTGAATGTATAATTAATAATTATCTTAATTTCATGGTATACTTGATTTATAAAGCTGTAAGGTCATTTGACCCTGTACGGCAACTTTTTTTTTAACATGACATTGTAAAATACAATTGTTATATAGTATTGCCGTACAAAAAAAACTGTCCTAAAAAAAATATAGAGAGATACAAAAACTGAAATTTTTGAAATTATTGCAAAAGTTTAAATATTCATAGATTAATGAAATATAGCAATTTTCTACCTTTTTCCCTTGTTTTAAATAGTATTAAGATAAATAAATTAGGAAAAAATTATGCCGTACATTTTAATGCAGACCATATCTTATAGGCTGATGAAAATGACGCTACCATTATATGGTCCAGTCATCTTAGTAAAAATTTGGTAAGAATTGCGGAAATTGAGATACCCAGCTGAATTTTTGTATAAACTTGTATTTTGGCAATCTAAAAGTTGTCTCAAAACCTGCATATGATAGGATGACCGCGTCTATTAAAAATTTGAGGACAAAGGTCACAAATATCGTTTTTTTGCAAATATCTCATTTCCTATGAAATTTTCGCTATTTGTATCTTCATCAATATTGTAGAGAATTAAATTCCCTTCAACTTTTGTTTCAAAAATTTTTTTATACGTTGAATCGTTTTCGAGATACAGGGCGGAGAGAGCGCGGTTAGAGCATCATGTAAGGTCAACCGGTATAGTCCCGATCAAAACACGCTATATAAAGTTTATTAAATGAAGGGAATTTAATTTTCTAAAATATTGATGAAGATACAAATAGCGAAAAACTCATAGGAAATGAGATATTTGCAGAAAATCGACTTTTGTGACCTTTGTCCTCAAATTTTTAATAGACGCGGTCACCCTATCATATGCAGGTTTTGAGACAACTTTTAGAATGCAAATGGTTGATTATTATTACTTTTGCCGTATTGAGTATATACTAACCCCAATCTCACGCCGGATGGGTGTCGTAAAAGGCGACTAAATCCGGCCCGCTGGTGGTAGGGCCCCTCGAGGGATTATATTGGTAATATTGATTTTTATTGTTAATTAATACCATTATTACTATTATTATTTCTCCAGGGGGTTCGCCTGGATAGTTACCATTACCACCCTCGAGCGTGATAAGTCAGCCGCGAAACGACTCGGCGTGTGCCGGCTGAGGGCTTGAGAGCCAGTTCTTTCTTTCTTTTTCTTCTATCTTTTTTGGCCGGCAACGCATCAGTGATGCCTTTGGTGTTGCTGGTGTCCATGGGCGACGATATCCACTTACTTACCATTCGATTTCTTACGATTCGTTTCTTTAATGGCGCGAGTAATACCTACAACATGGAGGTACAGTAAATTTGTAGCATGACGGAGGTCACCCATCCAATCCATTCAATGTCCAACTTCTGCAAACATTGCTTAATATTTTTTTATAGAAATAGCCGGCAAACGAGCTGACGATCTACCTGATGGTAAGTGGATATCGTCGCCCATGGACACCAGCAACACGAAAGGCATCACTGATGCGTTGCCGGCCAAGAAAGAGAGAAGAAAAAGAATGAAAGAACTGGCTCTCCAGCCCCCAGCCGGAACACGACTAGTCGTTTGGCGGCTGACTCATCATGCTCAAGGGTGGTAGCTATCCAGGCGAACCCCATGGAGAAATATTAACCGATGGGGTTGCAAAGTCCTCGAATGGCGGCTATGTCTTGGTAAAAGAAACACTGGTCGCCCCCCGACCAGGTGGACTGATGAGCAGGGGCGGCTGTACTTTAGGTGCACTCGTGCGCCGAACTGCCAGATTTTTATGTTTAGAAAAAAAAAAGTTTAATAGTGTCTGATTAACGATCTATTCAATATTAACGAAATTATGATGAACCAATTTAAGCTCTTTGATAAAGTATTAAGACTCATTATCGCGAAAATTGCTGTAAAATGGTTCACGGTGCGCTAGCCAAAGCGCACGGCGAATGCTCATACAACTTCTATGAGATGCAACCGAAAACGCCTGGCACGTGAGACAGAGCTAGTTCAATAGAAAATGTACGGCGAATTATGACGTTTTGGAGCGCCGCACCAGCGAACCGAATATTACCGAGCGGAACAAGGTTTCACGAAATTCGCGCGCGCTTTTAGTAGCTAACATAGTGATTAAGTACTCTGTGGTAGCTAAAAGGAGTTGCGTTTGTTTACATTCTGCAAGGATTTTCAGTATTATAATATTATAGTTTACTGAATTGTGGGACATTGTGTGTGAGTAAATAGCTGTGAAAATGAGTATTAACTTTAACATCGACCATTTTGGAAGCTAATTTATTTTAGAAAGTAAAACCTTTCAACAAAAATTGGAATTAAAATCGGCAGGATTATTTTTCAAACACTCATCTATTTATTTTTCAAACAGTCATCTAAGGGCACTTTTAAGACGAATATAACTATACAAATCTATCCAGCCGTTTAGGTCTACGCGCGAAAATCATAACCGTTCTTTGGTAGTCGTTAAAAATAAAAATACGCTGATACAGTGCACCACCACTTCTAGGATCCACCAGCCGCCACTGCTGATGAGTGATGACCTAAAGAAGACAGCGGGAAGCCGCTGGATTCAGAGGGCATAGGACCGGTCGGAGTGGCGCCAATTAGGGGAGGCCTATGTCCAGCACTGTTAGACAGATAGATAGATAGATAGATAGATAGAGTTAATAAACTTTACATATAGCGTGTTTTGATCGGGTCTATACCGGTTGACCTTACATTATGCTGTAACCACGCTCTCTCTTCCCTGTATCTCAAAAACGATTCAACGTATAAAAAAAATTTTGAAACAGAAGTTGTTGGGAATTTAATTCTCTACAATATTGATCAGATACAAATAGCAAAAAACTCATAGGAAATGAGATATTTGCAAAAAAACGATTTTTGTGACCTTTGTCCTCAAATTTTTAATAGACACCCTACCATATATGTAGGTTTTGAGACAACTTTTAGAATGTCAAAATGCAAGTTTATACAAAAATTCAGCTGGGTATCTCAAATTCCGCAATTCTTGCCAAATTTTTACTACGATGACTTTATTTATTACTAAATTAATTTTACTACAAACCTTTGGACCAACGAAAATGTACGGCATGTAAAAAAATATTATCTATGCATAAAATACTTTCAAAATAAATTAATTTTATGTTGTATCAAATGACCCCTCGGACCACTGCAAAAGAGGGGGTTGCAACCCTCGATTTCTTCCCCTTGTCGCACGATTTTTTGTACGGCGTTGCGGAATAATGGATTAGAAGCTGTATTGCAACAGTATGAAACTGATGCCGTACTGTATCAAATGACCAAATTTACCCTCGAAATTGTCACGAATTCAAAATCATTTACCGACTTTGTGGACCACCTTTTTTGTACGGCACTGCGCGCTTTCTTATTATTTTTCATGGCCCTATCGATGGTTAAAAATGCCGTACAGAAATATATGACCAAAATTTACTCACCCAACTTGCACTTTTGAATTCTCACCAGCACTCAGTTGGACAGCTTACAAGTGACGGCATAGTGCTGAATCTTATTATTTTATGCTCTTCTATCGTCCTATATAGGTCACCAGGTGGTTCACATGACCCTGGATTTTAGTCTGTGGGCCAGCAGTCTAATAGTGCCCTCAACCGGATGCCGTTAATGAGACGTATTGCGTTATTTGGAACATAGATTCTTGAATCCCGTCTTAAGATTGTACTCCACAGGGGCCATACCTTTTGTTTTTGTCTCCCTAATGTTGTTTACACACTGTAACGGGAGCGAAGACGGGCTGGAGACGGTTTTTTTTTTCGAAATAGGATGAATTTATAAAGGATACAGAATCCTGGGTCGGTCCAAAGCGATGCGGAGATGGTTTCTAACCGTGTGTGGTTTCTAACCATGTATGTAAAGAACATTCTATTTAACTAGTATACATTTAAAAATAAAAATAAACACCTGTTATCAAAAAAGCTATCATGATATACCTTTTTGAAATCCTTATAGTAAGTTCTTTAATTTGATAGCTATGTATATTGCATTATTCGGTTTATTTTTATTTTTTGATACTTCAAACAATGGCATCTCATAGCCACCATATTTGTTTTTTTTATATCACTTAAAGAACACTTGGGTTATCAAGACAATTCTAACGACATCTTAATTATATGAATGCCTTCAGCGATTTGGAAGAAATGAGACAATAAAGAATACTTATACACACGTACAAGATACGCGCGAAAAACACCCTTCCTGGTAGGCGGGTAAAAACTAGCGGATAAAAGTGACGAAGAACAGCTATTATTATTTACATTAGCGCTAAATAAAAAGAGACGCAATATCGAAGTCTCCTTCACCTTGATATTGCGTCTAATAATAATTTATTCGATATCCTTCAATATGTAGATCTCTACACCGGTACCGGCCCGGCACCGTGTCGCCTCCAAACCGGCTCCGCATCGCACCGCCTCCACTCTCGTGCAGTGTAAACAAAATTATAACCATTATACCCAATAATCATAAATTAAAATGCAAATGTTACTTCTCTTGCACCTTACCTCATCTTATCTATCTATATACCTACAGCATTCCGCATCTTAAGGTTGTCTGGAAGAGATTGCTGTGTAGCGATAAGACCGCCTTTGGTACCTTATACACTTGCCTACTTTACATTGTTGTTGTCCTATTCTTGGTGTGCAATAAAGAGTTAAATAAATAAATAAATAATAAAATTTAAAAAGCCCCCGACAGTTTGATTTACACTAAATGTAGCTAAGAATACTCTCGATTAAGTCACCTTTCATACAAAAAAAGTAGATCAGAATCGGTTCATCCGTTTGGGAGCTACGCCAGACAGACATACCTACAGATACATAGACACGTCAAACTTACAACACCCCTCTTTTTCGTCGGGGGTTAATTTACAGTAATTTAAATAAATATGAAAATTAATACGCCACGACCTAGGTTGCTCTCGTTATAATAAAATTATATATTATAAGTACACAGGTACACACTTACATACAATTTGACATTTCAATATGTATACCTACTATATCAGAGCAAAAACATTCATAATAAATATTGATTATTTTAATCTCATTATACAGGCCCTTCATTGACCTATTTTCATATTTTAAAACCGGTCAATGTCCAATATTGTGAAAGTTAACACATTAATGACATGAAGTTGTGAAATGAGAAACACATTTATAGCCGTATACTAGGATCTGTCTCGCTGGGAATCGAACCCAGGAGGGGCCTTTGAAGTTGGACGGCGCGACGGCGGGCAGTGCGTCATGGTAACCATTGTACCAGACGGATCGTCAAAATCTTTTTCTTTTTAATGATTATTATTATACTAGTTGACCCGGCGAACTTCGTATCGTCTATGAATCAATGAAAGTATTGATACTTTTAACTAAACTTTTATAGTTTTGATTGGTTTAACAAATCAGAGATCCCATAGCCTATGACACTCACAAATAATGTGGCTTTCTATTAGTAAAATAATTTTCAAAATCGGTTCAGTAGATCCAGAGATTACCCCTACAACCTCACAAAGTCACAAACTTTACCTCTTTATAATATTAGTATAGATTGGAGTCCGGATAAGCACTAACTAAAAATGAAATAAGAATGAAAAGACCGAATTATAAATGTACGTAAGCCGCGTTTAATGAACTTATGAATTCTAAAGACAGGTCTGCGAGGGGTAAGCAGCGCAGGAGCAACCGACTCTTTGATTATGTATATGTATTGTAGCTACAGTAATAACCTAATTATTTTCAACAGATATCAAAATGATTCCGACCAGGCCGCTATTCGCGTCCCATTCGGACACCTCAACCATCAATGTTAAAGGGCTGGTAAGACTGGATGCTGTTGTGTTTGGCATCTAGAATTAACTGGTTTAACTTGTTTGAATTTGATTGAGAATTCTAATAATTAACTAATTCTAACACGTGGATCTTTTTACTTTGTGAGTGATGTAACTGATGCTTTGATTTTGATTTGAATTTAAATTGTTGGATTGTGTTTGCAAGTTTGTATGAGTATTGAGTATGTTTAATGAAGAACAGTGGCAGCCTGGCAGTTTAAACGTTTGTCTCTAGAACGTGAGGGCCCGAGTTCAATTCCTTTTTGTGCCTATTACAAGTTAATTGTCTCTTGATTCCGTGCAGGAAAACATTGACAGGAAACCTGCACTCCTTGAGGCTTCCCTAGTGTTCTTAAGCTGAACGCACATTTGTCCGCACCGTCCGCGCCAGACGCATCGAGCCCGATGCGGATGACAGATGCGCATTCTGCAAAAGTGTTTAACGCCCCAACTCAGAGTCACTAATGGTTACTTAAATCGCTCCATAATACAGAATTTGAATGGTGATTCTTTACTAAGGAACGATTAAAGCAACCGTTAGTGACACTGAGTTGGGGCGTAAGACTGTTATTCGACACATGGCCAGCGTCACCACGCTAGACACTCACTTTGGCCTTTACTCCTCACACTGCGGGATCTGAGACCAGTCATGGGACAGTTATGGATTGTGATGATGATAATGAAATGATCAGGACTATCTGAGGGTCATCAGAGGGTCGAGCACGAATATTTGCGAGAAAGTATTCGTATGGTTAACGATAATGGATAGGGGCGCTTTTGAAAAAATGCCATACAAATTGCTTACGTTAACCATACGAATAATTTCTCGCAAATATTCGTGCTCGAGCTACTGATTTTAGGTGGTCGTCGTCCAATGATCCACAAGAATTTGTGGTACCGACTAGGTAAAGAAATTCACCCTAATATAATGTATCTCTAAGAATGCACGTAGGTACTTGTTTAAGTAGGTAGGTACAATGTGACGAAACTTTTCAATTAAAATGACGTTTGCCCTTGAACTAATAGAACCAATTGATTACTGATTGCCTATTAGCATAGCTAGTTGATGGTTCAAAGTTAACTGGACAAGGTTAACCATGAAGATATTCTGTTTTGAGATGATTAAATATTCTTAGTGTAAGTGGTTTGACCACTACTTCCTCGAGTGGTTCGAGTTTGAATTTATGGAAGCTACATGAGGTAAAAAAATTAAAACTGCACGTGTTGTGTTGTGTGTGTGTGTGTGTGTGTGTGTGTAAAAAAGGGTGTTTGAATGCATGTTGTGTATTTGTGTCCATCTACCTATTTTGTTCTCTACTAATTGTAATCAGTAAGCGTCGAATCATCGAATTGCTCCTTTGTTTTAATTTACAAAAATTTTTTTTAGAAAAATTTGCGTTTCCAACTTTATCCAATTCCATTAGGTACATGGATCTAATATCTCGAAACCTTTATTTGCATTAACAAAATCACTATGGATTTATGTCTATTATCTACAATAATAATGCGTTGAAAGACGCTCATTATAATGCCATACTAAAGTCATTTACCTCAGTCTTGGAAATAGTTTTGGCGAATGGACAAAGATCATTAGCATGACTTGGGAATAATAATTATAAATAGCGCTCGACAGTATAATTCCATAATATCCACTTTGGCCGTGCTCATAAAATAAGGAAAATGGTCTCATTTAAAGGTGAACGCATATTATCATGGAATTATCTTAATTGTTTTTACCTATAAGGTTACCTATATTTTGAAGTGAAAACTTCTTTAGTACGGGGGTGACTTGAAATTTTATGAAACGAAACTGTCCAGTGGAGACTAGAGATGAGTGGAGACTAGAGATGAGTAGAGACTAGAGATGAGTGGAGACTAGAGATGAGTGGAGTCAGCGAAAAAGACGATTTTAATGAGTTTCTTTAGTCATATTAAGTGTCACAACTATCTTACTTATTCTTAAACTCATCCTTAAAACTATGAAATTAGGTAAATATGAAATTTAACTATTCGTATGCGGTTTACTTTGTGTAAATGTAAAAAAATTGTAAAAACTATTTTTTTAAATATTGTTAGAATATTGTTTTTGAATGTTGTTTTTTTAATTAATTTAAAAAATTTAAAATTTAAATTAGGGGAATGATAGATACTATGGGATAGATTCTAAGTTAATTAAAACCCACCTAATAATTTTTCACGAATACCTACCTATCTATTTACATACCCATCCGACTAAATATTCTTTGGTACTTCGAATTCAAAAACTTTGAACAACCGGATGTTAATAATACGATGAATATTAAAGTATGTTAAAATATAATCTGTGTGGTATTCTAGTATACATAATATAGTATAGTATATGTATAGTAGTATATATAGTATATTTCTCTCGTCTGCACGTCTGCGGTGTCGGCTGTTGGTGTATATTTTATCCCATCAAAAACATGAATGTAAAGTAAAGGCCAATTTAAAAAAAAGAATTGAGATCTAAATGGGTGCCAAGTTCTGAGTAGAAAAGCCTAAAATTTTAGTCACAAGAACATGTAATTCAAGCTCCACATTTGACTTGGTTAGTTTTCACGTACCTATCTATATATTATATTTGTATAATTATCTTTGTTAAGTCTGTTAGGTTGATGACCTATGTTACTTTTCTAAAATTTGGTTTGTTGGTTGCTAACTAATGAAAACTAGCCAATTCAAATGTAAAGCTTGAATTACATGTTCTTGTGACTAAAATTTTAGGCTTTTCTACTCAGAACTTGGCACCCATTTAGATCTCAATTCTTTTTTTTAAATTGGCCTTTACTTTACATTCATGTTTTTGATGGGATATCATTACTTTTTGTACAGAAATTATTAGTAGGTACTTATTCATAACGTTACTGATTAATTTTGTTACCTTATACATGAACTGTAATAGTGCCCTTCAACTAAATCCGTAGTTAGTGCACCGTGGTCCAAAATACCTATTACTTCATTATTTATAAGTAATGATCTTCTACTATTCATGTTCGCTAAATATTGAAATAATAATTAATACTAAATCCCAGTCTGTTATAATAATAATAAATACGATACGATACGATAGTAGTAATAATAATAATAAATACGATAGTCGATTAAACTCTTATTAGTTATAAGTAGTTTGTGTTCGATGAGATAACGTCCAATATATTTGGAAACAATACTTCGAATCACTTTAAACTGGTATAATTTCGGAAATAATACAAAATTTAGTGGTGTACATGCCATACAAGATAAGAGAAGAATAATTTTTCACACATTAAAAATGAAACAATGCAATACACTGGAAATAAGGGCTACTGACGTCTCACTAATCTGTACGTAAATAATACGTACTTTTGCTATGCACTTCCAACAGGCACTTGGGACACTGAACATCTTCCCCCGTTGAAAGCTTCACAAAGTACTAAAACTGATATGTTTCGATTAAAAAAAATTAAGGGTGGTATTCCACTCGTTAAATATTCCACATAATGACCACCTGTCATCAATTTTGATTGCCGTTCATAAATTTCAGGCGTTATAAGTAAGTGTTCCTAATAGAATCAATTTTTTGAAAAATTATCATAAAATGATAAAAATTTACTACTTTCAGATTTATTCCTTTGTATTCACCCGACTACCTATCTGCATGCCAAATTTTAACTTTCTAGGTCACCTGGAAGTTGGATATAGTTTTGATCTATAGGTCAGTCAGTGTTAAATTTCTCGATTTTTGAACGTTAATATCTAAATAACCGTTTGAGATGTGTTTATGAAATTTGGAAAACCTATGTATTTCGCAAGTTTTAATAAATGAGCCAAATTTGACAGGTTTATGTTGAATAGTTTTTGAGTTTTGAGGTGGTCAAAAGTGGCTCCAAATGGTTCGTGTAATATTACACACGGTGCTGCTAGCCAGTGTTAGCTAGAAAATTGGCTGACACGCTCCGCGTGTCTAGATCGTAAACATTTCATTAAACAGATGTGCGTGCACGTGGTTTCTTTATAATTACTTAGGGCTGTCAATAATTTTTACAAATGAACTCTTACGTCCGCACTCAGAGAGTCACTTAAAGGTTACCTAAATCGCTCCTTTAGTACAGAATTCGTATTGTGACTAAAGGTACTAAAGGTACGTAAAGTGTACTATACCATACTTAGGTATAGAATGTTTTAAAGTTGGTCTTTGGTAGTAAAATGATGTCTGGAAGATCGCTATTTATAGCGATAAGATCGCCTTTTGTTAATTCTAATAAAGTATGTATCTCTTGACTCAACAATCAACATTGTAGTGTACAATAACGTGTAATAAATAAATAAATAAAATAAAGAAATAAAAAATTCAAAAAATACGACCTAATCAAAAACCTCCTTTTTTGAAGTCGGTTAAAAATAATATACATAGATAGACGTTCACACAGTCATATCCCTGCAATAGGACTTCCTGGGTTGCAGGACTTGCAGGTCTTCCATCCATACCCAAAACTTACACGCACAACTCGAGAAAATCGTTTTATAATAATAATAATAATAATTCATTTTATTGCTAGAAAATAGTACATGCATAAAGATGGTTCACAAAAATACCATTTAACCTTATGTTCTGATAAGATATTTCTGATAAATTTAAAATATCATGTGTACTTAATTTAACCTATATGAATATATTTTCAGTTTATAGCCCTCGTACCTTATACAAGAACAAGAACAAATATTAAGAGTATGCTAAATAACTTTTTCTAGAATTAAAAGAGCATTTGACTTGAATTCTCACAGCCAAATTTTTTGTACCTTATTTATTTTCGTGTACCTGCTTAGCATGTTGCCGTCCGGTTTGGTTAGTGCCATTAAGTACAGATAGTTATAGCAATTTGGCATAAGATACATATAGCCGTTTCAACTTTCGGGTAACCGGTGGTTTGGACAGCCCTATTATTAATTTCAGTGAGCGTATATTATGATGATATTCGAGGAGCGTCGGAGCAAACCGATCACATTTTATTTATGTTTGCTTTTTTATTATAATACAATTGGTTGTTTTTGCTCATGTCTATTGTCAGTAAATCTATGTTTAACTACAGAAGGCATAATAGTACTTATAGTAGGTTTAACAAACACGGCTCAAAAAACTCCTAGAAACACACTAAACTACGCATTAACAAATTCAGTATCTACTGATAAACGATAAAGTTATTAAATAACTATTAAGTGGCTCCATCCATCTTGTATTCCAAGGCAATGTTCTCTGCTTTTGTGCACCCTGCCCATACCCTGCCGAACAACGAATGAAGCTACGGAACCATTTTCTGTTGAAGGTCACTAAGCTTTGCACCACTCAGACCGTAGTGGTACATGATGGTATTTGGTCTGTCTGTTACGGTGAAAAACCTTTTGGTTTTGTTACTACTGTGGATGTGTTAATTTATTTAAACCAAACGCATGACAACCAAATTGATCGAATAATATACGGGTACCTACACTACGTCAATGTAAGGGATGGTATCGATCAGTTACAGCGGCTATGAGTATCCGTATCCGAAAAAATGGAATCGAAATTCCTTAACCATGCTACTTCCCGTCAGATGTGATTATAGTCAAGCATGAAAACTAAGAATAAAAAAATATATCTGAGGAATAGATGCAATGTTATGATTCGATAACCAAATTAAAATAGCATCGCGTGCTGTGCACTTATTATGCAGTACTATATTGTTATAAATATCTAACATTAGAATAAAAATTTTGTGGCCAACAAAGGAGACAATTTAGAAAAAAAGTTGTAGGTTACTTTGGTAAAAACACTAATAAAATAATAGGTAGGTACTGAATAAATCTATCTAAGCTACAAAACATTACTGAAGCTAGTAAGCTCAGTATTTACATTGAAAACTTTCATAATACGAGTAGGATGACACAAACAAGTCAAGAAACTTGTAACTCTGATAGTCGTTTAGGCGCTCCACCCACTGAAGACGCGTCCCGCCGCGGTGCGCAGAGCGACGGATAACACAACTGCGCGTGGGGCAATTTCCCGCGCGGTGCCGCGTCGGCAGTGTATTGTGCTAGGCGTGATTTCTATAGGTATAAATTGACATAATTGCATACAATGGTAAAATCTGCCATCCCGCGCACCGCGACGGGGCGCGGTGCAGTGGGTGGAGCGCCTTACCCTTACGTGCAATCCGAATTCAAATATTGCTCAAATATAATTTTACTGATAGTTCCATGCAAGCGCTGGAACACTGGAGAGTTTTCGATATTATCCTCCAATGTCGTACTCTGTACACGTCTCCGTACTTACGAAAATGGCTAGGTCAGTGTCGGCGATTCGGTCCTAATCCTTCGTTTTCCAAAACTGAAATTTTCTTATCGATTAGCTGTACATGTATTTTTTTGTGTAAATTATTAATTTTTCTTCTTCTTAATTTTCTGAATGCCTCAGTTTCCTAACTTTACGAATTACGAATTGTTGTTTTTTCTAACAAGCACAGTTAGCTAAGTAAATAATATTAATAAGTTAGTTAAGTAAATAATAGAAAAAAATTAAAGGCGTAGTTAATAATAATAATAACGCTTCACACTCATAGCCCCACACTAGGGTTCCCTGTGTCGTGGGTGCCATGGACAACACTAGACAAGGACATTCACACCCAGACCGAGAACAAAAGTTAAAGTGTCTGCCGTAAATTGTCCGTCAAAACGCCGATATTATACAACAATAGTTAAACAATCCTGCTGAACAGTTAAAAATGATACGAATAATAAATGAGCTAGATCTCTCTATGAACGAGTTAATGATTTCATTGGCATAAAAACCCGAGCACAAATATCCGTAGTAGACGTAGCAGTATCCGAAAAAATATTCTCCCAACACTACTCAATAGATTAATGGGCATTGCGGCGCCACCTATCGGCTCAATGACGCACTTCGAGTCTTACGTCAAGATGCATTGAAGATCAAGGGCGTAACTGAATAAATTACGTCTTTGTGAATTATGATGTATTGTCACGATTTCATTTATTGTAACAATTGATGTTTGTTTACATGTGTTGTTATGGCACGAATTTTTATCTCTTTGTTATGAAGCTTTTGTTATCTTACAGGAAATAAAAACAAACTTTAAGAAGCCTACATTTTCTAATAATAAAGTGCTTAGTTAAAACTTGAGAATAGGTATTAAAGATGTTGTAAGTGTAATTTTTGTAAACCTTATTTTTCTAAATCTTATTATTAATTATTTTTTCGCATGCTAATAATTTAACATAGACCAGGTATAAATAAATTGTAGGTTCCTACCTTAATGAATACTAATATATTATAACGCATGCCATTTTTGTTCATTTTTATTAATTATGTACTATTTTTCCTTTAGTAATTAAGAAGGAAGCAGATTTAGGTGATTGCATAATTAATTCAACATTAAATCAAGGATAGAAATTGATTTATGCAACTATAGAATAACAATTTAAATTAGATCCTTGGCCTCTTGACAATGATACATTTTCCTAGTTCACTGTTAAGTAGGTACGTATTTTTTCTGTTAATTCTAAATTAATGAATACTTGATTATAATCCCACCTTAGTTTTGGGTGGTAAACGAACAAATTTTTTTTTGAGTTATTTATTTCGTCAATCACTATGTGCATCAATCACCAAATGTGTAAATGTCAAAAAAGGTGTAAAAAGAGTTCTCCTTCAGGAACGGCATTGCATTGGCGATTTTTTTGGTATTGCTCATGTACATGCGACGGTGACGACTCAGGTGGCCCATCTGCTTTTTCTTTAGCCCTTCACGCAAAACATGCAATTTTGTGAAGACAGAAAGAAACCTTTAAACCACAACCTCTTCCTCAGGTGACAGACCTCTTCAGCCAGATGCGGGACCCATCCTCATCGGCCTCGAGCCCCAAGGGTTCCACCACGTCGCTAACCAACGGCTCCGTGACGAGGAACATCGGCTTCCAGCAGCAGAACGGCTCTGAGCACCTGCCATGGAACAATCCTGCTATATCTCTTGCTGGGAATAGCAGTTCTAGCTTGTAAGTTTTAGGTATAGCTTTTAAATTGAGGTGGTCATAGCCCGGCGGCTTGTGTCGATAAGCAACACCGGGTGCAGTCGGTAGTTGGATGGGTGACCGCTAGTGGCAAAAGGCAGAAGGCACGTTAAGCCGTGGGCGTACGTCCCGATTTTCATCGCTAAATAACAGGTGTTAAGCCTCCGATATGACCTCGTGCGGCATGAACAACTTTCGACACTTGGGTTGGCCACTAACCCCTCCACCAATCCGCACTTGAGCAGGAGTATGCTCGAGACCTCCTCAAGAGGAGAGACGCGTGTTCAGTAATAGGCCATCAATGGGTTGAAGCCATATCTATTGAAGATGCTTTCCATATTAACCTCTGCTGACAAGAACGATTTATAAGATTATAAACGCATAAAAAGCATCGTGTAAATTTTTGACGACACGCACGATGCCGTATGCGATGGAATTTTTGCGTTGCGACCTTTCTTTCTTCGCCACACCGTAGTTTTCTTCGAGAACCAAGAACGAAGATTTGAAAGAACTGGCTCCGATGCCCCCAGTCAGAACATGATAAGTCGTTTGGCAATGTCACTCGCCATAAGGATCTAGGATTACATACCTAATTTTATACTATAGTCACTATAACTATGTTTATAATTTTACGTTTTCTTGTTTTAGGACAACAGAACCGGTTCCACCTCTTGTCAGAAGCCTCAGCAATGCTTCTGCTCTCACTTCGCTTTGCGCTGACTTATCACCCTCTGATTCGCATTTCTTCGAAGTAAGTTTGTGCTATTAATGAAATTCCTGGGTCAAATATACGGGTCAATAGGTCAATACATAGTGTGCCTAATAATTCTTAAACGTCTTTCATTACTCTTAAAAAATCCTCTACATATAAAGTCTATTGGAAGTTGACCACCGATGCGTAGGCTTTTCAGTTGCTTTTACCAATAACTAACTATAAACTTCCAGTAGGATTCTGTAAAAGTCGATTTATTTTACCCAAAATAAAGAAAACTTTGACACAGTGAATCAGCGTTTGACACTTTTGAGGTGCCGTTAATATCGAGGGACTCATCATCAGAACAGTATTTAGTTTAAAGTATAATGTTACTGTTAATATATTTTAGGTTCCTGTTGGTAATAGCTATTTTCTTTGCTGCGTCCCGCCATATCATTTCCTTCATTCTTAAAATCTGCTTTTTAATAATCGTCTCTTTAATAATTACTCTTCGCAGGTGCTGTACATAGGTAAAGTGCGGTTGTCCCAACGGAAAGTTCCAGAAACGCTCATAGACGACGCTCTGCAAAAGTTTGCCCAGCATGAGGCTGAGAAGTTCAAGAACCAGCGTCGACACAGCCTGTTGTCGTCTACTGGGGTTTGTGGTTTTATAAGTGGTTTTGTTAGAACTTGACGTTTTTGGAACGAAGTCCCTTATTGCGCGTTGCGAAAGGAGGCTAGGCGAAAAATTTGGTAACGACACTTTTTGCCGGTAACGACACTTTTTGCCGTCGTAGTTTTTTTTACACAGAAAGCAAGCCAGAGTACTAGGATAGCAAAAACATGCAAGCGAGTGTGCGAGTGGGCATGCAGCACAGTTGCTGCAAGGAACTTCGTTCCATCCGGGTGTCCCTTGACACCTCTCAAGTTTTTAATTTATAAGTTGGTAGCTCTCCGCTTGAAGCAAAAATAAGTAGCTAAATATATGGTATGAAAACGTGCTTACATACTCATGGCATATTTTTACAAAATGGCGGTCAAAACCTCAAGTCGAATACAATTCACGTGTGTCAACTAAGTAGTGGACATGTTATGAAAACAACCACCAAAAACCAAACCAAAATAAAAAGCAGTGTTTACATCTCAAGTCACGTTAAGATCGAAACAAAAATAACTAAATTAGAGAAGTAATGTTGGACTCTTTTGTTCTTTCATCTGAGTGGTTGTTGGACAAGTTTTGTTTGGATTTCATTGTATGTTGACTGTTATTTTATGTTTTTGTCACGTTCTAAAATTTGTATGTGCTTGTAACGTAATTCTAGTCACGAAATACCTATCAATTTTTCTATCGAATGAGAATGATTATTATTAGGTATAAACTGATTTATCAATTTCTTTTCAGACTTCATTAGACAGCAGCAACAATTCAACGGAAAACCTAGGCACTTTGAAACCTGACAATCCTACCTTTTGTTTTAATAACCAACCTTCAAGCCCCTCTACGCCATTAGAACCAGATAAGAAAAATTCTTGGAAAAGCACTGATAACATTAAACAAAAATCCCCTCCTAATGAAGTAGACAAAGAATTCGATATGTTTACTAAAGAAAGAGTAGAACGTAATACAATAATAAATAAACCTGTTCAAGTGCCTTTGGAACCTTCCGTATTAGTATTAAATGTACCAACTAAGAATAATCTAGGCACCGTTAAAGAAGAAAAAACGGATGATATAAACACCATTATATCAGAAACAGCATCGTCTATAACACAATTCTGTCAAACTAATTGTAATGATCTCAAAAAGGAAAATAATGTTCCCGTTAAAGATAACAATCCTTTTATTGGTATAAAAGATAATAATTACGTTGAATCGAGTAATAAAGATCATTTGTTACATATTAAAGAAGAAGAAGATAAAGTAGATCCCCTTATTAATATTGCCCAAGCTGATAGTTTAAAAGAAGCGCCAAATATGGAAAAACGAGAAAGCATGACTTTTAGTGAAATTGGAAGAAAACCTATAACGGTTCCAGAAAAAATATTTGGTGGTGAGATGAAGAAAGGTTTAGGTGAAAATAAGCCTTTCTTGAGAGACAGATCAGCGTCTATAGGAACGTTGAATTTGAAAACGCCTATCGCGCAAGTGATTGGAGAACAGAATAGGACTATGCTTTTCCAGGTATGCTTTTAGTACCCATTTTATTCTAACAAAATTTTCTAGTAGAGAAATATTACAAGAGAAATAAAGGGCGAAGACGAAATTGTTTTGAAATTAATGTCTATTTCCCTGTAATATTCTTCAAAATCATTTTTTTTTATTCAGGATAACAACAGCGTTAAATTACTAAACAAATTACACAATTACCTAAAGTAAGCTAATTATAGTTATCCACCTCTTACTAACAATGTAATGCTACGTACTACTTTTAGGGTGCGTTATTATCTCATGATTTTAGTCATAAAATTTAACAAACATCATAATTCATAAACAGGTCCACATATTTTATTATATGAAAATAAAAACTGTTCCCTCAACTTAAAACAGCATAATGTGTGTCATTACACAGTCTATTGGAGGGATCTCCATTATTCCATCTCGAACTGCGAGAGAACACAAAATATATCATTATTTTTGTTTTTGTGTATTCTCCCCTGAAAGAGAAATCCTACTAATATTATAAACATGAAAGTTTGTCACTCTTTCACGTAAAAACTACTCAACGGATTTTCTTGAAATTTAGCACACATCTAGATCATGATCTGGAATAGGACATAGGGTACTTATCATCCCGGAAAACGTGGGCTAAACTGCGAACAAAGTGTTAGTATAGTCACCTGCAGAGAAAAGTAACCCATCTATCTGTTACTGTGTGTTTAAAAAGAGACGATTCTGTACGACCATATGCTACTGTGTGACTTAATTTTCCTACCCAGGTGGGTCGTTCAGAGCTCCGGCTGATAAGTCCAGACCGCAAGCAGATCCTTCTCCACCGAGCCTTCAAGGATGTAGCTAGCTGTGTATTGGGCCGCGGCGCGAGGGAACACTTCGGCTTCGTGTGTCGGGAGACCAACGACACTTGTGCCTGCTACGTCTTCAAGTGCGAGAGTGACGAGGTCGCTACTGAGGTTGTTAGTGGTGAGTTGTTTGGGATTAAAAAATATTGTTTTAACCAATAATATTCTTGTTTTTTTTTAATAGTAAAAGTGTTGTTTTTTAACTTGAAAAACTCTCGTTTTATTTTCTGATACATAAAATTGCTGCTTTTTATTTCATTGTACAAAATCCTGATTTTATTATTTTCATATAAAAATCTTGCTTCAATTTTTGGTGAATAAAGTTGCATGTTTTTTAACTGTAAGGAGAAAAATGCTTTATTATCACCAACTCCACAGACTCCGCTATTCACCATAAAATTCAGGCTACTTAATACAAACAATTATTTTTCAGCAATAAAGCAAGCGTTCTTCGCGCACGCGGAGTTCCTGAAGAAGTCACGGGAGAAGTCCCCCAACATGAGCTGCGAACACTGCCCCATGCTGTGGTACCACCGGCTGTGTCACGACATTGATGGTCAGTTAAATCACGATCTAAAAGTTCCATTAACATCACTTTACCCATGGGTTCCGTAACTTGTCAAAAATGACGTTGAGGTCATAGGTGTCTTGGCCGGCAACGCATCAGTGATGATTTTGGTGTTGCTGATGTTAATGAGTGACGATAGGTAACTTATAGGTGGATTGTCGGCTCGTATGCCGGCTATTTCCATAAACAAATTTAACTTCTCTATTCTAACCAGTTTTTGTTTACTGGACAAAAGATCTAGTTGACTGTAGTTGCCCGGAAATAATTAGTAAAAGAGAGAGATACAAATAAAGAGAAATGTAATGATTATTCCATCGAATTTAATAAAAAAACTAAATGAATAATTTTCATGTGCCGAACGAGTCATTATTATTGCCAGTTCAAAAAAATAAAGGAACTAACTTTATATTTAGGTTTGAACGAGAAGAAAACCCATGCGTTTATTCTCCGTCGCATAGAGCAGCTGCCTGATGATGAACAGGATCTCATCATCACAAAGTACCAGGGCGGAACGAATCATATCTATGAGGTAAAACTTTTACTCCTACTGCCAATCTCATGAAAGCCATCTTAAATCTTAATGTAAATATAAACTGTTAATTCATTTAGAGATCCCATTCAAGAACTTTATTCATACATCTGGATCGAAGAGATACCTGAAGACCGATCACGTGATATTGGATGTATATCTGCGCCCTATCATTGGTCGAAGTTACACACCGACAACCTACATGTGGCTAAGAATCTTAAGATCAACGTCAATTAGGTCTATGATTGGTCGAAATTGTTCATCCAATATCACATTATCCATCTTCGTACCTTTACTTACATTCCAGAACATTCCAGATAAGGTTATTGTCCCTATTCCTACATTATCGTATCTTTGCAGGTGAGCGAACACAACGCGTTCCTGATGATGCTTCTGCGGACTCATTGTGAAGCGAAGCAACAACGGCATGTTCACGATACAGCGGAGAATCGGTAAGAATGATAACTGTAATTTAAAAATTTAGAAAATCCCCGAAAGTTTATTTATTTATTCACCAGCCATAGCTAACAACCATCTCAATCACGTCAGCTTTGAAGCAAAAAAACCGCATCATAATCGGTCCATTTATTTAGGAGTTACGATGCCACAGACAGACACTTTAAACTTATAACACCCCTCTCTTTGCGTCGGGGAAAAAAATGGAGTACTTAGAATCTATATAACTATACGTATCCATCGCAATCTTTTCGAAAATGTATAAAGGGTCAGGAAGGAAATAGCCTAAACTCGTATTTTTATCCGCGTATTTTTACTCGCACGTATCTTATTGTATGTCATGTATGTTTGTATGCATGTAATATTCTTTATTACCTCGTATCTTCCAAACCGCTGAACGGATTTATATAATTAAGATATTGTTAGATTCATCTTGACAACCCAGGTGTTCTTAGATAAGTGAAATAAAAAAAACAAATATGGTGGCTGTGAGATACCATTGTTTGAAGTATTAAATTAAAGAGCTCACCATAAAAATTTCAAAAACGTATTTCATGATAGCTTTTTGATACCAGACGGATTTTTAAAATTTTTACATTTATACTAGTTTGTTTTGTGTTATTGCCTATAATTGCCAGTATAGCCAATTTCTAAACAACAGAACTTCATGAAAAATTTCCTTTTTCCAGGTCAGAATTCCTGAATCAATACCTCGGAGGCAGCACCATATTCATGAAAGCCAAGCGGTCTCTCTCCAGTGGCTTCGACCATTTGCTCAAACGAAAGGTTTCCAAGGATGAAGCGGCTTCCTCTCCTCTCCCTGTGAAAAAGGTTTGGTGAACTATCAATATTTATTGTTGCACAGCTAGTGGTTTGAGTTGCTAGTTGTTTGCTAGTGATTTGACCGTTAGGATGGATGGATAAGGTGTAGAGAAGACTTGTTCAAAATGGACATTACATGACATACCGGATCGCCATTCAATGGGTCCTGAATGTCCCATTGTTGTCATTGTCCCAGCGAGGCCGAAATTTGAATTATGAGTTTAAATTTCTTTTTTCGTCTTGTTGTTGTCTTTGTGTGTTATCCATGGCACCCATGACAGGGAATCCTACTGTGGGGCTATGAGTGTATAGCGGTTATTTATTTATTTATAAATTTTTGATCATTAAAATGTGTGGCTACTGGTGGACATGAGTTTCCTCTCTTGACGAGGCTTAGAGGATACTCTATTTACGCTGCTCCAGTATTTAGGTATTTGTGGAGTGTTGATTATGGGTCAACCTGCATGTCAGAGTTATCCATAATGTTTTATTGTTCCAGGAACCCTCCCCGCACCCCCCGCCGCTGGTCCTAGAGACAGCTTCAGACAACTCCGGTCCAGAACTCCTCACTCCAGAAGCTAATAGGAGTAAATCCGTGTCACCCGCTGTTAATGTTGGTAAGCTCTGTCGACTGTGATCATCGTCACCTATTATGTATAATTATTAATTATATATCATCCAGCCACCAGGAGCTGAAATATAGCCAAAAAGCAAACGGATATTAGTTGCTACCTATTTATCCAGTTCAAGTCGTCTGTTCCGTATCGTCTGCTCTATGTCTGTATCTTTCTCTAGCTCCAGCACTAGCTTTAGATCTATCTCTCTTTCTTCTGCTTAAGCACTGGATTTAGTTCAAGCTCTAACTTTTCCTACAGTTCCTACTCCCTTTAGCTTCTTAATTACTATCTCTAGCTTTTTCTCAGCCTTTATCTCTTTCATCCTCTAATTCTTTACGACTTTTTTTTCTCTGGCGTTCTCTATACAAATAAGTCTACACTTTATACATAAATATTACTTAGTAATATTTCCTGGCGTTATCTTGGGAATTATTAATTGAGGTGTTAAGGTTTAAGATATTTATCGTAAAGTTGTTATTGTTTTAGAATCTCAAACTCCACCACCTAAGTCCATCAGCTACCCGCCCGCCGAGGATGAAGGCGAAGAACCCAAAGATGAGGGTACTCCAGTCACCTCTCCTATGATGGATATGTATGTATACGTCTATGAAAATTAAACGCATTTTAAGAAACTGTCCCAATTATACGTGTCTGGTGTCACAAATCTATGTGTTACCTACTTTATTATTATTTCAGAGTCACTAGTGGAATAGTTGATACGAGTGAATGATTTAAAATGAATACATCCAAAGATTTTGGGTGCAATAAATTTTTTGAAGCTTAGGAATAGATTCAAAGATTCTTAATGGAAATAACCCACAAATGAGTAATAGACTTCCTTTGATTTTTTATTTATTTCTTACAGTACAAGTAAACTTTACAGAATTTCCATTCCAAATCGTTTACCTAATCTACGGCATCCAGTGATTGGACGTATCTCGCAGCATCTGAGTGAAATTTTTGAAGCTTATAAACAGACCATAACTCCGCTTCCAGTTTCCTGAAGGTGAGTGACTCGCGCAGCGCTGCGCCGGCGGGGGCGGAGGCCGAGGCCGACACCACCTGGCGACAGGCCATCTACGAGATGGTGGTGCAGCCACACGACGTACCCGGGGAAGGTATGTTATGTTAAGTTATGTAGTTTTAGTTATTTTTCATTCATTTGTTCTTCATCATCCATTCAATCGTTCATTCATGCGTTCGTTAGTTCATTCGTTCGCTCGTTCGTTGGCAGACTTTCCAAAATAACAACCCAGTTTTACATAAGCCAATATTAATCTCAAGAGGACCTGAACCCTCAGGATTCTATGGAGTCCTGCTGACATATCCAAATCATAGAGTTAACCATTTTTTATGTATCTAGTCGACAAATGTGTTAACATAATTCTGGTAAGTGGCCACCATTCAAAATAGACATCAGTAATACCAAAAGCATCACCGATGCTTTGCCAACCAAGAAAGAAGAGAGAGAAAAAATGAAAGAAGAGAAAGAGAGAAAGAAAGATTAGGCTTCCTCTCTTCCAAGCCCTCAACTGGAACACTGACTCAAGCAAGCAATTTGACTTGAAAACGTTTAACACAAAGAGTCATTCTGATCCCAGGGGAGCTGAGCCCCCAGGCGAGGACCCGGGGGGCCGGCAAAAGGTCCCGCGAGGAGCTCCGCGCGCTCTGGCGGATGGCCATCGACCAGACCATCCTGCTGGTGAGGATGGAACGGGAGAACGCTAAGCTGAAAGGTAGGATTATGGATATGGATTAAGGTCTGCTAACTACCCTCGCTTAGCTTCGGTGATTGTTGCTGGTTTTGAAACATTCTTCATTGATGCTCTGCTCATTTTGGGCGTAGTATGATTTTATTTTTATAGCCTTCCTCGATAAATGGACTATCCAACACAAATATATTTTTTCAATTTGGACCAGTAGCTTCAATTTTATAATATTAATAAATAGCTGTTATTATAACCCCGTATTCAAGAACCATACTAGCGAAGTACGTAATCATTTGCACGGTTACTCCACAAGCTCGCTTTGAGAAACATACTAACGTTCTCAAATTGCACCTACTTATATCCGAACCTGAATCAATAAGTTTAATTTACAACTTTTTACTGTATAAACCAAAACTAGGTAATGACAAAAGGTGAACTTAACGCCTAGAGGCGTACTCTACCAGTCAAGCCTGGGTGGTGGTGAGAATTTGGAGCAGGTGGCAATATAACATTTCATTAAAAAAAACTTTCGGTTCTGGCTTTAAGTGCGTGTGCATAACACCATAAATGTCATAGCGGTCTTAATCATAGAAACCTAAACGTATATTTCCAGAAAGCGAGGAATCGTCAGCTGTGCGTCGCATCAAACTGGAGTACACAGAGCTGGGCACGTGCGACGGTGGCGTTGCCCACGTGTGGGACTCGCTGCTAGCTCGCGACCCCTCACAACCCGTCGCCAAGGTCGACAGGCATATGCTTACCCAGGCTGTTAGACAAGGTGAGAGATATTAAAGAGACAGAGTCATCATATTGGAGACAGGATAAATGCAACGTTTTCTCGTAACGTTTTGCCGTCACGGCTGTATGAGTGAACCACAACAACAAAGTAAGGAAAGTTGAGTTTCGAATAGGGTAGGTTAGGATAGGGTCGAGTAGTAGTAGAATAAAATTTAAGTCAGAATTGGAGTCAAAGAATGAGGATCCGTAACGTTTTTAGTTGAGAATGCAGATTTATAGAGCTAAGAAATCCTTAACAGACAGTGTAAAAATTTTTGTTCTACGACAAAAATTGACGAAGTTATGACCAAATTACTAGCGAAGTTCACTGCGGGCCACCGCGGTAGGCTGTGACGTCACGATATCGGTCGCCGCCAGTAAGAGCTTGTCCACATCTCCACGTCACGACGTCGTCAACGTGGAACTGTGCGGTAACGTGCAACGTTACGTTGCCGCAACGTGCTAGTGCACGTTACGGCGACGTCGCAGTGGGACGACGCGTCGGCCGTCGCACCGTCGTCCGACGTGGCACGATGCGCTTGCTCAGTTTAGGCCTGCTGTTGTTTTTTAAAATATCGGATTTTCGATATATGAATATCGATATTTTGATGTGAAACATCTTTACGCGAGGGGTAAACCTGATTTTTGGCATGGTGATATAGGCCGTGGCGACGCATCGCCGGCAATATGAAAAAATATATATACCTAATAACACAATGTGGGTAATCATAAATAAACTTGGTTTGATAGGCTGTAGCATAGGGTACGACAAATTCGAAACTTCAAAACAAGAAACGGTGGCCTATTTTATTGGGATATTGTCGGAACTATAACCTGAGTTGAAATACTGGCGAAGTGATAATTTTATTCTTCTAATTTATTTTTCTTACAATAAAATATGTCTGACATCGATAATCTCTGATGATAATAATTGAGTTGTTGCGATTTTTAAGAAATTTATGAATTAAAAATTTTTGTATATGAAGAAAATAAATGTTTAATAAATAAACTATCATAATATTCTGGAGAAAATTCGTAATATTGTATTTTTTCATCATGCCATATTTAGTTCCTGCCTATATATTTCGGTAGCGTAGGATAAATTTTATTGAACTCGGCAAACTTAACTCCGTCTACAACAGCTATTGTCGCAGGATGGTAGTAGGTATTGGAATCTCTATTATCAGTATACAACTGGACACTATTTCAACTTTCCCCCCATATGAGATGGCTCTCCTTACCCTCTATACTCCATGGACTAACTGTCTGACAGTTTCATAATATATATCTACAATTGGATACTCGGCATGTTCCACTACGATAAATTATTTTCTGATAAATATGACAGATCAGTGTTTTTGTGTTGACGTTGATGCACCATCGTTACAATAATTATCTTCAAATTTTTGTATTGTAAAAGTAGAAAATCGACTTTATCAATGGACGGAATGTGCTTAATGCATTGCTTTAGTGGTCTCAAATCATCTTCGGATTATTGCCTTTCAAATCAAATGAAACCATTTTGAGAGATATTGGTTGAATGGTTTCAGTGTCTATATAGGACATCCGTACAAACATTTTTGTGTAATATATATATGTGTGTATAGATTGCATATCAGATCAGTGACTATTTTGTGAGACACGTTCCTGCTAGATTTTTTTGCTAAACTTTGCAACACACACAACATTCCATTCACGTTTTTTTTAAATGTATTAAAAAGTACTCGATACCTGGAGGTATCGATACTTTTGTTTCAATACTTTTTTGGTATCGATACTTTTGATGCGATACTGGTATCGAGTATAGTATCGATACTTTTGAAATTTTGCGTAACCCTATTAAAGAATGTACCAGAATTTTACAAGCCACGGCGACGTGTAACGTTGCTGCGCCGTGACGTACATTTTTACGTTACGTTAACGTAGACTTGCACGTTGCGGCAACGTAACGTGGCACGTTACCGCACCGTTCCACGTTGACGACGTCGTGACGTGGAGATGTGGACAGGCCCTTAATACATTTATAAAAAACCTGAATGGAATGTTGTGTGTGTTGCAAAGTTTCGCAAAAAAATCTAGCAGGAACGTGTCTCACAAAATAGTCACTGATATCCAACCTATATACACATATAATTATATATATTACACAAAAATGTTTGTACGGATGTCCTATATAGACACTGAAACCATTCAACCCATATCTATCAAAATGGTTTCATTTGAAAGGCAATAATCCGAAGATGGTTTGAGACCACTAAAGCAATGCATTAAGCACATTCGGTCCATTGATAAAGTCGTTTTTCTACTTTTACAATACAACAATTTGAAGATAATTATGTAACGATGGTGCATCAACGTCAACACAAAAACACTGATCTGTCATATTTATCAGAAAATAATTTATCGTAGTGGAACATGCCGAGTATCCAATTGTAGATATATATTATGAAACTGTCAGACAGTTAGTCCATGGAGTATAGAGGGTAAGGAGAGCCATCTCATATGAGAGGAAAGTTGAAATAGTGTCCAGTTGTATACTGATAATAGAGATTCCAATACCTACTACCATCCAGCAACAATAGCGCTATTGTCGGAATAACTACGATATGAACATAGCTGTTGTAGACGTAGATAAGTTAAGAAATATGTATATAGGCAGGAACTAAATATGGCATGATGAAAAAATACAATATTACGAATTTTCTCCAGAATATTATGATAGTTTATTTAATAAACATTTATTTTCTTCATAAACAAAAATTTTTAATTCAAAAATTTCTTTAAAATCGCAGCAACTCAATTATTATCATCAGAGATTATCGATGTCAGACATATTTTATTGTTAAAAAAATAAATTAGAAGATTAAATTATCACTTCGCCAGTATTTGAGCTCAGGTTCCGACAATATCCCAATAAAATAGGCCACCGTTTCTTGTTTTGAAGTTTCGAATTTGTCGTACCCTATGCTACAGCCTATCAAACCAAGTTTATTTATTATTACCCACATTGTGTTATTTTTTTTCATATTGCCGGCGATGCGTCGCCACGGCTTATATCACCATGCCAAAAATCAGGTTTACCCCTCGCGTAAAGATGTTTCACATCAAAATATCGATATATATATCGAAAATCCGATATTTTAAAAAACATCAACAGCCCTAAACTGAGCAAGCGCATCGTGCCATGTCGGACGACAGTGCGACGGCCGACGCGTCGTCCCACTGCGACGTCGCCGTCGCCGTAACGTGCACTAGCAAGTTGCGGCAACGTAACGTTGCACGTTACCGCACAGTTCCACGTTGACGACGTCGTGACGTGGAGATGTGGACAAGCTCTTAGCCGCTGGCAGCGATACGGCGCGTAATGTTTTGTTTGGATAATTTGTGACTTTGAAACAAATTAAGTGTCCGATTTGTGCCTAATTCACCTTTTAACTATGTATCAATATTGTATATTGCTTAAACGTTCAAACACTTCTATGAAAACGCCAAAAAAACTATTTTTTAACGTGCCGAAAAAGCCAAAACTTCGTAGAAAATGGTATTCCGTTGTAAAAAGAGATAATATATGATTTATCTTCGATAGTAACTGAGCTTGGAACATTGGCTGGGAACCATATCTTTAACTTATATAAATTTCGTAGTTGTATCTATATGTATAGCCAGCTGTGGTTCGGCTCAGTAACATTTTTTTTCAGTGGGAGATGGCTCCTCGCTGCGTCTATGGAACCACATCAAAAATGCTACGCTATGTTTGCAGCCTCCTTTTTGAGCAGTACAGTCATGGAAATCCACCTTCTCAACCGTCCAGCAGCAATACAATAAATAAAATACGCTTTACTTTTTAGGGTTCCGAAGTAAAATCGGAACCCTTGTAGTTTCGTCATGTCCGTCCGTCCGTCTGTAATTTGGCATGGACATACACATTTATTAAAACTCCAGAATCGTGGAATAAAATACTGAAAAACTTTTTTTTCAGGGTACCTCCTACACAGGTGTGAGGATTTTTTACTCGTCGCGTACCCTGTAGTGTGGGATATCGTTGAAAAGGTCTTCGAAAAATATTATGGATCTTCTAGGACCGTGTTTGGATTTAGGGGTGCGTTTGCGAAATATTTGCCTTTATAGTGCTAATTTTGGTCGAGCCCCTACTACTACTCAACGGATGATTTGTAACGATGAGTGAGAGGGAAATAAAAGCGACCAAGTGCGAGTCGGACTCGCCTATGAAGGGTTCCGTAGCAGCAAGTAACATAATGATGGGTAATTTGCGGTTTACGATTTATGACGTATTAAAAAAAACTACTTACTAGATCTCGTTCAAACCAATTTTCGGTGGAAGTTTGCATGGTAATCAAATATACCTACATCATATACTTTTTTTAGTTTTATCATTCTCTTATTTCAGAAGTTACGGGGGGGGGGGGGGGGGGAACGACACATTTAACCACTTTGGAAATGTCTCTCGCGCAAACTATTCAGTTTAGAAAAAAAATATATTAGAAACCTCAATATCATTTTTGAAGACCGATCCATAGATACCCCACACATATGGGTTTGATAAAAAAAAAATTTTGAGTTTCAGTTCTATGTATGGGGAACCCCAAAATTTATTTCTATTTTTTTTCTATTTTGTGTGAAAATATTAATGCGGTTCACAGAATACATCTACTTACCAAGTTTCAACAGTAATAGTTTCGGAAAAAAGTGGCTGTGACATACGGACGGACGGACAGACAGACATGACGAATCCATAAGGGTTCTGTTTTGTGCCATTTGGCTACGGAACCCTAAAAAAAACAGCTATTGACAACCAATATTAAGGTTTCTGTCATAGATCAGCAAGTGTAGGGAACTATGCACTATAAAGAACAAGTAGGTAAAAAGTCATCCGCGAAATGATCTACATACCTATACCGAAAACAACATTCGTTTATCAATAAACTATAAACACTTCATTCATAAGTTTTGATTACATCCCTGTACGTATACTTTACATTCATTCTTTCTTACCCCTACCTACTACTAACAGCTTAGAAGTTAGACTTAAAGATTCCTAATAAATACCTACCAACAATCAGCCTCAGAAACAGCTTAACATTATAGTACTTTGTAATAGTAACTGTTCCGACGGTTTCCGAACAACATTATGACAAATTCAAGAAATATGTGACAAGGTACTAAAATGTTAAGCTACTTCTGATGATGACCGTACACGTAGATAAATCAACAGCACCTTTACCTTTGTGCTTTCCAACCACGGATTTAGCGCTGGTGAACTTAGAATGAATACCTAGGTAATCAAAAACCATGAAAGAATCCACTTTTGGAAGTTTATCTGATTGAGCTTGTACAAAATCAGCTTCTACTTTATTAGTACTTAGGTATATTATGTACGTTTTATACTTAATATGAAAAAATAACAGTCCTTCATGTAATTAAATTGCCGACTATAGTGATCAACTGCGTCAGATCGGCTCCGTCGAATCATGAAGAAGGAGTGCCGGTAGCCGGCTGCGCTCGGTCGGGTTTAATGACGTCACACGGACCCGCGTACTTTGAATTTTAGCGGCCGGAACGGCAATGTTCATTACTTAATATCTTCGCAAGTAATGGTCCGATTTGGATAATTCAAAAAGATATATCATTCTTACGCCATAAAGAATCACGTGGATAATAGTTCTATTGAATTTACTACAACTTTACTGATCCTCATTGAAAAATAAATTTTATGTAAAATGTTAAACCATTTCCAAAATGAAAAACAAATTGACTTTCAAAAAAGTGAAAAATAAGAAACAGATTCAGTTCGTATCTTACTCATTATTATTGAACAAGGATAAATTACGTGATAGATCAGCCAATATTCCAATTGACCACTAAACGTGAACCACCACTCCACAGGTATCCCCCGCGTCTCCCGCGGCGGCGTATGGTACTTCCTGGCCCAACAGGCGTGCCTACGCTCAGCCCCGCCAGACGTGAAGCAGTTCCCGCACTACAACACGCCCTACCATACACTGTTGTCTGGACTTACCAAGCATCAGCATGCTATACTTATTGACTTGGGTAAGTATACCGTTGTAGATTAAATATTGATTGAAATTGAGGTTGGAATTGATATTGTTGTTGGGGTTGGTATTGATATTCGGACGTGAAGCAGTTCTCCCACAATAACACGCTCTACCACACGCTCTTTGGACTTACATGCTAAACTTATAGACTTGGGTAAGCACTATAACATAACAGTAGTGAATATGGATTCAATTGAGATTAAAATTGAGGTTGGAATTGATATTCATATTGATGGTATTGATATAACAATAGTAGACTTGGATTCAATTTCGTTTAAAATTGAGACTGGTTTTATCAAAATTTTGTGTTGGTATTGATAGTGATGTTGATATTGGTGTTGATATTAATATTGATGTTGATATTCGTATTCAGAACTAGAGACTTAATTTTAAACTGAGATTGACATTGCTAAAATGTCAGTAAATTGTATCGGTGAGGGTTTATTAAAAAAATACTAGATAGGTTATTTTGCAAACACTGTCGAGAAAGTAGTAGAATACAGTTGAATTGAATACGGTCTCCTCCTTTTTTGAAGTCGGTTAAAAAAAATTAAATTAATATTTCCTTTAAAAGTAATTGCTAACATTTACCAAATAAGTCGCGTCTGATACAATAGACTATACAAGCTACCCCTTTGTTTCCAGGGCGCACATTCCCCAAGCACTCGTACTTCGCGTCCGCGCTGGGCCCAGGCCAGCTGGCCCTCTACAACATCCTGAAGGCCTACTCTCTGCTCGACCCTGACGTCGGCTACTGCCAGGGGCTGAGCTTTGTTGCTGGGGTGCTGTTGTTGCATGTGAGTTTTATGTTGCTTTTCGGATCTCGACATTCTCTGAAAGTTTACTGTGAGTAGGTAATTTCGTTTCCAATAATCTATATATCCATGTGTACTGTCTATGGCATCCACGACTCAGGGAATCCTAGTGTGGGGCTATGAGTGTGAAGCGTTATTTTATTTTTATCCGTCATCTCTAGGTATGTTACTAACAAATAACTATTACTTACATTGTAATTTTATTACAGTTTAAATATAATAATTCGCTAGATCTGGACTCACCCTTAAAAGCGATATTGATATTTATTTCATAGGAAATGTCACAGCTAAAAATAATATTGCATAGTTTCTCAGACATAACTATAGTGTCTTATAGTCATTCATCTCATTTCATTCAGATGGAGGAAGCCGATGCGTTCACCCTCCTCCGGCACCTGATGTTCCGACGCGGGCTGCGCAAGCAGTACCTGCCGGACATGAGCGCGCTGCAAGTACAGGTATTTATACCATACTGCATCGTGATATCCTGTAACATTGATAACAGAACATAACGCACCCTCAGTGGAAAAAACGCATAAGTCGTGTTACTTTGAATTTTAGTTATTAATATGATTGGAAAGAGGGACAAAAGCTGCATTATGCTCAATTTTTTTCAAATTTTTATCATTAATCTTGACGGTTTTGTGCAAGAAATAGCGCATTTTGTGCATAAATTCCTTTGACTTCTTACTGATATTTTAACAGTTTTTTTGCTCTGCTGTAAAATTGCAATTTTCATCTTATGCCTTTTTTCCACTGAGGGTGCGATAACATTGCTCAAAGCGAACTCGCTCTGCAAGCGTCAGCGTCAAACGTTGGAAACGTATACTATGCCATTAAACTCTGAATAGGAATGTCAAGGACTTTGAATTTAAAACTGTTGATTAAAAAGTACGTCGAAAAGTGCAGAAGTAAAAGTTGATTTTTTTCAATTTTTAGAGGTCATTGATGATAAGAGTTTGATGGCATCATACATGAATCATGTTCGACTGGTTGTATCACCTCCGCAGTTGTACCAACTATCTCGGCTGCTCCGCGACCATGACCCGGAGCTCCACGCGCGACTGGAAGAGCTGGACATCTCACCGGCGCTGTACGCCGCGCCCTGGATGCTGACGCTCTTCACCAGCCAGTTCCCGCTCGGGTTCGTCGTCAGGGTGTTCGGTGAGTCATCCATCCAGTCCTTCCAGTCCATCCAGACCTTGTAGTGCTCTTCAAAATAAAACTCTTTCTAGGGTCGTGTTATAATGACGAAAATAACGTGCACATATTTCCGCATCAAATGTCACTGTCTTGTCATTGTCATTGACACAATCCATCTTTAAAGGGGCACCTCTAAATACCAATTCTTCTTTCAGACCTAATCTTCTTGGAGTCGCTAGACGTAGTATTCGCCGTCTCGCTCGCTCTCCTCATGACCCACAAGGACGGACTGATGCTCTGCGAGAGCTGTGAGGAGGCCGCCGAGTACCTCAAACATAAGCTGCCTGATATGGACAATACCATCTACGAGCGGGTTATGAAGAAGGTAAAGACTGTTACTTTAAGGTAGTTATCTATGTCTTAGCAAAGTTAGATCTTTCACCAGGCTAGGTGACTTTGCTTGGAGTGCTGCTTTGCTCCAATATTCAAACTTGGAACTTGTAAATGCAGTGCTGTGGAAAACATCGTCAGGGCATCAACTACACTTCCCCAAATTGACTTACACCTGTCACAAAATTTAAATAAGGATGATTTCATTTCCTCAGCAAATTCATGTCCCTCTCCTCTAAAAAAAAATGAGTTCAAGCCCCTGAAAGAACCCATAAAAATCCTACATCCACCACTGCACCAGTGCTGTTCAACAGTAACAATCCCTAATGTTACCTAACCGTCCTATCCACAGGTACAGAAGCTAGATATAACCCGTCAGCTGGGCGACTACGCGGTAGAGTACGCCGTGCTGCGCGAGGAGATGCCACGCGTCGCCGCGCTCACTGAGGACAACCGGCGGCTGCACGCCGAGCGCGCCAGGATGACAGATGAACTGGATGTGAGCTGCGAATATATAAAACATAGAAACCTAACTTACGCTAGAAAATGACCCAACGTAAAAGTACACCAAAGTAGGCGGAGCCTAAAAATTACACCAGACGAGCTGTCAGTCTCTGTTTGGTCGTGTCACAGAGAAGTAGTAACAAACATTCAACATTTATAGATATTTACTACGAAAATGCCGAAGTATGAAGTGAAATGGTGTATTAATCGTGTAGGTGTTCATCAAAAGAACACTAGAATCACATTTCACAAATGAATTTTGTCCTAAATACGTGGATTTTTATTATTTTATTTAAATAATGACAAATATTGACAGCCGTCATGTTTCCCTATACATTGCTTGATAGTTGCTTACAAAATATGTTTTAGTTATAATAAAACGCAATGAATATCGTTCATTTCTGTTCGAACGTAATGAATGGCGTATGCGTTATGGAGGCATCATTGTCTGTAAAAATAGTTATTCAAGTTATGTTAAGTTTAGTGTACCTACTTACTACTTACGGAGTTTTACGGAATCAGCTCTTTACTTTATATATATGCAAATGTCCAGTTGGTTTGTCCGTACGTAACACTTATAATAATTGTAATAATGCTACATACATTGAATAGTGTAATTGTTTGATTGTGATAAAAAATCATACATTCAAAACTGTTCAGCATGGTGTATAATCGTCTGGTTATAGGTTCCCAAAAAATGGTTGTCTGTAAAGTTGGTTTACGGACGGTAGTTTAACGTGACAACGTCATAACACAACATTGATGAAATGATTGCATACTTTTATACATAAAATTGAGCGCTTCGGTCGATCGTAGCCGATCGTGCCTCTCTATCGCTTGTTCCGCGCTCTCGCTCGCGCGGAATGGGACAATGAGTCATGTTTATTCGTGCGTGCGCCCGGCGTTCATCGTTTTAATAGACGTTATCACGTCAAAGAAAACAAAGCGCAGGCTAGAATAGACAAAGGCAGTTCGGTTAGAAAGAGAGGAATGTAACTGGGACCCTAAACATCACACAAATCAATTAAACTCTCAATAATTATGCTCCATACATTTAGGTAATGATGACTTCTATGAGTCTGAAATCGGAAATCGAGGGATATCTTCAAATTTTATAGGTATCTGTAGTGTTTGTTGTGCGTTAGTTTCAATAAAGCTCGAAGATGGTCCCGTAACGATTACACGGAGAAATTAAATAATAATAGAATATTATAGGTAAACAGACTTCAAAATTGAAAAATAATACGTGTATAGACACAAAGAAATGAAAGGCAGCCTGAATTGATATTATTAAGTGTATAACAAGCAATACTTAATTATTTTTTCAGTTTAGAAATCGGCCTACCTATTATATTTTTATATTATTACTAGCTGATCGAGCAAACGTTGTTCTGCCAAAAAAAATTTAAGGGGTAGGGGGATGAAAAAAAGATGTTGTCTGATTCTCCACCCTAGCCGATATTCACACTAAGATTCACGAAAATCGGTCAAGCCGTTTCAGAGGAGTTCAACTTCAAAAAAGCGTGACACGAGAATTTTATATATTAGATCTAATTTTTGTGTAACACTTGGTGACAGACCCGTAGTCCATATATTAGAAACGTCATTAAATATGGATGTTATATTTTAACGGCACCTTACCATTTATTATTTATTTATTTATTACTGCAGACACATCCCCGCGCTATGGCGCACTTTTAATTCAGAAAAGCCTGTCTGTAGTTTATACTCGTACATCTTTGGTATAAACAATATTATTATTATTTTGTGGTTTTCAGTTCGGTTTTTAAAATATTTTTATTTGTAAGACCCAACCTTAACCTTGAGGAATTGAAAATAATCATAAATATGTTTTGATTGCGATTACTAAAACAATACCGTTTCATGATATTATAAATCTTTAATAAAAAAAAATCCAAATTCTAAATGATAATAATTATTTGCTGTTCTTCATTTCGCATAACATCATCCTCATGTGACCTTTCGTTGGTCGGAGAGCGGGCAAGCGCTATACAAATCGATCATTACCGATTTTTCCCGACATTTCATTCTAGTTGCCGACGTACCGAAAAATTATCTGTTTTTACTAGGAGTTATGTTTCTATGTTTTCTATATTCGCAGGATGTGAGTACATGTTGACATACACTGACTGACTGACAGATACACGGATAGAAACTGATGGGCAGGCGGACAGATACAGGTAGACAGAGAGACAGACGTAGACGAACTGACACAGACGGAAACTTTCAATTTTTCATCATTAAGTGATTTGGAGAACATGTTACGACATTGGTATTGGTCCCGGTTATTGTCACTGGTGAGACTTCGAAATCCGAAGCATACAGTGGGTTGAAGCCAACTTAGATAACTAAAAGACAGACGCAGACGAGTCAACATATGGTATGTCTATTGACCTTTTAAGAAGATGGAATATCGCGAGTTTTATGAGAAATTTAACTAATAAGTGGGGTTGAAGAACTTCAATCCAAATATCCAGTGAAAAACTTTTTAATAGTTTTTTGTACAAATCAATTTTTTTCTTTTCAGTCTGCAATGGACTCAATCACAAACTACCAAAAGACACAAGCGAGACTTGAGACGCAGAACAAGCTAATGGAGCAACAGCTGACCATGCTCTGTCGGTACATAACCAACCACCACAAACAAGACGTCCCCATTGAAATACGGAAAATCGTCCACAACTACAGCAAAAAACTGACATTTGGCTCTAAAATTGCCCTCAAATTCACACCCACTGAAGAAGAAGATGAAAGGAAAACCAAAACACCCGGAAGCACGCCGAACTTATTCGCCAAAATCAGCAGAGAAGATGTTCTCAACGCGATGAATAATAAAGCAGCGGAAGACAGGAAACACTTCATGATGAAGAAGTCTCAAAGCGTGCACTCAGGCTTGATAGCCAGCAAGGCGTTCCCGATGAAGGTTCTAGAAGAGAAGGCAGAGGCAGAACCAAGAAGACGGGACAGCTTGCGCATGGAAACCATCGCGAATGAGTCGTTAAAAGAAATTGGGAGAAGAAACACAGGCTTCTTTGCCAACACCCACGAGCAAATCCGACAGGAACGGCAATTCGAAAAGCAGTTGAAACACGATTTTGACGAAAACCTTAAGAAGTTAGACGAAAAACTATCCCCAAAAGCATCCCCGAACTTAACTCCCAAATCCTATGCTGACGACTTGAACATATTCCAGAGCAAACGCAGCTTGTCTCTAAGCCTGCACTCTATTTCAAAGCCACAAGAACCAAAACCCAATGACAGCGGGTTTGTGACACCGATGAGTCCTAATGACAATGATAAAGACACCTCCTCAGTTGTATCTCATCCGTTGAGTGACTGCGACGTCGATATTAAATTCGACGGGCAGTCCACAAAGCTTAAGCAGATTAGACCCTTGAAATGTAATGGTAGTAATGTCAATGAAAATAAATAGTTTGTCTGTACAAATAGATCGGGGTTATAAGGTTGTTGCTCCAATCCCAAATATTTTTTTGGAACCTTGTTTATTTGGATGCGTAAATAGATTCGACTCAAAAAACGACCGAGTCAACTTTGATGCGACGGCTCGACATAAATATTGCAATTTTGTTTTTAAAACTAATAAGACAAATCAGAACTTAGAGATCATAGATAAAAATCCCCTCCCTTTAACCCATGAATTACAAAGGAATGAATTAAAGCTGTGGCAGATATGCCAAAGCGAAACGAGGGTCACGAAGTATAATAAATAGCTATATGTTACACGAGTAACCGCCCTCGCTTTGCTTCGGTTTTCTTATTTTTTTACACCTTGGGTTACATTATTGAAGTTTTATTCAGGATCCCTAATTTTTTGAAAATATAATATAGCCTATGTCACCCGGGGATAGTGTAGCTTCCCGACAGTGAAATAATTTTTAAAATCGGTTCAGTAGTTTCGGAGCCTGTTCGATGCAAACAAACAATCAAATTTTTCCTCTTTAAAATATTAGTATAGATAAAAAAACAGAACAAATAAATCATAATAATTTTGAAATAATATTGTGTAAATAACATGCCTCTCGTATTTTTTATCTTTTCTTTTGTGGTATAAAATTATTTTAGTCTACTGTATATTATCTATTCAATAAACCAAAGAAAATCTTGATTATTATACAACTTTATTGTTTAGTGTAGCTATTTTTAATTGAAATTGTACTCTATTTTGAATTAGTACTTACATAATTATTATTGTAAAGTAAATGTAAATACTTATATTTTATATTTAACTTGATGAACAACTTTTTATTAAAAAAATTATGACAACTAAATGCAAATATTGGCGCGATGTTTAAAGATGCCATAATTGTAAGATTATATTTAAGTTATAAATGAGATAGTTGTAAAAGATGTTATAACGTGTTCATCCATATTGTAGAATGCTTTACACGAGGGTTGTCAAACATAATAAAATTTATACAATTGCGAAGTAGGCACCCTATTAATCCTATTAAAAAGGGTATTTTTATGTTAAAAAATCTGTCGACGGGCACTTTAGCAGACACTCTTCTAGGTAGTAGGGGCATGCTAACTTATAAAATTAAGTAATCTTTGGTATAATTATAATTTGCTACAGACTATAGAACAATTATTATATTATTGGTTATAGTTGTAAAATTGAGCAAAATATTTTATTTTGGTATTATTTATTTAGAAATAAAATATATGTGGTTTACGTACAATACCAAGACAAGTATATTTATATAAATTCTAGGATAATTTACGACCAATTCTATAAATTTGAAATATTTATTTTCTATAATCCTATTATTTCGAATTAGTTAGGCGTATAATTTAAAATAAAAGCTAATTTAATTGTAAAAGTATTGATGTTAGAACTTATACGTAGATATTGTATATTGATATACAGTTATAATAGTTACCACTTACACATACCTAGTTATTCTGATGTATAATTACAATAATTCACAACGTAGATAAGTATAAAAATAATAATTTTGGACAACCCTAAACGTCCTTAATTTTAGTATTCCCATATTAAAGAGATATTATTTGGAGGATACCTATTTATGTTACTCCGAGTAGTTTTAAGTCATACAAAGTAAGATATTATTTTTTTAAATAATTTTGTTGCCATATTAAAATGATTTTTTATCTTGCTCAATGTATATTTTTATGTTATTTTTGTCCAAAATATTTTACGACGTTAAATTGACGATGGCTTAGTTACCGTAATGAAGAGAAGTTATTGTGGTTAAAGTAAATAAAAATATGATTATTTGAATGATTATTTTGACTTTCACTAGCATGTTTCTCTCTTTCTCTTGTAGGTAGATACTCGTAAATTGATCGAAGGAAATAAAGCGGGGAAAAATATTTTAGCGTTTTCAAAGTATTGAATAAATGAAATAAAACAAAAATTGTAGCAATATTTTTTTTAATAATACCAACATAAGCAGGTAAATTTTAAACTTAATTATAAATGTTTTATAAAATGATGTTATTGTTTATTTGTACTTTCATTGCAAAATTCACTCTCTTAACTTTAGATATTCGATGTCTATAGTTAAACTTTTGATAATATAAAAATATTGTAAAGACAATTATTATAAAAATACTACGATGATGATAAAAAGTATTAAAGCTATGAATATATTATGTAACTTATTACCTACAGAAAAATTAATAACCTTTTTTACCTTTTGGGCACGCGGAATTAGGTCGATGCATACGTAACGTGGACGAGACGGGGATTGGACGTATACGGGACATAATAGGGATGTTGACACTATCAGTAAATTAAAATAAATTTATGTTTAAAATATCAAGGATAACATTTAAAAACCTAAAATATTATTCTTTTGTCGAAATCAATCACAACAAATTAAATATAATTATTTTAAAATGTAAAAAATATTACTCACTGTCACGTGACCTCAAACGCCATTTAGAGCTTATGACGTCATTGTTCCTATTTTATATGGAAGTGCAACTAACTTCAGTCGACAGATAGTATTGAATATCGGCTAGTGACGTCACGTGACGTTTTTGGCGGGAAATTTGAAAATGATTTTTATTTATCAATTTTTGTTTTTCAATTGAAGATTATTATTTTTATAATATTTTTTTCGTGAATCTTAAGGTTCTATCTATTAAATCAAATTGAATCCTAAAATTAGTCAACATCCCTATTATATAGGTACGTGCGTGCCCCGTTCCCGTCCCGTGCGTGCCTCCGTGGCGTATGCGCTATCGTTTACATTTTCTATGAAACGATGTTTCCAAAACTTCACGTCCCGTCCCGACCCCGTCCCGTCCACATTACACATCGCCCTTAATGTTTTTAAAATTCATTTTTAATTCTTTACTTTAGATATCAGTGTGTAGCAACCCTAGAAAAACATAATACTAAGAAAAGGTGTAAAATTACTTGCAAACATTTAAAACGACCTTGTCCAGAAGGGACGAATTCGCCGCGATTCTCTCGTGCGTATCACGCGCGACCGTTGCGTCCAGAAGGAGCCTGCCAACGCACGAAAATTTAGGCGCTCCATTTCCCTTGATACGTGCACCTCACTCTGTTGTTCGACTTGTTCGCGCGTTAACCTGGACGCAACAAGGCGTCTCTAGTATCTCGACTCGCGCGCAATACGCGCGAATCACGCGCGAGTCGAGAGTCTGGCGTAGTGCACGCGATTTACGCGCGTATTTTGAATTCGCGCGATGCTTGTGGACGCGATGTACTGGCGCCTAGTATCTCGCTAACGCGCGAATGAATTCGCGCGAAACGATTCGCGGCGAATTCGTCCCTTCTGGACAAGGTCTTAAAAACGTTAATTAAGGCGCGGTGTGATCTCAATATTCACAAAACTGGGTTTCTTTGATGCTCGAGTACGAGGAAACCCAATGAAAATATCGCACGCAAAAAATACAGAGCATAGAAAAAGGTCTAAAGAAAAATGTTAACCGTATAGAATATTAAATAAGTTGTTTAATATTGCCAATAAAAAATCGTAATTTGCTACAAAAAAAAGAGCTTTAGCGTCGAAATTCTCTGTATTTTCAGCGGTAACAACATATTTTTTTTTGAGAATATAATAGGTGTATGGATTTATTAAAACTTTAACCGGACAGATATTGTATTTAATGTGTATATTCTGAATTATCTAAGGAAAACCCTCAAATTTATTTGTTTATTCGCAGTCTAGTTACATTGTTAGTAAAAATATGCTTTGCAATTTTGAACCCTATTCAGCGTCACGTAAATGTAACATTAGATTAGCGCAGATATGCGGTTGTGTGAGTGAAATCAACGTTTTTAAATCGTAGTCATACCGCGCGTTAAATTCAACATAATTATCTACCTATACCTAACTGTACTGGTACTTTCTAAATCTTTATTCATAACTCTATGTTAATTAAACATTTCAAAATATATCAACATGATAAAAACACTGAACTGGCAGTAGCTGTGACTTGTGAGCTTCAGAGGCAAACAAGTACATATATACATATGTATTTATGACGAATACTTAAATAACGACAGAAAATCTTAGTTCAGACAATAGTCTTTTATATAAGCCTATCGCTTGAACCAAGATTTTCATAACCAACTACTTACCAAAATCGTTTTTACGTCATCATCATCTTTGTCGTTATCAATTTCTATAGCGTTTTTACAAGTCAATGCCACGCAAACACACAATGACAGATGATCAGATAGACGGAGGCTACAGTAAGGTGTCCCAGCATGATGGGGTATCCCACCTTGAAGAAGTGCATGAATGTGAACTTGTAGCCGTGTTGTTCTGCCACTCCTGCGCACACCACGTTTGCGCTCGCGCCGATCAACGTGCCGTTACCTGGAAGAGAATGAGATGCTTACTTTTCCACCCTTTTGAGCTTAGTAAGGTTAGTTCTGCCTAATTCTCTACCCTTTTATTCTCGATTAATACAACAAGGTCTACTACAGCAGTCTGTTCACTATAGCGCACCATACCATGGCCATGATATGAATGTATCAACGCACGGAAAGCAACACGATACGCTCTGCTATGCCCACTGAAACTGATCGACGGCGTTCTATGCTCGTATTTTCGAAAAAATATAATAAACTTTAAAAAAAGAGCCCTTAATACAAACGCACACGTATCTAAGTACATGCTCGTCGAAAACTTTTGACGCTCCGTACATGATACGCGACGCCGACAGTGTTGGTAGATGACGAAACGGTGTAATAGAAATAGTGTTATACTGTTCAATATTGATATCCATTTCGAATAAAAATGAAATCCAAACCGGTTGATAAATTGAAAAAAAACAACCAAATTGAGAAACCTTCATTTTTAAAGTCTTTAAATGTTATTTGATAAACTATTCTTCAATGAACTATATTCCAGCGAAGTTCACGTAACCTTCAAACTTACCTCCCAAACACGCCCCGTACAGCAGCGCCCATATCAACGGCGCCAGGGGGAGATTCAAGTTGGGGTTGTTACCAATATCCACCACAACCCTCACCATCATTGTGGTCAGCGGGATGTTGTCCACGAATCCTGAGATCACCCCTGACACCTGGCCATGGGAAAGAAGAAATTTATTGCAGTTGATAGTTTACTTTAATCCAATCCGCAATGGAGGAGTGTGGTAAAGTGCTCTAGGCATCCTCAAAAGGAGAGACCCGTGCGCTGTAGTGAGTCATTAATGGATTGAAGCTAGCCAATCTAAAGAAATTTTTGTCTCAGAATCTCAGGGGCACAAGCATAACTAAACGAGCTGACAAGCCACCTTATGGTAAGTGGTCGCCTTCGCCATCATTAACACATGTTTGATTTCTTGTTTTACAATTATTTTAAAACCTTACCCATAATATAAGCATAATCGCTACACCAAGACGAGCGCTCTCGTCAACTCTCATTATAAGAGCTTCCATCAGTCCCCCGATGTAGAGGATCAGCCCCAGTTTGGAGAGGGCCTGAAACATTTTAGACATTATTTTTTAAGGCATTGATTATCTACGGGATAGTAAGTAAATACT
The DNA here is from genome assembly GCA_911387775.1 of Thymelicus sylvestris. Lineage (NCBI taxonomy): Eukaryota > Metazoa > Arthropoda > Insecta > Lepidoptera > Hesperiidae > Thymelicus > Thymelicus sylvestris. The sequence goes on from OU426903.1 coordinate 3,878,921, forward strand.
GTTGTCCATGGGCGTAGCCAGGGGGGGGGGGGGGGGTTTCGGGGGTTCAAATCAAACCCCCCGAAAAGTTAAGGACTGACATTTTTATGTGCTAATAAACCCTTAAAAAACATTTTTCTAGACGTCATTCGGATTCGAATGAGCTATCGCACATATTTTTATGAGCATTATTTCTATTAAACACGTTTTTTAAGTTTTTGACTAAACTATTAATAGATCTCACTACATATTATGATGATATGACGAATGAAAAAATAAAGCCTCAACTAAAACCTGGCTACGCCCGTGCTGTTGCCCGTGGAAGTTCGTGAACAAAACCATAAACTTTGCAGTTGCGGCGAAGGACTAGCCGCGCTCTTCTAAAAAATATTTCACGGTTAGGAGCTAACCAAACGGGGTAAATATTCGAATGTCCAGACAAAGTGTCCAATAGGAGAAACCTGATGACATAGCCCCGTCCATTTTTCAGTAGGGATCAACACGAGCAGTAGAGACTAATAGGGTATTGACTATTCAAGGTAATAAGGTAGCTCTGTTCGTACCAAAAGTTGATTCCAAAAGAAGGGATAGCCAGCCAGACACCCTATCCCGTTGTTTATAAGAGTTTCATAGAGGGGTAAAGATGTTGAAGAACCCGCCCATTAGTAGTTTTATTAAGTTTATATTATTATGTTTAGGTTCTACTACAATGTTACCTCCATAAGAACGAACAAAGACGCAAAGAACAGCAGAGTAGACCACTCCACTCGGTGCAGGATCGGCTCCAGGTCTTCGCGGTCTGCCAGCGTCAGCAGCAGAATTGCGCCCAAGAGAGCTGTCAGAGCGAGCGATACGCGATCTGAAAGATGGTTTTGAATTGTTTGAACAACGGTCTCCATCAAAGAGGATCTGGACCCATCCTATTGGATTATGACTTACCTCACCAAGTTTAATTTATAAGTCTCGATAATTTCTGGCATTGTATCTGTATTGAGCAAATGATTACACAAGACACTGAAGTAGTTAAAATAAATTAAAGACTTACTTAATTCTGGAATCGAGTGCATGAAGAATACTATCACAACGAAAGCGATGGCCACCGACGACTTTATAAGAAGAACTTTATCCCGTATTTTGTACTGCAAAATAAGAAAATAAGATATGAACCTTCACCATGAATATCAACACAACACCGAGTGTTTTTGAATGTACAGAATTACAGCCTCAAAATTAGCGTCATCATTCTTACCTTTTCTTTAAGCTCTTGGAGAGTAATTTGAAAGGTCTCCTTAGGACACGCCCGCTTGCCAGTTTCCCTAATAGATTTCTCCAGCTGGGCATTCAATTTGGTGATCTTACGTTCTAATCGCTCTCTGACAATTTGCACATTACATCCTTGCTCAAGTGTGGGAGCGAATCAGCTGCTCGACGCCAGATTGAAATTTGTTGACGGAGATCTGAAAAATTATGTCAGCCAAAAATATAGTCCATACATAATACAAGTACATAATGCAAACGTTTATAGCAAAATAAGTTGCAAATTGGAGCATAGATATACAAAACTATGCTCCAATTTTGTGCAGTTGCAAATACAATCTCACAATAATTTATAAGTTTTAAAAGTACCTTGAATCTCTCTCGGAATCTTGAGCCGTAGTCGATTTGGATCTCTGAACATGTACCTTATCTGAAGGGATGTCTGAATAGCTATTAATAATATCCCAAGAGACATGTGTGCTGTGAAGTTTGTAAAGTTGATTCCCTGAAACAGCAGTTGTGTGGGATCTTAGGTTACCCATCTTTCACCGAGACAAAAACAAGTCGCAAAAATTTGTGGACACAAAAATATAACAAGTGCCTTAAAGACCTGAATAAACCAGTTAACTATAAGTGTTCGTTATTACAATAATCTTACAGCCTGTATAACTGCCTTGTTAGAAGCAACAATGACATTTGGTGGGTCCCCAACCGGCGTCGCGGTACCACCCACGTTGCTGTATATTGCCATGAACATGAGAATCGGCACTGGATCCAAGTCCATTACTTCGCAAAGTCTGAAAAAAATATTATTTAATAAAACATTACTTCCTACTGGAATGTGATGAAATCCACTCATAGTTGACTCCAAGCAAACCTTCACTGCTCATAGTGTACCCTGTTACAACGGTGGAGATCAAGCAGGCAGGGTCCCTTACGTTGGAGGTCTTTAGGCTTTTACAATTTAGTTTAATCCCGGCGATAAATTATACATCATATTTGTATATTACATTGCTAATTTATTTAAAAGCCAGAAACATAAATACTCGTATGGTACAGAAATATACCATACCTGATGGTAACTGGAGACATCAGTAGGACAGTGGTGACGTTGTCCAGAAATGTGGAGAGAACTGCAGTTATTATGCATAGAAGATAAATCAAAGGCCAAAGTCTTCCTTTTGTGACCTGAAAAAGTCGTTATCTTTACAGATCTTTACTATTCTCTAGGTCATAATCATGCTGAGGTCCATTGTGAGAACCTAAAAAAATTACATCTCATCCCGATCTTTTCCTACATCCTGCATGTTGATAGCAGATGCTACAAAGGACATAACTGCAAATATCTCTTCATGTCTGATTAGAACCAAACGCACCAAATATTTTAATGAATTTTAATCCACTCTGTCGCATAATTCTATCCCGCAGTTTTATAATATCATAATTGAGGATCAATAACAAAAAAAAATGAGAGGTTTCAAGGGACACCCGGATGGAACGAAGTTCCTTGCAGTCAGTACTAGGATAGCAAAAACATGCAGCAAGTGTGTCAAAACAAATCTAAGGTATTAAATTTCTCATCGGCTTTGTTCACCTAGTAGCAATTGCAACTAATAGGATAGCTTGCATGTTTTTGCTACCCTAGTACTGACTGCAAGAAACGAAAATATCTGGCTTGCTTTCTATGTAAAAAAAACTACGACGGCAAAAAGTGTCGTTACAAACTTTTCGTCCCAACATTTTCCGCCTAGCCCCCTTTCGCAACGCGCGATATGGAACTTCGTTCCAAAAGTATTTCTTGCCTCAAAAGTAAAAACAGCTAGAAAGTCGAAGATCCCAGTTTCCGCCATCACAGCTACTAGGATCATCATACTGAAGAGTAGCAGGAGAGTCTCTACATCCAGCCAAGATATGATCTCTGGCAGCGATGGTCTTTCACCAACCAGAGCTAGTGCTGCCAATGACGTCGTTGATACTATGATAGCTGCCATCGTTCTGTTTACAACCTGCCAATAGAACAGAGACTAGTTTACACAAACGAAGCGTACACATTTTGCCATGGTCAAGGCAACGTCATATTTCAAAATAGTTAAGCAGTTTGTAGTTTGTACTAATGTTCTGTTCTAAATATTTATACGTACCTCAAAAATAATCAAAACATACAGCCCACAAAGCAGAATAACAGCAAAAATGACCCCTACAGCGATATCTAGAGGATCTACAGTGTAGCTCAGGGTGAAAGCAGTAACGTGATTCGATGTTGAGCGAACCGCCAAAGTAACGTTTTCTGAGTTGGTTATGTTTAAATTGAAAATGTTGTATCTTTCCTCTCCATCGTTGTAATCATGGTCTTTGTCTTGAAGAATTATCGTCCAGGGTTTGGTTATCTGAAGAAAAAAATTGTCATTGCTTTGACTTCTTGAATTCTTTTGAGAAATAAAAAAAAATCTTAAACCGTAATTGTAGCTGGTAACATTTTTAGTAGAGAAATTATTTCTTCATCAATATCCTCTCGGATTTTTTATGGGTAATTCGTTTCTAAAACTTTTTGTTGTCCCTACCTTATTTCCAATATCTTCTTTAGTGTTAAGATAGTCATCAAACCAGATAATCAGTTTATCGGCGTCCTCATATTCAGTTGCATTCATTTTTATTTCAGCTTGTTTAGATACAAATGGTCCTGATACTTTTACCAATACCCTGTCACTGTTAAACACGTGGAGAGGGTAGTCTGAAAGAAACATATTGTTTACTTTTTCAAGGACTTCCAAAATTTTTTCAATTCTTCTGACTATTATTTGAGTTTATGGTACAATTTAATCACCATTACAAACTGATTAACATGATCTATTTTATTCCTTGTATCAGAGACCAGCAAAGCAAAAAAAAAAGCAAAGATTTGATTGAAATTTGATTTTGATTGGAAAGAATTGATCCATTAATTTAAGACACAAGGGCTAAAATATATCATAGAGTAATTCTCCACCTCAATAATTTAGATTACAAGACTTCCGAGTTTATTTCACCTTATACCTACTGTTGTTTGTTTAAGTACTTTAACTCCACTAGGTAGGTATTTACTTTGTATCAGATCGTGTATTTATGGAAATTAGATAAATATCGAAAACGCTTATAATAGAAAAACATAGTTCGAAGTTTTTAGTCCTTCAATATTTTAAAACGGATGTAAATAAGATACGTACAATTAAAAAAATCGTCGTTCCACTAATACTTTTGTAAAAGAAATCATTGAGTTAATATCGTTGTATTAAAATAGGTGTGGCTTTAACCTATACCTATATATATACCTATATAAATAACCTTCTAACTAACATGATTACACGAATGAGTTAGTACCTAATTAAGTGTTATGGTATTGCATTGATGTTTTATTAAAAATTATTTAGTGCGTTTCGCTGACGTGACCGCAAACCGCATGCGTCTGGACGGCGCCACGGTGTGGAATAAATAAAAAAATATATTTATTGCATTCTGCTGTATATCTGACAAGGTTATGGCGAAAGGTCTGCGAATTTTAATATTAAATCAAATAAAAAAGGGTAGTCCTCCATTTATACTTAATAAAATTGTTTTTGGAGCTAGTATTAGTGTGCAAACTAGGATTATGTATTGCGCGTCGAAACGTCACGTTACGTTGATGTGTCGGTCGGACTAATGGTTTCTATATAGAATTCTGACAAATTAAAAAAAAAACAATGTTATAGGTCATATTTGTCAATAATCCTAAACTGCCCACAATACTCATCTATAGCTTCAAATATCTATCGGTTAACGAAGATAAGTAAAGTTAAGGTAATAAGAAAAATGTCGTTACCTACATTAAAGGTACAGAATTTATAGTAAATGAAATACTTACGTTTGACATCACCAGATGTCACCGCTGTATTTCTAATTATCTCTTTCTTCTCATTGTACATTAGAAATACTGTTGTGAAGAATATCCAGCATCCTAATAGTAGCGTCATTTTTACGTAATACTTGGTCTTTGCTATCTGAAAATATTAATACAAATGACCACAGTGACATTATTATTGTTATTTAGATACTCTAAAATCAGATGTTCGATAAAATTATAGTTTGCAACAAAATAACATGTTAGTAATACCTGCTCTGTTCTTTTGTCACCGGGCGAGTTACTACGACTGGAACAAAATTTTAACATTAGGTACTGGTAAAACAATAGATTTTCGTCATCTAGTATAGCAAAATATACTAAAATGTTTATTACATTCTGTGAAAATTTTAAGCCTAAAGATTTGGTGACCGCGAGGTGAACATTGCAGTGCGACGACGCCGTCGATGTCGTGGCATAACGTTGTCGAACCGCAATGTGATGCGTTGTCGCAACGCATATAAAAATTTCATCGCTTAAGGCATCGTATGCCGCAGTGTTTGGGTTTCCAATAATTATGCGTTGTGTGATGTCGTATATCTTTATGGGACGTCGCGTCGTCACACGGCAGTGTTTTGGCGTCGGGCTATGGGTTTCTTCGTACCTAATTTAATTACAGTTAAGAACCTACATTACCATCCCCAAAATTTGTACTTTACTTATGGTACATGTCCATTATTGCATCACCAAAATTATACATCTATGTTTAACAATTCCAGCATCATTCAATAGACCGAAGGAAATTGATTTCGAAAGACAGATATGCACTTCAACCATTCCTTTTAAGCCGGATGTAGGAAATTAAAAAAGCTGTTAAAAAACTCACTAACCAATAAAGATATTTACCCATTACATTCAGCTGTGCTGCTGGAGAGTTCAGTAAATCCTCCATGGTCTGTTGATTTCCCATTAATGACCTCCACATCTTCCTCTTTAATGAACGCGCATGATGCTGATACTTCTTTACTATCTTCCATAATTCTACTTAATTTTGTTGTTTGGTTTTGCTTGTCATCTGTTAAAAAGTATTATTTATAATATTATAAAATATAGTACATATAACGTCAAAAACTAGAACTCGATTAAATTGTACCCAACACGGTACATTTTTTGTTTGACTATGTTCTTTGAGAGCTTCGCTTTGAATTTAAATATCGAAAACATTTTAAGGAACAGTTACAGCTCTTTATGCTTTAGGAGCTTCTCCTGTAAACCTGCTATTTCCGGGTATGCATAGTGTAAATTGGCCTCTAGTACGCATGCTTCAAACTACCATGAAAGCACACATGCATAAACTAATATACCTAAAAACACACGAGCTTAAAGTTTTCCACCTTCACCCCATACCCTTGTATGCTAGTCACAAGCATGTGTATTGTGTATCACAGGCAAAACGATTTCAAAATGTCAAAGATGGTATCTACACCACTTATTTTGTCATTATTTCTCAAAACTTAAATTTACCTGTAGTTAAACTAACAATGGTCTAAAGTGATTTGTGTAAAGACTGAAGGTCAAACGAAAAATCTTACATAATTCCTACAATTTGTATCGTCATGCGTGTTACCTAGGAAATATCTGAGTAATCCAAATATCAAATTTGCAATGTCTATATTAGGTATGTGATATTTTCTTTGTTTACCCTATCTAGCATATCCCTGCAGTGTTTGACTTTTAACGTAAGTGTTAATTAAGTCAAAAAACATAAACTACCACATTTTTGACATTTGAGGCACCAAATGTACCTTGGGTTTTTTAAATTCAAAATTTTTATTTAAAAAACAATATACCTACCTACACCGACTGAAAAATGCTTGGTTACTCAAAGAGATAACCACAAGTGATCATTACAAGTTACAAGGCATTACGCATAGCTTAATCGATATGGTAGGTACTCAGATTAAGATAAAATAGAATACAATGATTGACAGATGAATGATAAGCGCATAGTGTTGTCTTGGATGTAAAGACTTGAATTAATGAATAAACAAAGAATGTAGGTACCTACTAAGAATTAAAAAATAAATAGTTCAGCCGTTGTTACAACAATATCTAAGTTATTAGATAACTTCCACTCGGAAAAATGGGTGGACATGGACATGTTTTATGCAACAAAATGCAATTTATAAAATGTCTGTGAAGCCTTTTTGCTTTGATTTAAGTACTGAAGATACTGAGCACGCGCGGGGCTATTGGTTTCTATATATATAGCTTTGGAGTTATAGTCATTCATGTAATTATCTTAGTAATTATAATTGTAAAAATTCCGAAAAAACCTACCCAGTTGCTCACATCGTTTCCTCAAAGGCTCCAAGGAAGGGTCGTACTTCACTTCCTCAGGTAGACCCATCCACAATTGGACAGCATCAGCAGACAGCTCCCCGCAGGAGACCAGGGAGTACCTGCTCCTAGTCAACTCCTGGTTGGAGTCTCGTCCCCGGAGAGTGAACAACTTTAGAAACCTGTCCATTGTTCAATTCAAGGCATTTGGAGTTACACCTGAAACAGAGAAGATGTGTTGATTCTACAGAGATCTCTTTTAAAGCGGACATTTCAACATAATAAACACAATTAATTTAGGGTTGCCAATTACATTTCGTAAAGTTGACAAGCGCAGAGTTCGTATTCGTAACAACTTTATTGCGAAGCCCAGGTACCTATACTTACTCGTATACGTGGACAATGTTGACATAATGTAAGAGACTTTAGGCTCATTTTTTCACATTTATACAAGTGTGTCCGAGGTGGGACAGACCCGAAACTGTTTGGCAGGTAAACTAAGCTAATAGTCTAGATTTAGATTGCACATAATTATTATAGTCTCCTGACCATCCAGCAAATGTGAGGAGACATTTGCTGGATGTTTTTAACCGACTTCAAAAAAGGAGGAGGTATTCAATTCGACTGTATTTTTTATGTTTGTTACCTCAGAACTTAAGATTGAGTGAACCGATTTTGATGATTCTTTCTTTAATCGAAAGCTGGTGCTTGTCATGTAATCCCACTTAAATTTGAGCTAGATCTGACGAGTATTTTTTGAGTTATTTTGAAGTCGGTTATTTTTTTCTTGGTAAATTCATATTATCTTTCACGATTCAGATGGTTAAACATTTTGGATTGCAATATACTTACTTATCTAAGCTAAATAATAAAATTATAATAACCTAAGAGCCAGAACACGTGGGCTCTAAACCTAACCTTGCTAAGATCAAGATTCTGTCAGCTATCAGATAATTCGGAGATAGTATAAAGTTTACGAGTGTAAACGCATTTTATATGTGAAATGTAGAAAGTGTGATGCTTAAAATTATATTAGGTACAGTATTTTAATTACTGAACGATAAAACCGATAAATATGTTTGAGATGGCTTAACATAAATATGAACCCACCTATCTTACTATTCTACTGAAGATTTAAACGATATAGAGATCGTCTAATATAAAAATGTTACAACCTGTGAGTAGATAAGAAACATTTATTTCTATTTATTTTATACGAGTAACCGCCCGCGCTTTGCTTCGATTTTGTTATTTTTTATACCTTGGGTTACATTATTGGAGTTTTATTAAGGACAAGTTTGCCCTTTGTATCGAAAATCGCTCACATTTCACTGTTAGCAATTTTGGAACATTTCCTAAAATTTAGTAACGCTGTCGAATATTTTCGAAACCATACGAACGATTCATACAAACAAAAGCGAATCAAAGCAGAGTTTGTGAAAATTTCCAGCAGTTTGAGGCTTCCGCAAATATTATACTGACGAGAAAGTTTCTTTCGTTGGCCTTTGACAGCGTATGAGGGTTTCTAAAATTAACTTCCAGTGGTTTTATACAAGAGATTACAGTTTACACAAAAAAAAATATTTTGCCACACAGTCCATGCTGCAAAAAATATTTAATAGGATAGTGAAATTATCATAAATTTTGACGTTGCTCGAGATTTTACACCACAAAAATATATCGTTAATCATAATTTTAAGAAGTTAAAAATTACTAATATATTTTATACTTTTGAACTTTCAGGATCAAAACTAAAGTGTAACTTTAATATCAATGGATCACACTTTCTTTCTATGCTAAGAATAGAAGATTTTAGAGAAATGGAACACAAAGTTACTCATATTTTATCTTTGTAGTCATCCGGCCTACTTTCATCGCTTCGGCATCCAGAGTTTTTGCCGTCCGAGTGCCCACCTGCACTGGATGCCGGAAAACATTTATTTCTCTTACACGGCAATCTTGGCAGCAGTAGATATGACTTAAAAAGAACTGCTCTTTTCAATTGTTCCGACCACCCCTTTCGTTTTACTCTGCAGACATGCCAAGTACGCTTGGCTGTGTGGGATGAGTAACAATAGCTTCTGTAAATATTAGAATCTATATTATTAATCTGTTATTAGAATATTTTTTAAATTGGCGCGACATGACCATTGAAATATTTGCATCGTTATCAATAATTTCTTTAAATAACTTTACATCAGTGTTGATAACAGTATACTTATAAGTAACACTTCATTGTTTTAAATAAACATAGGAACATATTATATAATTAACTAGCTGTTGCCCGCAGCTTCGCACGCGGAAATTATGCTTATCATATTTGTACCCCTTACAGAAGAAAATTTAAAAACAGGAATTCAGGAATTTACATACTGAAACCTACGATACAATCACAGATCATTCCTCCGGGACCGAGTTTAATAATAAACAACATTAACATTAATTTGTTTTTTTCTTATTGTTAATAGTATCAGGCGTTATTTTGCGGAAATCCATTGTTATTAAGTTAGTATTAGTCTACTTTGCAACAATCCGCGTTTAACATGTATGATGGTATATACTTTAAAACATGCGTGGCACCTCCCTCCCTCCCACAACGGAAACATGCACTACAATAATTAAACGTATATACCAACATACATACCAGCACCAACACGTGTTTCGCCCCAAAACGGAGCATCATCAGGGTAAGTTGACTCTACGATGGTTAGTCGGAAAGTGAGCATCGTTCACCGAGCGTGTCGTATTTATACCCAACTCGCCCACTGATTATCTAATGATGTTGTAATAATTAGTGATTAGTAATTAATTAATTACTAATAATTAACTAATTAGTAATTATTAATTAATTATACTAATAATTAACTAATTAGTAATTATTAATTAATTGATTGATTGAATAATTAATTAATTACTAATCACTAATTATTACAACATCATTAGATAATCAGTGGGCGAGTTGGGTATAAATACGACACGCTCGGTGAACGATGCTCACTTTCCGACTAACCATCGTAGAGTCAACTTACCCTGATGATGCTCCGTTTTGGGGCGAAACACGTGTTGGTGCTGGTATGTATGTTGGTATATACGTTTAATTTTTGTAGTGCATGTTTCCGTTGTGGGAGGGAGGGAGGTGCCACGCATGTTTTAAAGTATATACCATCATACATGTTAAACGCGGATTGTTGCAAAGTAGACTAATATTTTTTCTTATTCATGAAAATTTTTGAAAAACTCGAAATCATGTATTTCATCAATTATAGGAGGAACGTTTGTTGCAAATTTAAAGCAAATTGTTGACATTTAAAAAATATTTCATACAAAGTTTCATGTTGTTTCCGGGGAAAACTTTTAATTTTTTCGTGACGAAAAGTTTTCTAAAAATGATCCAAAGTATTTCTAAGGAATAACTTCAAGGGTTTTCATGTGATGCCCAGTCAGACAAACAGATAGACAGTAAAAAATATTTTAAACAGTAAAAAATATCTTTAAAACGGTTCTGTTGTTTCCATCCGTTCAAAAGTTACATATTTTCTCTCTCCCTACCCTCTCCCTCTCCCCCTCTTCCTCTCCCTCTTCCTCCCGCTCCCTATCCGTCTCCCTCTCCCTCTTCCTGTCTCATTCTCTCTTCTTCCCCCGCTCCCTGTCCCTCTCTCTCTTCCTGTCCCACTCTCTCTCTGCTTTTCCCGCTCCCTGTGCCTCTCCCTTTCCCGCTTGAGGTCCTTCTCCCGCTTTCTGTCCCTCTCCTTTTCCCACTCGAGATCCTTCTCCCTCTTCATGTCCCTCTCTCACTCCCTCTCCCGCTCCCTCTTTCTCTTCCGCTCCCTCTCCTGCTTCCTCTCCTGATCCCAGTTCCTCTCTCGCTTCCTGTCGTCCCTCTCCCCTCCCCCTCCCATCCGTAAATTTATCTACACTAAATTTTTGTTTCTCACTATAAGCTTTCATATTATTAATTTTCACATTACTGAGTTCAAAAATTACGTAGTTTCTTAAATATTTACAATCCCTTAGTTAGTTAGTAGTTAGTTTACCTATTACGGGGATGAATTTTGAGAAAACCGTGATACAGTTATTTTTTGTGTCTAACTATAAGCTAATATACAAATTTTCACCCTTCTTACTTCAAAACTGACGAAGTAGCCATACTAATTTGCACACCCTTATTTAACCGTTTAGGGGTTGATTTTCCAAAAAACCACAACTTTTAAATTTTAATCTGGAGCTAATATTATATGAATTTTCATGTTTTAACTTCAAAAATAACGATGTTGCGTACTTAGTTCCATGCTCTAAATTAACCTTTTAAGGGATGATTTTCCAAAAAACGTGTTAAAATTAACTTTTGTTCACAACTATCTTCTTCTTCTTAGTCGGTGTCTTCATTGCTGAAGGTCGTGTCTAGCTTGAAGTGTTAGTCACTCGGTGCACTATGCTTCTCCATGATGTCCTGTCCTCAGCGGTCTTTAGAGCTTTGGTTATCGGCAGGCCTGTGAGGGTCTTTACTAGGTCGGACCAGCGGGTAGGTGAGCGACCGCGTGGTCTTTTCCCATCGACCTTGCCAACTACCATCAGCTTTTCTAGATTGTCAGGGTCCCTTCGAGCGATGTGTCCAAAATATTTGAGAATTCTCTGAGAGCAGATAGTGGACAGTCTTGTGGTTATTTTAAGCTCCTTTAGTATAGACACGTTGGTCCGGCGTGCAGTCCATGGGATACGCAGCATCCGCCTCCAACACCACATCTCAAACGCATCTATTTTGTCCCTTTCTTTCTTTCTGAGTGTCCAGGATTCGGCGCCGTAAAAGAAGATTGAGAATACCAAAGTACGCACCAGCCTCACTTTGGTTTTGCGGGATATGTTGCGGTCTTTCCATATCCTAGTGAGTTTAGTCATAGCTGCTTTGGACATTTGGATCCTTCTGGCTATTTCTTTCTCGGTACCACCCTCGTTGGTAAGAAGAGAGCCAAGGTAGACAAATTGGTCAACGAACTCTAGGTCCCTGAGTTCATTGGAACGAATTAGCAAGCCGGGTCTATCTACCATCAAGATTTTGGTCTTCGCCTTGTTGATGGTGAGGCCGACTAACTCACTCTCTTTCTCTACCCTAGACAGTAGTTGTGCCAGTTCTTCCTCAGACGATGCAAACAATGTAGTGTCATCTGCGTATCTCAAGTTGCTTATCTTTCTGCCGCCAATGGATATACCACCATCCCAATCTTCTAGGGCGCGTCTCATTATATATTCCCCATAGATATTAAAGAGGATTGGTGATAGGATGCATCCTTGTCTTACACCTTTCTGCGATTTAAAGGGCTTTGATAGGACATTGTTCACTTTTACAACTGTGCTTCCATTCTGGTAGAGGTTTGCAATGAGTGCAACGAGGTGTTCTGGTACTCCCATTTCTGACAGAATGTTCCACAAACATTCCCATCTGACACAGTCGAAGGCTTTAGAGTAGTCGACGAAACACATCAGCATTGGAATGTTGAACTCCCGGCACTTTTCTATGATCTGCCTGACATTCACAATCTGTTCCCTTGTGCCCCGCCCTTTAACAAATCCCGCTTGCTCTACTGGAATCTGCCATTGCAAGAATGCTTTGAGGCGTTCGTTGATAACGTACAGTAGAACTTTGCTTGCATGGGATATGAGCGCCACAGTCCTGTAGTTGGCACAGGACTTAGTTGTTCCCTTTTTGTGTATAGGTATCAAGATGGATTTCTGCCAGTCACTGATCCACACACCATTCTTCCATATTTGATTGCACAGGTTTTGTAGAATGGATATGCCGTCATCACCTATGAGCTTCAGATTTTCGGCAAATACCTGGTCACTTCCGGCCGATTTATTAAGCTTTAGCTTCTTTATAGCGAATTCGATCTCTGATTTCAAGATGTCGGGCTCATGAGGAATGTCGGTCACGCTGTGTTGAATGTTCCCTGTTGTTGCTGTCGCGTCTGCGTACAGGTCTTCACAGTACCCTCTCCACCTGTCTACCACCTTGTCGATGTCTGTGAGCAAACCTCCATTTGCGTCATCTATTGCCGAAGTTTTCACTTTGAAGTCCCGCGTTATGAGCTTTATTTTCACGAAAAGATCTCGAGTATGCATCTTTTGGGCGTGACCTTCAATCTCCGTACATATATTATTGAGGTACTGGTTTTTGTCTTCCCTAGATCGACGCTGCACTTCTTTAGCGAGATCTTTATATTGTTCACGGCTGTCATCACTTGAGATAGTTTTCAGTAGATCTTTCTTTTTGTTTATGACGTCCCATGTCTCATCTGACAACCATGAACTGCGGAGTGAGTCACGCGTTTCCACTAAGCTTTCTTTGTGAGCTGTAAGCATCAGTTCTTTGAACTCATTCCAGTTCTCATTCACATCGTAGCTGTCTCTTACCTGCACTCTCATTGACAGTTTTTGTTGGAAACGTGCCTTAAAGTTCGCTTGTTCTCCTGCTGTAAGCCTACGGTTTTGTCTATCAACTAGTCGGTAACATTTTTTCAGCTTAAGAACAAGATTTGCGACCAGTAATGTATGATCACTACCGCAGTCAGCACCTGGGTAGGTCTTGGTATTTGTCACACACGATTTCCATCTTTTCGGCACTGCAATGTAGTCGATTTGGTTTCTAGTCCTGTCACCTGGCGATATCCAAGTATAGAGTCGTCGAGGATGTTGTTGGAACCATGTATTCATTATGGCCAATGAATTAGCTGCACAAAATTGCAGCCATCGGTCCCCTCTGTCGTTCCGTTGGCCTAATCCAAATCGTCCAACAACATCTCTCAGGTGATGGTCATACTCTGTACATCCAACTTTGGCATTCAAGTCACCCATCAGGATATTCACTTCTCTCCTAGGCAGCGAGTTAAAAGTGTCGTCTAACTGGTTGTAGAATGCTTCCACGTCTTCTTCGTTCTCCTTGGTGCGACCGCTCGTAGGCGCGTACACCTGTACGATGTTCATTCGACATGGTTTAGTGTTGAGTTTCAGAGTAATTATACGATCGCTAACAGGGTTGTATCCCAGAACACATTTATCGATCTCCTGTGTAACAGATATTGCCACGCCTTTGCTGCTGTCATTCTCAGGGCCAGAAAAGTATACGGTATGCCCTCTGCTCGTTTTATAGAACCCTGTACCTCTCGTGTGAGTTTCGCTGAGTCCTAAAATGTCCAATTTGTAGGCTAGTTGTTCCTTATCGATCGTTTCTTTTTTAACTACCTCGATCATGCCACGGACATTCCACGTTGCAAGTGCAACCTTCTTCCTGAGTGATCGGTGGTTTGTTGATAACTATAAACTTACATAAATTTTTTCATATTTATAACTCTAAAACTGTCGAAGCTGATTTATACGTAACTAACCCCTATTTTTAGGGGATGAATTTCGAGAAAACAGTGATACAGTTATTTTTTGTGTCTAACTATTAGCTTATACACAAAATTTCACCCTTCTTACTTCAAAACTGACGAAGTAGCCATACTAATTTGCACACCCTTATTTAACCGTTTAGGGGTTGATTTTCCAAAAAACCACAACTTTTAAATTTTAATCTGGAGCTAATATTATATGAATTTTCATGTTTTAACTTCAAAAATAACGATGTTGCGTACTTAGTTCCATGCTCTTTTTTTTTTTTTTTTTTTTTTTTACGGGGGGAAATCCTCATGGACTATCTCCGCCTGGGGACAGGCGGAGGGGCGTGCCGGACTCTTACCGGCTAAAACCACCCCGGTGTCTCCTCGCACGTGCGCACGGGGCCGCGGGAATCCAAATTCTTCCGCAGCCCCGCACTAGTGCTGGCCGGGTCTGCCCGGGCCTCGTCTCATGCACGGGGTAGTGAGGTGTTGAACTACCCCGTGCAGCGTCTCGGAGGCGCGCGCCGACACCCGCGCGCGCCTGCGACTCGGGTCCATCGAATGGGGGGCGGGGACTTCCCCAATTCCCTCGCCCCTGGACCCATTTATGGGGGCCGGAAAAGGGCGTTGTCCGCCCTTCCCCTGCGCCCGGTGCGCCTTCTGCGGCCGGGGAAGGGAGTCGAGATCTCCCTCTCCCGTTCCGCAGTTTCCTTCTGCGACATCACGTCCTCGCAGAAGGACACCACCGCGTCCCACGACTCTGCGCTACCGACCATCCTCCGCACTACGGCCGGCAGCGACAGATCGCCTCCTACTTCATTTGTGAGGACACGGCGCTGCTCCTCCCAAGCTGCACACTCGGCGAGCGTGTGTTGCGCCGTGTCCTCCCCGCAATGGACGCAGTGGTGGCACCGAGCGTCCGGCTCCCTGTCTATGCGGCACAGATACTTGCCGAAGCAGCCGTGGCTCGACAGCACCTGCGTCACCCTAAACGACAGGGAGCCGTGCTTTCTCCCGAGCCAGTCATCGAGTACTGGCCGGATCGCCTCGACGGTAGCGAGGCCGGCGGTAGGGCGCAGAAGCCTTTGCCGCCATTCCGCCACCAAGACCTGACGAAGCTCCTCTCGGCGCAGCGCAATCTGCCGTTGCACCGGCCTCGAGCCCCGTGCCCGTTCTTCCTCGCGCCATCGAAATAATGACGCGAGTACTTTCGCCTCTAGGTCCCAGGGCGGGGATCCGGCCAGGACGCAAGCCGCCTCGTAGGAAATCGTGCGATACCCGCGGACGACTCTGACGGCCATCGCCCTCTGCGGTTTGCGTAGAATGGCGAGAGTGTTGGCCGTCATGTCCAACGCCCACACAGGGGCCCCATACAGGGCCATGGACCGCACGATTCCCACGTACAACCGCCTACAGGCGGCACTCGGGCCCCCCAAGTTGGGAAGCAATTCCCAACTCTTAGTTCCATGCTCTAAATTAACCTTTTAAGGGATGATTTTCCAAAAAACGTGTTAAAATTAACTTTTGTTCACAACTATAAACTTACATAAATTTTTTCATATTTATAACTCTAAAACTGTCGAAGCTGATTTATACGTAACTAACCCCTATTTTTAGGGGATGAATTTCGAGAAAACAGTGATACAGTTATTTTTTGTGTCTAACTATTAGCTTATACACAAAATTTCACCCTTCTTACTTCAAAACTGACGAAGTTGCCATACTAAATTGCACATTCTTATTTAACCCTTTAGGGGATGACTTTCCAAAAAAACGTAATTTTTCCAAATTTTGTTTCTAATCTGGAGCTAATATATAAATTTTAATTTTTTTAACTTTGAAAATGACGAAGTTGCGTACTAAATTAAATCCGCTAATTTAACCTTTTAGGGGATGATTTTCCAAAAAGATGTGATAAAATTAACTTTCATTTATGGCTATAAACTTGCATAAAAAATTTCACATTTATAACTCTTAAACTGGCTAAGTTGGTTTGTATGTAGTTGACTACCAACCCCTATTTTTAGGGGATGAATTTCGAGAAAACAGTGATACAATTATTTTTTGTGTCTAACTATAAGCTTATATACAAAATTTCGCCCTTCTTACTTCAAAACTGACGAAGTTGCCATACTAACTTTCGCACTCTTAATTAACCCTTTAGGGGATGATTTTCCAAAAAAACATAATACTTACAAATTTTGTTTCTAGTCTGGAGCTAATATGTAAATTTTCATGTTTTTAACTTCAAAAACGACGAAGTTGCCTACTAAGTTCAATTCAGTAAATTAACCCTTTAAGGGATGATTTTCCAAAAAAATATATTAAAGTTAACTTTTGTTTATTACTATAAACCTACATAAAAATTTTCAAATTTATAAATCTAAAACTAAGAAAGTTGGTTTGTATGAAAGTGTCTTGTCACCCTTATTTGTACCCCTTAGGGGATGAATTTCCAAAAATCCGTTCTTAGTGGATGTCTACTTAGCATAAACTATCTCCCTCCCAAATTTCATCTTAATCGGTTGGGCAGTTTCTGAGATTTTTTGTTTAATCAGCGGTGTGTCGCTTTTCAATTTTATATATATAGATCCCTAATTTTTTGAAAATATGTATAATATATGTCTATGTCACCTGGGGATAGTGTAGCTTCCCAACAGTGAAATAATTTTTCAAATCGGTTCAGTAGTTTCGGAGCCTATTCAATGCAAACAAACAATCAAATCTTTCCTCTTTATAATATGAGTATAGAAGTAGAATAATAAATTATTAGGGCAATGTATGTTAGTGGATGGGACGTTCATTTTAAACTGGATGATTCGATATCATCCAGCTGTCTGGCATGCCAATGAAGTAAATACAATATTATTTAACTGAAAGATTATCTATAATGATATGGCTACATACAAAGAACCTAGGTCATTCTAGTTAGTGATAAACTTAGCGCATGACTGTGACCAACTCGTACGCATAACTCCTCTACCGTGAAGGTCTACTGGAGAATACGTCAGCACTGTCAGCATATCAAATTATGCATAGACTTAGTTTTTGCTGATATAACAGGATTTTTCTGGTTAATTTTAGAAAGAACAGGCCTTTTTTAGCGTTAAGGCAATTTACGAATAGGTCCACTGTCGACTAACGGCCGTTTTCAGTAATCTATCTATCTCTAATCTTCTGGATACGTTTTACCTACTGTAGAGTAATAAGTAACATTGTATTGTTGACTTTCGTTGGAAATTCGAAATTTTAAATTTCCTGTTTTTTAGGGTTCCGTAGCCAAATGGCAAAAAACGGAACCCTTATAGATTCGTCATGTCTGTCTGTCTGTCCGTCCGTATGTCACAGCCACTTTCCGAAACTATAGGAACTATACTGTTGAAACTTGGTAAGTAGATGTATTCTGTGAACCGCATTAAGATTTTCACACAAAAATAGAAAAAAAAAACAATAAATTTTGGGGGTTCCCTATACTTAGAACTGAAACTCAAAATTTTTTTTTCATCAAACCCATACGTGTGTATCTATGTATCTATGAATAGGTCTTCAAAAATGATATTGAGGTTTCTAATATAATTTTTTTCTAAACTGAATAGTTTGCGCGAGAGACACTTCCAAAGTGGTAAAATGTGTGTCCCCCCCCCTGTGTAACTTCTAAAATAAGAGAATGATAAAACTAAAAAAAATATATGATGTACATTACCATGCAAACTTCCACCGAAAATTGGTTTGAACGAGATCTAGTAAGTAGTTTTTTTTAATACGTCATAAATCGTAAACCGCAATTTACCTCGATCAAAGTTACAACGAACTTCAAGAACTTTTATGTTACTTGCTGCTACGGAACCCTTCATGGGCGAGTCCGACTCGCACTTGGCCGCTTTTTTTAATGATGAGAATCTGCTAACGCTGTTTTGTGTGTGAATGATGATGACGTAGGTAAACCGATTTATCGAGCATATCTACTACCTCTAGTGGTAGTTAAGGTATTTAGGTAATACCTATATGTAAATAATGTACGACGAAGCCGCCCCTACGTACGCTAAAAGGTTTCTAAGGTTATAGTGGGCTAAGGTTTTAGTGGGTACGAAATTGTTCAAAAACTTTCTTATATAGACTGGATCTTAAATTACTTCAACTTTGTGTCGTTTTTTTACTGACTTCTTAAAGGAGAGGGTATTCAATTCGACTGTATTTTTTTTTATAATCAATGTGGTTTATTTCAATCTAATGGGGTGGCTTAATTTTTATAAACGTCACATACACACACCATCTTACTGGGATTCCCTGTAGCAGATGACATAAAAAAAATCAAGACTACACAAACGTTACCATTACCCGAAAGTAAAAGATTATTATGTCAAAGTATTACCCTTTACCCCTTACCATTATGATTACCTAAGAATACCCCTGCATGGAACCGAACCGGTGACCCTTCGCATCGCAGCAAGGGTCAATATACGAAGGCTACGAGGTCGTAATTACCCATATTTAAATTTACAAACTTAAATAGGAATCCTCATAAAAATTAATGCATAGATAACCGTACTTAATATTATTCATGAATGGATGAAATCTAAAAAATACGATTTTAATAAACTAACAACGATGAAAAGCCACTTAGCAACATAAATAAATAGTGCAGCTGGCGATAATACTGCAAATAACACAACAATAACATTGAACTTTGAAGGGCTATTGGCCGATTTCCATATCTTCCGGCTTGGTAATTTTTGTAAATTACGCCATCTAGTGAAGCAGTAAGTAACATGTAGTTCATTCACCAATAATAATCATCGATTGTATCAGTATTTTCGCGATTAATTGCACTTTGTAACGTTTATCGCGTGTGTCAACCGCCGCGCGCGAAATAACACTTAACATGTCATGTCACATGTCATCTTGCTGGTTGTAGGATCTGCAAGTTCATGACGAACTAGTTATGATAATGTTGCTAGTATGGTTTGATTTTATCTTGGTTTGTAAAGTACGATTTGTATGTCGATTTTATATACTTATAATTTAATATTTTTTGTTGTAATATAATATAATAGCGATTATATCATCATTCTTATCATTTATATAAAAGCTCATGTCAATTTATTTGTTCTGGCAACACATACACGGCAATAAGTACTGCATTTGTATAAATACACTTGACATTGAATTGAACGCTGCTAACGCGCGCTAACGACAATAACATTCAATCTGTTGCCATCATAATTTTTATTTTTGTTAATATTAGATCGGATGCTAATTGATTTATGTGTTATGCGTTAGAATTACAGTCGCAATGCGTATTATACGTACATGAATATTATTTTCATTATAAAATTCAAGTCATGATGTAGGCTGTAGAATACTTAAGTATGTATCTTTGTATGTCTGTCTGTAGGGTCACGAATACCAGTAGATACACTCATCGTCCTACTAAAAGGACAAAAAAGAAGGACCATGAAAAAACCCCCAAAGTAGCGAACCGATTTTGATGCTATTTTAAGATTAAAATAAGTTAATTCTTGACCACAATTTCACCTGATGTTAACTGAAGATGCGGTCCGAGATGGTGAACGCACTTAATAAAAGTCTATTCATTCACTCATTAATTTTTTTATAATATTAATAAGATTCATATAGTTAACTATAAAATCCGCGCGTATTCGCTTCAGTCTGGTATACATGCGAGCACAATCGTTACCACATTAACACAATAATTTATACTTTTGTTTACACTGAAGTCGGGTTCGAACGATAAACATAACAGATTTTACGACGAACTAGACAACTGCAATCAATTACTGCCAGGTTATGTAATTACAGCCTTGGTAACTGTGAAATTGAGTTCAGATTCGTCTGCAAGCTTTCGCGACTAGGGTGTAATGACAATTAACCAGGTATAAATAGGAAGGTTTACATTAATACGTATCCTTTATTTTTGTTTTTCTGTATACAACAAACGTTCCTTGTTAAAGTTTTTTTATGTAAATAGTTGACAAATTAGTAGCAAAAGCATATAGAGGGCATTACTAGCCAGGCCGGAAAAACCCACCATTCCCAGTACCAGTGATGCCAAACAAGAATAATATTATTACAGCCATCACAACAAATTTATAAAGGTTTGTTGACCGTGTTACTACCAGTATTACTATCAGTAGTTATATCGGCAAAAAAATATACTGATTTCAAAAAAGGAGGAGGTATTCAAATCAACTGTATTTTTTATGTTTGTTACCTCAGAACTTTCGGCTGGGTGAACCGATTTTGATGATTCTTGTTTTAATCAAAAGCTGGTGCTTGTCATGTAGTCCTACTTAAATTTGAGCTAGATCTGACGAATAGTTTTTGAGTTATTTTGAAATCGGTTATTTTTTCTTGGGATTATTCCCTTTGTTACTACTGCAGTTTATGTACATAAGTTGTAAGAAGGGAAATACTAAACAACAAACCCGAAGAAAAAGAAAAAAAAAGTTTCGAAGATTTTCAAGACCAAAAAACGACTGCTTATTAGATTATTTATTCATTTCAAACATTCTTAGGTACATTTTTTTTGTACTTATAATTTCATAATTAATCATTTGTTAATTATTTTTATATATAGGAATTAAATTAAATAATTAACATTAAATAATTTAACTTAATTCAATAATAAAAGTATTTCACTATAACTAAAGTGTAATCCAAAAATCTGTATAATTGTAAATATTGCATTGTAATTAAATACAAGGAATGGCTTAAAATGCGTACAAGAGTACGTCTAGATAAAATGAACATTGAAAAGGAGAACCCCGGTTTCCGGCCACGAATTTTATGTAATCTGTGCTAGCACATAAGACTGGACAAAAGTAAACTATATACATAAAAATTCGTCTTATTTACTAAATAAACATATTTAAATCTTAGCCTCATTTGCAATCGCCAAATGAACAAAATAAAGAAAGAAGTTCTCATTGTATTTACCTCATTACAAACGATTTTATAATCGATTGATTAAGGAACATATGTATTAAATTAACTATTTATTAATTATAAAAACAATATTTATTCCTTTCTGATATGTTTTCATGTTCTATATAAAGCTAAACTATTTAATATATAATAATTACTATAAATCCTTTAACGACATCGTTACGCTTATTATAAGACATTTTGAGTTTAACTTATCTGTGTAAAAAAAGTAAAAGAATATTATGATGACATTTATGACAAATGACAATTTAATTTTTGCACAGAGTACTTAATCACTATGTTCTATTGCATTCGCTTTTCGTTTCGTGCGTTGGTGAATGTGTTTTTGATACAATTTCTAGATTTGCTTTTCTTACTACCACTGCCTGAATATTGGAAATAGGAGTATAGCGCCTCCTGCACAATTTCTTGACTAAATATTGATATATTTTGATGATAATGAATAAAATATCTTTAAAAAATTAAAATGCCTTTATTACACAACCTTTTTGTCATTTTTTTGGGTAAAACCCATTAAAGTGGGTAGGTAGTAGGTAGTATTATACCCACCTACTCAGTTTAAACCATTATGGTTTAAGTAGTATTTATTTATTTATGGTCTTCATTATATTCCTGACATTGTCTATATACTCGTAGGTGTTTGAGGTAGTAAGTGCCTAGTAAAACGCATATTCAGTAGATAGGTACTCACCAACCGGTGACCAACCGACCTTACGTTACCCATAATAAACGAGAACTTTATCAAAAACATATTTTTTTCATCAGCACTGTGACACGAGTGTGACATAATCATACCCCATATTTAAGGTGATTCATTAGGATTTCATTAGTTGGCCATTGCTAGCAGACGTGAAAATTGGAGAAATTAAAGCTTTTACAATGATCTAATTGACCACCAATTTTCATTCTTGTCTATTCTGGGCCGGTGTCTCTATGGAAGATGGGGTTCTCCTTTATTTATTTATTTATTTATTTATTTGGATTGCCAACGCAAGAAACAGTGCAACAAGCTTGAAATCAACAAATAATATAGATATATACATAACTGCTCTTTCAATTAAAGGCAATCACAGCATGCGTTGTGTTACAGTTTTACTACACACAATCTACAATATGTTACGTTTTAATTATTATCACAAAACAATTAGGCACAACAGAAATTACAATATTTGCTTATATTATAAATTGTATCAAATAATAATCAGAATATTTATAAATCAAAATGTCACAATAATCATAAAGCACGTTAAACTTAGTATTATTAAATTACAATAAATTGAATTAAATAATGTCAGTAGAATATTAATAAATCAGCATGTCAATATGATACACAAAAGTACAAAGTTATAATTTGGTCAAAAATTTTAGGAAGGTGCATCACATAATATTATCTTTTTTTTAAATTTGGTAAAGGTGTCGAAATGTATATCTATTTCTGGCATTTTATTTGTATACTTGTTATAAAGACGAGATAGTCGGACTATAGGTGAATCTCGACCCAGGTTGGTTTTGCAGAATTTGGGTGCAAGTAAAGAACATGGATGTCTCGGTATTTTAGAAGGGACATTAAATTGGAATTTACTCAAGAGAGGTGGACAGTCAATTTCATCATTAAGAAGTCTATGGAGAAAAAGCATGTCTAAATGGGCTCGACGTGAGGATAGTTCCTGTAAATGAAAGCGCTTAACTCCGTCTATGTATGAGTTCACAGTTAGTGGAAATTTGAAACGACGCAATAGGCTGCGAATAAATCTCTTTTGTACCTTTTCGATTCTATCAATGTGGATCTTATATGACGGACACCATACTGTGCTGCAGTACTCAAGCTTACTTCTGACATAAGTGTTGTATAATTGAATAACTGTAGCGGGTCTTTTGAACCCTCTTGAAGATCTTAAGATGAATCCCAATGACTTATTTGCATCCTTTATTATTTGGTCAATATGATCTGCAAACCGTAATTTGCTATCCATCAGAATACCAAGATCTCGAATACAAGTCAATTCTTGAAGTTTTTTGCCGTCAATAAAGTACTCTGATTGCAGTTTACAGCGTTTTCTTGTAAACTTGATATGGTAACATTTTGTGGCATTCAAGTACATTTTATTTATACTGCACCAGTTTTCTAGATTATTAATATCTTCCTGCATAAGCTTCGAGTCTGTGCTGTCCGATATTTTTTTAATTAATTTAATGTCATCAGCGAAAAGGTAAATTTTACTGTAGTTTATGACCCTTGTGATGTCGTTAATAAAAATATTGAAGAATAAAGGTCCTAATATGGAGCCCTGTGGCACACCAGAAGTCGCTAGAAAAGACTGTGAGTGCTTGCCATGGACGACAACTCGTGAAAAACGATTTGAGAGATAAGTTGTGCACCATTGAAGTAGGTTTTCGGTTATTCCAAATGTATAAAGTTTATTAATAAGAATTTTGTGATTTACTTTATCAAAAGCTTTCGAGAAGTCAGTATATACTGCATCCACCTGTATGTTTTGGTCCATGGCTTCTTTCAACTCGGAAGTGAATAAAGTAAGATTGGTGTTGGTTGACCTTTTTGTCATGAATCCGTGTTGATTGGAGGTGATATGTTTTTTAATATGATTGTAAATAACAGAATGTACCATGGATTCGAATAGCTTAGCGATGGCTGATAAAAAACTGAAAAATTACTAATTAGTAAAAAATCCTATGCAAGAAAACCTTTATGAGACAGATATATTACCAATATTATATATTTTGTGCCTGTGCAGTTTGCGACATTACGCTTAAATTAACAAAATATCTTTTAATACCTGCTTAACAAAATTCATTAAAAATATGCAAAAATGTGTTACATACAACTACTTAGATCTGTACCTAACAAGAATGTAAAAAAATCTGTGTCGCATGTTTTGCAATTATCGCATTTAGGCAGATCAAAAAACATACTTAATTTTATACTATGATAATATAAAAATTCAAAGTTGTATACTAATAAAATATATTAATTTACATACAAATCAAGGCCATACAATTCGAAATCGGTTTTATTATAAAGTTGTGTTATAAAAACAGTTTCACACTTACTTCAATAGGCTTATTTTACAGCTGCGTGAACCTACTACATTAGTTGAACGCAGGAATAATTTATTTTTATACAAAGTTTTTCCTTAAAAAGAATGATAATAGTCACAATGGACGGATTGAAGATAAATTTTGCTGAGCAGCAGCGAAAACTATTAAAAATATCTTCACTAAAATTTAATTTTCTCCCATCAATTCAGCCGAGTATCAACTTTAACTATTATTATTATTATTATTATTAACTATTGTTTATACTACAAATCTTATATTTGAAAATATTATTATTTAATATCTATAAGTAAAAAATAATTAAGGTTATACCACAGAAGAAATAATAGTACTTATAATAAGTAGTTACAGATAGTGGGGATATTCTGATCAATAAATAATTACAAAACTCAGTATAATTAATATCAAAGAGATTTACATAATTAAAGAATCAAAGAATTTTTATTGGTCCAAAAAATATTAAATATTTACATGTATTATAATTTTATGTAATTTTCCATAAAGACCACATATTATTATTATACACATACGTTTTAATACGACACGTTAGTATACGTTTTAACCACATTTCACTGAAATTGTGACTAATCGGAATTACCCCATGGGTCGGGTTATTTATCATATTTGTTATCCCCATTGCACTAAATTTCTATTAACACAAATTGATACTATGTTATGGATAGTGTTAATGAAAATAAATTCTCATGAAA
Source organism: Thymelicus sylvestris (assembly GCA_911387775.1). Classification (NCBI taxonomy): domain Eukaryota; kingdom Metazoa; phylum Arthropoda; class Insecta; order Lepidoptera; family Hesperiidae; genus Thymelicus; species Thymelicus sylvestris. The sequence continues at coordinate 3,904,474 of OU426903.1, forward strand.
TTTAATAAATAATACAATGAATAAGGGGACTAAAGCATTCTGAACAAAAATATTAAATATTAATAATCTTCTTACATGAAATTTTCAATACAGTACAAGAACAAGTCAGTTATTTAAATAATAATAAGATTTGGAACATCATCATAAATTATATAATAAATTGAAACAAAAATCCCAAGGGGATAAGCTAATTTTTTTAAATACGTATAAATTAGTCTAAACAGAAGATAACTTATTTTTAAGTAAAAGTTAAAGATTAATTAATTTTTATTATTAGACAAAGTATATTGGGTGCATTGATACACCTTTTTTTCTACAAAACTTGACACTTTAAACTTATCACTTTTACTGTGTAGTCATTCATGAACATCACCTCATATTACAGAAAAAAATATCACCTTCATTAATCTGCATTATATTTTATATTTATAAAAAAAAATTAAATAAGGTATATTATTATTGTAAACATACCTACACATAAGTAACATCTAAAATTAGTTTTTTTTAATATCAGAAAAAAGTTGCTTAAACTTCCAAATTTTAACCCAGTATTAGTATTATATAATATGCATACTAAGTTGCCCAAACTTTTTACAAGAACGATAAATAAAGTACAAAATATTCTTCTTCAAAAAAATAAAGTTTACAGAAGTGTCAATTGCTAGAACGTTATTAAAACTGCAAAGATACTAAATAAGCATTTAGTGGCGTTGTAGTAATAGATAAGTAAATTATATAATAAATTATATTAATTACATAGTAAATTATATAATAAATAATTATAAAATACGTTCAAACACTGTTACTGCCACTTTAGGATTTCCTGTGCTGCGCGTAGCATAGCCATAATAATTTACATAAATACATCACAAACACTCAAGAACAAACAATTTAACAAATAATTGTTTACACACACATGCCCCTGCCAGGAGAAACACCCGGGGTCCTTAACGTTACTATTTACTTGACATTTTATATGTATAATTAAATTATTATTTATACTAACACTTGTATATTTGTACGCGTAAAACTTTCTATTGGGAATTGATCATAAAAAAAGTTTTATGGTCTTACAATTTTACAAAATATTAATTCTTACTCGTCGACTAAAATCAAACCAAAAAACTTATAAATAACAACGTCGGTACAACCTAAAGCCCTCAAGTGTCGTTCAGGCGTGTCAGTGCCAAGTGAAGACACAGTGGCATAAAAGCAGGTAGCCTGATGCGACGATGAGGTGCCCGATCATCACCGGGAAGCCGACCTTGAAGAACTGCATGAAGGTAAACCGGTAACCGTGCTGCTCCGCCACTCCTGCACATACCACGTTTGCGCTCGCGCCAATCAATGTGCCGTTACCTGGAAGATAAGAAAAGATAAATTAAAGATGATTTTTTTCCAAACTGATAACGAAACAACAAACATACCACCAACAACCATCAGAAAATCTAGTTTACAACCATGCTAGCACAAAATCGTATACAACAAACCCTAAGTTTCACTTGGCCCAGGCCCGGGTAACTTAAAAAAAAAACGGTTTTTAATGGAAATAGCCGGCAAACGAGCTGACGATCCACCTGATGGTAAGTGGCTATCGTCGCCCATGGACATCAGCAACACCAAAGGCATCACCGATGATTTGGCCCAAAGAGAGAAGAAAAAGAAAGAACTGACTCTTAAGCCCCCAGCCAGAACACGACGAGTCGTTTGGCGGCTGACTCATGCTCAAGGGTGGTAGCTATCCAGGCGGACCCCATGGAGAAATAATAATAGTAATAATGGTATGCTACATTTAAAGTTTAAGGTGTTACCTCCCAAACAAGCGCCGAAGGAAAGGGCCCATATGAGCGGTGCCATCGGCAAGTTCAGGTTGGGGTTCGATCCCAGCGCGATCACCACTCTCACCATCATGGTGGTCAGCGGTATGTTGTCCACGAACGCTGACGTCACGCCTGATACCTGAAATTATACCAGCGAAATTAATATTAGGACCTAACTCCCCAAGTCAGAGTCACTAACGGTTACTTTAATAGCTCCTTCCTTAGTAAAGAATCACCATACAACTTCTGTAGGTACTAAGGAGCGATTTAAGTAGGTAACTGTTAGTGAATCTGAGTTGGGGGGTAAGTGTATTTAAAATATAAACGGAAACATATTGAATAGGTTAATTATTTTTGTGAACCGGAAAAACGTTAATTAGCTTACATATCATTGTAAATATATATTGTAAACATAAGTAAAACCAGTAGTAGCACCAGTCCTTAATGAAACTCTTTTTATTAATGTATTAAAAATAAAAAACATTACGCAATTTAATTATTCACCCATAACATCAACAGCAAAGCCACAGCAAGCCTCGCCTTCTCATCCACAGCTAAGATCAAAGACTCCGTGAGACCACCGATGAACTCAATCAGCCCCAGCTTCGAGAGAGCCTAAAAACAAAAATGTAATGTTATTAATCCAAGTTATTTAAGCAAGACCATTCAAATATTTTGGGGTGCAATTTAAAAACTCGAGTAAAAACTAAATGATTCGTTTAATTTTAATCATTATTTAATTCACAGTTCTCCTGTAAGGGTCAGTCGGGTAGACAGAAAATGACGGTACAGTGGCGTTAAGAAAATCAATTCTATTTATGTCTTTATAGGACTAAAATTAAGAGCGAAAAAAACATTTTCAGGGGCTCAAATTATTTCACCAACTTTAAACTTAAAACCTAATATGTAAACAGTTGCTGCTTCAACGTTACCTCCATAAGAACGAACAAAGACGCAAAGAACAGAAGAGTAGACCACTCCACTCGGTGCAGGATCGGCTCCAGGTCTTCGCGGTCTGCTAGCGTCAGCAGCAGAATGGCTCCCAGAAGAGCTGTCCATCCTAGAGACACTCGGTCTGGCGAAGAAATAAGAGATGTAGACCAGTTTTTGTTTGCAGGTGGAAATAAATTCAGGGCCAAACTTGTGCACTTTTCCGTAGGAGATCTGCCAAGATTTGGATTTGCGATTTAGATTAAATAATTGAAACTATGGATTCTTCTGGAAGGACATTTTAAAGACTAAAAATTGAACAGGAATAATGGGTTTCAGGATAGTAGTAGCCAACGAAGGAACTATTCAGGCAAGTTACCTACTCATGGTTATTTCATACGAAATTCAATTAGATATATAGAAATACTCACTTAATTCAGGAATGGAATGTAAAAAGAACACGGTGACGACAAAGCTGATGGCGATGGTCGACTTGAGTAGCAGCATCTTATCGCGGATTTTGTACTAGAAATAAAAATTCTAGATGATCTTCTATGTTTGAGCTTGGTAATTGAGGAACATTTTTTAGGCAAATCTTGAAAGAATTTGCAATAATCTAAATTTTACTAACAAAAAATAACCGACTTCAAAGTCTCAAAAACCACATAGTTGTCAGATCTCGTTCAAATTTATGTGAGACCACATGACAAGTGCCTGCTTTCGATTAAAAAAAGAATCATCGCAATCGGTTGGCGTGATATTGAGTTATTCGTCAATTTGTCGCGCACATCTTAACACAAATTTACGACTTATGTGGTTTTCTCATGAATGCCAGTATCAGATCTCAATAAAATTTATGTGGGACCACTCGACAGCCACCAGCTTTCGATTAAAAAAAGAATCATCAAAATCGGATCGCCCAGTCCAAAGTTCTGAGGTAACAAACATAAAAAAAAATACAGTCGAATTGAGAACCTCCTCCTTTTTAACCGACTTCAAAAAAAGGAGGAGGTTCTCAATTCAACTGTATTTTTTTTTTTTTTTTTTATGTTTGTTACCTCAGAACTTTGGACTGGGCGAACCGATTTTGATGATTCTTTTTTTAATCGAAAGCTGATGGCCGTCATGTGGTCCCACATAAATTTTATTGAGATCTGACAATGGCATCCATGAGAAAACTACATAAGTCGTAAATTTGTGTTAAGATGTGCGCGACAAATTGACGAATAACTCAATATCACGTCAACCGATTTCGATGATTCTTTTTTTAATAGAAAGCTGGTGCTTGTCATGTGGTCCCACATAAATTTGAACGAGATCTGACGAGTAGTTTTTGAGAATTTGAAGTCGGTTATTTTTTGTTAGTAAAATTTAGATTATTTAAAGTCGGTTAAAAAATGATCTTAAAAATGTTTCTTTAATATATTCATGGGAAAAATGCAAGGTGGCTGAATTGGATTCTCGAGCGGTGAAGAATGTATGCATATAATATTACACACATTTTAGGTGACTGAATGTGATCTTATGCAATGTAACTATCGTACAAAATCTACTAAGGTAACAAAATAACAATTATTGCTTGTTTACATATTGCACAAAGACGATATAATGATTTGACATCATAGCAAACATATCAACGCAATTAATAAAAAATGCAACAAGGTTTTCGCTTTGAAGCGAATTCTTGTGAGAAATATGAATTATAATTACATAATATTAAATTATTATTTGATTTGTTTAATTCAGTTCCCAGTTGCAACGAATTATAGAGAATAATAATCCAGAATTATGTACCTTTTGTTTCAATTCTTCAAGAGTACTTTGGAAGGTGTCCTTAGGACAGACTCTCTTATTGCTTTCCTTGATCATGGTCTCCAACTGTAGATTCAATTTATTTATCTTTCTCTCCAGTCTTTCTCTTACAACATGCTGGTCCTTAGTCAGGTGTGGAAGAGATTCTATCGCCCTTCGCCAGATCGAAATTTGATGCTTCAGGTCTGGAATTAACAGCAACTTAGTTATTACATGTTAATTATTTATTTTCAACATAAACAGGGTTGGGTTAATATTTCTTTAAAAAATATGAAATTAAATTATTTTGTTATAATTATTAAACCATCGGTAATTATTCCTTATTGTGTGACCAAAAAACTAACTTTTAATATGGGCAAAGAAATAAATAATCCTGCAATTCCTGCGTACCTGAGCGTATGTGTTGATGCTCTTAGGTGTGAAGTCAGCAAAATCTAAACCAATTTAACCAAACCGAATCTGGGTAAAGATTTTTTTTATCTTATTAAGTTAATGCTTGACCACCATCCCACGTGATGAGGGGCGATGTAGTGTAAGTTGAATCTAACAGGTAGACTAAGTAATGTAACTTTTTGGGTCTGTTTCGTATTTTTCTCTCTTTCTTTATTTTCTCTTCTTTCTTCATCTGATGTGCATAAGCGACGGTGACTATTTTACCTTCAGGTGACTTATCTGGTTGCTTGTCTGCTATTTTCACAAAAATGTCAGTGGAAACCATTGAAACTTACCCTGTATCTCTCTGGGTACATTAAGCCTCAGTTTGTTGGTGTCTCTGTATATGTATCTCAGCTGGAAATAGGTCTGAACGCACACAACTAAAATACCCAGGGTCATGTGCATCGTGAAGTTAGTGAAATTGATGCCCTGGAAAGAAAGAGCGCAGAGCATTTTAATGATGGAAGAAAAATTAAATTGTTAGAAATCTACCTCAGATTTATGGTGGATGTTGTAGCTATTTTCGGAACAGATTTTTTGGTTTATTTTTAAGGGCATAACGTATCTACATTTTTTTATCATTGATATAGGGTACTTATAATCCCGGAATCCGCGGGAAAATTCACGGGCGGAGCGGTAGTAGATGAATAAATAATTACAGCTTGTACAATGTTCTTGTTGGACGCGATGATGACGTTGGGTGGGTCCCCCACGGGAGTCGCCGTGCCTCCGATGTTGCTGAACAGCACCATGGACATGAGTATTGGCACTGGATCCAGGTCCATTACTTCACATAATCTGCAAGAAACGATTGTATTGTACGAATGGCTTTTACTAAGGGTTACTATTGAACACGAGGTCTCCACTTGCGGAGACTTAGAGTTATGCAAATTCTCAATCAACCGTTCAAAAGATCATCAGTAATGGTGTGGATCACTAGCAGATTCAGGGGTCTCGGGTGGTCAAGCCTCCTTTCAAAATCATCTACCAATACCCGCGACAAAATCTTCCTAAAATGTTCGCTAGTCAAAGGTCCTAATACAAAAATCGGTTTAAATCAAACGAAATACTAGATCCACTGGTGAGGATGTTGCTCGGTGTACCTTATTGTAACAGGAGTCATTAGAAGCACAGTGGTGACGTTGTCCAGGAAGGTAGACAGTAGCGCTGTGATAATGCACAGCAAGGTAATGAGCGGCCACAGTTTGCCTTTCGTCACCTGTAACAACAATCGTGAGATGAAGAATTGGTTCTACAACAGTAACCTAAATATCGTGAGTAACCGTATAATAGTAAAATGTATTCAGTCCATGATGAGTTAAGTTTAAAATAATGTAAAAAATGGTTAAGAATAGAATGGTAGAATGAATATTATTTGGGAATTTTTAATTAAATTTCTTTACTAGTAACATGGCCTAAATTTGTTTCGCGTGAGATAACTTGGCGAGGCGTTTCATTTTTTATTTTCAAGCTAGGTTACAAAATCTTTCTTGTAAATTTATGCTATGTAGGTACCTACCAAATTATAGTGATTACTTAGCATTTAATTGTTAAGAAGTAATAACACATTGTCTTTTTGTTATCTTTATTTTTCACTGTAACTAGTTCCGGTTAGTTTTAAACTACATAGTTGTTATTTTATATAACTATGTAATTGTCGTTTCACGCTCTTTAGTTAAATGCGGCGTTAAAATTGAACGAGGATAATTATGGTTAAGGTCATGAATATTGTCATTTAAATACATTTTTATTATGGGATGCCAAGTTATACATTTGTAGGTAAATTCCAGCGTCATTATTTTGTCAAAGTAAGCAGGCGCGGTCGGTAGTAGAATGAGTGACCAGGGTGACTGTTAAAACGATTCTGTGCTTTGACGGCGAGGACCAGGGCACATAAAGCCGCATAGGTCCTGGATTCTAAAAGCTTTTAATTTACTTACTTCACTTGTTAGTTTGTTAGCATCTTGTAAGCAAATCTTGTAAGCTGAATAAGAACTACTTCCTCGCATAAATTTTCATTCTATAAAAGTTTAAATTTCACGTCATATTGCTTTGGTTCCATTGACAATATACTTATTTTTATGATAAGGGTGGCCTGATATTATGCTCAGTCATGTCGGATGCCTTCGGGCAGTATAGAAAATATTCGACACTTGGATTGGCCACTAGCCTCTTTACCAATTCGCATTGAAGCTGCATCGTGTCTTGAAGTAGGTACGCCATTAGAGGGGGTTGAAGATATACCATATAAATAAGTAGATTCTCCCTTATTCTATAGTGAAAGTGCCATTCAATTAAATTAACAATTATTTAACAGTGATTAAACCTACAGCCCATTTTATAAGTAGAAGAAGCCTTCTACTTCGGAGTCTTCAAGTTATCTATGCTTTAGAAGTTATCACATGTTTAAATGTGTTTCATGATATTATTATGGTTCGTAATTAATATTATAATAGTTGTCTACTTACGAATTATTTATTGTATTTGTAATTTTTATAAAAAATATTTTATTTAATCAACAGTTTTTTTAATTAAATAGCTGACGATCGACGCAGCATTAAACAACTGTGGAATAAATTATGTGATAATTTTACCTACAACATAACAAATTAAATGAATAACGACAATATTATTTACTTAATAACTATCTACCTACCAACAAATTGCAATAATTGCTTGACATAGATAAGTAATTGATACCTACACGCATCATTGTGGAAGAGCTAGGTAAGATACTAAACGTTGTATTGTAGCATGTAGGTACCATCTCGGAATATAACCATCCACCATATGAGTTATGAAGTTATCCACGTCCACTTGAAAAATTCACCCTGTATATTATAAACTTTTTCAGTAACCTTATCATTGAAAAATGTATTTTTTCACCTCCTGTAAAGTTGAATTTTTTGGGATAGATATTATTGATTCTTAACCGTCAAAATAAAACTTTAAATATATTTAAATGTGCATTTAATAACTATCTGCGCATGGCAGTATCTAATATTATGCTTTCTAGCTGTTCTTGAAACAAGAATATCAGCCAGTAATTGAATTTATTTATTTATTTATTTATTTATTCGGCACACCAACGTATGTTACACTTCACAATACAAATATTATACAAGAGAAACAAAACTTACAATCGTGTACACACAATTACAGGTGAGCACAGCATTCACATTAAACGCTCAGTTGTAAAAGATTTATACTACTTATTACTAATTTTATCAACACTTATAGTTACAGTGGTTACAGTTTAAAATGTCAAGATAACATAAAAATTTATTCTAAAATAGTATCTAATAAAATTGATAAAATAGTAGCAAAGCAAAATAAAATTCATAACAAAATCAAATCTAATGAAAACAACTCAAAATTAAAACAAATAAAATAATTATAATTTAGAATTGAAAATACATTGATATTAAAATAAAATTAATTCATTGATACTAAAATAAACATCAAATCGAATAAAACAAAATCAAATTTAAAACCAATAAAATAATTATAATTTTAAAATGAAGACAAAATCTAAAAGAATTATTACATTACAATAAAAATAATCATAATTTAATAAATATGTATGTATAATTTAAAATTAAAACAAAATCTAAAATAATTATTACATTACAATAAAAATAATCAAAAGAGATTTAAAAACAAATGACAAAAATAATAATTTATGAGTCTATCCTAGATAGAATAGATTGAATTTTCTATACCTATGTTACAGTTCTGTTATAATAATATGTACCTTTCAATCAAGGATTTTATAAATCTTATACCAATGGCAAGTCAAGCAAATCGGCCACGCAATAAGTATAGTTATTTCCTTTAAGATAATCGATTTAACTTAGACGCAGTTGATATGAATTGACAAGTTAATTACTGCTACAACAAACACAATTAATTCATGGTATATATGTACCTACTTACGTCATACGTATTATATCTATTACAGCGTATAATATTTACGTAGTGGATATGTTATGCTCAAAAACCGAAAACGCTGATTGAGCGAAAAACAGCTCACGAATTTGTGGCATCTGTATAACTTATCTGTATTTTATTCAAAGTCAGTTTGGTTAGGTTCGTTAGGTCGCTGTTTTTATTCATGGGAAAAAAGGAAACGTCCAGGATATTAGTCCGTTTTTCGGGTCCATAAAAAGCTGTTCCAACAGAGCGGGACTGCCGTGGGCCGTAGCCTTATCTTGCGTTACAGTAGCACGCGAAGATCCACAAAATATAGAGTCAATAGAATTATCTGTGGCGTTAACCAAAATGACTTATCTAACTTCAAAATAATAACTAAACTTTTTGGATAACTATTCCAATCATAATTACTTCAAAGCAGTAACACAGGTACTACCCAGTAACACAGGTCTACACCTATTACAGAGACTTTTGCAACTAGCAAATTATAATGTAATCTACGAGTATGAATCAATAAAAACATTTTTCATTAAAAAAACACTCGTCTACTTGCAAATTTCAGTAACAGTTAACGGTGTCTATGTGTGCGTCGCTTGAGCGCACTTGTACGTAGTTCTATCTATATTATGTTCTTTCTCTCTTTTTCTTCTCCCTTTCTTGGCCGGCAACGCATCAGTGATGCCTTTGGTGTTTCTGATGTCCATGGGCGACGATAGCCACCTACCATCAGGTGGATCGTCAGCTCATTTGCCGGCTATTTCCATAAAAAAATGTGTATTGTACGCAGTTATCCTTTTGTGTATATCTATTCTGTGACGTTCCGGAATTTATACAATGCTAATCAACCAACACCGTGTCCACGTGTTAGCATTACATTTATTACTGTTTAATTAAGTGACGGTGTTCAGTCTGTCGTTATCAAATCAAATCCTTATTTATTAAAGATAGCTGTGTAATACGCAGGGCAATTGCGATAGCTATGATGTCTAGCACGCTGGATGCCACAATATCTTGGCTGGAATCCAAGTCAATTCGTGAAATTATGAGGAAGAACAAAGAAAAATGTGTCACGAAATATCTGACCGAGAAAATAAACAAAATAGTAATCTTTCAATGTTAATCCTATTTATATTTCCCCTCCCTTTACCCCTCTAGGGTCTCGAGTCTCTCAAATATGAGGGGTAGGTATAGTGCAACCTGTACAACCAGCTGGCTAAGTGCGAATTACCAAATTTCAAACACATCACACCTTTGGGTATGCGGTTTTTCTCACATTTTCCTTCGGCGAAACATGTTCCTTACTTAGAGCTGTAAGACTCGGACCCGAACCCTTCTTCAGAGATCACTTCAAACTTTATGCATATCATATAATATGTGTTCATAGCAGTCAGATAATGTAAGTATCCGTTTCAAGTAGACAACTCGAGCTTCTTTTCATTCTGCGGACTTACGACGCCCCAACTCAGAGTCACTAAAGGTTAGGTACTTTAATCGCTCCTTAGTAAAGAATCACCATATAAATTCTCTACTAATAAACGATTTAAGTAACCCTTAGTGACTCTGAATTAGGACGTTAATGTCTAAACTCTTAGTAAACCCTGAGTAATCAGCGTCACTTAGGTGAGACTTTATGAAATTACTGAAGCTCTAATTCAAACTTAACCTAAACCCACCTCGAATGTAAAAACAGCGAGGAAGTCAAACATCCCGGTCTCCGCCATGATGGCCACCAGTAGCATCATGCTGAACAGCAGCAGCAGCGTCTCCATGTCCAGCCAGGACACCAGCTGTGGCAGCGATGGTCGCTCCCCGACCATGGCCAGCGTCGCCAGAGATGTTGTGGATACTAGCACAGCTGCCATCGTGCGATTTATCACCTGTGGTGAAGATAGTATGGATCAAAATTGTATCATCCCTACTAATATTATAAATGTGAAAGTGTGTTTGTTTGTTTGTTTGTCCGTCTTTCACGTCGCAAAGAAGCTGTTATATGGTATGGTTTTTGTGTGTGGAGTTAGTGAGGAGGGTGGAGAGTAACATAGGCTACTTTTTACCGCGGTAAAACATCCCAATGGTGAGATCTATATTTTGTTAGTCAATAGATATTTAGTTCCGGATTTTGTTAATAGATTGCGTTAGTAAAATTCCGCGGGTGAAGCAGCGAAGCTGCGGGCAAAAGCTAGTAACAAATATTACAATCTTAGCAATGAATGAATCGTGAGTGTCTGAATAAGTGAATACCTATTAGGTGTACTATGACTGCTTACTCACGTAATTTTTTAATTTCGGATTCGCCCAAATAATCACCGAGTCTTAACTGAGCTGCTTGTCGGACAAAGGCTCGTGAAAAAGGACCTTAGACAGGTCTAAAACTAGTCAGAAGAATCCAACATAAAATACGCGAGTAAGTTGTTATATGCTCATAATAAATATTCTAATATTTTGTCTTCGTTTCTTATGGCCATCAGTTGGTACTGTTGGTGGTCCAAAGGGTTACGTCACAGGCCAAGAAAGAGAAAGGAAGTGAAAAAAGAAAGAACTGGCTCGCAATCCCACAGCTCGAATACCTATCCCGTCGTTTGGGGGTTGATACAATCAAGAGGATAGTAAGCTAGCCAGCAGAGATTCAAAGAAAAGTAAATATAATGCAGCCTGACTATTTTGTGCTATCAATCTTAATTTCACGTCACAAATCATGTAATTGTTACAAGGGAAGATAGATTAGGGAAATTTATCGAGTGTTCATAAATTAGCACGATAAATATCATTAAAGTCTATTAAAATATATCAGTGATAATCTATACCTAATAACTATCAGTTTGGTAGAAAAACGTAAAGCTGCGTAAAGCAGATATATATATATACTGATAGTTATTATAGATTATCACCATTATCACTGATATATTTTAATAGATTATTATCACTAGTAATGTCTAAAGGTTATTACGATCACTTATCATAAATACAGATAGTGAAGCACAGGATTGAACTGATCTGACCTACTTTGAACCTGATCTGTAATTTTATTGCACGAAGACACAAGCTGAATATATATTTTATTGAGTAATAACGTGTCTATTCTGTCATCTAGACTCGTCATAATATCCTTAACCATAAAAGGACATGATGACATAGAACATATTATGCGTTTGTTTACAAATGTCTTCATTAGAGAATATACAAGTTCTTTGTCAATTCAATACACTATCAATCGCAAATTTTTTGCTACTTATTATATTTCTTTTATAAATAGATCTTGGGAGTTAAACTCTTTATCAGAACTAAAATTAGGACCTTTTTTAGATTTTGCTTTCAAATAACTTTTTGAGACATCTCAAAATAAGTAAGTTGCCTTACTGAATAGCGTGTTCATTTGAATCGGAATTATCTTTTAAATTATGACCTTAACGAGATTTTCATTTCACTGAACTAGGTCTCAATTTACATTTGGTATTTAATTATCCTTTTGTATAGTGTATTTAAGGAAGTCAGTTGGCGTTTCTTTTTCCTATTCAAAAATAGCTTTGTATACGAGATGACTTAAACAAAATAGATCTAAAGAAGTAGTAAAATCATAATTAATCCCAGCATTATTATGAATGTTGGTAGTACCATTAGTTGGTCTGATAAAAGTAATAAGTGCACTTCCACTGCCAACGCATGCTCTCCGATAAGATACGCAAACTGAATGATGAATGAGCCATCATCTGCTGTTCCATACATTATAGGTATTAATTTTATAAACAATTAAGTTAAAACATTTTGTTATCAGAACTTTTAAGGTAATAATATTCTGAATATTACCAAGAAAAAAATAACAGACTTCAAAATAACTCAAAAACTACTCGTCAGATCTAGTTCAAATTTAAGTGGGACTACATGACAAGTAAAAGCATTCGATTAAAAAAGAATCATCAAAATTGGTTGACCCAATTGAAAGTTCTGAGGTAACAAACATAAAAAAATACAGTCGAATTGATAACCTCCTCCTTTTTTTTAAGTTTGAAGTCGGTTAGTAAAATACAAAAATCGTAATTACCCATTTGCATTCAAAATGTTAAGTATCCATGAATAAATAAGTTTAAAATCATTTCTCGCATACGTTTAGACTTTGGGAGTCATTGCTCGTAAATAACCTATTCCGAAAACTTACCTCGAAAATAATCAGCACATACAGTCCACATAGCAGTATACAGGAATAGATAACGCCAGTGCTGACATCTAGCGGATTCAAAGTGTAGCTCATCGTGAACGGTACCGTCTTCAGTGTCGTGGTCTTCATTCTGAGAGCATACATAGTACTGTTGCCATCCGTGTGGTTGGAAACCAGGGAGATGGTCGCGGTTCTTCGCTCGCCTTTACTAAAGTCCAAATCTTCGTCATCTTGCAAAATTATCGACCAGGGGTTGGACATCTGTGGACGTTTAATTGATTTTAGAGTTTCATATAATTTACTGTTTAATTAAAACTATTGGGATAATTAAAAGCATCATAAATTTCCCTCATTATTTACAAACCGTTCTAACTTTTCAAACAAAAACAAAAAGGTGACGGTTAAAAGATGATGTATGTATGATAATTTAAATAATTCCGTCAACATTTTTTGAGGCCGCATAGGTTTCGGGAAACGAAGTCAGGAGTTACAGTAGACCCCCGGTAATCCGGCCCTTGTCTAATCCGGCACCCCCTGTAATCCGACATGGTCTATTATTTATTTTATTGAATATTTTTTTGACAATCGTCGCTAATGCATGATTGAATAAGTTATAACTTGTACGCACTACCACTATTGTGCTCGACGCGTAGAATATTGTTTTAATTCTGATTGCTTAGTTTGAATTAGACTACATGACAGATTGTGATAGCGGTGCGGTCTAGCGTGTGTTCATTGTTTATTGTAATTTGTCGGATTACAAGGTACTCTTTTGTAAAAAATTCCGGACTATAGGGGGTCTTAGGCAGTACTCTATAATCCGACAAATTCGATAGTCCGACACTGCCTTGCAAAATGATTGTCGGATTACCGGGGGTCTACTGTACTAGTATCAAAGGGGTTACTAGTATCAAAATCTTTTACAAGTTAAGCAGCCAATATTGTATTGTTTTCGATACCAACCTCAGTAAGATCTTCAAAAGGGTCACCATTGTACAATGTCAACTTTTCTAACCACACAACCATTTTGTTCATACTCTCCAATTCCGATGAGTTCATCTTTGCCTCAGTCTGCTCTGTTACAAACGGACCAGTCAGTTTCACTTTCACCGTTAGCCTGCTGTCTGTTACGTTCAAACTGTACCCTGAAATTAATGTTAATTTTATATTACTTCCACTCATTACAGCAACTTTAATAACTTCGGTAAGTTCAATTATTGTGCCTACTAAGACGTACTGTAATAATTACAACCATGTTCAGCAGTGGAATTTCGAGGCCTGATGGTTGGATGCATGGATGGAATAATTACAACAACATAAGAATTCAGATTTATTGATTATTATTGCCTAGGTATCGATAAATCAGGTATTGGTAAAGGACTTTAATTGATAAGAAACTGTAAAGAAACTAATTACATTTTTTATCTAAGAGCTTATAAGCAGAATATAAGCGAATGAGGTTACAAACGCTTTTATTTCCAAGCATCTTTGTCATCGATGAGTCTATATCAATATGTTCTTTAACTTTTTTACATACGATTACATCAGATCTTCACAAGATATACCGAAATTTTGAACACAGAGATTTTGCATTTAAAAAGTTTGACGTCCCAACTCAGAATCACTAACGGTTACTTAAATAGCTCCTTAGTAAAAAATCACCATACAAATTATGTACTAAGGAGCGATTTAAATAACCGTTAGTGAGTCAGAGTTGGGGCGTAAGTGTCTAGGATGAAGCGTTTAGAAACAAATCCTTTATTATGCCTTGTGGTGTGGTGGAATTTCTTAGTCAAGTTACGTAGTGCACTCACATTTGACTTCTTTAGGGTTGACGGAAGAGTTCAGAACCACCTCTTCTTTTTCGTTGTACATCAGGAAGACCAGGGTAAAGAAGATCCAGCAGGCCAAGAGCAACGTCATTTTGATGTAGTGTTTTGCAAGTACCCACTAAAAGGAAAGATGATTGATGTATATAAGACATTTTCTAAACATAAAACGTTTCTATATGCATAGCAGATGAACATATAGACATATTGTGATGAGTGGCCAATGCAAACATTACTTGATTGCATTTATTTATTTAAATTAATTCAATTAAGAGTATAATTGAATTAATTGATTCAGGAATATAAAAATATTATGTTTTTAAAGATTGTAACATTGTAAAGGTTGTTTCTATAAGTTAATGTTAAAAGCAAGAACAAAGATCTTTTACAGCAGAAATAGCTGTAGGCCTGTAGCTCAGATATGCAATGGCATCACTGCTAGCCAGAATTAAGATTGGATTGACAACATTTCGTTTTTGATACAATCGGACTCAAAATCAAAACTAAATATGGTGTATGTCTCTTTAAGCCCAAATTAAATAGTAGTAAAATAATTTAATAGTTAATATAGCATTAACTTAAAAAGATTATCCAATCAAATCGGATATCGGGGTATAATCGGAGTCAAAATTGAAACTACTTACAAACAAATACCTAACTATTGTAGTTACCTTTGATGGTCTTTTAGGAATAGATCCGCATTCCAAACTGAAATAAAAAAAAAACTTATTTTAAAGTTCAATAGGATGTATTGATAAAGTTTTTGCTTTCGCTAATGTTTCAATTTGACTAGTTTTTCATCGTATTTTTCAGTTAACTATTGCTCAGAAATATTTATTTTCCAAAGAACAATGCCGAAAAATTATTTTTATTTTTTGTAGCGTCTTAAAACGTCAGTTACACCGAAGCAATTCAATATTTTTTTACGTTTTTTAAAATTAATATCTGTACCCGTATTACCCAGGGTAAAATAATTTTAATAATAAGTGATGAATTGACTAGAATAATAAGAATGATGTCGATATTGTCCATTTTCATGCGGTAAAAATGTTACCATTTCATACTTTTTTCCTTTAATGGTAGAAAATATATTTTGATAGTCGTACATATTTTCTGATTTTAATTATTTCATATTGTATAAAGTGAGTAATTTGGACAATCTTTAATAAAAAAGTAACATTCTGCTTGGACTTTTTTATTTTTGTATTTAAAAATATTTATTTTCGTCATTCTCGTGAAATTCTTTTAAGTAATTTAATTTTTCAGTAGTAGTAAAATGGCAACTTCTGAATCGTTTTTAAAATTGACGTTGACGTTTAGTGATCAAATCTTGACATCACTGTCATCACATACTCTTCCGGCATCGTTGTTTTGTTGTGTACCAGGTACTCTATGTTTAATACTTCTATGGTTATAAAACATTCAATATCAAAATACTTTGGTTCTGGGGTGTGCCTGCTGAAAATTCTTATATATCTAAGCTCAGAAATTAATGCTGTATTTTTTAGATTTTTTTTTATTTTAAGACGCTTAAGTTGAAAATGAAATAAAACTATGTATGGCAGTTGGGCATTGTTCTTTTGCTGCTACACCCAAAACTTTGAACTAAGTAAACATCTCCAAAATTGATTATACTAGATCAGAAGTTATTTATGAATAGCATTATAAGTCATCAGATCCACATCAACCTTTGTGTGAGAGTTTAACTCAGTAAAAGTCAGATCTAAGCAGGTTTATTGAGCAGTTTATTCGTAACCACTTAACTTCTATCAAATGCTAGATCAAGTCGACAACCCATGTGGCGCAATGGTTACCATACTGGACCGCCGCGCCGCCGCCGCGCCGGCCGCGCCGTTCTACGGGTCCTGGGTTCGATTCCCAGCGGGGCAGAAATTTGGATGATGAGTTTAAATTTCTGTTATGTCTTTGTATGTGGTTCGTGACACCCACGATATAGAAAAACCTACTGTGGGACTATGAGTGTGTAGCAGTAGGTATTTGTTTAAAAAATTCTCACCCAGACCCATTCCTCTTCGGAACCTGGATCTCCACGTCATCATGCTTCCCGTCAGGGTACGGCACGTCTTCAGCCACTCGAATGTTATTGTTCAGATGAGGCGCTGACTTCACCAGCGGTAGACGTTTCGTCTCATTCTTGCCTTTGAGTGGAACGTTCTCTGTTTTACCTGTTCGGGAAAACGTCAAATTGGAATCACTGTAGTAGTACAGTCACCTGCAGAGAAAAGTAGCTCATTTGTTTAAAAATGTATACGAACAGCAACGTTTCCGTTGCCTGTTGCTTTGTAAACAGATGGGTTATATCTGCAGGTGACTGTACATTAAGCCTGCGGCCGAACTACGCAGTGCGCAGGCGCTAAGGGTGGGGCTAAACAGCGTATTTGCTTTTGCTGTACGTCGCGTAAAATGTTTACGCTGCATTCGGTTTCATACGAAAGACCTATTTGTACCACACGGCGCGGCGACCCAAAATAAGTTTGACTTTAGTATGAAACAACATTTTACACGACTCATAGCTCAAAAAATACGCTCGTTTGGCCTCACCCTTAGAGTGAGGTCTATAAACCGTAGGTGCTTAGGCTGTATTTAGACTTAAAATTATCCGAATAAAAATAATGAGCTTATGTCAAACTTAACATTAGCCGTTTTGTATCACTTTTAAGTTTTTAACCCCCGACGAAAACAGAGGGGTGTTATAAGTTTAACGTGTATCCGTGGATTTGTAGGTATGTCTGTAGCTTAGAGTATATATAATATGTCTGTGGCATCGTATCTCCCAAACGGATGAACCTTTTGATCTAGTTTTTTTTATTGTGAGGTGACTTAATCGTGAGATTCGTGAGTGATTCTTAGTTATGTTTAGTATAAATGCAACTGTGGGGGGTTTTTTTAAATTTTAATTTAATGTTATTAATTTTTTCGTTTATCTAGTACATTTGAATTTTGTCTGAGTAAAGTTCAAGTCTAAGTGCACTTTATAGATATCTCCCTCAATACAGATAGAACGCAATCCATAGCCAGTAACCCTACATTGTGTCAATAATATAGCTAAGAAGTTAAAAATTTGACGTCATTATTTACTTGTTGATATTTCATCCACCACAAATATTGATTATTCTGCTGATTTGCTCAGTAAATTAGTGGGTCCGTAGTCCGTAGTTTTTCCTTGACGCCCTTTTATGGTTAGGTGACCTCATGTTTCTAGTTTATCGGCCTATTTGTTAAGCAAATATTTTCAGGAGTAATTTTGTTAGTTTATATGAAGGTGTTTGCTACATAATAGTTAGGTATTGAAAGTGAATAATTGCATTTCATATTATTTTCGTATTATTTCATACTATTTAGGTACTTGTTTTTATGTTAAAGTCAGTTTTTTTCATGAGCATTTGCCAGAAAATTTTTGTTGAATCTCAAAGGAGGCGTTGCGGTGGTTTATATTATGTATAATTTTATTTATGAATTGTGCTGTAAGGTAGAATCGTATTTTTACCCATCAGACATAGTTTAACACGAGTTTAACAAGCAGATATAATTGCAAACATAACCAGGTAATAATAAATTATTTATGAAGGCAGAAGGATTAAAATTATCCGCAATTTTCCTCATACTTGTAACAATACTGCATTGTTTTCGCAGTGTTATAATGGCGTCCAACATTGCACGTTTAAACATAACAAATCGATATGATTTTACTTTCTTACTATCATTATGAATGTTTTATTATAATTTGGAAAGGAATTGAATAAGTTGAATTCGTCGTATATTTTTTTGTAAATCTATGGGAAAAGAATGAATGAATCAGTTTCGTTATCCAAATTGTTCAATTTTCGGTTTGATTCTTGACACTCTTATACACTCTCTATACGTATACTTTGTACTTACTAAAATATAAAATAGATCAGTAGTCCATTTTAATGATAAAAAATGTAAAATGTTATTATAAATTTTTTATTTCGTTTTTCGGATTTTTTTGATAAAGAAATATACTAATTCAATAGTAAAAGTAAAACAATGTGTCATTTATTATTAACCATCACAATACATGACAAAGCACATTCGAAACTTGTGGTTTAAGTATGTATGTATGGGTAAATCGACTCTACGATGGTTAGTCGCAAAGGTTTATTATTATTGATATTTATAAGTTTAGGAACAGTGAAAAGGTTCGATATCTTCAAGCCAGCTATTTAATTTAAGTAATTTTTCACCAATTTTGTGGAGTATTTCGTTTTAAGGAGAAACCCTAATGATTCTATTTAGAGACTACAGTAAATTTTGAAATAGAATCTATAATATTTTTTGCGATCTTCTTATCGATAACAAACCCTGCCATTACCTACATTGAAATTTGCAAAAAAATATGAATTAGATTCGCCCTGTTTCATTCTATCTATAGATTACAAAGTGATCACACATTGTTCTCTAAATAGATCATGCAATCATGGCATCTCGTGTGATTTGACTGCTTGATCTAATCTGATGAAAAATAAATGTGCGATTCTTTGAATAGCCCTCAGTTTCACAATTTCGTACCTAAAATATCTCTCAGATAAACGATTACCTTCATGAGACAAGGTTTTTCCACATAATGAATAGAGTGAGAGATAAAAAATGTACCGTACCTACTTTTACTAAATTAATAACATCTTGACTTCATCTCTTCTTATCATCAGTCAGGTGGTTGCGGTCAAGGATTAATTTCATTTATACTCGGAAAAAAGGCTTTCAGAAGCCATGTATTGAAATATCAACCATCAAAAAAGTAAGAAAATGTTTTTGAACCAACCACACCAGTTAAGTCATTTTTAACCTGCATAGTCTTCACTGAAATAAAGCCACAGGTGAAAATATGGGTTTGTTTTTCACGTTATACAGGGTGGATTTTTGAGACGGGTCAGTAAGGGCAGGTACCTTAACCGTTATAGTTACAGGAAAACTTTCCTAGGAGACTATCCATAACTTTTTAAGATATTCTGAACTGCATTCACAGATTTTTGATAAAATGTACGGACAGCGAAAAAACTGCTAAAATCCAAAAAAATATATTTTTATGCCTATCGATCCTTCTTCGTATGGGGATCAAAATACTCTATGGGACCATTTAAGGTATGAGTACTAGAAATGTCAGAAAACGCTAAAAACATTTTCCATACATTTTGTACTGAAAAACGATAAATCAACTCGAAATATTCTTTATCGCCAAACAATCCTATTTCTTGCTACGGAAAGTTTTCTTTACTGCCCTTACTGACCCGTCTCAAAAATCCACCCTGTATACGCTCAAAGATACATTATAATTAAAATGCTCGTCACCTATTTAAGTTACTATATTCGAGTGATTTTATGAAGGTTTACTAAGTGACACTTCGTCTGTGATACGCGTGGCATGCAATTAAACAAAACAAAGTAATACAGGGCCATGACTGGATAACTAACATACATAATAACTTTATTTGATACATTTTGTAAATCGAATCCGAGTTCCAGTTCTGCTGGCAACGCATGAGCTACCAGGACATCATAAACATAAGTAGCTAAAATCTTAAATCGCACGAAAATCCGCATGCATAGCCTAGTATGTCGCATTTTACACATAATGGCGCATGGCGTCTGGTCGTCGACACACTTGCAAAGAACCGGATTTAACCGGTTTAAAATAGCTTCGAGCTCGTCTGCATGCATTGGATTGGATCAGAATGAAAAGAGAAAAACTATAATCCGTGGTACTAACTACGCTCATGATTTTAAACTATATAAGTTGGAAGTCTATACATTGGAAGTATATAACTATATAAGGTGGAAATTAAACTGTTTTTAACCGACTTCAAAAAAGGAGGAGGTTCTCAATTTGGTTGTATTTTTTAAATGTTTGTTACGACAGAATTCCGTCATTTATCAATCGATTACAATTTGTTTTATTTATTTGGAAGGCTACTCTTCCAAATTGATTGCATGTCTATAAAATGTCAAAATACAGTTCTGATGATGGGATCCGTGAGGACCTGAGGGAACCTCTCAAATATTATAAAGAAAGAAAGAGAGAAAAATATTTATTCACGACTTTAAAGAGTATAGATTTAAGTACCTAACTAAAACAACAAAAAATATAAAAGCATCTTAAAAGTAGGTACTAGAAATACAATAAAATACAACAAACCAAAAAGTAAAAATGAAGAAAACAAAAAAAAAACAAAAAAAAGCTTCAATAATTTACTTCTACCCTCCACCAACTATACTAAACTAAGAAATCTGTGTTGCAGTATAAAACCGTAAAACGGACCGAACTCAGCGACAGCCGTGATAATAACGGCACTGATTTTCAGTTCGGACCTTATACCGCTCACCCAGTAATACAACGGCACATCTACGTTTGTCATATTTTATAGAAACGAATTTCATAAAGATGTTGAAAACTAATTTATGGGTTCTTTTTACGTTTTTTACAGATCGTATGGGTTTGGTTACTAGTAGGTATAGACATTAACACATATTTACCACTATGTAGATTATGTACTTTTAAACACGTATATATACCATATAAACTCAATTTTCCATTTTTTGCAGATGTGCCATTATATTACTAGGTGAGCGATATGTAGATGAGGAATAAGCCCAATTGGAAAATCCTACCTTAAAACAAAATTGACCTTACACACAATTGAATATAAACAAAGATTTAAGTCATTTTGTCTTATTTATAAACATTTCAAGGCTACGCGGGACGATGTAACCTTGTATATTTATTATGCATTGCTTGTTAGCTCGCAAATCTTGCAATGCTTTATGAATGAGCCTTTATCCTTTAAGCTGCAATGATTCACAGCGGCTTGTTATATACAAATATATGTATAACCACGACATTATATAACTATCATTTTATATTGACAAAATATTTACTGCCATACTGGAAAAGTTGCAAGGATTTTTCATGAAATTTTCAGCAAATAATATTTTTAAAAATTTTCACAGCAATAATTTATTATATAGTGCTTAATAATCAAATTAGACATTACGAAGTAAGCTTTTGCCCTAAGGCATAAGGTCCTATACTGAATTAAGTTCAATGAGCTTCAACTCCTGTTAACTTACTTATAATCTTGGATTAACAAAAAATAACCGGCTTCAAAATTAGGGTTAACTCAAACTACTCGCCAGATCTCGCTCAAATTTAAGTGGGACCACATGACAAGCACCAGCTTTCGATTAAAAAAAGAATCATCAAAATCGGTTCACCCAGTCGAAAGTACTGAGGTAACAAACATAAAAAATACAGTCGAATTGAATACCTCCTCCTTTTTTGAAGTCGGTTAAAAATCACGTACATCAGACGAATCATAATAAATAAATAAAAACGAATATAAGTGTTATAGACTTCTTAATTCTTAAAGTGTTTATTTTGACCACATCTTCAAGGGTAGGGATATTCGAAGCGTGATCGTGCCAAAAATATATGAAGGTATTTATCGCGAGACAATTTTCTTGGCATAAATCTGCGAATCGTATGGCATTGTTATCGTGTGTATTTATAAATATACTAGCTGACTCAGCAAATGCTGTTCTGCCAAAATTTTCTGGAAGGGACACCCTGATCACCTAGCGGTATGAAATATACTTTACGACCTATTCTCATATCTCCCAAATATCCACAAAAAATTTCACAAAAATCTGTCGAGCTTCCCAACAGTGAAAGAATTTTTCAAATCGGTTCAGTAGTTTCGGAGCCTATTCAATGCAAACAATCAAATCAAATTCCTCTTTATAATATTAGTATAGAAGTATAGATGTGTTCCATTCATCCTAAAGTCCAAGGCAATACCTGGGTGCCCCAAGCTTGTGATTTTCTTATTTGATTCTTGTTTGGATGTAGATGTAGTAGATGATAGACTCTGTACCATCAAACTGACTGCGATAGTCTTAGTACATTGTAATAACACTATTTAAATCTACATATAAACCAAACGAACAATTGTTACTCCAACTTTAATTTGACTCTTAATCCATCAAGTTTTTCTTAAACACCGTATGTATGTCGCGTGAAGAACCTATGTTTGATCACTGGTATGTAACATTTGCTAAACAATCTTGCTGTGGTGTGGTGCTGATGCTTGAACATTGATTTACATTACTATCTTCTTTGGTGAAGACTATAATTATGTAGTAAGGAAGTCACGGGAAGATGTTCAGGCGATCTACAATGGGCAATAATTTAGTAAAAAGAACAACTCACCATATTCCTTCTCATAGCGTTGTCGAAACGGTGCCAGTTCTGGATCATACTTGATTTTCTTCGGCAACCCGAGCCAGACTTGAAGCGCCTCTGCTGTCAGCTCCCCAGTGGAGACCAGGGAATACTGGCTCCGACTCAGCTCAGGAGTGGACTGCTTCCTGGAGAACCCAGCCCATTCCTTAACATTTCTGAACACTTTCTCCATTTCGGTTATCCGTTGAAGAACACGGTTTACATGGAATTTGTTTAGAGTCCATTAATCTGATTTTTAGTAGTTGGAATTGGAATAAAATCGCACTGGAAATTTGGAAACTGCACTGGAATTTTGGCTAGATCTGTGTGGATGACGGATTGTCTGTTATGACATGTTATATAGTTTTAAGATGAGAACTGTAGAGAGGAAAATATAACACTGCGTAAAGTCTACATTATGCCAAACTTAAGGAGTAAAAATTTGATAAAAAAATCGGATTCAATCGGGGTCCTTGCCCGTGATTGCATGATAGTTTTTTTTTCAGTTCATACATAATTTTCTCAACGATAAAGTTCTAATTTTCTCTATAAAAAATGTTAAGGCAGGTGACTACGACACAGCAGGTCGACCTTCCGGTAGATAGAAGTCTGCATCCCGATTACCGAGGCTCTAAGGTAGGCACGATAGTGGAATGGAAGCAGCTCGTCAGCTCCAAGGCTTGGCAGAACAGGCATGATCTTCAATGATGAAGAAAACAGAGAAGAATACTGTAGGATCTAATGTGTGATATTGGCTACCCTGGAACTAAAGTGGTCTATGTTACAATATATAAAAGTGAGTGAAATTAACATTTAGAATCCATAAGAAGTTTAAAAAAGTGATATAGTTATTGAATTCTTGTGTTGATTTAGATTTTAGAGATTGGGTTGTACTGAAGCTGCATAGACCACTTTTATGAAGATGCGTTTATATTTTTCAGATCAATAATGAACATATACGCATTTTATCAAATATGTTACATACAATGATATATTGTGTCTCTACTGTGGGAAATATCGATGATTCATTGTGATACTTTGTACCATAGCGCAGTATAAATATAGATCATATTATACCTTATATTGTGACCATAGTCTATACTTACATGTGTAAATTTGTGTTATTATTTATATTTAACTAGCTACCTGGACAGACTTCGTTCTGTCAAAAGTTTTTTTTTTTGAGATGTAAGCTATCCTATCTTTCAAGTTGGATCAAACTGCACACGGTGTGCAAAGATTAAAATCGGTTAAGTAGTTTAGGAGTCCATCGTGGACAAACAACGTGACACGTAATTTATATATATTAAGATAGACAAATAGTTTATTAGATAGTCATTATTTATTAGCTGGTTCATTGACCTTCAACATAATTTTCGAGTGTATTTTTAATTTCTCACGCCCCAACTCAGAGTCACTAATTCTCAATGGACTAATTGACATTTTTGTTTATTGCGGCTAATAAAATTATGAAGGTACTTAAATGGCTATTTTTCACGAATTACTTAAAAATGCGTTTTTAAATATTGTAGCCGTGGCTGCTTAGATATATTTTAATATTTTCTATAACAAATTGTTTTTATTGGTTTTAGCTAAAAAAACGCTTTAAATTGTCATGGCGCCTCTAATGACGTCACCCCATCTAATCATGGCAGACAAAATAACATGAAAATGCAATTAACAGGCTTGCAGAAAATCACATCAAATTGGATTATATCTAATTAATTATACTTTACTCATTCAATCGTATTGAAAATATAAAAAAATGAGAAACGCTTACACACTCAAACCCCATCCCAGGATTCTCTGTATCGCGGGTACAACACAAAACACAACACAGATTAAACATGACTAAAACAAATAACATAATATCTGTGACATGCCTGTCCCGGTAATTGAACCCGGGATTGCTTCGCAGGAGATACGAGCATAGACATAATACTACTAGACTAGACAAGCGGGCCTTCTTTGCGTCACGCTATTAGAAAGAGAAAGAGACCAAGGAGACTCGCGTAACTCGTAAGTAAGACTAAGTAAGAGGTTTACCTCCTGCCTTTCTTCGCAGCGTGACGGTTTCACTTTCATATGCTCAGATACCTTGCCTAGTCTAGTAGTATTATGTCTATGGATACGAGATAGAACCTTTGGCGACATAAAGTCAAAATTAAATAAGTTCTGTAAATGGTTAGGTACCTTGTAGCAACTGATATAAATCCAAGTTCAATTTCATCACTTAAATGAAACATAATGAGGATTTTTTAGTTAAATTCCACTATTAAAAAAATTTCAAGGTACCTAAGTAACCGAATTGCATAGACTCAGTTTGGTACTGCTTACGAGTAGTTACTGCGTATAAAAATCAGTTGTTTGAAGAAAGAATTACGTACAGTCAGAAAAAAATGAAAACAAGATTATTAACAATGGAAAATAAAACCTAATTAAAATGAGAATCGAGAATAAAACTAAGACACGAAGCGAAATCAGCCAAAGAATAAATCCATGCGCCTACGTGAAAATGGTTCTCATTTTGAGCATTTTATAGTTTAAATACGAGTCAACCATTTTTTTTGATAGTAGGTAAGTGGGAATTTAACAATACTTACAAAAAATTTCAAATAACTAATATTTTTTGGTGTTCCTTTGATTTAAGATACTGTGTTGCCTGAAATAAATTGATCCTTATGAATGACCCTTTTGGTTGGTAGGTATCATAAAATACAGGATGTTTTATTTTTCAAATTTAATTTTCATCAACAGTTCGATCCCCGGCTCAAGCAGGCGATTTTTCAAAAATCTTTGAATGCAGTTTTAATTATTTTTGAAAATAAAGGAATGTTTTCTTTCAGTAAAATTTGCCATCATCAATATTCAGGGTATTTTTCCTCCAGCCGCTGTCTTTAATTTCCACCCTGTAGGTATATTTTCTCTCTATACCGCCATTGCTGATATCTGCTTGACCGAAGGTTGACTAGTAGATAATGCTTTTTAACAGCCTTCAAATATGATGAGGTATTCAATTCGACTGTATTTTTTGACTGTATTACTTTAATGTTTGTTACCTTAGAACTTTCGACTGGGTGAACCGATTTTGATGATTATTTTTTTAATCGAAAGCTAGTGCTTGTGGTCCCAATTAAATTTGAGCTAGATCTGACGAGATTAAATAGCATTATGTTCGCCTTTTCTACCACATTGTTAATGGTATAATGAAGTTTAAATAAATGAAAAAATAAAATTAACATGTTTGTTTAGAACTGTACGACTGGTCTGTATTCGGTATAATATACAAATAATGACTGGTTGTTTTCCACTGATTCCGATTCGCACCCACGCTCAACACATTAATGGTTTGACTTTAACGACGTGATAATAACACTTATTTCACGTGAATACGATTACAACTCCATTACATATGCGTTAGATTTCTAGGAGTAGGTACCTACTGTGTATCTGTAAGTAACATATTATCTAAAACCATAGTTTTATATGAACACTAGCTGATTCAGGAAACGCTGTTCTGCCAAAAATTTTCTAGATAGGCACAATCTAATCATCTCTCGCAGTGGTAGTCAACCTTTTTAGGGTTCCGTAGCCAAATGGCAAAAAACGGAACCCTTATAGATTCGTCATGTCTGTCTGTCTGTCTGTCTGTCTGTCTGTCCGTCCGTCCGTATGTCACAGCCACTTTTTTCCGAAACTTTAGGAACTATACTGTTGAAACTTGGTAAGTAGATGTATTCTGTGAACCGCATTAAGATTTTCACACAAAAATAGAAAAAAAATAATAAATTTTGGGGGTTCCCCATACTTAGAACTGAAACTCAAAAATTTTTTTTTCATCAAACCAATACGTGTGGGGTATCTATGAATAGGTCTTCAAAAATGATATTGAGGTTTCTTATATAATTTTTTTCTAAACTGAATAGTTTGCGCGAGAGACACTTCCAAAGTGGTAAAATGTGTGTCCCCCCCCCCCCCCCCCCCCACCCCGTAACTTCTAAAATAAGAGAATGATAAAACTAAAAAAAATATATGATGTACATTACCATGCAAACTTCCAACGAAAATTGGCTTGAACGAGATCTAGTAAGTAGTTTTTTTTTAATACGTCATAAATCGTAAACCGCAATTTACCTCGATCAAAGTTACAACGAACTTCAAGAACTTTTATATTATGTTACTTGCTGCTACGGAACCCTTCATGGGCGATTCCGACTCGCACTTGGCCGCTTTTTTTTCATACGAGCCACAAACACGTGTTAGTCATGCTGTCGCGGGCCGCATAGCAAAGAAAAAAAGGTATTGTTTTCTTAAGTTTTCGCGATTATCTATACTAATATTATAAAGAGGAAAGATTTGATTGTTTGTTTGCATTGAATAGACTCCGAAACTACTGAACCGATTTGAAAAATTCTTTCACTGTCGGGAAACTACACTATCCCCGAGTGACATAGGCTACATTATATTTTCAAAAAAATTAGAGATCCTTAATAAAACTCCAATAATGTAACCCAAGGTGTAAAAAAATAAGATAACCGAAGCAAAGCGAGGGCGGTTACTCGTTATATAATAAATACGGAAGAAGAAAGAAGAAAGAACGAAAACGGAAGAAAGGGGTAACCCAGATGGGTCAACTACAAAAGTCTGGCGGGCCGCACGTTGAGTACAGCTGATCTAGCGGGATGAAATATACTTTACGACCTATTCTCATATCTAATTTGCCGCATTTTTCGGGATAATAAATACCCTTTAATTATGTTATTCAAGCTCTTGGTCTACTTGGTGTGCTAAATTCATGAACCTCCGTTCAGTAATCTTTGCGTGGAAATGGCGGAGATCTGATGCAACAAACATAAAAAATACAGTCGATTCGGTTTTGAAACTCCCCATTTTTTAATAAAAAATACCTTACCTTTGTATCACAAGAAGAACAATGTCATATTTATTATAGCCCTTAAAATGTTAGCATTTCCCGTAAAATTTATTATCGCGAATTTGAATTTAAAGTCAACCCACCACGAAATCCACGACATTATTTTAACAGCTTATGTATGACTACACAAAAACAAAGATCTAAGTTTATGTCCCACGAGTAAGTAATAAGTACGAGTATGACAAGGCAATGAAGTCAAACATAAAATGTAACTGGGCCCAATACTGCTTAATCTTACTTTGTAATATTTCTTTGTTATTTCTATACTCGTGCTTTGTCCGCTTATTGGCTCGCGTTTTCCGGGATAATAAATAATAAATATAATAATAAATCTAATAATAAATAATAATAAATACCCTGGGTTATTCCAGGTAATCTGGTATGTTCAATTTCTTGAAAATCCGTTCAGTAGTTTTCGCGTGAAAAAGTAGCAAACAAATGAAACAAACAAACATCCATACAAAGTTTCAAAAGAGACTGGCACTTTTGGGCTACCAACCGAAAAAAGTAAAATTGGAGTTTAAAATTACAACGAGGGCGGTTACTCGTAAGTAAGATTAATAAATAAAAAGTTAATTGTTATCATCGTATTTTATATTAAAATTCATATCTATTACTTCCTAACGATTTTTTTCGCCTGTTTAAATAATCTCACTTTTAAATAATTACCAAATCTCTTATTATTTTACTCAAAGATTGTCAAAATTCGTCCAATTTTCCCAAGCCCAAGATTACAATGAAACCATCCCAGTGATCCCAGTCTCCTAGGACTTAATGACATAATTAATTATTCTTTAGAAACTATGGAAACATGAACATAACAATATGTAGGTAGTATTACCCCTTAAAGCTCATGGTTTATGGGATATTTGTGTATTATCAAAGATTTGAGAGTTCCTATCTCAAATGGTCTAATTCTATGAGAGGACCCGAGTCCCAATAGTAGACTGTAAACTAGTGAAATATGCTTCGTTCCTTCAATATCCTCAGGAAACTACATTTTTAAAAAGAAAGCAATAACAATTTACATTAGATAACATAGACATGTAGGTACTGCAAACACTGGAGAGCTGAAAACAACTGAATCATTCAAAAGGCCATCCATCCTGATTGCTTATTCAACGAATGTCCTATTCAAGCAAGACGCTCGTAAGTACAGAAAGGGCCATTGTTCGTTCTCCTGAGCTGCATAAATGATCCTCACTTGTTTTTGATGCAACATTGTCTTTTACCTATAGGTATAACTATAAATTTTAAAATAACAAACTCCTGACTCGTTTATTTTATTATTTACGAGTAACCGCCCTCGCTTTGCTTCGGTTTTCTTATTTATTTACACCTTGGGTTACATTATTGGAGTTTTATTAAAGATCCCAAATAAAAAAAATATATATAATATAGCCTATGTCACCCGGGGATAGTGAAAAAAAATTCAAATCGGTTCAGTATCTTCGGAGTCTATTTAATGCAAACAAACAATCAAATCTATCCTCTTTATAATATTATCTACTATTCAGTTCAAAGGTCGAAGTAATAAGAAAATAATAATTCTTGACAAAAAATAACAGACTTCAAAATTACGGATAACTCAAAAACTAATCGTCATATCTTGCTCAAAAAATCAGTACCCGACGACGACCAAACAATCAAACCTAGCCTAGCTGGTAGCCTAGTTGGTAGCGACCCTGCCTGCGAAGCGAGGTGTCTCGGGGTTTGATTCCCGGCTGGGGCAGATAAATTTGTACTCGGGTCATGAGTGTGATTGTGATGTCAATGTGGTACCTATAATATGACGTGTCGTCCATGCCACCCGCGATACACCTACTGCGGGGATCCGGGATATGAGTGTGTTAGCGTTTATTATTATTATTAATTATGTTAATGAATAGGGGCCATCCATAAATTACGTCACACGTTAGGGGGGAGGGAGGGGGTCGATGAAGTGTGACATCGTGTGACAAGGGGTGGGAGGGGGTCCTAAAATTCGTGACGTCACATTTCAAAATCGAATAATTGGTATGTACTATAGGTAAATATTAAAAAAAAATGGAAATAAAACTTATTTCGGAACAGGTGTTTTAATTTAATAATTTCTAGGTGTAAAATGTCATAATATGTGACGTCACACTAGGGGGGGAGGTCTCACAGATGTGACCAGCTGTGACAAGGGGGGGTAGGGGTCAAAAAGTCATGAAATTAGTGTGACGTAATTTATGGATGGCCCCATACATTATTTTTTATGTAAAGAACAATGCCCAACTGCCATACATAGTTTTATTTCATTTTCAACTTAAGCGTCTTAAAATAAAAAAAAATCTAAAAAATACAGCATTAATTTCTGAGCTTAGATATATAAGAATTTTCAGCAGGCACACCCCAGAACCAAAGTATTTTGATATTGAATGTTTTATAACCATAGAAGTATTATACATAGAGTACCTGGTACACAACAAAACAACGATGCCGGAAGAGTATGTGATGTCAAGATTTGATCACTAAACGTCAACGTCAATTTTAAAAACGATTCAGAAGTTGCCATTTTACTACTACTGAACGATTAAATTACTTAAAAGAATTTCATGAGTATGACGAAAATAAATATTTTTAAATATAAAAATAAAAAAGTTTAAGCAGAATGTTACTTTTTTTATTAAATATTGCCCAAATTACTCACTTTATACAATATGAAATAATTAAAATCAGAAAATATGTACGACTATCAAAATATATTTTCTACCATTATAGGAAAAAAGTATGAAATGGTAACATTTTTACCGCATGAAAATGGACAATATCGACATCATTGTTATTATTATAGTCAATTCATCACTTATTATTAAAATTATTTTACCCCGGGTAATACGGGTACAGATATTAATTTTAAAATACGTAAAAAAATATTGAATTGCTTCGGTGTAACTGACGTTTTAAGACGCTACAAAAAATAAAAATAATTTTTCGGCAATGTTCTTTATGACAGGAAGGCGATACCCTTAGCTTTCGTAACAACATATAACCTGATATGTAGCATTGCTTACCGACCATCTCATGAAGCTCATATTACAATCACAACTACACCGTTCCTAGTATCACATGGACATGTGATACTCTCAATCGTTATATTTATTCTTTTATCATCATCATCATAATAATAATTATCACTATCATCAACATCATTAGCATCATCAACATTAACATCATCGTCATCTTAATTCTCATTAATATCAGCACCTAAGTAATAGGTGTCACAATTCAGAGTCACTAACGGTTACTTAAATCGATCCTCAGTACAGATTTTTTATGGTGATTCTTTATTAAGGAGCTATTAAAGTAACCGTTAGTGACTCTGAGCTGGGGCGTGGTTTATTCCTGACTCCAACAAACTCCCCATTGGTGAAGATTTACATATTTTCCTAAAATCCTCACCAACAAAATAAACAAAGCCTACCGAATACCAAATGCGAGTCGGACTCGCGAACCGAGGAGAAGGAAAAGCACAAGATTGTGGAATCGAAAATTGGTTCTATGAAAAAATACAACAAACTTTACTTTGCCGTTGGAAAACTGACATTTATTTATGGAAATAGCCGGCAAATGAGATGACGATCCACCTGATGGTAAGTGGCTATCGTCGCCCATGGACATCAGCAACACTAAAGGCATCACTGATGCGTTTCCGGCCAAGAAAGAGAGAAGAAAAAGAAAGATGGAATCTCGATACATCGTTGTCGTAGTTATGGCATTGTGTTAGTGGCACCCATAGACATCAGTAACACTTTAAACGTCACCGATGCGTTGCTAGCAAATCAATAAGAGACAGAGATATAAATAATCCTACTTATCACGCTCTCTTAGGGTCTTTAACACTAATAAAACAAGGCGTTATGTTATGAACCACTGTAAAAACTTAAATATTTACGTCCGAGATGTTTAGTATGGAGTAAAAAAATATTAGAAAAGTACCCAAAAATTCCCAGAAGAATTCTCCTCTTACAACCGAAAATTCACACGCAGGGAAATATAGCAATAAAGACTTTACGGATGTTAACAAATTCCTGTTTATACTTGGAGTGAGATACGTAACGAACGATTCATATGCATCGTAAAATAAATATTTATAAACATTTATCATTGTTTATATACCAGACAAGACGTGGGACTGCAGTAAATGTGACAGCTTATAGCGTACTTCCATCATAAACACGTGATTTGACCAGATGTCACGTTTGAGGATAGAGATGGAACTACTGGTTTGTATGCAGTTATCTTCCATAGTTAGGTCAAGGGGAACTTATGACTTCAAGCTTCAACAATAAGCTTCAGCCAATTCAGCCATTAATGGCCCACTGACTGAGCACAGGTTTTTCCTCTTGAGAAGGCCTAGTGCATACTCCAACTCTACCACGATGCTCCAGTGTGGTGAAGGCCTGGTTAGAAGCTAACTCGGTTTATTTAGAGTGGCAAGGAAGAGATTTCTTACCTGAGACAACTTGTGGCATTCTACGTAAGTGAAGCCTATAGATTGATTTGATAAATTGAAACGCTATTATATGCGATACTAGCAGTTGCCCTCGCTTCGCTTCGGCAAAAATAGTAGGTAGGTACTTTAGTTGACTTACAGAACACACTCTTAAAGCAGCATGATTGATCATTAGAACCGCATTACAATGAAAGGTCAATACACCACATAACGTTTCAATATTTTAGGGTTCCTTACCTCAAAAGAAAAAAACACGGTTCCCATAAGATCACTCACTCCATTGCCCGTCTGTTTGTCTGTTTCTCAAGACCTTTTTTCGCAGGAACGCGTGAAGGTAACCAATTAAAATTAATATCCAATACTCAGATCTGCAGTCCCTAGGAGCTGTGAAAAGATCAATATTCTATGTCGTCAACGCTTTCAAAAGACACTCGGCTAGAAGAAATGTCTTAGGTATAACATAGGTTAAAGAAAAAATCTGAAAACTGTTTTGTAAGTAGGTATCACAAAGAGCATGATTTTACACCTCTTTGCAAACTTGGTAATTTGATCAGGGCCTATGTTGATATATGGGGACGACAGTTTTTCAACGGCAAAGTTATGTTTGTTTCTTAATTCCATTTATCTTTTCGTTACATAGCTACTTTAGGTTTCACTAAATAGTTAAGTTAGGTTCAACAATCCTAGCTCGCACTTGGCCGGTTGCTTTTACTTATTATTATTATTTCATGATATTATTTTCTAATGTTTGTGTTTCCTGCTTAACCCATAGTAAATTACACTGAATAAATAGTTTTTATGATGCCGTATGGCTAATCCATCAGTATTTCACATTACATACCTACATGATAGGTACCCAGACTTTAAAAAAAGTAGTAATCCTTCTACAACGTACAATCTATGTCTATATCCAAACACATCAAAATTGGTTCAGCGGTGCGAGAGAGTTAAGGTTAATTCGATGAGTTACGTGTGAATGATAATAAAGGAGGCAACACATTTTCGCATTTATTACATTGTAGTTTTGGCAAACCAATAATTCGGCAAAGGGGAGATATTGCTTCACATAAAATGAGAAAATTCAGCTCTCAGCACTCTCAACACGATGTTCCTAAGGATATTATGCATTACAATTTTTAATTAATACCATTATTACCATTATTATTTCTCCATGGGTTTCTCCTGGATAGCTACCACCCTTGAGCATGAGTCAGCCGCCAAACGATTCGTCGTATTCCGGCTGAGGGCTTGAGAGTCAGTTCTTTCTTTCTTTTTCTTTCCTCTTTCTTGGCTGGCAACTCATCAGTGATGCCTTTGGTGTTGCTGATGTCCATGGGCGACGATAGCCACTTACCATCAGGTGGACGGTCAGCTCGTTTGTCGGTTATTTCCGTAAAAAAATCACGAAACAGTTATTTCAAATAACAATCCTAAGCTTCATGACACGTCGCAATACGCTTTACGTATGTGAAGTTATGTATTTTATTATCAACTAGCAGTTGCCCTCGCTTCGCTTCGGCAAAAATAGTAGGTAGGTACTTTAGTTGACTTACAGAACACACTCTTAAAGCAGCATGATTGATCATTAGAACCGCATTACAATGAAAGGTCAATACACCACATAACGTTTCAATATTTTAGGGTTCCTTACCTCAAAAGAAAAAAACACGGTTCCCATAAGATCACTCACTCCATTGCCCGTCTGTTTGTCTGTTTCTCAAGACCTTTTTTCGCAGGAACGCGTGAAGGTAACCAATTAAAATTAATATCCAATACTCAGATCTGCAGTCCCTAGGAGCTGTGAAAAGATCAATATTCTATGTCGTCAACGCTTTCAAAAGACACTCGGCTAGAAGAAATGTCTTAGGTATAACATAGGTTAAAGAAAAAATCTGAAAACTGTTTTGTAAGTAGGTATCACAAAGAGCATGATTTTACACCTCTTTGCAAACTTGGTAATTTGATCAGGGCCTATGTTGATATATGGGGACGACAGTTTTTCAACGGCAAAGTTATGTTTGTTTCTTAATTCCATTTATCTTTTCGTTACATAGCTACTTTAGGTTTCACTAAATAGTTAAGTTAGGTTCAACAATCCTAGCTCGCACTTGGCCGGTTGCTTTTACTTATTATTATTATTTCATGATATTATTTTCTAATGTTTGTGTTTCCTGCTTAACCCATAGTAAATTACACTGAATAAATAGTTTTTATGATGCCGTATGGCTAATCCATCAGTATTTCACATTACATACCTACATGATAGGTACCCAGACTTTAAAAAAAGTAGTAATCCTTCTACAACGTACAATCTATGTCTATATCCAAACACATCAAAATTGGTTCAGCGGTGCGAGAGAGTTAAGGTTAATTCGATGAGTTACGTGTGAATGATAATAAAGGAGGCAACACATTTTCGCATTTATTACATTGTAGTTTTGGCAAACCAATAATTCGGCAAAGGGGAGATATTGCTTCACATAAAATGAGAAAATTCAGCTCTCAGCACTCTCAACACGATGTTCCTAAGGATATTATGCATTACAATTTTTAATTAATACCATTATTACCATTATTATTTCTCCATGGGTTTCTCCTGGATAGCTACCACCCTTGAGCATGAGTCAGCCGCCAAACGATTCGTCGTATTCCGGCTGAGGGCTTGAGAGTCAGTTCTTTCTTTCTTTTTCTTTCCTCTTTCTTGGCTGGCAACTCATCAGTGATGCCTTTGGTGTTGCTGATGTCCATGGGCGACGATAGCCACTTACCATCAGGTGGACGGTCAGCTCGTTTGTCGGTTATTTCCGTAAAAAAATCACGAAACAGTTATTTCAAATAACAATCCTAAGCTTCATGACACGTCGCAATACGCTTTACGTATGTGAAGTTATGTATTTTATTATCAATGAAGAAAAGGTTTTGTAAGTTTAAACAAATCGACTCATATTTTATTTTCTCGCTTTGTTATGGAACCCAAAAAATATCCTACAATTTAAGTTGAAGACCCGATATCGTAGTATAGTCCTGTTGAAATCCTTTCAGTGGTTTCAGAGATAAGTGGCGATAAAGAAACAGACAAACAAAAATGATCAAAAACTTATTTTTCAGTTTTGATATCGTGCAAGTAACTGAATTTACAACATGAAAAATGCAGTTATTTCGGAATCGCAGACGGACTCTTCAATTTTATTTATTTGTAGGTAAAAAAGTGGTTTGCATGTACAGCGCCATCTAGTGGCCAAGATAGTAATCGATCGGTTACTCATACATAATTAATTTGCGCTTTTCCACCATTTCCAAGGTGAAATTAATAAAATGCTGAAATTATATTGGAGCACATAGATACGCAAAAAACATGCTCTCGAAAACAAAATAAGAAAATAGATATCCACTCGGTAATATGGATTTGAATTAATGAAAAAAATAACCTTTAAATGCATTTTATGGTCTTTCCATGTCATATAAGTAAAAACTAAGATATGCATGTATTACTCTTTTTGTACGGAGAAAACGTTTTTTATTATTTAAAACAAATCAGCTGCCTTTTTTTTATTTTTCCATACAAAATATCCCTAAGGAACCCTTTGGTGTGGAACCATAAAAAGTAGCTTAAATACTAAGTTGAAGACTTTTCAATATCTTAGTAAAAGTCGTGTTAAAATTTGTTCAGTGGTTTCAGAGATTTGCGGAGACAAACAAACAGACAGACAGGAAAATTTTTTAAAAACTCATTTTTCGGTATTGGTATCGTGCAAGTAACGATTTGCAACTTGAAAAAATCATTTTTAAAATCACAGTTTAACTCTTCAATTTTATTATTAGTATAGATATAGATAGATATAGATGAAGAAAAGGTTTTGTAAGTTTAAACAAATCGACTCATATTTTATTTTCTCGCTTTGTTATGGAACCCAAAAAATATCCTACAATTTAAGTTGAAGACCCGATATCGTAGTATAGTCCTGTTGAAATCCTTTCAGTGGTTTCAGAGATAAGTGGCGATAAAGAAACAGACAAACAAAAATGATCAAAAACTTATTTTTCAGTTTTGATATCGTGCAAGTAACTGAATTTACAACATGAAAAATGCAGTTATTTCGGAATCGCAGACGGACTCTTCAATTTTATTTATTTGTAGGTAAAAAAGTGGTTTGCATGTACAGCGCCATCTAGTGGCCAAGATAGTAATCGATCGGTTACTCATACATAATTAATTTGCGCTTTTCCACCATTTCCAAGGTGAAATTAATAAAATGCTGAAATTATATTGGAGCACATAGATACGCAAAAAACATGCTCTCGAAAACAAAATAAGAAAATAGATATCCACTCGGTAATATGGATTTGAATTAATGAAAAAAATAACCTTTAAATGCATTTTATGGTCTTTCCATGTCATATAAGTAAAAACTAAGATATGCATGTATTACTCTTTTTGTACGGAGAAAACGTTTTTTATTATTTAAAACAAATCAGCTGCCTTTTTTTTATTTTTCCATACAAAATATCCCTAAGGAACCCTTTGGTGTGGAACCATAAAAAGTAGCTTAAATACTAAGTTGAAGACTTTTCAATATCTTAGTAAAAGTCGTGTTAAAATTTGTTCAGTGGTTTCAGAGATTTGCGGAGACAAACAAACAGACAGACAGGAAAATTTTTTAAAAACTCATTTTTCGGTATTGGTATCGTGCAAGTAACGATTTGCAACTTGAAAAAATCATTTTTAAAATCACAGTTTAACTCTTCAATTTTATTATTAGTATAGATGAAGAAAAGGTTTTGTAAGTTTAAACAAATCGACTCATATTTTATTTTCTCGCTTTGTTATGGAACCCAAAAAATATCCTACAATTTAAGTTGAAGACCCGATATCGTAGTATAGTCCTGTTGAAATCCTTTCAGTGGTTTCAGAGATAAGTGGCGATAAAGAAACAGACAAACAAAAATGATCAAAAACTTATTTTTCAGTTTTGATATCGTGCAAGTAACTGAATTTACAACATGAAAAATGCAGTTATTTCGGAATCGCAGACGGACTCTTCAATTTTATTTATTTGTAGGTAAAAAAGTGGTTTGCATGTACAGCGCCATCTAGTGGCCAAGATAGTAATCGATCGGTTACTCATACATAATTAATTTGCGCTTTTCCACCATTTCCAAGGTGAAATTAATAAAATGCTGAAATTATATTGGAGCACATAGATACGCAAAAAACATGCTCTCGAAAACAAAATAAGAAAATAGATATCCACTCGGTAATATGGATTTGAATTAATGAAAAAAATAACCTTTAAATGCATTTTATGGTCTTTCCATGTCATATAAGTAAAAACTAAGATATGCATGTATTACTCTTTTTGTACGGAGAAAACGTTTTTTATTATTTAAAACAAATCAGCTGCCTTTTTTTTATTTTTCCATACAAAATATCCCTAAGGAACCCTTTGGTGTGGAACCATAAAAAGTAGCTTAAATACTAAGTTGAAGACTTTTCAATATCTTAGTAAAAGTCGTGTTAAAATTTGTTCAGTGGTTTCAGAGATTTGCGGAGACAAACAAACAGACAGACAGGAAAATTTTTTAAAAACTCATTTTTCGGTATTGGTATCGTGCAAGTAACGATTTGCAACTTGAAAAAATCATTTTTAAAATCACAGTTTAACTCTTCAATTTTATTATTAGTATAGATAGATATAGATGAAGAAAAGGTTTTGTAAGTTTAAACAAATCGACTCATATTTTATTTTCTCGCTTTGTTATGGAACCCAAAAAATATCCTACAATTTAAGTTGAAGACCCGATATCGTAGTATAGTCCTGTTGAAATCCTTTCAGTGGTTTCAGAGATAAGTGGCGATAAAGAAACAGACAAACAAAAATGATCAAAAACTTATTTTTCAGTTTTGATATCGTGCAAGTAACTGAATTTACAACATGAAAAATGCAGTTATTTCGGAATCGCAGACGGACTCTTCAATTTTATTTATTTGTAGGTAAAAAAGTGGTTTGCATGTACAGCGCCATCTAGTGGCCAAGATAGTAATCGATCGGTTACTCATACATAATTAATTTGCGCTTTTCCACCATTTCCAAGGTGAAATTAATAAAATGCTGAAATTATATTGGAGCACATAGATACGCAAAAAACATGCTCTCGAAAACAAAATAAGAAAATAGATATCCACTCGGTAATATGGATTTGAATTAATGAAAAAAATAACCTTTAAATGCATTTTATGGTCTTTCCATGTCATATAAGTAAAAACTAAGATATGCATGTATTACTCTTTTTGTACGGAGAAAACGTTTTTTATTATTTAAAACAAATCAGCTGCCTTTTTTTTATTTTTCCATACAAAATATCCCTAAGGAACCCTTTGGTGTGGAACCATAAAAAGTAGCTTAAATACTAAGTTGAAGACTTTTCAATATCTTAGTAAAAGTCGTGTTAAAATTTGTTCAGTGGTTTCAGAGATTTGCGGAGACAAACAAACAGACAGACAGGAAAATTTTTTAAAAACTCATTTTTCGGTATTGGTATCGTGCAAGTAACGATTTGCAACTTGAAAAAATCATTTTTAAAATCACAGTTTAACTCTTCAATTTTATTATTAGTATAGATAGATATAGATGAAGAAAAGGTTTTGTAAGTTTAAACAAATCGACTCATATTTTATTTTCTCGCTTTGTTATGGAACCCAAAAAATATCCTACAATTTAAGTTGAAGACCCGATATCGTAGTATAGTCCTGTTGAAATCCTTTCAGTGGTTTCAGAGATAAGTGGCGATAAAGAAACAGACAAACAAAAATGATCAAAAACTTATTTTTCAGTTTTGATATCGTGCAAGTAACTGAATTTACGACATGTAAATGCAGTTATTTCGGAATCGCAGACGGACTCTTCAATTTTATTTATTTGTAGGTAAAAAAGTGGTTTGCATGTACAGCGCCATCTAGTGGCCAAGATAGTAATCGATCGGTTACTCATACATAATTAATTTGCGCTTTTCCACCATTTCCAAGGTGAAATTAATAAAATGCTGAAATTATATTGGAGCACATAGATACGCAAAAAACATGCTCTCGAAAACAAAATAAGAAAATAGATATCCACTCGGTAATATGGATTTGAATTAATGAAAAAAATAACCTTTAAATGCATTTTATGGTCTTTCCATGTCATATAAGTAAAAACTAAGATATGCATGTATTACTCTTTTTGTACGGAGAAAACGTTTTTTATTATTTAAAACAAATCAGCTGCCTTTTTTTTATTTTTCCATACAAAATATCCCTAAGGAACCCTTTGGTGTGGAACCATAAAAAGTAGCTTAAATACTAAGTTGAAGACTTTTCAATATCTTAGTAAAAGTCGTGTTAAAATTTGTTCAGTGGTTTCAGAGATTTGCGGAGACAAACAAACAGACAGACAGGAAAATTTTTTAAAAACTCATTTTTCGGTATTGGTATCGTGCAAGTAACGATTTGCAACTTGAAAAAATCATTTTTAAAATCACAGTTTAACTCTTCAATTTTATTATTAGTATAGATAATCGCCTTTTTCTTCATACAAAATTTTTTGGCATAAGATGATGGAAAAATATGTTACGCTTTTAGGTAGGCTTATTGGGATAACTGGTCAGGGGAGGAAAGGACTGCCTCCTTCCACGAGGACCTACAATCAGATTATACAGTGTGGTGTATGACCTCCAAAGGTTATCAAGGGTTGATAGGAAATATTATAGTACTTTAACCGATTTCCAAAAAGAGAAGGTGTTCAATTCAGTTTTTTTTATTGTTGGTTGAACTCCTTCATTTATGAATCGATTTAGATTTTTTTTTATCCGAAGAGATTCTTAGATTGCAGTTTTATCAATATTCAATTCTGAAGTCTATGAGGAATCGAGGGGACTCTTCAAATATTAATGGCGATTTTGATACAGCTACATGTTTAGCCATAAATTCAGTGTCACTATTTCTTTGATATCGGTTTTTTGTAAAATGTATGTTTCCTACCTATAACTAGGTATTATCTGGTATTATCATTTAGTCCTTAACCTACCTACTTATATACATTTATGATAAAATCACGGAGTAGGTAAAAAATAACGCTATTGAGAATACTGTGATGATCCGCCATTAAAGTATATTTACAAAATTATGGCCGTCAACAATATACGAAAACATCCACACATATTAATGTTTGGGGGACGTAAAGGGTGTGTAGACCGACTCGTATTTAGATCATAGCTCGAGTGGAAATACACGAAAAGGGAGAGGTACAAATATTTATTCAGTCATCGATATCTGTAGTAAAATATTTTTTAATAGGATTAGTAACACAATTACGTGAATAATATTAATCGATCTTTAATAATGATCCTAATAATGTTATAAATATGAATATGAAAGTTTGCATAAATGTTTGTTACTCTTTTGTGCAATAAGTATGTACCTATTGAACAGATTTGCATGTTTAACACAGAGGTAGACTATGATTTGGGATAAGACAGGATCAGTGACGGATTAAGGTGAGCTTGGTGCCCTAAGCAACCCACGCCTGTGGGTCCCCCTATCCGTATGTCAACGTGGTTTTTTTGTGCTTTTTGTGCTTCTTCTGGTGCCCCCCCAGACGTGATGCCCTAGGCAATTGCTTAATTTGATTAAGGGTTAATCCGTCACTGGACAGGATACTTTATTATCCCGGAAAATCTCCTAAGGGAACTTGATACATACTGCAATATGCAAATACTAGTTGCCCGCGGCTTCGACCGCGGTAGAGATCGATTTTTACAAATCCCGCGGGAACCCTGAACTTTTCCGGGATAAAAAGTAGCCTATGTTTTAATCCAGGGTATAGGCTATCTCTATTCCAAATTTCAGCCAAATCGGTTAAGTAGTTTTCGCGTGAAAGCGTAACAAACAAACTTACATTCACATTTATAATATTAGTATGATGTACATAAATATCGTATTCCAATCAACCCGCCTGGATCGGAGAATAAATTTCAAATAACTTGGTTATCAATGCTTTTACTTTGTAAGTCATGTTACCATAGTCCATACCTAACTGCATATAGGTATTCATTTCATTAACATTCTTATCAACGAAGATGATAATTTCTCGAATACTTAAGCTTATTATCTCTCGGCTAGATTTAATAAGGATACCTTGAATGCGCCCGTGTCTGACGTTTTCATACTTGTAATAATTTTATTCATGATACATCTGTAATTTGCAACCCACATATAATATTTATAGATAATAGTTATATATTAATATTCTACTTATTAATAATAACATGACTTGAATAATTGTGTCCATTTTGCACCAGATCACAAGCGACTGAATTTGGGCGTCAGTCTTGATGTCTTCAGTCGATTTCCCAAAAAACCTTAGGTTAAAATAATTTGTGATAGGAAGAGTGTGCATTTTTATGATCCTAATTTACTAATAAATTGAATAAAACATTGATTAATACTTTTTTTAAGGTTTTTTTGCATCATTGCTGATTATTGATGAATAGAATTGTCGAGGATAGCGTTGCCACTGTACTGCCACTGTTGTACTTAATATTTTTGCGAACAATTTAGTTATTTTGCTGCATGTAAGTATCATGTAAGTATTTCCGTTTATTTGTATAATCTTCGGTTTACGACATAATCGTCATCAGATCCATTAAACATGCATTAAGCGAAACGTATTTATAGAATTCAAAATCTTAAGTAGCATTTTAAAACTGCGCAATCCGTCAGTAACTTGTACATAATAATATTATTATTATTATCCCAAAAACAATGCTTAAAGGGTAATCCCTTTTTTTATTATGAGTAAAACAAGTAATAACGAGAAAATCATTCAGTTGCAGTATTTAGTTTCGCGCCATTTGAACCGCCAAACAAAAACAAAACGAATCAGAATGCAGAATTACAGATTAACCTATGCATAATGCCAATCGCATTTACGTAATTAAAAGTACTTATTTATAACAAAACAATTTTATCGCAGAACTATCTAACAGTCACAACATACTCGTAGACTTGGCAGTCGTCCACACAGCTATTTAAAAAAATTCGCCATAGGCCACACAAACTTTTTTTGTTTTAAATCTTCAAACACTGCACTGGTTTTTAGGAAAATTTGACAGTTTTCTTTCCCGCGCAATTTTCGCATACCGCGGCAATGTTGTTTTTGTTTACTTTTTAATTAACACACAGAATATACGACCACTTGCTACCATGCCACGCGTCAAACTGAATTGAATGCAAGAAGTAAACAAATACAGAACAAGTTTTTTATCACAGAGTTTCGCGTTATCAATATCATATACCTATTGTGTTTAGAGAACATTATTGGAGTAATGTTTCATTTTGTAAAAAAGTTCCTGTGATCTAGTTTAACATGTCATGGCTGAATGTCGTCAATTCCATTGCATGTTGATGATAAGTGGAAATATTGATTAATATTTTTACTCAAGCTACAGTAGTGAGTAGCGTAGCTACTATTACAAGTACTAATTAAGTCTTCTGTGCTATAGCTTTATTATGTTTACACCTAAAAAGTAATTAATTAGATTTTAGCCACATGTTATCCATCTGTGGGTTGATAATTTAATGGGAAGTTTATGTTTAATTACTTACC
The DNA here is from genome assembly GCA_911387775.1 of Thymelicus sylvestris. Taxonomy (NCBI): domain Eukaryota; kingdom Metazoa; phylum Arthropoda; class Insecta; order Lepidoptera; family Hesperiidae; genus Thymelicus; species Thymelicus sylvestris. The sequence continues at coordinate 3,947,699 of OU426903.1, forward strand.
TATTATTTCATATCAATACAATATGTTTTTGTCATAATGTGAAACTGTCTAACTTATCCATACTGATAGGAATACAAAAACTATGAGTTTGGGCATTTATTGAGGTATATATTATAATAATTATTTTAGGATTTTTAATCTATCTACTCCAGCTTGTCTCAGAAGCAGCTTAACAAAACTGAATGCTGTTGTCACGTATCCCGTTCAGGTGAAAGAGTTATGGATCTTATCCAGGGACGTCTATGCAGAGTAGGTACAGAAATGCAGTAGGAGAAGTTATACATGTCCATTATGAACATAAGTGTTTAAATATCTACTTCCGCAACACTTGACAGACCACACAAAACTCATTATTGCATCGTTATACTTAACGATCGTACTTAACGAACGTTTGATCACATGTTTATATTATAGTTAATAGTTGGACAGACTTGTAGTCGGGTCTTCTGTAAGACATGGCCATCGATAGACAAACATCTACGGTCTCTTGCTGACCAAGGAAGGGGGATTGCTTTTCAACTGAATGTCCGCGACTGCATACTGCATGACTTATCATTTTAACATTGCCTGATACATTGCTATTTATAAATGAAAGGCGTAAGTTCTGAAGCGAGGGCAGTTTAGACTCTTTAGTCTTTACTAAACCAATATTAAGTTAGATAAAGGTAGTAGTTGATTTCGAAATTGCAGTCCGATTAATCACTAGAAATGCACGTGCTGTGCCGCTTGCCGAATGCCGATCTACACGCGACTAACAGGCGCACTGAAAAATCAGAAGACGTAGAAAGTACCTGGTGCTTCCTACGCCGTATTCTGAGTTCGACCCTTTTCAGGCATGCTGGTAGCTGCAACTCCGAACGCAATTGATAATTATTGCACAAGTACTTAGTAATGTACCACCGATTTTAATCATTGTTGCAATGACGGTGTCGGAATAAATGTTTCTTTCTCTCTTTCTTTCTTACCAAAATGATTTTAAAAGATGTGCTGAGGAGTTTCTTGACAGTATTTCTTCTCCATGACAAAGGAACTTTCCGAAAAGCTGGTAGATAAAAAAGACGTCAGTGAAACCTACTATAGGTGTACCAGAATCTGATGGCAAAATGGGGAAATTAAAATTGGAGACAACACACTCCCCAGCGTTGGGGAAACTAGAATAAAACTTCTTGATCCTTGATATTTTTAACAGTGTTAGTTTCATAATAGGCAATATAAATTATGTAGGTATGGTTTATTAACTTCAGATGAAATTATATAAAAGACAAAGCTACACATTTTATTAGACAAGCACATATTTATTTTATTTATATTACAATTAATTATTACAGTGACTAACAATAATTTATGCAACTATAATTTAAAATTTGCCATCTGTACACTAGTATTTTTTATTCATTTGATGAAGATAACAAATAGATAATTAATAAATTGCTCCTCCACCGTTTCAGTTACGTGAACTTGTATGATGTAACTTTTCATTTCATATTCACAAAATTTTTGCTACCTTTAATTTGTAACAATATTTGTATTATTTATTTCAATTAATTTAATATCATTTGCTAATCTTACTTACATAAAAAGAAATCATATGTAGATTATTTACTAAGAAAATATAATCACGAAAACTAAGCATCAAAACGAGTTAATCCTACTAGATGGATAATATTAATAATGCAGATTGTCGCTTAAATACAACATTTTCCTCACATGTTTTTCAATAAACATTGAAAATAATATTTGTGGCTTGTGATCGTAAAGTTGTTTTCGGAGGTAAATCTAAAATAATTATAATTTTAGAAAAAGAAAAAAATTCCATACAACTCTTTTTTTGACTTGACAAGCCGCTTGACAATAGTTAGTTTTAAAAATTTTCATTGCCATATTATAAACCCATTTTTCTGCTTGTCAAAAATGCCATGAGATGCTGGTACACCTATACATGAATAAATGATTTTGAAATAAGAGCATAAAATATGCCTAATTTTATCGACAAATTAGGTACCTATCCACATTACTATACCTAATAGTCAAGAAAGACCTCTTCCTGTTGAAATGGTCTCCATTTTTTATGTTAGATGACTCTGCCAAAAGAGTTCAATTTCTCTGGACTTAAAGGTTCCACAGATATTACTTGAAAGGTAATAATATCATGTTGAAAAATTATCAACTAGGCGATATCGAAATTCATTATTGGAACACAATAAAATGAAAACGCAAGTTTACAAGCCAATCGACAGTATTTATAATATAATTTTTATTGATTGGTCTGAAGCAAATTAATTTAAAATTGCTACACAAATTTTTAATTTTTTAACTCTACTCTATAATAGCGAGATTAAAATCGACGATAAACAAGTAGTACCTAATACTTACCTAAACTTTACGAATTGTGCATCCCTATTACCAATAAAGTACGGACATTTATACCAAGCTTCATGTTCCGATTTACATTAAAATCGTCACAAATTACCATCTGGAATTGTCGCCTAAACATCCAAAAATCGGTAGATAACTAGATACGTCTAGCTAAGTTCTCGTAACTTGAAAACGTGTCTCGTGGTTAAACGCTGTCGCAAGTGGGATTTAGAATGTTTGTACGTATAATATTTAACTAGAAAAGTTAACATTACTATCATATTATTACGTTACTTATGAAACTTCACTTTGAAAGGTTTTTCAAGGTGTCGTAATACATGTAATAGCTGTTGACTGTTGTATCTTATCTAAATATAATAGCAGTAGATACGTTATTAGTTGATACCCAAGAAATAAAATTTAATGAATTAATCAACAAACATCTAAGAATATTTTATGCACATTGCATGTTGGTGAAGATGCAATTTATGATGACTTAGTTATTAAGTTTGTTGGATTTTTTTTTTTTTTAAATATAATTAACTTATATTTTAAAAATTTCAAATTCTTTAAAGGATCATTTTCCGATAATATCTAGTAAATGAGCAGTCTGTCAAAAAATATTGAATTTATAATTTTATTTTTACACCATGAAATTAGTTTACATTATTTACTTATAATTTTGTAACTATTTAATTTAGTTTTGATGTGAAAATCTCTATGATTGATTGCCGAGACTTGGAGTAATTCATGTATTAAGTTCGATGCATTTATCAATTTTACTGACTGAAGTTTGTCGGAAAACGAAGTTAATAATATTTAAAAAACAAATCTTTAAAGGATCATTTTCCGACAATAGTGATGAGCAGTCTGTCAAATAAATATCGAATTTAAAATTTTATTTTTACATGATGAAATTAGTTTATATTATTTATCTAAATGATTTATTGCCGAGACTTGGAGTTTAAGTTTTAAGTTTGATGCATTTATCATAAGGATGAACAATGGGAAAAGGTTAACTAGAAGGATGGAAAGTTCAATGGAAGATTTTAGTAGAGCAGAAGATTCTTTGAATATATTTTTATAATACGTCTCCTAATTCCCATAATCAATATCAAATCCTAAAATCTTTGAATGCTGTCTTACAGTACCTACAAGCAGTTTGAGAGCTAGATTTATTTTCTTAATTGTCATAATTATGCCAATGTTGAAAAAATAAAAACCATCAATTTATTAATAGCTAAAAGTGCTAGCTAAAACAATGCTAGCAGGCAATGTGATGTAAGCAAGTAAGCAGTTTTCATTGGGGTCAACAAACTGTCACCGACCAATGGATTTAATTACTTACCTATTAGCAAATAGGTTTATGATGTGTATGTTAAGTAATGATGTAAAATAGTAGTAGGTATTAAACGTAGAGCATAGAATAATGATTGTTTACGGAACCCTAAAACTCTGAGTGCGAATAAGTGGAGGGGTTTGTAGACACTTGGGTTTTCATGCCGCCCGACAGCCTTCGACAAATAAATTGTTTTTCACTAACAAAGTAACATTTAAAACTTATATCAAAGGAGCCGTTCTAAGTTTTAATATCTGATTTTAATTTTTAATTAATACCATTATTGCTATTAATTAATACCATTATTGCATTATTGCGGGCGAAGCTGCGGGCAAAAGCTAGTTTCCTATAAAAAAACTACTGTGTTTCGACAGTGAACATATTATACTATTTCGTAGAATACTTATTGTAGGAGTAGTGTATCCTACAATAAATCCTAAAATGATAAAGACTATACCTACATATATGGCGCAGAATATTTAACTTGTAGTTTTTTCGCATTATCTTAATAAAACACCTTAATTTTGCTACGTCCTCATGTCATTTACCTATATTAATACTCGAGAAACACCAAATTTGTTTGATAACATCCTCGAGTTATTTACATAATTTAACAATTTATAAAACTAACAAACACAAGTAAGATAACATTATTGTTAAACAAACCATATTCAAACATGTCCTTAAGACTTTATGATAATGATTGTTTAATGTGCTTTTTAACCGACTTCAAAAAAGGAGGAGGTTCTCAATTCGACTGTATTTTTTTTATGTTCGTTACCTCAGAACTTTGGACTGGGCGAACCGATTTTGATGATTCTTTTTTTAATCGAAAGCTGGTGGCTGTCATGTGGTCCCACATAAATTTTATTGAGATCTGACAATGGCATCCATGAGAAAACTACATAAGTCGTAAATTTGTGTTAAGATGTGCGCGACAAATTGACGAATAACTCAATATCACGCCAACCGATTTCGATGATTCTTTTTTTAATCGAAATCAGGCGCTTGTCATGTGGTCTCACATAAATTTTAACGAGATCTGACAACTACATATGTAGTTTTTGAGACTTTGAAGTCGGTTATTTTTTGTTAGTAAAATTTAGATTATGCACATACCTAAAGTAATCATTATCAAAGTCTGGGTGTAAACAATCCGTAGAAACAACCGAATTACATGTTTTCAATGGGAATTAACGAATTACATCATTATTGTTATAATTTATGCATCACAGTTCATTAACTTTATAAGGTAGCGACACTGTAAGAATTAAAAAATAAAAGTATAAATCAAAATAGTTTAGTAATGATAGGTTTTTCTCAATACACATATAAAATACTAGTTTCCGCGTTTCTTCTACTCCGGAAGTGTGGTTTAATGTTCTTGAAAGAAGAGGCGATAAAGAATCTTCCATTTTTTCCTACTCACAGTTAGAGAAAATTACTATGCTCATGGCAACAATTTAGTATTTTCATGTAAACTGACGGATTTTTTTGGGTATTCGTCTATTTCATACTATAATTTCATAAAAAAACTTAAGTTTTCCTCGTAAATTTTTTCACTGCCAGTATATCAACTTATTTATAAAACAAAAGCGAGTAACGCTTGCTTAGACAGAAATCAGAATTGATTTCGAACTTGATATCACTCATGTTCTTCATTATGTAGTTTTTCGTTGCACTGCACTGCCACAAATAATTAAATAAATAAATAATATTTTAATAAATGCGCCGTAAATAGCTGACAAACTGTGTTTATCTAATATTATAATTAACTATTGTCTTCTGTGCTATAAGTGAAATTACTTGTTAATTATTTTAAGAAAACCTACCTGTTGCATCTACCTAAATTAATTTTAATAATGTCGCCTAAGGACATCAGTGACAAGAGGCAAGGTCATCAAACGCACCAACAATTGATAGCCCGATAAAAAAGAAAAGAGATAAAAAAAAATCAGGGAGGTCAAGTATTTTGCTGAAAAAAAGGCCTAAAAGACAGAAATTTAACATAGTACTTATTTTATAACGAGTAACCGCCCTCGCTTTGCTTCGGTTTTCCTATTTTTTTACACCTTGGGTTACATTATTGGACTTTTATTAAGGATCCCTATTTTTTTTAATATAGCCTAGCTTCTAACAGTGAAGTAGCTTTCTAACAGTGAAAGAATTTTTCAAATCGGTTCAGTAGTTTCGGAGCCTATTCAATGCAAACAAAAAATCAAATCTTTCCTCTTTATATATTAGTACTAGCTGCCCGGACAGACTTCGTTCTGTCAAAAGTTTTTTTTTAAATGTAAGCTATCCTATCTTTCAAGTTGGATCAAACTGCACACGGTGTACAAATTTGATTAAAATCGGTTAAGTTGTTTAGGAGTCCATCGCGGACAAACAACGTGACACGTAATTTATATATATTAAGATAGATAAGAGAGACGTATAATAAGAGAGTAAAAGTAAAGATTTGTTTAATCTACTTACAGATTCGATTCCTCGAGTTCCTCGCTTTCAGTGCGATCGCCGCTATTTATGCTGCGTGAAGAAATTCTGCCCCACAGGAACCTTACATGCCTCTCGTTGAAACTACTGTACAATGGCCAAAAACTTTTGTGAAACACTTTGTCTTCTTTACCTTGAGTTTCATTAATACAGGGATTTTCTTCAAAATCAGATTTATCTTTTACAGCTTCAACGTCATGTCTTTCATTAGGAATGTTTTTGGAATTCTTAAATATATCGTTACAAGTTTCATTGATACAATTTTTATCATTCGTGACTGTCTTATTTTGAACTTCACACGCTTGAAGTCGATTCAAATCTTGAGTTTCATTAATACAGGGATGTTCTTTAAAATCTGATTTATCTTTTACAGCTTCAACGTCACATCTTTCTTTAGGAATGTTGTTTTTTGGATTCTCAAATATATCGTTACAAGTTTCATTGATACAATTTTTATCATTCGTGACTGTCTTATTTTGAACTTCACACTCTTCAAGTCGACTCAAATTCTCTTCAGTAAGATTATCATTATTATGTTGATTGATACTATTATGTTCCTCGTCATTTTCTTCTGCGTTTTCTTCCTTAACTTTTGCGTTTATTCCTACAGGTTTTATATCTCCATTAACTACTTCTGCATCTTCTTGAATTATATTTACTTTACAATCTGGCACAAATCCGTGATTGATAATTCCATGCACATCAGTCATTTTGTGTCTGAAATAAACATTATTTTGTTAGTTATAAAATAGAAGACACAATTATTGCGTGAGACTATGAGGTAAAAAAGCCCAAACCACGTACTTTTAAGAAATCGCTTACCTTAACAAATTTTTGGGAGATCTGTATTTGTAATTTGCGCTTCACCAAAACCTTTCTGTATCGATTTTACCATGTATATTTTATTCAATTTGCGCTGTATCAAACCAACCTCTTTCGACAAGAACAATGTGATATGCCCTGCACTTGTGTCAAGCCACAAAGGCTAATGACATTATTTTTAAATGTCCGTAATAATATTACTGCACGTTGCAATAACAGCAGTTGAAACTGAATCAGCAATTGTTTTGTGGGTCGTATACATGAGAATGTTTATGGCTACACGCGTTATATTAAATTCTTTTCTTTTCTTTTGTAAAATTATGCATTATTGATTTTGTTTTGTCTTTTTTGTATGTGGCAATAAACAATGATTATTATTATCTATACAATGTATAAAACACAAAAAAATGTTTGTACGGATGTCAAAGACTTCGATAGGTACCATTCAACCGATATGCTCCAAAATGGTTTCATTTGAAAGGCAATAATCCGAAGATGGTTTGAGACAACTAAAACAATGCATTAGGTACATTTATTTTTTAGCGTAGTAGCACACTTCGGGTATCCACTAGTTATTATTACATGACTTCGTGGTATATATACCTACTTTTTAACCTGAAATATTAACAGAGTTAAAAATTAAATATTAAATTAAACGGAAGAGTAGGAAAAGGTGACATGTGGTGGAGCGAGGCGAGGTGAGAGAGTAGAGTATTGGAGAGGAAATTAGGTGAGAGGAGAGGAGAGGAGAGGATAAGAGATGAGATTAAGTTTGTGTGTGTGTTACTGGCTGATTGATGAAAACAATCCTACCAAGAAGAATCGCAAGCTTACACTTTCATTTTAAAAAGTTATTCAGTACCATGAAAATCAAACATATAATATACACGAACTACATCTTGGTTAAAAAGTATGACTTGCTGGTCTCACAAACACATGAACTTATGGTAAGACAATGTCATGCAGTAGTTCACAAAACGGTCAAGTTACACTTGTCTTTTTGATTCGATGTCAACAGATAAATATTTATTTATTTATTTATTTATTTTAAATCACACTACATCTAACATAACAGGTGTCCCCAATGCGATAGAGTAGTTAAAAACGTATACAAATTATAACTTAAAAAGAGAAAACCACAATGCACATTACATTATACATAACAGATGTCAGTGTAATATGTCAATTTATAATATTAAATGATGTCAAATTATTTATAATTAAATTAATGTCAAATTATTTATAATTAAATCAATGGCAAACTTTATTAGGAAAATCGTCATGTCAAATAAATTAAATTAATTAATTAATTAATTAAATAATAAAATAATTTATTAATTCAATCGCCAGAATATGTCATCATTTAATAATGTGAATTAATGATAAATGTCATATGTTAAATGTTAATCAATAAATTATTAATGATATAAGGAGGATAAGACAAGTCTAACACATGTAATATTAAATCAACAGATTTATTCCAATTACTCTTGTAGGTACATGTAACATTTTTATCGATACAATTCTTAATAAATAGAACAAAGCTTAAAATGTAGTCCACAACAAATAACATAGCAGAACAAAAACAAGAAACAATGATAAGTAATATAATATTGTATATTTAAAAGTAATTCAAACTCTTTAAAATTGATAATTTCTCTTTAATATTAATGACGTTATTATTTATTAAGGTACAATTAATTATGGTGACCTTTTATCAGTACAAAATTAAACTTAATGGCGTCACTGTCAAAAGGCGTTTTTCCTTCTGATCACTTAGTTATGTAAATGTTCATTAATTCTTCTTTTTAGCTTTAGCCAATTTCTGGTAAACCACAGCCCTGTATTTATTAATGGTTTCAAATTCTGCTCTCTCAGTGCTGATAGGGGAATTTGATATAAAGAACTTCACATATTCTTGGTATTCCTACAGAAAAATACAGAGAAAAATTGTTACGAACGTTTATTGTAACTAAGTGTAAAGTTACTTGACTTACACAATGACATAACAAAATGTTAAGTTATAAAAATTGGACCGATTGGACGTAATAAGTATGTAAGTAAAGAAGTAAGGAGTACGGAATTTTATGCAGGTAGGGTGACCAGATTACAGGAATTTTCCGGACATGCCGGAAATTTTGCTCTTTCAGAGAAACAAGTTTACAAAATGTCAAAAATAGGTTAACAAGCAGTTCAATATACCCAGGTATTAAAGAGCTTAATAATAGGTATCATGAAAAAAATATATATGGAAGAATTAAATCCTTGTATTATTAATATCTCTGACATATTTCAATTATTTAAAAATAAGTCATTTTCCTAGGAAAATTCATTTTCGGATTTAATGCTCTAGTATTTTCGGATTTAGTACCAACTCGCGTGATTAAAATAACAAAAGGTTTACCTCATCGGAAGTGGGTTCTACGCCCATATCGATCAGTGGCTGAAGAAACTCTGTGGGAGATAGGGGAGTCACGTTCAATCTGCAAAGATTTAGCAGACATACCTTAGAATAACTTAATTATACGTTACGGTATATTTAGAATTAATTTTCAATATTCTATCTGTAAAACCACCGTTCACGCGTCCACACAACTTTCCCAAGACAGAGATGCTTGGAAGATCCTAGTTGGAACTTATGATGACCACGACCCTCAGTCATGAGGAAACGATGAAGAAGAAGAAGAAGAATTCTATCTGTAGTTTTTGGATCAGATCGTTTACCTACAATTATAATCTTACAAATCCTTACCTAACAATCCTCTCAGCAGTCATGACTCTGTCGAACAGCTCCAAGACGGCTCCAAAGCCATATCCTCGTAAGATCTGCGCCAGCGACTGGACACAATAGTCGCGAGGCATGCTTCTTATACTATAAATAAGGTATTAAACAAAATAATAAAAAAGTATACTTAAAAACTGTAAAAACATGATAACGTGTTTTTATATCTTTTAGCCACGGACGTAAAAAAAGACGGACGTAATCCCAAGAACAAATTCAGTGAAGCACCCATAGCAATACCAACTCTGTATTCGTACAAGTACACACACCCACACATTGACACCATACGGCTACGACATTGACACCATCGCGAATCAAAAATTACAAAATTACGCACACATGGTAAGCGAGCTGTCAGCTGTCAGCTTCACTATCGATTAGACAAGGTTACGTCCGTTCTTTTTTATGTCCGTGCTTTTATCATGGCTTTTTAAAGTTAAACTTGCTCTTTTCTATGTGCACATGTTTCCGTCCATCTCAGAAACAGCATAATCGTGTGAAAATTTTTAGGTTTACTTAGTAACATTTATACAAGAACAATAACAGAAAATAGTCTAATCATTTGCTTATTTCGAGTGTGACATAAGACAAATAGATTATTCAATTCGAAGCGATGACTTTTACTAGTAAAAACAAAAGACAAAACTATAATAATAATAAATTTCGAAATTATTGTTCTTTCAACCGACCTTTGAAACTTGTAGTAGAAGACAGACCTCAAAGTAGAATAGTCCGTTTTGGGTACGAGAATGATTTCAGTAAATATTGATACCAGTGGCTTCGCTTGTGCCACGAAGGGATCCGAACAGGTGGCTAGAAATATAACCAAGGTTTTAAGTAAATTGAAATGGTATCGATTTTTGACCAGAGTGTCTCCTGATGGTAGGTAATTGTCAATTGAATAGTTACTTGTTCCATAGACGTGTGACCCAAAAAGCATCGCTGAAAAATGAATTAAGGGAACCGGAATTGTATTTAATAATTGTAGTAATTAATCTCTTACCGAAGATTATCGTGATAAAAGAAATAAAACATATTACCGATAAATATGACTTTGTCTTCTGGAAGGATTTGCTTGATTAGCTTTGGAAGAAGTGCCTTCAGCTGGGTTGCTTTCAAATACTTATCTTGTGGCAGCACCTAAAATATTTTGAATACCATTTTTGTGGCAAAATATTTGTTTTGTAAACCTATCTTTAGGTGGAAAGGTCAATAATTTACACGAAAACCTTTTTAGTTTAGTTTGATTAAAATAAGGGTGTTAAAAAAGATTTATAGCGTTTTATCACCCAAGAATTTTGCCTAATGCAATCGTAGTCAAGCACTTTAACTTAACGAAAGTATTTGCCTCTAAAAAACCTGTGCCGGTTAAAACATACGTAAAACCAAACGTTTTACTCTGGCACATTTGCCAAAAGTAACAGATCCCAGCAAATTATAAACTTCAATAGAACATCTAGAAATTACGTCACCTTCTTACTAAACACCCTTTCAACATTCCTCATGTAAATGACAGCTGGCTGAAAGACTCGCGCCGCCAGGAAAACCAGGGGCAACACTTTGAGTGGCCTCTCCAGAACCGCGCTGAACACTTCTGGCGATATGTCGAGTTTTACTGCGTCTGTAATAAAGTAACGTTGATACATTCATACATCCGCATCAGGGTTATTTTTGTCATAGGTGGTATGGAACTCAACAGCCTGAGGACAAATATTTATGGGTTACTAGCTGACTTGGCATACGTTGTTCTGCCAAAAATTTCTGGATAAGGACACCCTAATCACCTAGCCGCTGAAATAATATATTTCACGACTTATTCTCATATCTACCAAATATATACGCTGTTTCGGAGAAGTGCGACTAGAAACACCATGACACGAGATTTTTATATATATATGAGATTTACCAGCCGCCTCCGCCCTGCAATTCATTAATTAGGTACGTAAAGTTACCTGTGTAAAGTTACTTCAGAAAGACGTAGGTAGTCTACATAGATATGTACGTATAGATATACGTTTATGATTCTCCACAGACCTAGTTTGATTTGTGTATAATATGTGCTTTAGGCCTATTCAAGAAGAGACCCTTGCCCAGTAAGGGAACGTTCCCAAACCACGTGACACATTTAGGGGGGGGAGGGGGGTCTGCAAAACACCACGCTTGGTCACAGGGGGGAGGGAGGGGGTTAGGTTTTTGTCACGTGGTCCACTAAGGGAATCTCCCGCTTTCTCGAGCTATACTTACCTACAGGGAGTTGGCGCCACACTTTGAAGTTACAAACATTTTGAAGGTTGTTCTAGGTTTGTTCTACATTGTTCCAAAACGCCATAGGGCTGAGAATTAAACTTTCAGAGAAAATCCAAAAAACGCGAGTTTTGAGCTAGCACCGCACTTTCAAGGTATCGCGATTCGGGCAACGAAGACGATGCACAGAAATTGCCTTGAATGGCTTTGGTCAGAGTCAGTCAGAGACCATAACGCTCAGCTACCTTCTTCTTGAATAATTTTAAAATTGCACGACACGGTACAGTTTACAAAACAGTTTTTTTTAAATTTTGATTTCATGTTTTTTTTAATATAAATATCTTCGTCTTTGGGTCCCAAAAAAAGAACTTGAGCACCAAATTTAAACTAATTTTAGTCCAGTAGTTTCGGAATAGCTTGTTTTTAACAGACTTCAAAAAAGGAGGAGGTTCTCAATTCGACTGTTTTTTTTGTTTGTTACTTCAGAACTTTGGACTGGGCGAACCGATCTTGATGATTCTTTTTTTAATCAAAAGCTGGTGCCTGTCATGTGGTCCCACATAAATTTTATTGAGATCTGACAATGTCATCCATGAGAAAACCATATAAGTCTTAAATTTGTATTAAGTTTGTACGTGACAAATGGACGAATAACTCAATTTTACGGCAACCGATTTCGATGATTCTTTTTTTAATCGAAAGCTAGTGCTTGTCATGTGGTGTAACGTAAAAGATCGTTACATTATTTTTGTCCGTACTGTACGACTCACCGCGCGGGTGGAGACGCGAGGGGGAAGGGACGAGCGACTCGGGCGCAGTCCAGCCGCACGACAGCAGTCGCGGTCTAGCCCATACAAGGCGAGCCCGCGTCACTTTTGCGCACGCTCTGTCCGTTGGCGTTAGTTCGAATTTTAAAATTTTGATCGGCATTAAGCCTATAAACATAGTTATTAATTTGTGTGACCCTGTTCCCGCTTTAGGGTAAGTTTTAAATGGCACATAATAACGTTACTCTTCTTGCTTTTGACCTTTATCTTCATCTTTCTTGTGTATTTTGTGTTGCAACCGTGTTTCCTTAACTGTTTTAATTATTGTATTGCTATAGCCGTTCTACGCTACATTTAATCAATTCTTTTACCTATCTTTCCTATGCAGTTGCATAATGTTATTTTTTTTTCTTCTACCTCGACATATTTTTTTTCAAAATTTAAATAAGTAACGGCTATGTTTTGTTTGGCAATTAGAATCATTTTATTTTCTTTTACTTTTGGCCTTCAGCTTACTAAATATATTTGTAAACTCCGTTCTGGTTGTACCACCACGGCAAATCTGCTACGCTTACTCTTCTTCGTGATGCCGTTGGTGGGCTTCCAGAACGGAATGTAGTTACTGGGTTGTAATGGTTCCGTCGTAACCATTTCCAGGAGCTTGGTTCCACTTTGAACACCATCCGCCGCTGTCCGCTGCACTTGGGCACTACCAGTGCACGGCCCACTGTCGCTGGCCACTGCTTCCTCGCTGCGCGCGCTAGTGCCGAGGAGCAACATTGGGGATCGACGAGCCGTACAACGCCTGACTACATCTCCGTACTCTGGGACCGTTTGCCATTCATCGGCCGGAAACACAAGGAGAGTATTACGCTGCGAATCGGAAACAAAGAGGCCGTTATACCCACGACCCAATACAAATGTATGTGCCGCCGCTGAGCTGGTTTAGTGTAACTTTTTTTTTGTTAATATAGACTTTTGTTGCACTAACGGCTTTCTTTTGTGTATCTTTTAACACTGCCAGCTAAACCCGCGAGGGAACGCGGCACATTGGCGCCCTTTTACGTGGTAAAATTTGTTTCCGTTTCGTAGTAAGTAGTTAGTTTTTGTACGTGTGTGTTTTTTTTGCTTTTTGTGTGTTTTGTTTTTTGTGTTGATCATAATATATTAATAAACAAACTTAGGCATTATGGTGTCTCAACACAATCAGTTAGTCTTATAAAATCTTATTTATCTGAACGTAGTCAAAAAGTAGTTATTAATGGAATAGAGTCACCTGGAGTGCACATGACCATGGGTGTGCCCCAGGGATCAATATTAGGACCACTGCTATTTTTAATATATATCAATGATCTTCCTTATTTCACTAAGGACATGTGTGAAACGGTATTGTTTGCTGACGATACTTCTCTAATTTTTAAAGTAGATAGGAGGAAAAAATGTTATGACGACGTAAATAATACTGTTTCGCAAGTATTACACTGGTTTACATGTAATAACTTGATGTTAAACGCGAAAAAAACAAAATGTGTCAGATTTGCCTTACCTAATGTGAAACAGATCCCAGCTCAAATTGTCCTAAATAAGGAAGTATTAGAACTAGTAAATTCTACAACATTTCTCGGCATTACCATAGACTCTCGACTACAATGGGGTCCTCATATTGAAGCCTTGTCAGGGAGGCTCAGTTCCGCTGCTTATGCAGTTAAGAAAGTAAGGCTCTTAACTGATGTAGAAACAGCAAGATTAGTTTATTACAGCTACTTTCACAGTGTAATGTCCTACGGTTTGTTGTTGTGGGGCTCAGCTGCAGATATTGAGTCAATCTTTGTATTACAGAAAAGAGCAGTTCGCGCTATTTACAACCTCAGGCCTAGGGACTCTCTTAGAGAACTCTTTAAAGAAATCAATATACTAACTGTTAGTTCACAATACATTTTGGAAAATATTATGTATGTTAAAAAATACTCCGATAATTTTCTTAAAAAGAGTGATGTTCACAATATTAACACAAGAAATAAGGCTAGACTGATTGTGCCTCGTTTTAGACTCAACAAAACTGGTGGCTCGTTCATGGGTAGATGTGTAAAAATCTACAATAAAATCCCGTTAGAATTAACAGAAATGCCATACTGTAAATTAAAAACTCATGTAAAAGGTATTCTCATGAAGAAAGCATATTACAAAGTTGATGAGTATTTAAATGACAAGACTGCTTGGACATGAGTTTTTTTTTTTTTTTTTTTTTAAATTAAATAATGTAATAAGTAGTAGTAAGTACTGTCTGTAACTGTGAGTAGGAAAAAAATAATCCCGGGAGTTTCTTGCCGCTTCTTCTACCGGGACCACTCACGGTAGGGATTTGTTGAAGCGATGGCGTTGAGTGACTTTCGAAAAGTGTTTGTAACAAACCTACTTCGAATAAACTAATTTCATTTCATTTCATTTCATTTGTAAAACGTTTTTTCTTTTGGTTTGCAGCAACTGAGGTGAAAACAATATTTTCCTTATTTCTCGTAAACATAATATGTTCTATTCATTTGTAATTAATTGTATTACATGAACATAGTTTTAGTTTTTATTGTAGTAGGTACAGTCTGGAACATAAATTTGTTACACTGTTCCAAAATTTTTCTTTCTTTTCTTTCTCACTGTGCACTTTTTATCATTGTGCATTGGTGTATAATTGTAAAGGTGTTTTCACACCAGTTGCATTTTTTTGTTTGCTTTGTTTTTTTGTTTTGTCTTGTGTTTTAGTTTTTATTTTAGTTTTGTTTTGTTTTATTTTCAGTAGTTTAGTAGTTCATAAACCAGAACGTTCTGTTAAAGTTTATTGTAACAGAACGGAGTATTTTTTCATTTTAAACTTATTAACCCTGTTTTTGTGTGCCATTTAAAATACCTATCGGTTATATTTTTTTTTTTGGTAAAATGTCGTTCACAATTAAATATCTTTCTTTAAATAAAAGTGAGTTAGAGTACGAAGTAGCCGTTAGAGGTGATACTCCGGCTAGTACTGTAGCGGAATTAAGAAAGCAAATTAGTAAATTATGCCAACTGTTTCCGTCAGAAGACATTTTATGCTCACATCTCGACTCTGTAGAGGACTTATCTGCATGTGCTGAATTGTTGGATAAGATCGATTCTACATTAGAGACAGAGGTTTTAGATAAAAATTGTTTAGGCCGAATTGAAAATAATTTTAATCATTTATACCATAGGCTCAATCGTATTGAAGCGGATAAATATTCTGTGGCTAATCATCTTCAGTGCAGTACAAAATTTAAAGAGCTTTATGAAAAACTCTTAGACCTGAAGTGTAAGAGTGTAGACCCCCTTTCTGTCGCCGGTTCTAGCTCAGAACAGCAGGCCACACCTGCACCGCTACATGTCTCAGTTACATGTGACGGCAGCAATAGGACGCCTTCCGAGTTAGGTAGGATT
Source organism: Thymelicus sylvestris (assembly GCA_911387775.1). Taxonomy (NCBI): domain Eukaryota; kingdom Metazoa; phylum Arthropoda; class Insecta; order Lepidoptera; family Hesperiidae; genus Thymelicus; species Thymelicus sylvestris. The sequence goes on from OU426903.1 coordinate 3,963,948, forward strand.
AAGTTTGATGGTAAGTCGTGTGTGCGTTCCTTCATTCAACGAGCCAAGGAATTTAGCGAAGCACGTGGTATTACTGACACGAAATTTTTATCATTTGCTTCGGAGATTTTTATAGACGATGCGTTGCACTGGTTCCGTAGCGTAAAAGATCAGGTATCTTCCTGGGACGAACTTGTAGTTCTTCTTAGACAGGATTTCGATAAACCAGATTATGATTACCGTTTATTAGCTGAGATTCGATCTAGAACTCAAGGCGAAACGGAAAACATAACAATTTATTTGTCAATTTTGTCCGGTATGTTTGCGCGTTTGTCGAAACCCTTGTCGGAAGAGGACAAGTTAGAAATTATTTTGCACAATATTCATCCATATTATGCTAGTACATTAGCCTCTGCAACGGAAATAAGGTCCATTGAACAGTTACGTTTACTTTGTAAGAATTTCGAAAATGTGCAGTCCCGCATGGTACAATTTCGCGAACCGTCTGCTTCATCATCAGATAGTTTAGTTGCTCCAGAATTTGCTTATAAAGTAAAACCAAGCACACAAAAACAAAATTTCAATAAAAATCTATTTAATAAGCAGCAGCATAATTATAATAATTCTAATATTAATAAACAATATTTACATGCAATTAATAGTAATAATAATTCTGATGCTATTAGTAAACAACCTTATTGTCCAAGATGCCGTAATAATTTACATAATTTAAGAGATTGTCAAAATCCAGCGATTATGTGTTTCAAATGTGGCCACAAGGGTGTTAAGAAACCTGACTGCCCCAAGTGTAATATCGGTTCAAAAAACTAGTTACGCAGAATTGTGGTACACCTCACTTTAGAGTTGGTCACTTTGATAGAAAAGATTGGGATGAATGGTTAGAAACTGTGCGTAGGTTTTTTAACTGTTACAACATTGCTACAATTCTGCAAAACAAACCTTTAGATGATACGCGGCCATACGTCAACATTCAAATTAATGACGTCACTGCTTCATGTCTTCTGGATTCTGGTTCTGCTGTCACTATCGTTGGCAATAATGCACATGAAACTTTGCTCAAGCACGGCCTTAAACTGATTACAGATAATAATTTATCTATTGTAGCTGCTGGGGGTCAAACACTTCAAAGTATAGGTTATATTAATTTGCCAATAACTTTTGAAGGTCACTTTCATATTATAAAGGGTCACGTGGTTCCTGGAGTTCAATCCTCGCTTATACTAGGGATTGATTTCTGGCGCGCTTTTCATTTATGTCCAAAGTATTTAGGCTCCCTTAAACTTTCTTCTGCTCCCTTAATGGACTTAAATTTAAAAAACAATAACGCTATCTGCTCTTATGATAATTTGGATAGTTCACAAAAATCTGTAGCAGATAAGGTAATTAAGCAATTTAGCGACATTTCTTTTGAACGAAAAGGTTTAGGTCGAACGCATTTAATTACCCATCACATCGATACCGGCGATTCTCCTCCCATTCGACAAAGATATTATAGGCTGTCGCCAGAAAAACAGAAGATCCTTGTCGAACAAGTGGATGAGATGTTGGCTTTGGATGTGGTGGAGCCCTGTGAAAGCGCCTGGCAGTCTCCTGTTCTTCTCGTTACTAAGAAAAATGGCCAGCCTCGTTTTTGCCTCGACAGCCGGAAACTGAATTCGGTCACAAAACGGGATGCATACAACCTGCCATATATATCTGAGATCTTGGATAACTTACGGGACGCGCGATTTCTTAGCAGTCTCGATTTATCCAAGGCCTTCTGGCAAATTCCAATTTCAGAAGAGGATAGAGATAAGACAGCATTTTACGTTCCAGGCCGCGGTACGCTCAGATTTAAGACAACACCTTTTGGACTGACAAATGCGCCCGCTACTCAACAGCGCTTAGTTGATGCATTGTTAGGCGACGTGGATCATCGTATCTTTGCGTATTTAGATGACATTATCATCGTCAGTAGCAGCTTCGATGAACACGTCTCTCTTCTGCTTCGTGTCTTAGAAAAACTACGTAAGGCCAACTTAACCATCAATTTGGAAAAGTGTGAGTTCTTCCGAAGTCAGCTCAAATACCTAGGTTATGTGGTCGACGCGAACGGGTTGCGAACCGATCCCGAGAAGGTAGAAGCCATTTTAAACTACGTTACTCCTACAAATCGGAAGGAGCTTAAACGTTTTTTAGGCACTGCTACTTGGTATCGTCGATTTGTTCCTAATTTTAGTACAATTGCAGGGCCACTTAATAAGCTGACCTCGAATAAGAAAAATGCTCCACCTTTCCAATGGTCAGACGAAGCAGATGCGGCCTTCAAGAAATTGAAGGAATGTCTAGTTTCCGCTCCGGTTCTTTCGTGTCCGAATTACGACCTGCCATTTGAAGTGCATACGGATGCGAGCAACTATGGTATAGGTGCAATGTTGACGCAAGCTGTTGATGGCAAAGAGCGACCTATTGCCTACATGAGTCGATCGTTGACGGCTGCTGAAAGAAATTACAGCATCACGGAACGAGAAACTCTGGCTGTTCTCGTTGCTCTTGAGCACTGGCGGTGTTATATTGAAAACGGCAAAACTTTTACCGTTTACACCGACCATAGTGCTCTTAAATGGTTTCTCTCCTTGAGCAATCCTACGGGTAGGCTCGCGCGTTGGGGTGTGCGTTTATCGTCATTTAATTTCGAGATCAAGCACCGTCGCGGTGTAGATAACGTCATTCCCGACGCTCTGTCTAGGGCTATTCCGGTCGCTTCAGTGGTTACTACCAAATCATTCGCGACTACTAGTGATGATTGGTACAAAAATATCTATAACAATTGTTTAAATAAACCTTCACTTTTTCCAAATTACCAAATTAATAATGATACACTTTACCGTTTGTCTAAAAATAAGTGCGTTCTTACAAACGAGTTTTCGTGGAAGGAGGTAGTCCCTTTTGAACTTAGGGAATCTATTATCGCGGAAAATCATAACGAGCCTACAGCTGGTCACTTGGGTATTTTTAAAACGTATAAGCGTATCGCTCTTAGGTACTTCTGGCCAGGCATGTACCGTGATGTAGCAAAATACGTAGGTTCATGTTCCACTTGTCTCCAGTACAAAGCCCAAAACCATGCTACACTCGGTGAAATGGGACGTCCCAAGCAATGCTCCAGACCATATCAAATGATCTCTGTCGATCTTATGGGCCCTCTACCTGTTACGCGAAAACAAAATAGTTTTATATTAGTAATAACATGCTGTTTTTCCAAATTTTGTCACATATTTCCTATTAAAAAAGCTACTTCGCAGATTATTTCAAAAATATTAGAAGAGCAGATTTTCTTAATTCATGGTGTTCCGCAAACTATTCTGCTTGATAATGGCCCTCAGTTCATAAGTAGTCATACTAATGATCTTTTCAAAAAGTACAGCATCCCAAATGTATACTTCACACCGAAATACACCCCCCAAGTCAATACTTTGGAGCGCTACAACAAGACGATAATGACTTGTATTTCTACATTTGTGGATAGCGATCACCGTTCATGGGATTTGTTTATACCTAGGGTTCAGTTCGCAATTAATAATTCCGTGAACGAGGCAACAGGCTTCACTCCGTCGTTCTTGGTATTCGGTCGAGAAATTGTACTATGTGGATCTCATTACGTGGACACTGACTTGGGTGATGAAATTTTGTTTTCGCCTCGCGATGCTTACGCGGAAAATCTTGGTTTATTGAGCAGTATCTTTGACCAAGTTCAGAAATCGTTATACCACGCACACGTTAAAAATACTGAAAAATATAACCTAAGACGTAAAGCATATGAATATAATGTCGGTGATATTGTTTATAAACGTGCTTATGTTCTAAGCGATAAGGACAAATATTTCAGCAAAAAGCTGGCTCCTAAGTTTATTAAGTGCAAGGTTGTCGAAAAACGTTCACCACTTGTCTATGTCTTGCAAGACATGTCAGGTAAAAATTTAGGTGCATGGCACATTAAAGATCTAAAAATTGTTAATAACTGTTAATTCATTCTCTAATTTCCTCTTTATTTTTTTATTTTAATTTCATTTCATATTGTTTTTTTTTGGATTATTTGCGGATTTTAATCTTAAATTAAAATCCTTAGGTGGGACCGGGGGTGATGTAACGTAAAAGATCGTTACATTATTTTTGTCCGTACTGTACGACTCACCGCGCGGGTGGAGACGCGAGGGGGAAGGGACGAGCGACTCGGGCGCAGTCCAGCCGCACGACAGCAGTCGCGGTCTAGCCCATACAAGGCGAGCCCGCGTCACTTTTGCGCACGCTCTGTCCGTTGGCGTTAGTTCGAATTTTAAAATTTTGATCGGCATTAAGCCTATAAACATAGTTATTAATTTGTGTGACCGTGTTCCCGCTTTAGGGTAAGTTTTAAATGGCACATAATAACGTTACTCTTCTTGCTTTTTTTCTTGTGTATTTTGTGTTGCAACCGTGTTTCCTTAACTGTTTTAATTATTGTATTGCTATAGCCGTTCTACGCTACATTTAATCAATTCTTTTACCTATCTTTCCTATGCAGTTGCATAATGTTATTTTTTTTTCTTCTACCTCGACATATTTTTTTTCAAAATTTAAATAAGTAACGGCTATGTTTTGTTTGGCAATTAGAATCATTTTATTTTCTTTTACTTTTGGCCTTCAGCTTACTAAATATATTTGTAAACTCCGTTCTGGTTGTACCACCACGGCAAATCTGCTACGCTTACTCTTCTTCGTGATGCCGTTGGTGGGCTTCCAGAACGGAATGTAGTTACTGGGTTGTAATGGTTCCGTCGTAACCATTTCCAGGAGCTTGGTTCCACTTTGAACACCATCCGCCGCTGTCCGCTGCACTTGGGCACTACCAGTGCACGGCCCACTGTCGCTGGCCACTGCTTCCTCGCTGCGCGCGCTAGTGCCGAGGAGCAACATTGGGGATCGACGAGCCGTACAACGCCTGACTACATCTCCGTACTCTGGGACCGTTTGCCATTCATCGGCCGGAAACACAAGGAGAGTATTACGCTGCGAATCGGAAACAAAGAGGCCGTTATACCCACGACCCAATACAAATGTATGTGCCGCCGCTGAGCTGGTTTAGTGTAACTTTTTTTTTGTTAATATAGACTTTTGTTGCACTAACGGCTTTCTTTTGTGTATCTTTTAACACTGCCAGCTAAACCCGCGAGGGAACGCGGCACAGTGGTTGCACATAAATTTGAACGAGATCTGACAAGTAGTTTTTGAGTAACTTTGAAGTCGGTTATTTTTTGTTAGTAAAATTTTGATTATTAGGGTTCCGACACGAAAAAAATCAAAAACCGAACCATTATAGGATCACTCACGTCGTCACAAAATTATTATTTTTAGGGTTCCGTCCGAAAAACCAAACCCTTAAAGGATCACTCGTGCGTCTGGGCGGCCGCCGTTCACAGCCAATTTACTTCGAAACTACTGGTCCAAATGAGCTGAAATTTGGTACTCATGTACTTTATTGTGACCCAAAGACGAAGGTATATAAAGTAAACAATTGAATTTTGAAAAAAAAATTAACGAGATCAAAATTTAACAAGAACTGTTTTGCAAACCATCTCGTGTGGTATGTCGAATATAATAGAAATTTTACCAATAAAAAATAACTGACTTCAAAATAACTCAAAAACTACTTGTCAGATCTCGCTCATATTTATGTGGGGCCACATGACAAGCACCAGCTTTCGACTAAAAAAAGAATCATCAAAATCGGTTCACCCAGTCGAAAGTGCTGAGGTAACAAACATAAAAAAAATAGTCGAATTGAATACCTCCTCCTTTTTTGAAGTCGGTAAAAAGGGCTTGTTGTCAGGATCTCAAATAATATATTTTAGTTATAGTTCTACAATGGAAAGTTTTAAAATTATTCAAGAACGTATGAAAGTTAAAGCCAAAAATTGACCATCCCCCCCCCTCCCCTTTTCTCCGAAACTACTGACGCTTGAATTAAAATAAATACAGAGTTCTTTACCTAAATATTACAGGAAAAATAAGTCCATGGTCTTAAAAACGGCAAAAATAAATAAAATAGGAAAATAACGGTAAATAACTATACATAATCAATAAATCAACGGACGAAACCCTCTTGTCAAGTTTATTTTATTATAGTTCTGCAATAGATACTAATTTATATATTTTTAACTGTCTGCAAAAAAATTGTCACGTGAAAACTAGGGGGGAGGGGGGGGTCTTCTCATATACCACGGTTGGTCACCGAGGGGGGGGAGGGGGGTAAAAAATGCTAAAAAATGGGTCACGTGGTTTGGGAACGTTCCCTAATGAGCCCCTCAATGGGTTGCAGCCAAACATACAACAAACAGTATTTATTACTTACTCAACTCCCCAGCGACAGTATCAACTAAAAACGATTTTCCATTTCTAACAGGTCCCAAAAACATAACCGATTTGTTTCTCGTAGCACCCGGTTCGATTCCTGAACCAAAAATGCAGGACAACTTCAGACGGCGTCTCACGTCTCCGAAACCTGGGGATGGGAACCTGAAAGATGAGGCGGTGAATGTGATTCAACAGATTAAGAAAAACACGTTCCAGAAAAGAAATAAAACACTGATAATAAAATTTGCCATAACACTAATAAAGTCGACAAGCCAGCAGATGAGGAATCTACTATCTACCACTGAATCGAACATGTGTGTAGTACGCCTAAGAAAATCCGCAGAGCAAAGTTTTCACTCTCCCGATTGGAAATCAGACCTAGATCTCTTTATTAGAAAGGGAAATCAATGACCTTAAAAAAATCATACATTTTCAAAAGTGTATGAAGTCTACTAATTCACACTTGTACAACACGAAAGACTAACGCCCCAAACTCAGAGTTACTAACGGTTACTTTAATTGCTCCTTAGTAAAAATCACCATACAAATTCTGTACTAAGGAGCGATATACGTAACCCTTAGTGACTTTGGGTTGGGGCGTTAACCCTTCTAATTATGAGAGGAGACTACGTGAAAAGAATATTAGGAGTCTACGACAGTAAATGGTTATGACGAAAACGTCATTAAATGTTAATAACCAAAATAAATCGCATTCGGTGCAATAAATCTTATTTACTTGGCATCTGGATCTCTCAAATTGAAGTCATAAGCGGCATAATTCAAATCACCGTAGATATCTTTGAGTTTGGCTGTTGGCTTCGATATTATCCCCAAATCAAATACTTCCTGCGAATAATTTAATTTAAATCTTCGTCATTTGTGAATAATGCTTAAAGTTACCGAATTTATATGTAAATCATCGTAGTCGAAAACATTTCAAAAATCAGAACCGCGCCTGTTAAAATGTAATCGCAAGTTTACGCAACGAAATAATTGTATAAAGTATATCTGTAAAGTATGTAACACAGGTTTACCAATATGGCGATGTAGGTACTACATGTTCTATGTACCTCTCAATGTTTTGAAATTAATTTTGTTGGCTCAAGAACGGATGACACTGATTAGTTCTTACAGACTTCGTAATACTGCTAACACAAGTCGCTAACAATGTGCACTGTGGACCTAAAGTCAGCGGGAAACCTAGGAATTCAGAGGCCCCAGGACCAGTTGAGGTGGCGCCAATTAGGGAAGATCTATATCTTCCCTAATTGGACATAGGTCCAGCAGGGGATTTCAAAAGGCTGTTAGATAGAATGCTAAAAAGTCGTTTTAATAACTACTATTTACCAGCAGTCTTTAAGTAATTACCTCCAAGCTTTCAAGCAATGCATCATCCACATTCAGCGGTTTTGGCAATGGCGGCACCTTCGGCTTCGGTCTGACCCTCAACTTGGGATACTTCATACCGACGCTCTTGTACATTTCTTGGTGTGCCTTCACTAAGAGCTTTAGGTCCAATCTGTAGAGAATCATATACGTATAGACTAACCTCAAGGAAGTTATCTCGCGATACTCCTTGGAGGGTTTCGAGTAGGTATCGTAATTATGAGGTCATAGGTAATCGTAGGCAATCATTTTGATAGCAACAAGGATTCGTTTACCCATTTTTGCACTGGATTATCTTGGTAGATTATGCCCGTTTTAAATTCAAATTTAAAATCAAAATAGTTTAATCATGTGGATATTTTTTCAATACACATAGTTAAATCACCAGGCCAATGTAACAAGTAAGTATAATATTAATTAATACAAGTGGAATCTGCGATGGATTGCCGTCCAAGAAGATAAACCCACCAGTCTAATCCTCTAATTCCTCTAACACTAATAAATTGTAACTACAACTGAAACACGTAAACCATTTTACCATTGATCCACAGCCAGTTATCATCATCTGCTCACCTCATCATCTCATCTACAAATATCCTACATTCCTTATGCAATTGACACATCAGGTCTTCCGTCAGCAATGACTGCATGTACCCATATATTACTTCAGCGCATTTATCTGGTGGAAAGTTGTCGTATAATGACCAAGAGGCTCTATACATTTGTAGCGCCTGGAAACCAATTGAAAACTTATAAATAAAAAAAACAAGAAGAGGAACTGCGAAAATAATAAAACAGATGCTCTGTGCATGTGTCGCGAAGCGAGCATTGACGCCAAAGAAAGTTGGTTACTTTTGATGAGAAGCGAGAATAATATTGTGATGTTTACCTCGATAAGCTGCCCAGTTACAGCCGAAGTGTGGACCCGGTATCCAGGATCTGATAGAGGATTACACTTCAACTTAAATAGCTGTTCTGCTTCCTTCTTCTGATTTTCTTTTTCCGTCTGCGCTTTCAATAAAGCTTCTGCCTTTGCTTGCTTCTTTTCAGCTTTTAGCTGAAGGTAGAATTAAAACCTTAAGCAAATTAATCTTTAACGTTATCTAATAATCTCAGTAGATAAGTACATGTTGAAAAATTTCAGTATGTTTTGCTCCTGGATTTCTTAACCGATTTGGTTTTCTTTTGTATTGTAGCTATTATGAGATCGAAAAAAAATATGGAAAAAATATATTATGGAAAAAATATATTTATTCCCTTGGTATATTAAAAATTAGTATAGAACTTGCTACTTTCGTTGCTATAAACTTTGCGGTAGCTAAGCGTGATTTTATAAACATTTTGGGTTTGGTGTACCTGTTCCTTTGTCTTTCCTTTAGTCGCAGCTTCATACTTTTCATCTTCTATCACCTTCTCTGCTATAGTAGGATAATCCCCCTTAATAACCATGATGGTTCCACCTTCTGATTCATATGGATAATCGGGAAAAAACCCATAACCATAAATCCTGAAAAAATCGAATCAGACATAAATAAAATCAACATTATTATAAATTGTACTTTCATCCATCCTTTAAATCCCAATTTACAAGGTAATAGTGTCAGATGGCTTCTTCGCTGGCGCCGCTAAGTTTAAATTAATCGATATTTGATCCAGTGTCTTTGTATTGTTGGAAAATTGTCTTGATTAAAAATTAACTAACCATTCTCTAAACCAAGCATGAACTTGTTGTGTAATGTCATCAATCTGATTGTCCTTCTTATATACGATTAACCTCGTTTTTTCTCTTTCCAACTCCTTCAGGTAAACTTGTCGAAGTTTCTGTCTTATATTTCGTTTTCTTTCGTAAATCTGTATTATGCATTTTGCTTTATTTAATTTATTAGATAAAGAGTGCACTTAATTTCAATGTCAAGTGAGCTTAATCTCGATTTTAATACTAATTACTCTAGTTAAATGCATTATATTTACTTTATTATTCTCGTCTTCGAACGTTAGACGGTCTCTGAATGGATCAGGAATAATTCCTAACATAATATCTCTTCTTACTTCCTTGATTGCCTCTCTCTTGCGAACCATGACCATCCTAATGACAGAAATAGGAAAATTTATGAATAGACAACCAACCGAATGTTTCTCATCTTGAATTCAATAAATAAATAGACGCTAACACACTCACACCCCCGCAGTAGGTTATTTCCTGTGTTGCGGGTGGCATGGACGACACATACAACACATCACAATAACATGCATGACCCGAGTACAAATATTCAATGAAGGAGATAGAATTTAAGAATGAAAGAAGGGAGTCTGTATGTGTGATGTATTCAGTCTTGTCTAACCTGTAGATTCTCTGTATCAATTTAGCAGCAGCTATTCTCATGGCGATTGGTGCTTCCACGACATTTTCACAAAAGTATAACTTTCTTCTTTTACACTTTGCTTTGTAATCTTCCAAGTAATACTGCCTAAAGATAAAATTCATTCGCAATTTACCTTAGGTACTTCACAGCATTACGCAAAAATTAATGACTTCCATTGATAAAACTAATTTATCCAAAATATTTTTATTCGCTTAAAATACCCACCTAAATCTTTCCTGTTTCTGAATAATATTGCTATGGATAAACTCTTCAGGGATAATTGTATGAACACTTTCTTCTGGAAACGTACTAAGCTATATTATAATTACATATGGCATACTTACGTCATCTTAAAACAGTCACTATTAACCTTAACAGAAAATTGATAATACCTTTAATTATTTCAACAGAAGATTCCATTCCTCTTCGTGCTATTTGGGGCCCTGAATCGTCTCCAAATAATCCACCTTGTGATTGAGGATGGGATTCTTCTATAACCTATTGAAAATGGGAAGAAGTAGAAAGTAAATGTCCAGAGGGACAATTAGGTAATTCCCATACGGATCAAAATGAATAATCTATGACGCTGATCAATTTGGTCTGTGGTCGGGTTCGCTAATGGACATCAGTTAAAGGTATCAACAATGCGTTGCTGACCAAAAAAGAAGAGAGAAGAATTAATTGAATTAAGAAGTAGTTCAGAAGTACGTACAGGATTTTTTAGAATTTAACAGATTTTTTAAGGTTTAAATTCTTTTGTATTTAAATATTATTTCTTAAACGCATTTCTCTTTTTACCTTTGGTGCATCTTTACGTTTAATGGCATCACTCCACATCTTCTGCAAGAGCTGTTCCATGGTCCCGGGCCGACATTCCAGCGGAAAATGATACGGTATTATTATCTGAAAATAAACGTGAAATTTTCCGAAGCGGTTTGGATGTTTGTCTTTTTATCACCCACGTGCTAAACGTATTGCGGATTGACTATTGAGTTTAAAGTTGGCACACAGACCATGTTCAAGATATTCGTTTTTATCCTGGTTGTGTCTCCCTAGGATTATTTGGGTGTTAATATGTTCGTGATTCCGGTTTATTTTCGTATAGTTAAATTGAAACTTTAATCATTTACTTCATGTAGGTTCGGATTGACCAATACGCTTATGAACGCTATGTTTTGAATATGCCACAGATACGATAGATCAGATGCCGTATTAAAGATGACAAAATCACCTCAGTCCAATCACTTTAAAGCTAGTGACACCTACAGGACACCGTTAACAATTCCCTAGTCATTAATTTCCATTACTTAACATGGCACCTATGGGACTGGTGATATAAATAACACTAAAGTATGGAGCGCTAGCTGCCTACCTAGTGCATTGTCAGAATTACCTCAATATCAAAAGGCGTTTTCTTCAACCCAATCAAAGCTTCGTCCACATAAATGTAGTCGTTAACTATGAGATGAACCAATTCGTTCCTAAGCTCATATAACCTGTTAAAACAAAGGAAATAACTATGATTGTAATTATTATTACATTTAATATCACATTCATAATTCTCAAACAATACTTGATACTATCTGCAGGTAAATCGAATTCAATCTGCCTTAGCACTCTGAAATGCATACTGTATGTTGATCTGATTTGGGCCTCAGAAATATAATTGGATATGTTTTTACTACTTGGACGATTATATGTTACCTATCTAACTTTACTAGTAATAAAATTAACGTTACCTCTTTATAAAGATGCTAATAATTTCCAAAATACAGGGAGCTCTTTGTAAATGTAAACTGTTCAGATAACTGTCATACATTCTATTAATGAGGTCACAATACTCTGCGTAAGTGCGACCCAAGACCTCTGGTGGAAGTCTTCGTTCCTTCAGCATCAGGCCTTTTGCTGCTTTAGCCTGCAGGTATAATGTAAAGATGTTTTATGCAACGAGTTGACAGACGAGCCTGAACTACCTGATGGTAAACCACCGTCCCTGTATATCAGCAAGAGCAACACTAAATGCATAACCGATGCTTTTCCGACCAAGAGAGAGAGAGAGAGAGAAAAAGATAGAATGGAACACGACGAGTAGTTCGGCGGCTTACTCAAGCAAGATATTTTATCTAGCCAGGCAGACTTTAAAGAAATAATAAAATTAATGACTTATTAATGAGATTGATACTTAATACTCGTAATAGACAGTTCTGTTAATTGAAACTTTGATTTTACAACTACTTTTGTTGGTGCTCTCTGTTGCTATAACTAAAAAAATGTCGATTGCAATGATCAGCAAAGTTAACCTACGTCGACCGTAATCTGTAAGGTTTGGCTGACAAAAAAATAAATGTTTTGGATGCCACGTTAAAACGTCATACCCAGTTATCGATAGATAGAACTTATAAGCATGGTCGGCGAATTCCAAGGCAAAGGAAAACTTATAAAAAAAAAGAGAAAATATTTTGGTTGGAGTCTTTAAACTTGGGGCACGGTGAAACTCTTCCACTCTCTTACGCTCGGTCGGAACATGACGATGAATAAGTACCTACTGGGTTCATCTTATCCTAGTCTAAAATAATATGGTGACTCGAATCATCACTTCCTTTTTCTCCTTTAAATCTCACGGTACCTCATGTCAATCATCCGTCATATCTAAAAACGCGGAAGTTACCCCACCATAATACACTACGTCAATTCAAATGAAAGAAGAACTCAATCATTTGGCGCCAATAGTTAATTAAACGTGACAATGGATAGAACACATAACTTTGGCACAGTGCAGCTGTCAGTCTGCCAAGGTCGTGATTCACTCCGCTAAAACAGCAGATTGATAATACTTAATTGAAATTAAATCGATAAATTGAACTCGTTACAATTGGGGGCTCGAGAGCTAGAGTGTTCTTTATTATTCTCGTGTCTCCTTCCTTTCTTTTCTCTTAGCCGACAAAGCATCGGTAATGTCCGTTGATTATGTTCGTACTTCGTAGGGGATAGTGACCATTAACCGATGGATCTTCCTCGTTTGTTGGCTATGCACATAAAAAATTAGAAGCTAGGTTTCAACTTTCAGCGAAGGGTTCTTTTTTACAGTAATCGCGAAGAGGCTGCTAAGAGGAGCAGATTAGACGTTTCGTCCAATGTCACCAGCGATATTTTTCGATCGGTTAGTGGTCACCGACGCTCATTTCACTGTACCACTGGGTCTGGGGTCAGCTGGGGTCGTCAAAAAAGTTTTACTACCCCAAAAAGGTAATTTCAATCAAAACTCTCCAGCAAATCTACTCGTATGCCCGCGTGAAGCTGTAAAAGCCGCTAGAGCCAACAGTTGTCCTTCAAAAAACAAAATCTCCAGCAATTCCACCTTGGAATAGCAGAGAATATTGTCTGAGAAGAGGCTATCACGAGTCCAAAATGCTGCAGAAGACAAAAGCATGTTTTGGTTTTAGGCAACACTTTTGTTATTAAGAATACATTGAAACCTGTAGATCAGAATCCTCGTCTACAGTGTTTTGTGCTTGTTTTAACATCTTCAACCAGTCATTGTGAGCTTCAATAGATGTACTTAGATTTGCTGGTATTTTCACTGGAGGCATTTTCGATATCTTGTTACCAATTTTAGTCCCAAAGAATATTCACTGTAATTTTTAATTAACTGGAATTTAGATTTTATACTTCATTTAATTTAGATTTACTTCAATTTGGAATTTATCTTATCAAAACAAGAATTTTGATATTCTTCTGTCAGAAAAGTGACATTTATTTTATTTTATAAATTCTCTAATTTTTTATGTTGCATCGAAGATCAGTTGCCCGACAGCCAAGGACACAGTATGTTATAATCTGTATTTAAGATAGGGCCTAGCCCTGGTGACTGGTGACCTGGTTGCAGGGTGCTTTTCACTAATTTAATGGAATTTCATCAAATCGTTGTTTTCATTATTTCCCTGCGACATATTTATTCATTATAGCATTTTATATTTCCATTATGTTGAAGGTCGTTATTCAATCGGAAGTTTAAAATTACATCGCAAAAATAAAATAATCAGTGGTTGCAAAAGTGACAGCTGTCAGAATAAAATGCGGGATTTTAGTTGGCAGTTCGCCATTTTGGATTCCAATTAATCACAAGGTAGATAATTTATGGAGTATTTTTATTATTTGACTGGTTATTCGATTCGTAGCACGAGGTTAACTTCCGTTTTGCTGACGTAGATTATCATTTTTTGCCAGTAATCGTGATACCGCACCATCAGGTGGATCGTCAGCTCATTTGCCGGCTATTTCCGTAAAACACATAAGCATAGATTTATTCTTCGGCTGATTTCGCTTCGTGTCGCCTGGTACCCATTTATTTTTGAAAAAAATGGTTGTCTGTAAAGTCGGTTCACGGACGGTAGTTTAACGTGACAACGTCATGACAATGCTCCACTCCGCTCCGCCCCACTTCGCCCCGCCCCGCTCCGCTCCACTCAACTAGGATCGCCTACGGCTCGCCTACAGCATCGGCTACGATACGCCGATCGTGCCTCTCTCTCGCTTTTGCCGCTCTCTCGCTCGCGGAACGCTACATTTTTTCGTGCGTGCGCCCGGCGCTCATCGGCGTTATCACGTCAAAATAAATTAAGTAATTTGGTTAATGGAAATTCTAATATTATGGCCGGAGCACCGACTTGTTGAAAAATAATATTAGTAAACTGATAAAGCCAAATTATTTAAAATATTCACCATAACTCCATACAAAAGGACAATGGCATTAGGCTAATGCCTAATGCCATTGTCCTTTTGTTCTTACTAAACTTAATAGTTTACCCTTTGTTTATCCTTTTTGTATAAGCCAATAAGGTGATATAAATTTGAATAAATAAAAAAAAGGCGGCACGAAGTGAACTCAGCCGAAGAATAAATCCGTGCATACGTGAAAATGGTTCCATGCTCTGTTTACATTATTCCAGTCCAGTAATTCAGCGAGTCAATCCAGTCCAGTGCTGGTGGACTGTATCGTCTACATTATTCCAGTAATTTAGAAGCCGTTGAAGTGTGAACACTACAGTTAGTAGTTACAATTATTTCAAGAAGAGATCTATTTCGAAAATACAAACGAATGTTGAACTGCACTGGATTAGCCGTCTACAACATTCCAGTTGCACTAGAATGATTGCACTGGATTTAAAAATAGACCGCCAATCCAGTTACTGGACTGGAATGCTCACTGGAGTCAGTGCATTCTAGTGCTGGTTTACATTTTTCCAGTAGCAATCCAGCACTGGATTCGATTACTGGACTGGAATAATGTAAACCGGGCTTCTTTTTGAGCAATTCATAGGATAAATACGAGTCAACCATTTTTAGACAGTAAGTAGAAATTTTACAACACAAAAAATTTCAACTACTTAACTCATATTTTTCTTGGTCTTCCTATAATTTAAGATACTATGTTGCCTGAAAGAAATTGATCCTTGTAAATGACCCTTTCGCTTGGTATCATACGTACAGAATGTTTTATTTTTCACATTTCACCAGTTCGTTTCCCGGCTCAAGCAGGTGAATTTTCAAAAATCGTTGAATGCAGTTTTAATTATTTTTGAAAATAAAGGAATGTTTCTTTTCAGTAAAATTTGCCATCATCAATATTAGGGTACTTTTCCTCCATCTACCGTCTTTAAATTCCACCCTGTATATTCTACGTATTAGGATACAAACATCGACTTAAATATATGTCAATATTGTACAATGGATACAAATTATTACGAAGGGATGAAAGTTCGTAGGTATTACTAGTCTTGTCATAGTTAATTAGTACCTTTCAGGCTTTATCTTTAAAAGAAACAAAGTCGTACTTTCTTTACATAATACTATTTAATCATGACCAATACACAAAGACACACAAGCAACAAATATCACACATATTAACACATAAAGTAAACAGCATTACAATATTATATAGCATTATAATATTAGCCTCATAGCAGCTGCAGTAAACAGAGTATTTTATCAAAATATGAAACAGAATAAAATACCTTTTCTTTGTTGTAAAGGCAAACCAGAGATCAAGAGAAGTTAGTTTGATGCCCAGATAAGGCAGTACTTATCTTATTTTCTGTACTAAACTCACAGTTTTGAAACAGAATCTACTAGACAAGGTATCATTATAGTAGAGCCCATGTGACTAATTCACGAAACACGTGTAAATAGTCGCATGTGGCAATTAGTAATAATTATGTTTATACAGACTGTGCAATCCTTTCGAATTAAGGTAATAAATCGATTTAGGTTTGTCTCTACAACTGTGACTTTAAGGATAAATACCACTCAAATAACTTTTAAAGTCTCCCCAAGAACAAAGCCCATTTTTGTCAACTTTGCACTTTTCTAATTCCAAAGTTTTAATCTGCGGTGGTGTTTCCAAACTCAAAATATTACTGTGCCGCAATTGATCTGTAGATTGGTACACGTAATTAATTTTAAAATAACTTTTCTTTGAATCATCGTCTTTCCACTTTTGTAACACAACAGCACTACCTATAGGCGTAATTTCGTTTTGCTTTTGCAACTTATATGGTTTTACTAGAAGAGTTTTAAACACTGTATAAAGATTAGCATCATGTCCTACTAACAACGTCACTTTAGGCTTATTGTCATCTTTGAGAAATATATTAGAGATATGTTTCACCAAAGGCTCAGCAACATCTTTAGCGACGAGTGTGGTATTGTACGTGACATTGTGGTACGCCCTGCTGAGTAATACGAGTGTCTGCCACGTTTTTTCATCAGGAAGCTGACCCCAAGCGACGTCCCTCATCGGAAATCCTTCATAATGCTGCATTAAAAATGCGTCTATTACTTCATTGCTGATCTTCAAAGGCCCGGCTATACCTGGTTTGTGTCCTGGAACGATGCTTTTCTTGTTCTTGTCTTTAGCCAAGTCACACTTTTTATCAACTTTACAAAACTTTGATTTCTTATAGTCCAAAATCTCGGTAAGTAGCTCGTAAGGTTGGTTC
Organism: Thymelicus sylvestris; assembly: GCA_911387775.1. Taxonomy (NCBI): domain Eukaryota; kingdom Metazoa; phylum Arthropoda; class Insecta; order Lepidoptera; family Hesperiidae; genus Thymelicus; species Thymelicus sylvestris. Next base: position 3,981,067 of record OU426903.1, read on the forward strand.
AAGTGAAAAGTATTTAGGACATCTTGCATTTCGTCTAACGCGTCTTCTCTGAAGCTATATGTTGTATTATGGATGTACGGATTGAATAATGGATCAGAGTCTTTGAGATTTGAGTGATGAACAGTTATTTTACAATCTGGGAACCCTTTCTTGACAAATGATTCCGCCGATACTAAAGTTCTCTCTATTGAATTCGCATAAACATACAGATCATCTTCCGTTGGACACTTCGCTGGTAAGACTCCTTCTTTCTTCAACCAGGCTGCGAAATAACTGCCCATGTAGCCAGCTAACCTTACGCCTTTGGCAGTCAAAGCGCCAGGCTTGTCGTCCCATTTCGGCCAAACTTTAGGAGTCACTTGGTTCAAATTTTTCGAAAGCGGAGTCCTTACACTATGCCTGTTTAAGATAACCACTTGTTTCAAAGTTAATTTGCTTTGCACAAAACTTATTAAAGTCACTAGATTTAGCATAAATAAGAACAGTTTAATTCTCATTTTCACTGTTGAAATGCACGGACGGAGTGAATTTATTATTATTATTGCTAAATTACTTCGGTAGCGTCATGTCGAGTCGAAGACAAAGACTTGAATAACGACAACGACTCGAGTGAAAGCACACAACACAACAATGTAAGGTAAACCACAGAATGATCAAAACGTAGAAACGACATGATAATATTTACAATGCAGCGACGCGCAACGCGGACGTGATAATCCGGAAGGATTAATTCAACGAACATGCCAAAACATTACATTAGCATCTACTTAGATAGTAATATGTGATCTTATTATCAGAATATGTTAAACGATAACAAGACATCTGGTAGATAAAAATAACTTTAGGCTGTTGTATGTGTTGTTAATGGTGAAAACGTTCCTTAGTGCTTGTTCACACTGATCTCGCGGGCGCGGGCGCGGGCGCGGTCGCGAAATATCAAACATATGAGCTACTATGAAAGTATTCACACCAAAACGCGCGCGCGGTGTATGTAGCGTTTACCGCGACCGCGCCTGCGCCCGCGCCCGCGAGTTCAGTGTGAACAAGCACTTATACCATACTCAAACGTGCAAAGCACGAGTTTGACTGAAATATTCTTACATTATTTTTTATACTAAGTTTTTGATCGGTCGGTCGAAGTGGCGCCAATTAGGGGAGGCTTATGTCCAGCAATGGACTTTAAAAGGCTGTTAGATACATACGTTTTTGATTTAAAAAATATCTTAGTCATACTCACTCATGTACCGTTATTACTTTAGACTAGAGTAGACCTAGAGCTCAGGAATTTAAGCTTTTACAGCATTATATTACCAAAATCAGATAAAATAGCCTTAAACACATAAAATATATAATTTACAATTGAATGCTCCATTAATTTGTAAACTAACTGATAGTTTTATATATGTATATATTTAATTATTATTTAAATCTACCTAACAACATACAATTACAAACTGCTCAAAAACGTCACAAAATTTTCCCACGGGCAGAACCCATTCGCGTCAATATTACACTTCTCCAACTCCAATATTTTGATGTGCGGTGGTGACTCTAAACTCAAAATATTACTATATCTTAATTGTTCCATGGATTGATACACCAAACTTAATTTTAAATAATCTTTCTGGCAATCATTATCTCTCCATTTTTGGAAAACAACAGAACTTGTTAAAGGTAAGAGATCAACTTGGTTTTCCAAAGTATACGGTCTTACTAGAAGCGTTTTGAGAACTGTATACATATTGACATCGTGCCCAAATAATATCGTCACCTTAGGCCTTTCATCATCTTTGAGAAATATCTCGGAGATGCATTCTATTAAAGGTCTCGAAAGGTCTCTAGCAATAACTGTCGTCTTGTATGTTGAATTAAAATAAGCCCGGCTAAGTTCGAAAATCGTTTCCCACGACTTTGAGTCATTCAACTGTCCCCAAGCGACCTTTTCAGTCGGGAATCCTTCATGATACTGCATTAAAAAAGCGTTGACTACCTCGTTACTCAGTTTTAACGGTCCAGATAATCCTGGTCTTTGTCCTGGTATGATTTTAATAAAGTGCTTGTCTTTCGCTAGATCGCATCTGTTGTCTATTTTACAATACCTTGATTGCTTATAATCCAAAATTTGACTAATTAGTTCATAAAGTTCATAAAGTTTATTAAGATGGAGAGTATCAAGAGCTTCACGGATTTCGTTAGAAGCATGTTCTTTGAACGCTTTTGAAGTGTTGTGTATTATTGGATCAAATAAATGATTGGAAATGTTAATACCTGGGTGAAGAATATTTATATTGCAATCCGGGAAACCTTTATCTATAAACGTCTGCGCTGATTTCAAAGCTCTTTCCTGCGTATTAGAGAGTACAAGAAGATCGTCTTCACTTGGACATTTTGATGAAAAAATTTTTTCGCTCTTCAGCCAAGCTGCTAAATAGCTGCCCATATAACCAGCCAATTCGGCACCTTTAATAGTCAAAAAACCAGGTTTGACTTGCCATTCTGGCCAAGATTTGTGGGTCACGTCTTTCAAATTATTGGTTGAAAGTGGAGCTCGTAAGCCATGTCTGTTTAAAATAACCACTTGTTTCAAAATTAATTTGTTTTGCACTAAACTGATAAGGAACACTAACTTCACTGTAAATAATAACAATTTTCCTCTCATTATTACTGATAACACTGACCGAAAAATGAAATTTAATTTGCAAAACGATTAAGTATCCTGGTTTGTAATTAATCGTACGTGTTTAGTGCAGTGTGATTCCATGCGTACTAATAAGAACAAGTCCACATACAGCAATATACTTATGGTCTATAGGTTAAAAGTCATTGTATTATTTATCAACCAGATTCCAATGAGCGTTTTCTATTTGATAACAGGTTTTCTTGATGATTTTACATAACATTATAAAACTATAACGGTCAATATCTTAGCGCATAAAAGAACATATTATATAAAACTATAGGTACCTACAATACCTACAAACTTCAGATAAAATTTTTAATTTTCTTACATTTATTTTTCCACATCAAACAGGTTGGCTGGATAAAGATAGAAAGTTAAGAGATAAGCTCACCTTTGTATATATTTAAGCATGAAGATAGTTATCTATCACCTTTGTAAAAATACAAGTGTACGAATACATTAAAAGTATACTAAACAAGTAAACAGCACAGGTTAGAAAATAACTTTACAATTGATATTTATTCAATAGCTTCCCACTATAAAACTATTTACTTACCTACTATCTAAAAGATGTTTGGGTAAGGCATGGAATTATAGTGCCCATAAAATTATTCGATCTGTCGTTGTCATTTCTAGTGGCTGTTTCATCTACGGATTTACTCATGAATGTAATCTTCTTACGTAGGTCTGTACGACACTAATCAGAACGCCAAAAATAACGCAAACAACACTCAGTTTCAATGAATACGATATGTATTACGCTAGGCGTAAGTATAATGCGTCTCGCTTTGAATGAAACAAAAGAAGGAGACACATATAATTTAGGTTTATCGCCAATTCTATGTACCATTTTGGCTTATAAATCACTTATCGTCTTTACTATCTGTGGCGGTAACCGGTGGATTGCAAGATTGCAACTTCCGTAGCAATTAAAAGGTCAAAATAATTTTCTTCTATTACATGTGATGTACCTAGGTTACTAGGTACCACGGATACGTCTAGCTAGAGAGCATTTTGGAGTAAAATTCTACTAATATTATAAATGCGAAAGTTTGTGAAGATGTTTGAGTTAGCCACGACAGACCATATTGTCTGGACTTAAAAAATAGGGTAAATATTATCCTAGTTAAAAGTTCCCGTAGGATGATTTGGATGTTTTTATGTGTGTGATACCATCTCTTCCGTGGAAGAGGCCGCAGGCGAAATCTGGGAATGAGCGTTGTTTAATATCTGTCATTTCATTTCAAAACTAGCAACAAAGAAACAAAATTACTAGAGAAATGGAAATCTGAAGATTATCAGCCCACTTTTATCAAACTTTGGGTATAAAGATTGGAAAATGATTAAACACTATTATATTAATTACAAAGTATTTATCTCTCTTATCTGTGTTCTTCTATGCAATATTCTCCCAAAGGCCTACGTGAATCTCTGTCATCGAAGACTAAAGGACTAAGCACAGGTTTGTGAGGGCTCGCAAGGTTTTACCTAGTGAACATTTTAGGAGAGTAGGTAATATTTTGATTTTAAGTAGTAGGATATTTAAAAGAAACAATTAAATTGTATTTTTTATAAATATTTAATGATAGATAACATGGATGGCAATTTATATTACTAGGTACCTAATGTTAAAGCTTCAAACGGAAAACCTAGAGGTGGAATATTGTTTTTGTATCTACCATCAAAATATAGTGTGGACTTGCTTCCTTTGCCGAATTAAAACAGCGAACGCATTTTGTATTTACATATCATCGTCACAAATTAACATTTATATGCAGTTCTCATCAATATTTCTCAGCAAATAAATAAAAGAGTTCCAAGGACAGTAACCATTCTCGTTTGAACAAGTTTTTATTTGCATAGGAAGCCATAAAGGCGGATTTTCTAAAGACAGCTTTGACCCGTTTCTGAGTTGTTGAAAACTCTGGTAAACAAAATCAACTTTTAGAAATTCTTTCCCGGAATCGTCTTCAATTTTCTGAAATACCAATTTCCCACCCACAGGTGTCCTTTCGTATTGTTCTGGTAAATCTTTGCTTACAAAACTAAGAGATGCTATCACAGGATTTAAATTAGAGTCATGTCCGACAAGCAACGTGAATTTTGGTCCATTAGTTCTTTCCAAAACTTCCAACATATAATTCAGGAGAGGTCTTGCAACTTCTTTTGCTAAAACTGTACTATTAAATCTCACATTTTGATCTTCTTTTGTTATTCGAGTTAATAACTTCCACTGAGATTCGGTTTTCATTTGACCCCATGCTACTTTTTCTAGGGGCATACCTTCGTAATAACTCATAAGAAATGAGTCTACTATAGCGTTTCCCATATTTAAAGGCCCCATTATATTAGGTTCAATTCCAACCTGATATACGATATCATTATTTTGCTCAGTTAAATCACAGACTTTTTCAATTTCACAAATACGTGATTGATTTAAATTTAATATTTTATTCAATTCTAAATAAGATTCTTGCAATTGTAATCCACTTAATTTAGTCTGCATTTCCTTGATAATAGCTTTTCTTAATTCTATTGAAGAGTTCCTTAGTACTGGATTAAAAATTGGGTCCATTTCGTCGGAATCTATGTGAAATACTCTAACGTTACAATCCTTAAACGCTGATTTGGCAAAAGCCTTTGCAGATGCTTTTGTTCGCTGCCTAGTATTTGCGTAAATATTTATTTCATTATCTTCAGGGCATCCTTCAAGGAAGAATCCTTGTTTCAAAAACCATTTATGGAAATATTCACCCATATATCCTTCTAGTAACACCCCCTTTTCCGTTAAATGACCAGGCTCCTGGCCCCATTTTGGAAATTCATACGGCGAAGCATATTGCAAATTTTTTGTTAAAGGCGTCCGTATATTATGCCTACTTAACATTAGCACTTGTTTTAATTTATAAGCTTGGTTAAGATTGATAAAACTTACAAAACACATCACAGATAATAAAACCACGCAATTTCGCGCCATTTTTTCTGCACTTAAAATTTTGATCTTCGAGGAAACGATATTTATTAAACTGATTACTACGAGTAGGTAATTAACTATTGTTTCACCATTATGAAGGACTACTTCGAACGATAAATGGTCGCAAACTGATTAATTTTCACTAATCGAGTTTCATCACCCGCGAGTTTGATAAGGATCGCCACAGTCATAGACCAGTCGGTCATAGTATAACATCAGCTTGTTGCTTTTATTTTCTTTCGAATTGCAAACGTCATTCCTACGTTCAGGTTGCAACCAAGGTCTCTTACCTTTGTATGCTCAAATGGCTCCATTTTGTAGGATTTATTCGTCCGTTAGCAAAATAAGTAATTATAAATTATTATTGTTGTGTATTGAATCAATCGACCGTTTCGTGTTTATCGTAAAGCATCCGGGCGCAGTTTTTTTAAGTACAACTGGAATTAGTTTATGCAGAGAAGTTTCCTTAACGGACTCATAATTAGGTGCCTTATCTTCTTACTTGTTCATAACTTCTGATAAATTAATGAATTTTTCCTCATAGTAACAACCCGTTACTATATAAATAATAATAGGGCGCATTAAATTATTTTACTTTTACCAATTTACGTTCGTACTTTTGTATGATGTTATTGTTTTTAAATTTTATTCATTATTTTATATTTTTTTTTTTTAATTTTTGCCGGCAAATTACCAATTAATGTACACTGATGGGAGGTCGCCCATGGATAGGTCCACCTTTTTATTAACCGACGAAAAAAAGGTGGTTCTCATTTTTATTAGGTAATGTATGATCACGCAGCAATCGGCACAGGGTGGTCCGACTTTGATGATTCTTTTTTTTATGTCTTGAAATGGGACTAACCATTTTTTTTTGAAAATTTTATTCCTACCCTAAAGGTACGAAAATAGGGGATGATTGATCGTTCACCCACAGAATTTTTACCCGTTAACCTTATAACTTTGTACTGGATGATCCGATTTCGATCTATAAGAGCTGGAGGTTGGAAGTTCTTCATTTTCATCATCATTAATTTGGACATAGTTTTTGGCTTCAATAAAATTAAATATCCGACTGGCAGTACAAAATGCCTTTTCATATTATACAAAGGACCGGACATTTGCGCGCTTAAAATGTGGCACTTCCTTAATTAACTATCGTAAGTGCTAAAGCTAATTTAATTTATCTTTAGATTTTATATTTTTTAAACTGCTAGATATAAATATATTAGTAAAAAGAAGGGAATTAAACGCAGCAAAAATTTGGACACGGATGTTAAAAAAACATGACAGCGCGGTGACAACGCTGATCTCATTTCACCCAATAGGGATGTTGACACTATCAGTAAATTAAAATAAATTTATATTTAAAGTATCAAGGATAACGTTTAAAAACCTAAAATATTATTCCTTTGTCGAAATCAATCACAACAAATTAAATATAATTATTTTAAAATGTTAAAAATAGTACTCACTGTTACGTGACCTCAAACGCCATTTAGAGCTTATGACGTCATTGTTCCTATTTTATATGGAAGTGCAACTATAGTACAGTAATCTTAGTCAAAATTAGGTAAGAATTGCGGAATGAGAGATACCCAGCTGATTTTTTTGTATAAAGTTATATTTTGGCATTCTAAAACTTGTCTCAAAACATGCATATGGTAGGGTGACCGCGTCTATTAAAAATTTGAGGACAAAGGTCACAAAAATCGGTTTTTTGCAAATATCTCATTTCCTATGAATTTTTCACTATTTATATCTTCATCAACATTGTAGAAAATTAAATTCCCTACAACTTTTGTTTCAAAAAAATTTTTATACGTTAAATCGTTTTCGAGATAGAGGTCGGAGAGCGCGCGGTTAGAGCATAATGTAAGGTCAACCGGTATAGTCCCGGTCAAAACATGCTATATAAAGTTTATTAATTCTATCTATCTAACAGCCTTTTAAAGTCCACCGCTGGACATAGGCCTCCCCTAATTGGTGCCACTCTGACCGGTCCTGGGCCCTCTGAATTCAGTGGCTTCCCGCTGTCTTCTTTAGGTCATCAGTCCACCTGGTCGGGGGGCGACCAGTGCTCCTTTTACCGAGACGTAGCCGCCATTCGACAACTTTGCAACCCCATTGGTTATCTGTCCTTCGAACGATGTGGCCTGCCCATTGCCACTCAGCCGGCTGACTCTGCGAGCTATATCGGTAACTACGGTATCGGTAACTTTTGTTCGCCTACGGACTTCATCGTTACGAATCTTATCTCGTAGTGAAATACCTAACATAGCTCTCTCCATAGCGTGCTGTGTGACTTTGAGCCTTCGAATGAGGCCAACAGAAAGATCGCGTCTCGGATCCATGTTAACACTGACAACACACATTGCTCGAAGGCTTTCGACATCAGGCACTGAGGAATTTTGGATCGACATTTGACATCGTTCGAAGGACAGATAACCAGTGGGGTTGCAAAGTCGTCGAATGGCGGCCACGTCTCGGTAAAAGGAGCACGGGTCACCCCCCGACCAGGTGGAATGATGACCTAAAGAAGACAGCGGGAAACCACTGGATTCAGAGGGCCCAGGACCGGTCGGAGTGGCGCCAATTAGGGGAGGCCTATGTCCAGCAGTGGACTTTAAAAGGCTGTTAGATAGATAGAATTAATAAACTTTATATGTATAGCATGTTTTGACCGGGACTATACCGGTTGACCTTACATTATGCTCTAACCGCACGCTCTCTGCCCTCTATCTCGAAAACGATTCAACGTATAAAAATTTTTTGAAACAAAAGTTGTAGGGAATTTAATTCTCTACAATATTGAAGAAGATACAAATAGCGAAAAACTCATAGGAAATGAGATATTTGCAAAAAACCGATTTTTGTGACCTTTGTCCTCAAATTTTTAATAGACGCGGTCACCCTACCACATGCAGGTTTTGAGACAAGTTTTAGAATGCCAAAATACAACTTTATACATAAAAATCAGCTGGGTATCTCTCATTCCGCAGTGAATTCCTAAGATGACTGGACTACTTACTTCAGTCGACAGATAGTATTGAATATCGGCTAGTGACGTCACGTGACGTTTTTGGCGGGAAATTTGAAAATGATTTTTATTTATCAATTTTTGTTTTTAAATTGAAGATTATTATTTTTATAATATTTTTTTCGTGAATCTTAAGGTTCTATCTATTAAATCAAATTTAATCCTAAAATTAGTCAACATCCCTATTCGATATACATCCGAATTATACATAGTTTCTTCACCCATCTGCTTTAATATTCAGAGTAATTTTCCTCCAACCACAATGCAACCACATCTTTTTTTCCACCCTGTGTAATTTTTAGGCAACCCATTCACGATATTTTTCTTTACATATTATGATACCTATTTGATAAAAAACAATTTTGTCTGGTATAAGCAGATGGGCGAAGAAACGCCTCTAATTCAGATCCTGTACTATTAATAAGAGAGAGGCGCTAAGATTTGTTTGTATGAAGAACATTTGTGAAAAATGTAGGTACTCCTCACTTTTGAAATATCTAATTTGTAATCACATAACACTTACAGGATAAAATAAAACTGCTCCCATAGCAATGAACAGAAACATGTATTTATATTTTAAAATAAAAATATTCCTTTATAAATAGTATATCCAATACAGTAGGTACCTTAATTATCAATAAATACCTTTCAGTACAAAATACATAGTACATACAATCAAATCCAAGCATACATTATGAAGAAAATATGCAATCCATGGTCAACTAATCTTAAACATTACTCGATCCTATTCGAGTTTCTAATATGGAGCAAATAAACATACCCACTTTCGTACTTTCTTTAAAAAAGATCTATTTTAAAGAGTTGGCAAATTAGAGGTGTTTCCTCGTAGTTGTAAACAACGCCATCTATTGTCGAATTCTATGTTTGATACATTTTTACAGATCATCTAAGAATTGGGTAATCATACAAATATATTTTTTACGTCTTGATGATTATTTAAAATATTAATCAAATGTTATGGGGTGATGGTAAGCGCACTAAGCAACTTATGGAATATTTATTCACTCTTTTCTTGAAGATAATTTGTCTATAATTATTAATTACCTATTTTAAGAATTTTTCTTTAGACTGAATCATGAATGCCAATTTACGTCCTATAGGTTTGGGCTAGTTTCAGGAATACATGTCATACTGTGTTACATATTATACCTACAACCTTAAATAATTTATATCCAAATTTACTCACACAATTAACAATATTTCTTACCTACTGATTCAATCACAACAAATTTGAGTTACTTTTTGCATTGTATTATAAATACTACAATAAGTTAATCTATAAAAAACACAAAAAATGTTTGTATGGGTCCTCTATATACTTTTAAAGCATCCAACGGATGTGCCCCAAACTGGTGTGATTTGAAAGGCAATAATGCGAAGATGGTTTGAGACCACTAAAACAATTCATTAGGGATATTTTCTATTTTTGACTTTTCTTATACAAAAAATTTTAGTGTAGTGGAACACCCCGGGTATCCACTAATATTTATAATAATGATGATGGAATGTCAGTTATTTTTAAGAGAGATGAAAAAATCTATTTCTACATACCTAGTTTATGTATATACAGTAGACGAACAGTCAGAAATGTATAAAACTATAGAAATGCACAATAGTATCTCACTAAAATCACTAAACTGTTTAAAAAATATATCGTTCAGTTTGCGATTGGTTGTAAGAGTACAGTAGATGATCACTTTAAAGATAACTTGGTATAGTGGGTAATGTGTAACGTATTATTATCATATACCTTCTATAAGACAATAACATAAGATAAAGCCGCGCAGTAAACTAAGCTATAAACTAAATTTATATAGTAGCCTTGTCCAATAATGTCAGTTGATGGGCTAGTCTCTCCTCTCTGGCGCGCCGCGCTTGCCCCAACGCGCGTTTCTCAGCGAATTTGGTAACAAAAACATCCACTGGTAAGGTTCCTGAAATGAAATAGAGATGGGGCTGTTACTAACTCTTGGAAATTCAGGTTTAAACATGTTTGCACCCTTATTATTACCATATTGGCATACCATTCACATGTGGGACCAAAGCTTTATGTCTGTAAATTTTGTTGGCTCCAATTCATAGCAGCTTAATAGAGCAAAGCTTAGACTTTGTTTAGTGCATGTGGTGTCTGTCATTCAGAAACAGTAACACTTTATTATGTACTAGTAACCAAACCACCGTTGCTTTTTTTTTTGGCTCTCATAGTGATTCCTTTTTTTTATAAAATGCAGCCAATGTTGTTACAGCATCCTATTGGTGAAAGCATTTTAGAAATCCACTCAGTAGTTTTTAAGTTTATCTATTACAAACAAACAAAGAAAAAATCAAACTTTCCTCTTTATATTAGTTTCGATAGTTTAGCTGATATAAAGATATAAAAATTACCCATCAAAAACTGTTCAGCAATAACCTCAGCATCTTCATCTGCTTGCAGTGCTGCTTCTTTCAAAGAATCTCTTATTCGATGCGGATCATACACTTCGGCCAATTTCTGATGCTTTTTATGCAGCTCCTCGTAACTCATTTTCATCTGAACGATTGTAGAAATACGGTCAATCACGTCTGTTTTGAGGCTGTCAAGCATTTGCTGTTTGGCTATGTTGTCTTGAGCTATTTCATCAATGCTGTTCATCAATTCCTCAGTTGCTAAATCTAGCTCTACTAGTTCTGGATTATTTTCTATCAATTTGTCCTGGAATTTGATAAATATAGTTTAGTTTAAATAGTAAGCAGCTTAACGACATGTCGGAATATTATTCTTTAAGATGACTGCTGTGAACTAAAATTGTATAATTCTAATTAATTCTATTGGTGATCACTGACATTTATAAACTCATCACTTTATTATTTATGTGGGACATTTTGACATTGTAATAGTGACATAATCAATTGACATTTATTTCGCTAATTTATAATTATTGTAATTTGATAATATTGAATAAATTTTATTAGAGTCATGTATAACAATTTGTATGCCCATAGAGGCAGAACATAAGGTCAAATTATATTTTTGTGAACCATCTTCATGCATGTACTATGTTCTAGCAAATAAATAAATTATTATTATTATTATAACGTTAGTAATAAATAATAATGGAGTTTTTCATAGTATAACTAAGTATGATAAGACACTATAGTAATTGCAGTACCTCTCTGCACTCGTTGACATAAAAGTGCGAGCAGGGTGAAGCATATTGTGCCTAAGTGCGAGTGAGTGCGCAATATGCTTTGCCCTATCAACGAATGCAGCGAGATACTGTGACTATTATAGAAACAAAAACATACAAAAATATGCTAATGATGATATTTTTATTACAAAAAGAAGAGTACAAATATTCATCTGTCACATAAATATCTGCCCCGGCCGGGAATCAAACCCGGGACCCCTCACTTCACAGGCAGGGTCGCTATCAACTAGGTTACAGGTTCGTAATTAGGTGCAATAAAGAACTTTGTTTCAGTAATTGTAAAATATATTACTTACTTGCAGGTCAGGATTCTCCAGTACTTCCTGTAATTCTTCCACAGTCAGGTCACTAAGCTCCGGAAACATCAATGAAGGAGTACTGGTATGAGACTGTGGACTTGTGTCCGTAGACTTATCCTCATGGTTCATATTCGGTACCGACTTTTGAAACTCCCTAATAATAGCCTGGACCACTCTACCAAGGTCTGAGAGATGAGTGAAGTTTAACAGCCCTGGAGCTCCCACAACCTGGTTGGAGTTCTCCGCGATCCATGGATGAGGTACCACTGGGTTGACGAATATTGAAGGCTTTTCAGTAGGGAAATTTGGCGACAAAACCACGTTTAAACTCATGTTTCGGCCGTCAGCAGCAAAGTCCACTCTGTACTCTGTTCCTTCATTCAACTCTATCACATTATCATTGAATATCTTTAGCGTGTCGATCTGCCGCTTTCTAATGTCGTCTGGGTGATACTTTCTGGGCAACATTTGTAAGGTTCTAAATCACGAGTTACAATAATGTGATAGTATCTGATAATCTGTACGGAGTCCTCTACGCAAACAGGGAAAATAATCACGAGGCTTTCGTCTTAACACAGAATACCTGTGATTTGGTCTATATTAAATATCAAGGTATATATTATTGCCACTGCTGTTTATTTACTAGCTGAAATAATTTTTAACTAAGCTAAAAAGTATCGCAAAAATCGATACGACGAGCAACACGAAACGAACTTATTTATTTTCCTAACCAGTGTTGCCAGATAATTTTTTCTCGAATAGCCTTGCCTAAGTGCGTACTGTAGCCTCGAGATAGCCCCATCTAGGGTTCGAAGTATAGGAGCTAAAAAAAAAACAAAAAGGTCATCGGCAGTCAATTTCATATCACTTTGTTGAGAAATCCAAGCCTACTGACCTTTTTTTTCTTGTTTTAGTCCGAGCGCTGAAATATAGCCCCGCGGCTACACGTAGCCAAGGGGTAAAATATGATAGCCGCTCGGTAACGGAAATAGCCCCATTGGCGCTTAATAGCCCCATCTGGCAACACTGTTCCTAACGCACACTGACAGTGACAGATGATGAGACAGATGAAAATAGGCCCTACGTTCCAGTAGACGATCACAACGACCACGCTCACGACCGCGATTTTGCCGTTCCACTAGCTTGTGAGCGTTACAATCATACACCCAAGTGGAACGGTATAGTGAGCGACGCGGACGTGAGCGTTCAAGCCACAGAGTATTTAGACGTTTTAGCCGATGAAACAAAATGTACTCTATGATGTTGAGATTAAGACAAGTCTGAAACTTAGATTAGAGGTTATGTTATAATTTTTAAGCTTTATATAAACGTTACATAATTAATTATCAATTTTATTTTTACACTAGCAAAAAACTATATCTACAAACAAAATAATTTTTTATGAAAAGACAAATTAATATAATAAAAAATTGCATATTAATTATGTTAATGATATTGACCGACGAGGAAATATGTATACATGGCTATATGTATAGTGAATTAAACATTAAAAATATTAAAATTATTTACATAATTTAACATATTTCTATCAACTTGTGACCCCACGTCGAGCATCTGTTGGAGAAACTACTAGTTCCACTAAAGTATTTCTTGTCGAATCGTATAAAGTTATTTTTTCCATCACCATCCTTAACTTTTATAAAATTGCGCCAAATTTCTATCACCATCCATTTCTACCCAGTGTCGCCAAGTCTAAAAACTGGCGAGAGTAACTTTGTCGTATCTGGCAACACTGCAATTCGACCACTTCGACCCACCCCGTGAGGTGGGTTGTTTTGAGCGTGCCGTGAGCGAAATTAATGACGTCATCAATGACGTATTCGCCGCGACCATGACGACCGTGGTCGCCATGTGGAACACGTTTTGATCGTTGTGAGCGATGTGAGCTACTACTGGAACGCAGCCAGGATGATATGTCAATGTCACAATGCGTCCAGGCCTGACATTGACAAATGTGTCACTTATTTTGACATTTTGGCTGCGTTCCAGTAGACGCTCACATCGCTCACAACGAACAAAACGCGTTCCACATGGCGACCACGGTCGTCATGGTCGCGGTGAAAACGTCATTGATGACGTCATTAATTTCGCTCACGGCACGCTCAAAACAACCCACCTCACGGGGTGGGTCGAAGTGCCCGTTCCACTTGGGTGTATGATTGTAACACTCACAAGCTAGTGGAACAGGAAAAACCGCGGTCGTGAGCGTGATCGTTGTGATCGTCTAGTGGAACGTAGGGTTTGAGTACACACCTCCAACTAAAATTCTATTGGTTGAAATTGTTTTCCACAACATCATTTACAAAATATTGACCAATAAAATGCAACCTTTGCTAGCCTGTGGCAGCCTATGGTTATTTTTGTTTTACCGTAATTAAGTTAGATAGGTACTATTCCATACAGCCAAATTGAAATTTATACAATAGTATGGTCATACTTCCGTTTCCAATTCATGGAGGATAGAGAGACCTACCTCAATAATACTACATGCTTTAAATGTGAAAAGTAAGTGATCAGTGATGGTGGGTTTTTTCAAATAATGCAGCATTGTTCTTGTAGAGAAAGCGATAATAATTTCTTCTGTTCTGAACCATTAATTTATGTGAATTTAATAATGCACAGTCATGTGAAACAATGTTTCAAATAAATTATTGTGTGCATCACATGTCATGTGATGCACACAATAATTTATTTAAAAAGTTTTCTTTTAAATTATTATAATATAACTGCCATATTTATATTGCCATAAGGGGGAAGGGGAGGGGAAGGGGGGGGGGCAGGGGAGAGGGAGGGGAAGGGGCCGGGGCAGGGGGAGAGGGAGGGAGAGGGAGGGAGCGGGAGGCAGAGGGATAGGGAGAGGGAAAGAGAGAGGGAGAGGGAGTGAGAAGTGCACGTTTATGTTTAGTTCTAGTACAAAATAGTTTTTGAAAGATAATTAAAACTGATACACGTTATTAATTTAATATGTACCTACCTTTATTTTTTAAGGTTTCACTTCTACCATGTGTGCAGTGGCGTAACAATAGGGTGGCAGGGCTGGCAAAATGCCACGGGCCCCCGACCCAAGAGGGCCCCGGCCCAAGAGGCCGAAAGCTCAAAAATATTTTTTTACATTGTACCTGAGTATTTTATTTTATTTGAAAAGTATATTTTTATAAGTTCTGCTTAAAATCCAAAGTGAGACAACTAAAGACCATAATACAATTTCTAGATAATCGTTAAGCATTTCTACCAACATAAACAAAAACATATTTTATCGAGTATTGGACATCATTATAAACCAACTGAAATCGCGTTTACTTCCAATGAATGAAATTGTTTCAAATTTCATTGTTTTGCAGCCTTCCACTTTAAAAGTTTTAAATGACACTGATCTATTAAAAAAAGCTCTAGAATTTGCTGAGATATATAAAAAAGACATATCTGAATCATTTGCCAGAGAAATTCTCAGTTTTGGATTCACTTTCAGAGACGAAATAGAAAAATCTTCGTTTACCTTGCTGATTTATTAATAATAAAAAATCATTTTATGTCCTGCAGCTTTCCTGAAGTATGCACTGCATTAATGTTATTAGGTTTTTTACAATTCCTGTGACTACAGCTAGTGCTGAACGATCATTTTCAAAACTAAAATTGATAAAAACCTATTTAGGAAACTCTATGAGACAAGACGAACTTGGCTATTCTGTCTATTGAAAATTCTATGGCTCAATCTTTTAAATCTTTTGCGGAATAGAAAGCTCGAAAAAAAGATTTTTCTTAATAAGTATCTTATTGAAATTAAATTGTTATTTTTATTAACTGACTTCAAAAAAAGGAGGAGGTTCTCAATTCGACTGTATTTTTTAACCGACTTCAAAAAAAGGAGGACGTTCTCAATTCGACTGTATTTTTTTATGTTTGTTACCTCAGAACTTTGGACTGGGTGAACCGATTTTGATGATTCTTTTTTTAATCGAAAGCTGGTGGCTGCCATGTAGTCCCACATAAATTTTATTGAGATCTGACAATGGCATCCATGAGAAAACCACATAAGTCGTAAATTTGTGTTAAGATGTGCGCGACAAATTGACGAATAACTCAATATCACGCCAACCGATTTCGATGATTATTTTTTTAATCGAAATCAGGTGCTTGGCATGTGGTCCCACATAAATTTGAAAGAGATCTGACAAGTAGTTTTTGAGTAACTTTGAAGTCGGTTATTTTTTGTTAGTAAAATTTAGATTATTTCATTGTAAATGTATGCAGGCTTAGAATAAAGACTAAACTCTGCAGGTTTCCTCACGATGTTATTCCTTCACCGAAAAGCTAGCGAATAGATGGTGAATGCATTGAGGTATAATGTTCTATGGATGAATGCGAAGTCTCCAATACGCAATGGGCTAACGTGGGGACTACAGAACATTCCCTCTCGCCTAAGAGAGGAGGCCTATGGCCATTAGTGGGACAATACAATACAACGTATAATTGAGTACGCTGAAAATCTCGAAGTTTATTAAAATTAAACTGTACTCAGTTTAATTTGACGTGACGATTTTTACTGACAGGGCCCCATCAAAAGAATTTGCCACGGGCCCCAGATGGTATAGTTACGCCACTGCATGTGTGAATTGCACACATTTTATTTATTTTTTACATTTTTATAATAGCTAGCTTGCAAGATTTGACCAAAACAAACTAAGAAAAAAAAACTGACAAAAATATAATTTTTCAAGTTAAATAAATGCCATATTTCTGTAAAATAAAATTTGCGGAAAAATTAGAGCATAGGTACCATACCACGAATTACTACTATCAAATTACACACAGGCTGAGACTGAGTTTAGAAATTACTAACAAATGAACAATGCGGAATGCAGGAAAGGAAGCAGGAAGCATTTCCGTCCATTTGGACAATTACCTACAAAAGTCGTGTTTAAAATTGCACAGCGGCCGACTAGCTCAGCCTGCTAGAGTTACGTCACATTAGCTGCCTACTGCGGGATTCTAGAGACTTTACTTATTTACGCCCCAACTCAGAGTCAATGACGGTTACTTAAATCGCTCCTTAATAAGAATCACCATACAAATTCTGTACTAAGGAGCGATTTAAGTAACCGTTAGTGACTCTGTGTTGGGGCATAAACTAGCCTCCCAGTTCTGATGAAGTGATCTTGCCTGAGAACCGAGGGTCTCGATTTTTATTGCCAGCCGTTTTAAGGGTTCCGTAGTCATAACAGAACCCTTATAGTTCCGCCATGTATGTCCGTCCGTTAGTTTTCTTTTTATTGCTAAAAAGGTGTAATTTGGTATGGCTCTACAGAGTTAGGTACTAACAATATACATAGAATAAAATCTTTAACTTTTTTCCAGTTACGGTACCTCCCCTGTACGTGATGTTTTTTTTTCTTGTCCATTTCTTAGTGTGTGGTATCGTTGAAAATTGGTCTGGTAAAAATATATTGGGTCTACATACAATTTTTCGATTTAGGGGTCCGTCTGCGAAATATTCGGTTCTAAAGTGGTAGAAGGTTAGAGTTATGTGCTCAGCGACCTTTGACAGGAAGAACCTTTCGTTGGACTCATCCGCTCTTCAATGGAATGCATCATGAATAGGGGAATGGGGAGATCTCGAGTTGGACTCGAGAATGGCTCAGAAGTGCTCTTATGTACTCATAACCCGGTGGCTTGCGTTGATCCTAAGCAATCAGCCGAGTTGATCAACAGCGGGCGCGGTAATTGGATGGGTGACCGTTATTTAGTGGTTCTTCGGAGGGCATATTAATTTTTGCAAAATAACAGTCGTTAAGCCATGTCGGAGGCCTTCAGACCGGCATGAACATTTCCGACACTTGGGTTCGCATCTAAGTCCTCCCTAACTTGGTGCAGTTTGCTCTAGCTATGCCTCATCAAGAGGAGAGAGCCGTGTTCAGTATTTGACCAGTAATAGACTGAACCCATTTACGCTTCCCGCCCACGGCCGACTTTTTGTAGGAGAGATAATCGGGCCCATTTTTCCTGCCATATTATCTCTGACCGACTTTTTGTAGGACGTGTGCGTTGCACTATTGCTATCAGTACGTTCTATTTTTCTCCTACAAAAAATCGGTCACCGATTATCGCTCGTGGGCGGGAAGCGTTAGATACATTCCCACACAAGTTACCTAAAGAAAATCTACCTTGCTTCAGAACTAGATGACGCGGAAGTACAGAACAGTGATTTAATTTTCAAACATTCAAACAAACGTGATTATTTCTATGGAATACCTAATATTATTTGATATTTCTACTGAACCACTGACTCCACGTGTGCATAATTTTATTGTCCACTTAACAACTTTTTATTGTCTATTCATCGATAAATACTTGCCGTGCTTCATTGTTTCACTGAAGTGCGATGCACTTGACTTAAATTAGAATTTTAGATTCAGTTTTTTACCGTTTGTATTGTGAATTAATTTCACGCGTGAAAATCCCTTTCAAGTCACGCAACGACCGCGCACGGAAACGACAAGCCCCATTCATTGATCGCTTTGCTCGTAGATTGCTAATGCGAATGTTCAACAAAAAATATCTTCGTGACCTACGTGTGCGGGCAAATAAGTCCCACTATAAACCAGCCTAGTGGGGGAGTGGACATTGGGAATCGATCCAGTCACTGGCGATAATAAGCACAATTCTACTCAGATGCAGTCGGACTTTCTAACTCGGCTAACGTTCGCGAAAGTATAACTCAAAAGTTAAGAATTCGCGGCAAAACGACGCATCGGATAACCTACAAAGAATCGAGAAATCCGACTGCTCTTTGCATAATATACGACTGGTCGTGCCCAGCGGCAATTTTTATGTAATATGCCGTAATAAACAGTTATGCAACTATCATTTTGGCCTCATATTTTGGCGGTTGCTATAGTCTGCAGTTTGCCATGGCGGCAACTGTTCGCGCGCTTTCCATTTGACAGTCCGATTATTTTTTTTAACTAACGCAGTGGGTGCCAGTGTTCTTTTTTTTAATCAGTGCGTAACTAGTGTGTGTATATTTTTTAATTGTGCCAAGGACAATATTAGGTGAGTTACAATTGTGAAAATTGTTAATTAAATTATTATATCATTGTTTCTGAGGCAAGTTTAATTTATGCGATATTTCGAAAGGTTTTTCTGGGTTTTGTCAATAAGTTGTGAAAGTCCGTGTCATAGCTTCGCGGAAACGTCGGCCTGAGTATTATTATTATGTTTTTTTATCTCGATTGTGCGTGTGTTCCGAACCGATCGTAAGAAGATGTGTGTTGCCTAATTTTTCCGCATTAGATAAGTCGGTGGTAGATTCGATTGCGAAACACAAGATTTGGCACGTAACCTACTTTAAAGTAGGTTGTGGGTGGTCGATTGAATGCGGCAAATTTCACCCAGAAACATAATTTTGCATTTCGTTTCGTATTATGATGTGAAAAGTAAAAGTTGTGTGAGTAAAAACGCAATTTCGTGGCACACGCAACGCGTTGATGTCTTCTCGAGATTCGATATTTCTTAATTTAACGGATGAGATGCGTGTGGTATTTTTGATGTAATACCTAATTCTTATTTACATTATTTTTAATAGTCATTGGCTAAATGAAGTAAATGTCTATTAGATTTGTGTCTAGTGTATTTTTATGCATAATGCTATTTGCATTATTTGTAGGGCTACAAAAACCATTAAGTACCGCTTTTTGCTTGATTGGCGTAGATCGTAGCAGCCAATGCCTGAAAATAAAGTTTAGGTTTTAGAACCCCGTCCAGATTAGACAAAAAATTAAATTTTGCATTTTAATTTAGAACATATTTTACTTTAACAAGAAAATTATGTTTAGTTATTTCATTCCAACAACCTGATTTCCACCACATACTTAAAGGGCATATTACCATACCGTCATCATCATCAGACTTTAAACTGTTATACCCTTCGAAATGGGACCAATCCGGGCAAACCTAATCGGATGGCATCACTAGTGATAGAGTTATTTAGGTACTAAGTGATGATGAAAACTTATGGAGGCCGTACACGATCAAGTATTCTTGTCAAGTCTGCAGTTTGACTTGTCAGATTTGCAGTTTGACTTGACGCGTCATCCAGTGTGCATGATACAAATATATGGCAGATAGCTATACCGTGGCCATACACGATCAAGTATACTGGGTGCCCCGTCAAGTCCGCTTGACGCTTCATCAAGTACACTTGATCGTGTATGGCCTCCTTAAAGGAACCTAATATCCGGTCAAGGAACAATGAACCTGACTACGTTCATGTTATTACGTTACTAAGTATTAATTTATTTCCCTTTTTAATCATTAAAATAAATAAGTTTAACTTATAATAATTATCGTCGGAATCCAATTTCTATTTTGTGACTGATTAAACAAATAAAAAAAAAAATAAAAAAAAATAAAAAAAAAATAAAAAAATAAAAAATAAGTCGAATAAGTAGGTTAGATACCCTGGTTTTTACTCAAGTGCGTAAGGTAGTAGGTAAGTAAAAATGTAACTTTTAGGTAAGGCTAAATGTATTGTAATGTTGTAAGGCGGCGTTGCATTGGCGATTAGTCTGAGGTTGCTCATGTCCATAGGCGACGGTGACATTTACTATCAGGTGGTCCGTCTGCTTCTTCGTCAGACCTTCAGGCTATAAAAAAAGGCTAGGTTATTGTACTTGTTGGCCAGCTATAGCATAAAATATGTCCTACGAAGCACGGAACCGAATTTTGACCACAGCGGTCATTCAACTTAACTCCGCCTGAATAAGTTACTTAACTCGTTCGATCACCTACTGCCCCGATTCGTCAACCTCCATATTATTATCATTTCAATTTCAATAAATTATTATATTTAGAAAGAAAAGTTATATCCAAAAAGATGCAGCCTTAACGCTTTATCGCTCACTTAAGATTGATGCCGTATTAATTTAAAAGATGTGCTGCGGAGTTTCTTTTGCCATTACATTTCCTCCATGATAAAGCACCTTTCGGAAATGGAGGTAAATAAAAAATTGTGCATAAGTACCTATATCAGTTATACGTATTCATGTTATATGTGTAACTTTAATTTATGTTATTTTATGCTTTTATTTTAATGTTAAGTATGAGTTTTTGACAGAACTTACTGAACTTACTGAATATAGTATTATGAGAGATAGAACTAATAGCAACGGACACTCTTTATCCATAGATTACGGATAGATAGATTACTGAAAACCGTGATTAGTTTTATGGAACATAGCCACATATTTCACATTTCGTGTCAAAAATGATGACGCTATTACAAAATAATCATAAAGTAATAAATTGTATACATGGCCTACATATTAAGAAGGCGTTAGCGATAAAATTGTATAACACTAATTAGACAAGCTCACACATTCGTAACGGATTACCTCACACTATATTTGGTGTACGCAGTCTGAACTTCTATGGTACACAATTACACATGAATTTAGTTGAAAGGTGGTGAACTTTAGAGGAATTTATTTGTTATATACATATTTAATATCTTATCTTATAATATATAAATTACGTGTCACGTTGTTTGTCCGCGATGGACTCCTAAATTACTGAACCGACTTTAATCAAATTTGCACACCGTGTGCAGTTTGATCCAACTTGAAAGATAGGATAGCTTACATCTCAAAAAAAAACTTTTGACAGAACGAAGTCTGTCCGGGAAGCTAGTTTTCATATATAAAAATATCTTGTCACGGTGTTTGTGGCCACACTCCTCCGAAACGGCTCGATGGATTTTTTGGTAGATATAAGAATAGGTCCTAATGTAGATATATTTCATACCGCTAGGTGATTAGGGTGTTCCTATCCAGATTTTTTTTGTTAGTATTTTCATTGTTTTCATTTTCATGTAACAATCGTTCCCGCATCAAAAGTTTGTTATTCATTTTTAGCAGGCACTTTACTTCATAATATTCTTTCAGGTGAAGTATAAATGCATTAATTTTAATTGTGACAATGACAAATATATTTTATGCTATACGAAAATTTGAATGACGCATTTTAGTTATTTTATGTTTGTCCTAAAATAGTACACAATTCGATTCATTACTTTTTTACATATTTACCTTTCAACAGGATGTAAATTCAAGTCATGTTTTGTGATAGCTTGACCTTGGACTTCAATGCATTATAGAGTCGAGTCGAGCCCATAATTTGATTTTTTACTGTTATAAATAACTAAATAAGCTTTTATTTATGTAGTGCACATAATTATGAAACAAAATGGTAGGTAGGTACCTAGTTTATATTAAGGAACTTGTAAAAACCCAATATTTTTTATATTATTTGTTAATTTTATCGGACCTCTTTATGTAGGGAGGTTTTATATAAAAAGTTAAAATCATATCGTAGTTAAATCCAGCGTAGTTTTTCTGAAAACATTATATTGAGAACTCTCAGGTGTGCAGGATATACCTACTACCTTACAAGTGAACTTTCAATTTTTAATAGTTATATGTTAATTGTTAAATATGTTAATTAGTGTTTCGTGCAGGAATCGAACTCGGGCCCCTGCGTTCGGTAGACCAACTTCCAAACTACTAGAAAGAAAGAAAGAAAGAAAGAAAGAAATGGACTAAACTTGCGAAGATATTGAACTATAAATTGAAGATGATAATAGAATTTTTTCCAAAAACAATTGAAGAGTTAGCTCAATCAACGGATCCCATGAACACAACAAAATTTTAACTTTTAAGAAATATGAGACCAATCTGGAATTATACCCATTCAAATAAAAAAAGAATTTTCCAAATCGGTCGATAAATGACGGTTTACTGAGGTAACAAACATAAAAAAACTTGAACCGAATTGAGAACAGCTATTTTTCGAGTCGGTTGAAAAAACGCATTGACGTTCATTCCACTTGAACCCCTTGCTTGACCCCCTAAGCACGCTACTGACATAATGTCACCTCCCACCACATACAACTACCGTCGCAAATACCTCACCAAACAAAAATAACAACATCGGGAGCTCATAAACTTGATAGCAAGACGATGTCCCAGTTAAAAGTCGTCAGCGTTTCCCAAACTTGGCGACAACGCCACATTTTGCTGCTGAAAACCGCTTGGTGCGCCTTGGACTAAAAATAGAGATGGTCAAAGTGGCGAGGACATTGACACCACGCACCCCACGCTTTTATTACAATGACAAGACTCTTAATTCTTTATTTTCTATTTTTAGTTGGATTTTCTATAAAAGCGTGTTTTTTTAGTTTCTTTAACAATTAATTATTTTTCATTTTTTAGTTTGATTTTTTGAAATAAAATGTAGGTTTTTTCTTTCTTTCTTTTTTAAATATTGAATTGTCGTCGGTTCTCGATAAGTCTACGAAGTTTAAATAAAATCTGACCGTTTGAAGTGGGTCAAAATCAAGTCCAAAGGAATTGGTTACAAACATACATACAAGCAATATGAAGCAATATGAAGCTATTAAATAAAGCATGTAATAAAAAGCGTGTAAAAAAATTTTCGGAAAACAAAACGCATTACATTCCTTCAATCATAATAAGCTGTCCAATGATTATTAGATTAAGTATACTTATTTAACATTTTTTAAATCATGATTTACGTTAAAGGCTTATATTGTTTTGTTTTTCAAAAAGCGTTAAAAAATTTGAGAACCGGTGACCTAGAATGTCTAACACAATATTATTATGTTTCTTCACTCAACCCATTTCACCAACCTTGTAAGGTGCAAACAACAACTGAATACCTGATGCGAGTGCGCGGAAACTAAGGACTTGTGTATCCGTGAACCTAACTCAACTTTGATTTATTAATAACCAATAATTAATAAGTAGTCTTACTTATTTTTATCAATTAATTATAAAAAAATCATGTTTACTCCATAATCTTTATAGGGGTCAGATATGAATTGTTGTTTGTTAACTTGCCAATAACAACAGCAGACAAAATGTTTACTAGCTTTTCACAGAACCTCCATAAATCCATAGGGGAGGGGCAGGGGGAGAGGAAGTGGGAAGGAGAGGGGGCGGGAATTTAATGGTCTCTGATTTGTTAAACCTACCAAAACTATAAAAGTTAAAAGTAACAACAAAGTAGGTACATGAAATGCCAAACAAGTACAAAATAGTTTTTGAAAGATAATTAAAACTGATACACGATATTAAATTAATACCTTTATTTTTGAAGGTTTCACTTCTACCACGTGTGAATTGCACACATTTAAATATTTTTTATTTCACTTATCTAAGAACACTTGGGTTACCAAGATGAATATAACGATATCTTAATTAATTATAAATCCGTTCAGTAGTTTGGAAGTTAATAGGAGGTAACAAAGAATATTACATACATGTATTACATACAAGAATATTACATACAAGATACGCGCTAATAATGATATTGAATAAGATATTAGATTCTAATTAGGTATCAGTGTTTAAAATTAAATTAAGTGTCGAAACAGACAAGTTGAATTAGCGTAATTCGTGCGCTCGTAATTAATTGTAGAATAGAGTATAAAAATGAGAGCAATTAAAATAGAACATAACAATGAAATTTTAGGAACATTACATAAGAATTGGTTGAATAGCTTTGAGGTCACTGTCCTACTATTTCTATGTACCTACTACTTAATCACATTTGTTTATCACACTGAAGGAGGTTCTTATGCAAAATGGTTAACAATGTTTAACTTGTTGTCCTAGGTAAGTAATGAATTTATAATGAGATTAATGAGTTTTGTCGCGTCGCGTCGTTTTAGCATCAATTTATGTATACGCTAGTCGCTACGCTATATGCTAGGTATGTAAGTATTTATTTCTCGCTTCCGAATAGACATTAGGTATACAGGTATAAAGATCCTCATATATTTCTTTTTCCGTTCATTAAATTCTAAAAGACATCGATGTCTTTTATCGCGATAGCGAGAAGAGATCGTTCTTACCCTTAAAATCCACCTGTGGTACCATGGGCGTAGCCAGGGGGGGGTTTCGGGGGTTCAAACCCCCCCCCGAAAAGTTAAGGACTGAAATTTTGATGTGCTAATAAACCCTTAAAAAACATTTTTCTAGACGTCATTCCGAATCGAATGAGCTATCGCACATATTTTTAGGAGCTTTATTTTTATTAAACACGTTTTTGAACTTTTTGACTAAACTGAGAAAAAATAAAGTCTCAATTTTCTTTAGGGTTATTTTATTAGTCCTTGTATTTTCTTGAACCCCCCCCCCCCCCGAAACTTGAACCCCCCCGAAACTAAAACCTGGCTACGCCCGTGTGTGGTACCTACCTATAGTTAATAGAAGTAATTATTAAATACGAGTAACCGCCCTCGCTTTGCTTCGGTTTTCTTATTTTTTTACACCTTGGGTTACATTATTGGAGTTTTACTAAGGATCCCTATTTTTTTTGAAAATCTAATATAGCCTATGTTCACCGGGGATAGTGTAGCTTTCTAACAGTAAAAGAATTTTTCAAATCGGTTCTGGAGTTTCGGAGCCTATTCAATGCAAACAAAAAATCAAATCTTTCCTCTTTATATATTAGTATAGATTATATCGTTTTATATTTTGCATTAATAACTACCTATATCCATAACCTGTTAATATAAACACAGACAAAAAGTTTAGCAAACCTTCACCCACATTGGTCACTAGCGATTGTTACGGCTGTTACATAAACTATTACATGACCACAATTTGAAGTTCCAAATTAGTTCAAGTTCACACTTATCGTGGCCGACAGATTTCACTTGTGTCGCAAGCGATGACGAAAGAGCGTATGTGCTTAAGACTGTAGAGGATAATGAACTTTATGATTATAGATACAAGATTTAATTTGTAATTGGGACCTTATTAGCGGGAAATAAGACATACGTGTCAAGAGTGGACTGTCGCGGATACTTGTAACATTTTTAGTTTTTGTAACAAAGTTTTGTTAATTCGTGCCTTTGTCTTGAATTATGAAGTGCGAGTGACGTCAGCCATAGCGACTTCATAGCTCCCTACCCTTAATAATGAAGGGGGTTTTGAGGATACTCCACGATGGCATAGCTTGGATTAGTAGGGGTTCCTGAACAAGTATTAGCGATGCGCTAAACTTACTACACTGACTAGAAAAGATTTGAGTCGAATTTGATTTAATTTTTAAAAAATGTGCAGAGGAGTTTTGTTCGCTGATTCTTCTACTCTTTGACTAAATCTAAATTCACTCTACAGAGTAGCTTCAACCCATTATTGGTCCACTACCGAGCACAGTTCTGTCCTTTTGAGGGGGCCTATAGCTTACTCTACCGCAGTGACGGATTAACCCTTAATCAAATTAAGCAATTGCCTAGGGCATCACGTCTGGGGGGGCACCAGAAGAAGCACAAAAAAGCACAAAAGACCACGTTGACATACGGATAGGGGGGCCCACAGGCGTGGATTGCTTAGGGCATCAAGTAGTCTTAATCCGTCACTGCTCTACCGTCTATACCACGCTGCTCCAGAGCGCATTGGTGGAAGGGCTAGTGGCACAGTAATTTTCATGCCACACGAAGCTCTCCGACATAACTTAACTGGAATTGGCGGCTTTATGTTGTAGCCTGGTGGCTTTATGTGCCTTCCAAAGCACGGAAACGCTCTAGAAATTTTTGCCAGGTGCGGTTACCCATCCAACTAACGACCGCGCCCGCTGTTGCTTAACTTTGTCGATCACTGGACCGCCGCAAGCCGCTGCGGCCGCCGCGCCGCGCTATGAACGCTTCGCTGCTATTATAACTAACTGCATAAATAAAGGTGCATGCCTGTCACAGAATTTAAGTAGGTAGGTACGGTAGCACTAGCTGTATTGGGGCAGCTTAGAATATCACGGCCGTAGCTAGGGGGCAATGCCCTACCCTAATCACAATGCGCTACCTTAAAAATACCAAAAACTAAGATGAATTATTAAAATTAAATTGTTTGTTCATAGTTTGAGATAAAAAAATTGTAGCGATAGATGTGACATTCATTTCATATTATAATAATTCTTTGTTCTGTGGTCAGTTATATACATGGTGATTGATTTAGGATCCCGTGCTTCGGAGCAGATCAATTATGATAAATTTTTTACTTCCGCCCTACCTGTAACCAATGCTGCCCTACCTCAAATTCGACTCTAGACTGCCCTGGAGAATACTAACCCCAATCCCATGCCGGATGGGTGTCGTAAGAGACGACTGCCCGCTGGTGGCAGGGCCCTTCGAGGTATTATATTGGTAATATTGATTTTAATTGTTAATTAATACCATTATTACTATTATTATTTCTCCATGAGGTTCGCCTGGATAACTACCACCCTTGAGCATGAGTCGGCCGCCAAACGACTCGTCGTGTTTCGGCTGGGGGCTTGAGAGCCAGTTTCTTTCTTGTTCTTCTTTCTTTCTTGGCCGGCAACGTCAGTGATGCTTATGGTGTTGCTGAAGTCCATGGGCTCGTCAGCTCGTTTGCCGGCTATTTCCATATAAAAATTCAACTTATCTTTTTCTTTAGTTTGTTAGCAACTTAGCGCTTAGCATATCGCACCTTTGGTGGTACAAGGGCTCCACTGCACTTTTGTAATTTTACAGGAGAGACATTTTAAAGCTTTTTTTTTGCATTCCGAGTCGTATTATTCGTCTTTTTATTGCTTCAAAGTGTTTGTTCTTTGCATGAGATACGACCCATTTAATTGTGAATATGGCCATGTACTTTGCAGGCGTCAAATATTTTTTTGTTTAATTTTTGTCATTTTTCGATTTTTTGTGAGATGTGCCCTTGTACCACCAAAGGTGCGATATATGGATAATCTTGCAAGCTGAAATGGAACTACTTCTTATCCTACGGTCTCTACGGAGATGAAATTTTGTGCATTGTGCTGTAGTTCCGCTGACAGTGTATTTTTACGATAATCGTCACCTGGGCTGATACTACGCTCATGGTTGGATCCAAACTCCTCGATAGATTACAGA
The DNA here is from genome assembly GCA_911387775.1 of Thymelicus sylvestris. Classification (NCBI taxonomy): domain Eukaryota; kingdom Metazoa; phylum Arthropoda; class Insecta; order Lepidoptera; family Hesperiidae; genus Thymelicus; species Thymelicus sylvestris. The sequence goes on from OU426903.1 coordinate 4,009,245, forward strand.
CCTGACGGATTACAATCAGAACTGTGGAAGAGTTGGTGGTCAGCCGAATATTTTAAGGTTTTTGCCACATGCCACTTAACTACGTATAGGTAAGGAATGAATATCTATAAACCAATGTAGGCTAATCGGTTTCTACGTAATCGAGATTGCCGCACAAACAACATCAGAATTGTAATTTTATTACCCTTTTGAAAGAGGTATTCGATTTTACGAGTATGCATTTTGCAGCCAATTGCGAATAGGCACAGTCTAAAAGTGTTTCATTTTTCAATGTGGAGCTTAATTTTCCGAGGAGCAGAGAGAAGGAGAATAAAACTGTAGTCAGACGATGTTTAAATATATGTAGATACGTTACGCCCTTACAAATTAACTATTTTTTAGAGACCGACCGAAGGTTCGGTTTCGGTTTCGGTTTCGGCCAGTTTCGGCTAAAAAATCTAGTTTCGGTTTCGGTTTCGGAAAAATTTGGCCGAATCTTTCGGCCAAACCGAAACTCTGTGTTCGTGAATTGTCGTGCGTCGTTCGATTAAGTTCGTGGCTAACCCGTGGGCGCTGATATTTCAAGTGAAGTCATTGATTTAACATGTTTATTATATTTGTTCATTAATCTGAAGACATCTGACAGGGTGCTTTGGCGCTTGCTTTTAGCCGTTTTTTGCTCGATATTAATAACGGCTACAGGTAGAAAAAAGCGGCCAAGTGCGAGTCGGACTCGCCCATGAAGGGTTCCGTAGCAGCAAGTAACATAATATAAAAGTTCTTGAAGTTCGTTGTAACTTTGATCGAGGTAAATTGCGATTTACGATTTATGACGTATTAAAAAAAAAAAACTACTTACTAGATCTCGTTCAAACCAATTTTCGGTGGAAGTTTGCATGGTAATGTACTTACATCATATATTTTTTTTAGTTTTATCATTCTCTTATTTTAGAAGTTACAGGGGGGGGGGGACACACACATTTTACCACTTTGGAAGTGTCTCTCGCGCAAACTATTTAGTTTAGAAAAAAATGATACTAGAAACCTCAATATCATTTTTGAAGATCTATTCATAGATACCCCACACGTATGGGTTTGATGAAAAAAAAAAATTTTTGAGTTTCAGTTTTAAGTATGGGGAACCCCCAAAAATTGTTTTTTTTTATTTTTATGTGAAAATTTTAATGCGGTTCACAGAATACATCTACTTACCAAGTTTCAACAGTATAGTTCCTATAGTTTCGGAAAAAAGTGTCTGTGACATACGGACGGACAGACAGACAGACAGACAGACAGACCGACAGACAGACCGACAGACAGACAGATATGACGAATCTATAAGGGTTCCGTTTTTTGCCATTTGGCTACGGAACCCTAAAAATGACCTTTGTAAAATTTAAAAATTCGGCTCTTTTAACCTTATTTTTTCTGTTGAGTTCACAAATGAGCAGCTCAAAAAAATACCCTAATGGTGTAGCCAAACGAGCGTATTTTTGAGCTGCACGTCGCATAAAATAGCGTAAATCGTAAAATCGCGTAAAACACAAATTCCAAAGAATTGAATTAGAGCTTTTGTATGAAACCGGCTCATTTCACGTAACACACAGCACCAAAAATACGCTCGTTTTGCCTCACCCTAAGTTTCGGTTTCGGTTTCGGTTTCGGCCGAAACTGGACCTAAGGCCGAAGGTTCGGTTTCGGTTTCGGTTTCGGCTGAAAAACCAGTTTCGGTCGGACTCTACTATTTTTACACGCTTTATATTAGCTTCACCTGTAGATATGTTTGTTTGTTTGTAACTTCTCTTTGGACTTGATTTTGACCCACTTCAAACGGTCAGATTTCTTTCAAACTTCGTAGACTTATCGAGGAACAATGACAATTCAATATTTAAAGAAAAAAAGAAAGAAAAACCTAATTACACGCTTTACCATCAGGTGGGTGGGATTGTAATCAAGCATTAGCTTAAGGTATAAAAATTGTAAAATAAGGCCGTTAATATCTAATCTATACTGACTGCCATTTAATTAAATTCTCAGACGGAAGTTCACGATTAAATAATATTCTTAGAGCTGTTTCACATGCTACGTGTAAACTTAAACATACATAGTTAGTTAATATTTGCAAAAAAATTGCATCAATATGTAAATATAGGTACTCAGGTAATTTTATTATTTCACATGAACGTCAATAATTAATTAACACTTGTTGAGTGCCTCTCCTGGTAATAGTTGACAATTGAACATCATTATTTAAGGTCAGCTTCTGTAAATATCAATATATTATTATGTTTTTATGACATAACTAATAAAACGTCGACTTATTTTGACATCACATTATTGTTAAATGAATACACGCGTTTAATTTAAACCATCTTATCTATTTGAATAGATAATTCATATAGATGTTAGTGTATCTCCATAAAAAACTCAATTATTATATTGATGAAAACTTATTTTTAACAGACTTCAAAAGGAGGTAATCTATTCATGGCGTTTATATTTTTTGTTTGTATGTTCTCCGATTAGGCAATGACGGCTCGACAAATTTTGATGAAACACACATTTATATTGGGCAGGGGTTGGTCCCACTCAAATTTGGTGAGGATCGGATGAAGAGTTGTACTTACAGATAAAGAGTGGAACTACTTAGCGGGTAGTTGTAGTAATAATTCAATCGTGTTTAAAGATTTTATCTATTGATAATCTAAATTTTACTAACAAAAAATAACCGACTTCAAATTCTCAAAAAATACTTATCAGATCTCGTTCAAATTTATGTGGGACCACATGACAAGCACCAGCTTTCTATTAAAAAAAGAATCATCGAAATCGGTTGACGTGATATTGAGTTATTCGTCAATTTGTCGCGCACATCTTAACACAAATTTACGACTTATGTAGTTTTCTCATGGATGCCATTGTCAGATCTCAATAAAATTTATGTGGGACTACATGACAGCCATCAGCTTTCGATTAAAAAAAGAATCATCAAAATCGGTTCGCCCAGTCCAAAGTTCTGAGGTAACAAACATAAAAAAAAAACAGTCGAATTGAGAACCTCCTCCTTTTTTTGAAGTCGGTTAAAAATAGAAAGATACTAAAACTAAAACAATGGCATCATTGACCATCCCAGGGTCTAAAGATGTGTCTTCGGCACAAAATAATTATGTAACTCTTCAACAATTAACTTTAATGGCAAGGAGTCCCCAGGAGCACACATTACCATGGGAGTGCCCCAAGAATCAATATTAGGACCGCTGTTATTTTTAATATAATATGTCGATGATCTTCCTTATCACAAGAGACTTGTGCGAAACTGTATTGTTTGCAGATGATATCGCGCATTACTTTTTAAAGTTGATAGGAGAAAATATTGTTTTCACGATGTAAATAATACTGTTTCTGAAATTGTTACAATAGTTTTCATGTAACAATCTTAAGTTAAATGCTAGTATAACGAAATGTATGAATTTCACTTTACCAAATGTAAAACAGGTATCAACTCGAATAGTTCTAAATAAGGAGTTGTACTTGACCTTGTAAATTCAACAACATTCCATGTTTAGATTAGATTCACGGTTACAATGAGTTCTCATATTGAAAGAAGCCTTGTCTGGGAGACTGAGTTCAGCTGCTTACGCGGTTAAGAAAGTAAGGCTCTTAAGTGACGTAGAAACAGCAAGAATAGTTTATCTCATCAAAAACATAAATGTGAAATAAGAGCCATGTTCAAAAAAAAAAGAATTGAGATCTAAATGGGTGCCAAGTTCTATGTAGAAAAGCCTAAAATTTTAGTCACAAGAACATGTAATTCAAGCTCTACATTTGACTTGGTTAGTTTTCACGTGTCTACCTAGGCTTTATTATACAGATATTTGTATAATTATCTTCGTTAAGTTTTTTAGGTTGATGTAATACCTACCTATGTTACAATGACCAAGAAAGCAGAGAGAGAAAGAAAGAAAGAAAGAACTGGCTCCCAAGAAAAATATTATGCATGTAAGTACATAGATGTAGTTTAATGAAATATTACGTTCGAATATTTATAAAATCCGGGTATCTATATGTTTATCATATAATTTTAAATTTCTACCAAAATTAAGTAAATATGCATAAAGTTAAATACATACATGTAAATGTTTAACTAAATAAGAAATGCGTGCGAATAACCTTGAATGTATGATTATTTTACTGGGCATTACAAAAAACTCCCGAGTCTTGTATATCGATAGTGACATTTCATAGCTACTTATTAATAAATACATACACTCGATATATATTGTAACTTTACGACTTTACTGAATAAATGCTCGAGTACTGTAGCCGCAGGAGGTTGTGTGTTTATTATTAAAATTGTGATTAAACCAAACTTAAATCTGTACCGGTATTCAGTTCGGTATTATTGTAAGTAATTGAGTATTTTTTTTATTTTTTATTGAAACGCAATGATCAATGACATTTGTCGCTCGCTGGTGAAGTGTCAAGTGTAGGATGGGAAATTACTTCCGTGCCTTGGAGGGCACGTTTTCGATCTCAGTTATCGACATAGAATTACGTTAAACCATATCGGAGGCTTTCAAGAGCCAAAAAAATTTACTATTAGATTTATCACTATCCTATCCAGCAGGACAAATCTTTTTTATTTAAAGCTGTTTCTCTGTGATATTGAATTTCTAATCATTTACATTTAAATACGTGTTCCGGTCGCAGTATCGGAGTGACAGAATCAACAAGGGTCCCAGGTCCCAGCTTATTTTTGGCAAGGCATCAGTGATGCCTTCGGTGTTACATTGTCCATAATGGTGACCACTCACTTCTGTTAAAATAAAGAAATAAATAAACGCTGGCACTTACAATTCGTCTGTTCCTAAAATTAAAAAAAAACACGTGAATTTTTTTGTTTTTTTTTTCAAATGGACAACTGCTCTTGGCTCTAGCGGCCTTTACAGGTTCGCGCGGTCAGGGACTGCCAAAATAATTGAACTTCGGCATACCGATTTATAAAAGAAAAAACTATTTCTTTTAAACCTATATCGACTCTGACACTAACAATTTTAAATGCAAGGAGTAGGTACATTCGTTTTTTATGTCAATAATGGCTGTTACACGCGACTTCGACGCTTAAAAGAATTACTAACATAAAACCCTAGTTACATCTTTTTTTGATCCTAATAAAATTGCATTTCGCAATTTAAGGTAAAGCGTAAATACCAAACTTGTCCATAAAATGCTCTTCTTATAATGTCCATGCCCTGCCGTGGGCCAGCCAGTGAAATATTATATTATTGTATCAAGACATAATAATTTATGCATAACATGGTAATCCCGACAAGAAGTTGTAGCGTGATGTGTTGCCAGCAGGATATCCAACTTTTCATCAAAATTGCAAAGGTGTCGTGTTTGAATCTATTACCCGTTTGAATGGTCTCAAAAATAGTTAACTTTAGTTTATAAGTCAGGGCCCGGAGATATATTTTTTTCGATTGATTAGTTGCTGTTGGCCCTACTGGCCTTTATAGCTTCACATGGACCGTGGGACGGGTCCTGGAAGGGAACCAGCCGAGAAATTCAAGCGTAACGTCAGCAGGAGTGGACCGGTTGGAACACAGAAGGTGAACCCGGTACAACAGGCCGCTGATACTACACGAGGGAGGGACTCTCTAGACTCCCCCCCCCCCCCCGCTATTTTTAGGACCTAGAACCACATAGTCATCAGACCGTTGACCCTTCACGAGGGAGGAACTGGTTAAACGGCCTCTAAAAAGGCAAGTCCAGTTCCGCCCCCGCTGACTTAGAACCCGGAGATATTAGTTTAAATTTATACTTTACCACTCAACACACAACTTTATGTAGAGTTCTTTATCTATTATTTCTTGATCAGCAACGCATCAATGATGTCTGAGACCAAGTTTCATCTGTTCGTTTGCCAACTATTTAGATAAAAAATTAACAAAATGAATATTATCAGTTTTCCAGCATTGTCGCAAAACCTTATCTTATTATCTTTCGCCAAAGCGCCTATTAACTTTTATACCTAACTAGCTGCCCGGACAGACTTCGTTCTTTTTTTATTAAAACCTTCCGTGTGCCTTAAGGAACATTGTAAGCTATCCTATCTTTCAAGTTGGAACAAACTGCACACGGTGTGCAAAGATTAAAATCGGTTAAGTAGTTTAAGAGTCCATCGCGGACAAACAACGTGACACAATATAATTTATAAATATTAAGATAAATTCATCTCATTGTCCACAGAAATGACATAAACGAAAAAAGAAGATCCCCATCGCAGATTCAAAATGGCCGCTCGAGAAATAGAAGGAATCATGTTAGAGAGGAGTCAAAATTTCGAGAAACTCAATCATAGTAATACCGCTCTTTCATGTGAAGTGTTGAGCAAAAGCGGCAACAATATGGAGAGTTTGAATATGAGTAACTGCGTTGACTGCAAGTTGGAGAAGAATGTTGATGAAAATAAAAATGAATCACACAGACTGACTGAAATACAACAGTTTTATAATGGCAAGAATGTACTCATCACAGGCGCGACTGGTAAGTTAGCTGTTTTATTACAAGGTTTATTAGTTGTTACTAATATTAGTACATACCTAATGTAGATATGGGTCAAATCTTGCCAGGCAATTGCTTCTTCCGGAGTTAGAATTTTACGTACTTATTATTTTAATTCCATAATAATATATTTCCATTATAATAAAAATGGAAGCTTAAAACATGAAAAAATAAATAATAGTTAAAAAAAAACTAAAAAACACGCTTTTATAGAAAATCCAACAAAAAAAAATAGAAAATAAATTTGAATTAAAAATCGTGTAATTGTAAAAAAAGCGTGAGGTGCTTTTAAAGATATTATCCCTTCTACTCATTGACACCATGCACCCCACGCTTTAACTACAATTACACGATTTTAATTCAAATTTATTTTCTATTTTTTTTGTTGGATTTTCTATAAAAGCGTGTTTTTTAGTTTTTTTTAACTATTATTGATTTTTTCATGTTTTAATTTGATTTTTTTTAATGAAATTTTGTTTTTTTCTTTCTTTCGTTCTTTTTTTCTTCAAATATTGAATAGTCATCAGTCCTCGATAAGTCTACGAAGTTTAAAAGAAATCTGACCGTTTGAAGTGGGTCAAAATCAAGTCCAAAGAAGTCCGTTAATTACAAACATACAGGTGAAGCTAATAAAAACCTGATTTTTTATTACTCCTCATAATAATAAGCAGCCAAATTTTAGATCCTGGTGTAAAACTGAAATGTGATTAAGGTGGCAATGTTTATGCAGTTACTGGAATACGTTAACTTATCTTAATCTTTGAACAAGAACTAAGTATGTCTACTTCGTTGAAATTAAATTAAGATTAATAGGTGGGATTAATGCGTGGGAGTCAGTCAATGTGCAAGTAAGCGTTATTAATGTTAACCGTAACAAAAAAAGCCATAATTATAACAGATAACATAGAGGTATTATCAAAAGAAACATCAGCAATCCTAATTAAAGTTTTAGGTACATAAAAACCAAATTTAATTTGTGCTCTGCCTGTAACGAGGTATTTTCCATACTTTGAAAAATTCCCATAGTATGTAAAACAAGAAGATAATGAATTCATCTTAGAATAATGAATTCATATGATTCATACAGGGTTCGTTGTCTACGGAAGACTAAACAATCTACCTCAAAATTAAACTAAAAAATATGAAATGATTTGTTTTTAACCTTTTTTAACCAGCAAAGCATTACATACCTAAACACAAAATTTATTAATTTATTTAATACTTTATTGTTTGTACACCATAAAATAATATACATAAGAGCACAAGAAAAGAATACAAAACAATGGGTGACCTTAGCGATTTCTTCCAGGCAACCCAGTAACAGAAAGAAAACAGCAAGAAAATAAATTGGGTACAGGCGTACCTATAAGGTAAAGCAAAGATATTACCACAGAGTACTTAATCACTACATATTACAATGTCAAAAATGAAAAAAGTGAAGTACAGAGTAAAAAAATATAAAAGTATTATCCAATGACAAACATAGATAAAAAATAGCAGTGATTAAAAGTTAATGAAAGCCAAGAAAAGGAAAAAAGAAAGGAAGATGACGGGTTACCTTAAAATAAAATTAATATTTTAAAAAGTTGGCGGCTGACGAGTTCCCTTGTCTGGACCCTGAGCGTAGTATCAAGTCACCGTTGTCGTTGAAATACATTATCATCTGAACCAAAGAAATATGTAAAATTTCAACTCCGTGGGATGAGGGGAAGTAGTTCTAATTCAGTTTGCAAAATTTGATCCATACATATTACATGCTAATAAATTAACGAACAAATGAAGATAAATAAAAAGTTGTAAAAAGTTTATATCAGCTGTTAGCTGTTAGATATTATTTCGTACTAATCGATATTCGGCGTGTGTTAATACGCTAAAATAAAGAAATAAATTTCATTTCGGGGAAAAAATTGTATTGGAAAACTTGAAATTCGACTTCATACATGGACCGAATGCGTAGTTTTAGTGTTCTAACCAACCATATTCGCATTATTGCCTTTCAAATGAAACCAATTTGGGCGACATCGGTTGGTTGGTTTCAGAGTGTATGAAGAACATCCGTACTAACGTTTTGTTTTTTTTATTACTAACTATTTACTGAAGCCTGAGTTATGATGATGGAGCATGCCTAAATATTAATTTACCAATTAATATCATTTGCATCATAGAATTATTATTACTAGCGTATAGAAGGGACACCGCGAACATCGGGTTCGGGGGTGTGCATTGCAGCCGGCCGGCTGCATTTAATTCTGTCACTCGGCTGCGCTCATTGCGGCCGCATGTCAAAATTGTTCACGAAAAAACTGAAAAAATGCCGTCGTGCGTTATAAGAATGTGTCACAATTGCACGACAAAAAACAAAAAAGATAATGTTATCACTTTATCATCAGTAAGAAAACAAAATCTTAACTTAAATCAACTAAAACGAATTTAATTAAATTATTGAGCAATGTTCCCGCCATTTTGAATGAAAAAATCATAAGGAGCGTTTGAACTTGGCAAGCCACTAGCGTGTTAATGGACTAAATAAGCTTGCCGACGTGACGCTTGTGACCAATTTAAAGTGTTGGATTTTTTGACACGAATGAATGGTAATTACGTTTGAAATCGTTTAAACGCTTTTGCACGTTAAATAAAGTTGGAGTAAGAGCTTGTAAAGATTTGGAGTCGGTGACTGCTTGTCACCGTGTTCGACAAGTGTCATGTACAAAGTTACTCTATGGCAAGTGTGCAAACGAGGCTTCTAGTTTGAAAAGAGAACGGAGGGCAAGCCGGCGGTGGAACACACATTTTGTTTGAGATAGCCTGTCTATGTATAGTACGTCAATGATTTGCATACAATTATACTCGATAGTTACTTACTTTGTCTAAAAGTCAAAACCATAATGTAAGTATGATTGCAAAGGTAATACCTACCTAAATACATATTTACGCCATGAATTGAATGACATAGTGGTGATATTCTCACGTCTATGTCAAATTGATTGCAAAGGTTACATAAATATTTACGCCTTAAATTGAAAGAATAGGTACAAAAAGACCCTCACCTCTTTTGTACCCTTGGTGAGACCCTTTAAAGGTTTTATTATTATGATTTTTGATATTTTATTATATTAATAATTTATGTAAGTACGTCAAATACATGAAATGAAGTACCTATTAGAATTTTATTTTTGTGATGTTTATCGAAGTTATTTACTCGTGCAACATGAGGTAACATTTGATATAAAGATCATGTTTATTTTCATCCAGGTTTCCTCGGCAAGGTGCTGATGGAGAAACTACTCAGATCCTGTCCAGGAGTGGAGAATCTATACCTTCTAGTGCGGCCGAAGCGAGGCAAGGATATTTACTCAAGAATCGAAGAAATATTCGATGATCCTGTAAGTATCTCGGAAATTCATTTGAAAAACATCTGCGAGTCTAATTTTATTTTCAGTATAGAGCTATGCTATTTGAAAGATAATTTTATATATATTTCCCGCGATTTCTGGTATAATAAATACCCTAATATCCCTAATATGTTACTCCAGATCATGTTGTATTTACCTGTGTGCTTTTCTTGACATCCGTTCAGTATTTTTTGCGTGTGTCTTTCACGCAAACATTCATACATCCTCAAAATCAAACTTTCACGTTTATAATACTACTAATATAAGTACTATTATGTCTTTTGTGATATTAGTAGGATTTTCGCTTAATAGTTACTAAATATTTTAACATGCAAACGATTTCTGTATTTTGAAGTTCACGATTAAATAATATCTAATAATAAAGCTGATTTCCACGTTTTTCCCATGCTACGTGTAAACTGTAAACTAAAACATACTTACATTGTTAATATTTGCACAAAAATTGCATCAGTATGTAAATATACTTAGGTAATTTTATTATTTCACATAAACGTCAATAATTAATTATCACTTGTTGAGTGCCTTCCTGGTAATAGTTGACAATTGAACATCATTATTTAAGTTCAGCTTCTGTAAATATCAATATATTACTATGTTTTTATGACATATTAACTAATAAAACGTCAATTTATTTTTACATCTTAATAAAAACAGGAAAAATTAACAAACAATGTGCAATTATTGTTAAATGAATGTTTTTAATAGTTTAGACCATCATATAACTACGATATTTGAATAGATAATTCATATAGATGTTCTTCTAATATGTTTTGTAATATTTTGTATAACAGACTATTAAATCTAATCTTATAGGTATATAAAATTCTCGTGTCACGCTTTTTTGAAGTTGAACTCTTCCGAAACGGCTAGACCGATTTTTAAGAAATTGTTTGTGCATATTTGGTAGATATGAGAATAGGTTATAAAGTATATTTCATACCACTAGGTGATTAGGGTGGCCTATCCTGAAAATTTGCCACAACGTTTGCCGAGTCAGCTAGTATAACTATCTTATTTTTACCTCAGCTTAAACTTAAGTTCTAAAATTGAATTTTAACTTAACAGCATATCGTTAATGTGTATACGAATAAACGAATAATGAAAACAAACATACTTTGGTGTTTTCGCAAATCGGCCAAGGTTAAATAAATAAATCATCAAGATCCTTAGGTACTTATTGACTGTAACCAAAGTAAAGACTTTGTCACGTTTTATTTTAGGGTTGTCAACGATTGCAACCTAAGTACCAATTATAACAATATGAGTGTTTAATAAGAACAATATTTAAATTCTTATTATTATCGTATTATTCTATTTGCCTCCATAAAGACAAGTAGGTAAGTTTAAATGTTATTTTATAAAGCATACGCTACAACCCTAGCTTCGAATTGACAAAAATGCAAATCGAAAAACTCATGCACAAAAGCAGTTTTACCCGAATAAATATTGAACATTAGTAAATAATAATTTAGTTTATACTGAAAATAAAACCGTTGAAATAAACATTAGACATCTCGAACAAAATGTGTGTCCCCGCCGGGAGGTTCTATTTTCAAAATTGAGCCCCTGTTCTCCTTTCAAAATCGAACGAATCCACTGGCAATTGAAGCCGCGTGGTGCCAATTCATTGGAACATACATTGTGTTCGCGGTGTCCATTCTATACGCTAGTAATAATATTTCAATGGAAATAAACAACAATAATTGCGTCGTTACTGACTATATTATTTTGCCTGTAAAATAATATATTTTGATATCAAATAAAACCTAAGAAACAAATGGTTAGGTTTCTGTAAAAAATAGAAAAAACTCCGCAGTAAAAAGTTAATCCTCTGCATCGTCCCAATTTTCAAGCATAGATGTCTCGTGCCACCAGTTTATCTGTATATTTCGGAGATTATCTATTTGACCATGCGGGGGATTGGGGTGAATTTTATAAGGTTGGTACGTACCCGTTTTTGTCATTAAAAATACATATTTGTCTTAGTCCGTGAGCTAGCGACAGATTTTCCTGACCAATTTCCTCTCAAGCGATAACTCGTGAAATACTTCAGAGAGTTGCATTATATAGCATGGTGAACGTCAGCTGCCGCTCCAAGGGTGGGTAGGGGGGCGGCAGCCTTTCAATCATGTAAAAAAAAAATTGTTTTCAGTCATTTCCTCCCGACTGAAAATTTGTTAGATGATAGATAACGTAATTATTTAAAGGTAAAAAAAAGTCAGCTGGCCATAGCGTGGTGGATTATACGTCAGCTGCATTATATAGCATGGTGAACGTCAGCTGCCGCTCTAAGGGGCGGCAGCCTTTCAATCATGTAAAAAAAAAATTGTTTTCAGTCATTTCCTCCCGACTGAAAATTTGTTAGATGATAGATAACGTAATTATTTAAAGGTAAAAAAAAGTCAGCTGGCCCTACCGTGGTGGATTATACGTCAGCTGGGCACGCGAACATGCAAAAAAAAAATTTTTGTTCAGTGATATCCTCTCACTTGAAAATGCGTCAGATGATACTTTACATGTTATTTTGAGTAATTAAAAACGTCAGCTGGCTGTATGCTGGTGGAAAGATCGTCAGCTGATGCAGTGAATGGTGTAGCTCAAAAGCCAGGCGTGAGCGCCGATCGCTTATTTACATTCGTCAGCTGACGGGTTTTCCACCAACTTAGAGCCAGCTGATGTTTTTGTTTATTCAAAATAGCGCGTAAACTATCACCTGACACATTTTCAAGTGAGAGGAAATTACGTAACTACAGTTATTTTGAAAATTGGTGGCTTCTGAGCTCAACCATTCACTGCATCAGCTGACGACCTTTCCACCAACATACAGCCAGCTGACGTTTTTATTTACTCAAAATAACATGTAAAGTATCATCTGACGCATTTTCAAGTGAGAGGATATCACTGAACAAAAAAATTTTTTTTGCATGTTCGCGTGCCCAGCTGACATATAATCCACCACGGTGTGGCCAGCTGACTTTTTTTTACCTTTAAATAATTACGTTATCTATCATCTAACGAATTTTCAGTCGGGAGGAAATGACTGAAAACAATTTTTTTTTCTACATGATTGAAAGGCTGCCGCCCCCCTACCCACCCTTGGAGCGGCAGCTGACGTTCACCATGCTATATAATGCAACTCTCTGAAGTATTTCACGAGTTATCGCTTGAGAGGAAATGACTGACAAAAAATACTATCTGGCTCACGGACCTGTGAGTGTTTCTGATTTACAAGATTATGTTGCGTTTGAATATTTTTACGATGTTTGATTTTTAACGACCAAGGGTTTTCGAAGGTCCCAGAATCCTAGGTTCGATTCCCAGTCTTGTCCATGGCACCAACGACACAGGGAATTCTAGTGTAGGACTTTTGTTAGGCTATGAGTTTGTAGCGGTATTACTATTTTAGTTTTATTAAACTATAGCAGGGTTGATTTGCAGCCGATACAAAATATGTAAACAAACCATTATAATCGTTTTCTAGGGTTTTCACCAACTGACATGAATTATGAATTTGTACACCAATGACCAAATGCGTTTTATTTAGACAAATTATTACTCATTAAGACATAATCTAAATTTTACTAACAAAAAATAACCGACTTCAAAGTCTCAAAAACTACATAGTTGTCAGATCTCGTTCAAATTTATGTGAGAGCACATGACAAGTGCCTGCTTTCGATTAAAAAAAGAATCATCGAAATCGGTTGGCGTGATATTGAGTTATTCGTCAATTTGTCGCGCACATCTTAACACAAATTTACGACTTATGTGGTTTTCTCATGGATGCCATTGTCAGATCTCAATAAAATGTATGTGGGACCACATGACAGCCACCAGCTTTCGATTAAAAAAAGAATCATCAAAATCGGTTCGCCCAGTCCAAAGTTCTGAGGTAACAAACATAAAAAAAAATACAGTCGAATTGAGAACCTCCTCCTTTTTTGAAGTCGTTTAAAAATAGTTCATTGTGTTAAATGTTTCAATCGTTTCTTGGAAATAAGGTTCTCATTGAAAAGTGTTTGAATGATGATATTATTTAATTTTGTTTGTTTCCACATATACTGGGAGTTTATAATTTTATTGTTATCGAGCAATATGTAATTATTTAAGAATTCACAAATACCCTAATGAGTAGTTTGTCTAAATAAAACGCATTTGGTGTACAAATTCATGTCAGTTGATAAAAAACCCTACAAAACGATTTACCTAAATGGTTTGTTTACATTTGTATCGGCTGCAAATCGACCCTAGTATAAGTAAAGTTGTAGTGGATTTTGCACATTTTTAACCGACTTCAAAAAAAGGAGGACGTTCTCAATTCGACTGTATCTTTTTTATGTTATTTTATGTTGTTTATTTAACTTTCGACTGGGTGAACCGATTTTGATGATTCTTTTTTTAATCGAAAGCAGGTGCTTGTCATGTAGTCTCACATAAATTTGAACGAGATCTGACAAGTAGTTTTTGAGTAATATTGAAGTCGGTTATATTTTGTTAGTAAAATTTTGATTAAGTATTGGTACTTATATTTTATAACAACGGGTAATACCTTAAGATGCATATTTATTTAATTTAAAGGCCGATAACGACTCAGTTGCAAGGTCCGTGGTCCCGGGTAACTTGACCATGAAGTGACCTTCCTTGAGAATCTCAAGTTGAGATGGATAGGTGCAGGAAACTGAAAGTGTCTCTTAGCAAAAAAATACGTAAGTGTTTCGGTGAAGAGTTTTGGAAATCACTCGAGTTTTTGCGAAAATCAGAAACATGGTTAAACATATTTGCAAATTATTTAACCGTATAAAAATATTTGTTAGCCTCTCGATTTAAATATTATATTTTGATAGAGATGCTGCGTGCGTTTAAGTTTTTACCCATTTACCACTACTGTCAAGTGCGATTGCATTCATGTATGCTGGATGCATCATAAATTGATTATTAGGATGTAAAAAATACTTAAGTACTGGAAACATGTAAACACTATTTTTACTTAAAGCATGTCTAGCATAAAACTTTTCACTGAGGTTCCTTAAAGTGTGGACAAGCAATAATAAGGAAAATGCATCTTTTATGGGGGCTCATGATAACCGGAAAGAGGAAGGCAAGTGAGCCAAGGTTCGGAGCCCGAAAAGATGGACAAGTCCGAACAACTTAACATCAGAGTGAGCGAAGCCATACACTGCATCAGACCGCGGAAAATGGCGGCAGCTAGTCTACAAAACATCCAAATGAGATCGGAACATTCGGAACATCACGATGCTCAGCAGTGAGCGTACGACCGAAGGAGCAGGATAGGGGTAAAATATTTAGGAACAATATTTCAGACACAAGCTAGAAGATAAATAAAAACAAATAAACGTCCTTCATAGCAAATGAATCAGTTGCATTGATGCACCACAAATCCCTTGGGTAATAAACTTTATTCAATTGCAATTGTTTATTGTCTTAAATACAAACTACTGAACCACTTGTATATCCGTATAGATATCGTTATTGTGATGATAAGTGTTATAATTACCTACGTACTAAATTGGGTACAGGACAACGGTCCATTCAAGGCACTCTGTCTCTTCCAATACTGGATCTATTTTACCTTCTATTTAATAATCTACCTGATGTAAATCGTGACATCAGAATGTGGCATTATGCGAATCTGTCGTTATGTGAATCTGTCTTTTTGCAAATCTGGCATTTTGCAATAAAATGGACTAAAAGAGTCGGTCAGAAAGAATATCAGAGGAAAAATCGAAGAGCGTAAAGGTGACTTTAAATTGTTTGCCTCGGTTGTTAGTATTAATGGCTAATTTTCAAATGAGGTGCGTCTTTGAGAACGTCCCATTTATGTTAATTTAATCAGGTATCGTTTTACTAACCGACTTTAAAAAAGAAGGAAGTTTTTAATTCTGTTGTTTTGTTTAAATGTGCCTCAGAGCCACTTGGCACTTTGACATTTATCAACCTATGTGGAACATACCTACTCCCCAATAGGATAATAGGTAAGTATTATCCCAATAGGATAAACTAAGTAGGTACTTAATAGCGATTTTGATAGTTTAGGGATAATTTTAGAGGTCCTTTTTAGAAGACTTATTCGTTGAAGTCGGTTTTTTGTTCACATTTGGTTATTTTGTTCCAGATATTTAGCCGCCTTAAGGAAGATGTACCAAAGTTCAGGCATAAAGTGGTGGTGATACCAGCTGACTGCGAGGCTGCAGGGTTGGGACTTACCATCAGCGATAGACAGACATTAACTGAAAAGGTATGGTTGTATATTTACAACGTGTATCCTATGAACATTGCTAAAAATGTAGGTATTACCTAAATAGGTACAGTCACCTGCAGAGCAAAGTAACCCATCTGTTTATAAATATACGGACATCAACGTTTCCGTCGCCTGTTGCGTTGTAAACAGATGGGTTACTTTTCTATGCAGATGACTGTACATTGAATAAGTAAGTAGGTATAACTTGTAAGCTTTTTTGCAATATTTTTAATAGGCGATAAATAAATTGTTTCTCCATTACCACTTTAGAATATAATGCTTTCTTGTTTTATGCCTACTATTTAGAGCATTATTTTCCAGTAGGTAGTCATTTTAATTAAACTGATACTAATTATGGAAGTAAACACACACAGTTAGCACAGCTAATAAATTAAAGAAACATGAACTTTTCAGGTGAACATAATTTTCCATTCAGCAGCAACTGTGAAGTTCGACGAGCATCTCCGAGCAGCGTTGGTCACCAATGTGCAGGCACCCTTACACTTGCTGAGACTCGCGAGGGATATCAAGGAATTGAATGTAGGTACCTATATTCACGTTATTAATATTATTGTGATACATTTGTATTTATGTAAGAAATAGCTGGCGATATGCTTCACACACATTTAAAAATCTTCCGACTGTATTATGTACTTACACTAAATGTAGCTAAGAAAGTAAGAAAAGGACCCACTCAATCACGTTAGCTTTCAAAAAAAAAAACGCATTAATAATCTATCAATTCGTTTAGGAACTAGGATGCCACAGACGTGAAACTTTTAATTGCTACGCATCTTTGCGTCGGGGGTTAAAAATACCTACCTACCTAATATTCTTCTTTACGAGCAAGATTAGTGCAAACTTTAATCTTCGGAATCCAATTAGGTACATAATCTGAATGTACCTACTAAGATGAAACCTTTTCGGTCATGTTATAAGAACAAAATACTAAAAAGTTTATTTTAGATGCTTTTGTTTTTTTTTTACCATAAAGTAGGCAAACTAAAGGATAGTTAATGCAATATTGAAAATGACCTTTCCAGTCCTGGAAAAGATAAGAATAATATCAAGAAATTATTAACAGCTTAATAAAAAATGCTCATGTTTCATGAAAAGTCGAGTTCAGCGATCTCGAATTAATTGTTCAAGTTCAACGACTTAAAAAGTCAGTTTTTTAAGGCCAGACCACTACTTATTAATTATCTGTATATTTTTAAAACCGTAAAAGATTTTTGAAAGTCGAAAATAAAATAAAAGGAAGTCGCCGCTGAAGGCTGGCTGGGTTGTTAAACTCTGCAAAGTTATTTTTAGTTTTCCTCTGAAACCGTTTAGTCCAGTCATCTTAGGAATTCACTGCGGAATGAGAGATACCCAGCTGATTTTTTTGTATAAAGTTGTATTTTGGCATTCTAAAACTTGTCTCAAAACCTGCATATGGTAGGGTGACCGCGTCTATTAAAAATTTGAGGACAAAGGTCACAAAAATCGGTTTTTTGCAAATATCTCATTTCCTTTGAGTTTTTCGCTATTTGTGTCTTCATCAATATTGTAGAGAATTAAATTCCCTACAACTTTTGTCTCAAAAAAATTTTTATACGTTGAATCGTTTTTGAGATAGAGGGCGGAGAGCGCGCGGTTAGAGCACAATGTAAGGTCAACCGGTACAGTCCCGGTCAAAACATGCTATATTAAGTTTATTAATTCTATCTATCTTTTAAAGTCCACTGCTGGACATAGGCCTCCCCTAATTAGCGCCACTCCGACCGATTCTGGGCCCTAAGTCAAAAACACCTTAATATACAAAAATATACGTATTATTATTTATTATACACCGTTTTGGTTACCTTTTGAAATTTATACTGACAGTCTTAGACCAGAGTGGTGTGCCTAGAGCGTCAGAACAGGCAAGTCCAGTTGTGTCGTATAAGCCAGGATCTCGGGATCTTTGGCCCGACAACACAGAACACTCCATTCCATACGTAGGTATATTTACCAACAAATAATATGAGTGTTAATAGCTGCAGAGTGATGATAGTAATGCAATGATAGTAGTTAAGCTGGTCTTTTCGGCTTGTATTGCTGTACCGCTACTGCCGGTACCCACTTGTGCATGAACGTGATAGTCCAGTAATTACGAAAAATGTATAGGACCTCAAAGAGCAACAAGAAAGTATTGCATCAAAATTTTCGTATCTCAACGGAGAACGGAGTAATTATTGTGAAAAAACTGAATTCAACCTTTCAAAGTGCCAAGCCTTGCCAAGGGTCCTGGGTTCGATTCCAAGCGAGGCGGGATTTGAATTTGAATTTCTGTCTCGGTCTGTGTGTTGTGCTTGTATTTGTGTGTTGTCCATGGCACCCATGACACGGGAATCCTAGTGTTGGGCTATGACTGCTATGAGTGTGAACCGTTATTATTTATTTATGTAACTTCATTTCATATTACCCAGGTGTTCATGCACATATCGACGGCATACTCCAACTCCCACCTGTCCCTGATCGAGGAGAGGTTCTACCCCTGTGACATCAGCTGTGAGGAACTCCACCGGACGATCGACAAGCTAACTGATGAGGAAATCACCGATATGCTGCCCACGTGAGTTACTGTTACTTTAAACAGTAAACTATTACTCTTAACCCTAAAGTGTAAATATTGTAGAGAAAATAATAACAATAAGGTACTCTGGGTATTGAGAAACTATGTAGTACTATGCAGGCGGCTTTGTTCGTGTTTTCCAAGATAAGTAGGTAAGTACCTGCTCTATGTCTTGTTCCAACTTCCAGTTTATCTGTGTGCTGTGTCACCTAAACGGGTTTTCCATGAATATTTCTGTTTCTCTGGATTCAATGATAATAATAAAAGTTGAAGAGCATAAAATTATCTTCCGATATTTTTTTATAGATTTTATCGTTTTGGAGATAGAATGCGGAACGCTGAGTTTTTAAACCTTAACCTACCCCATATAATATGTATAAGGTATCGTTAAAAAGGTCTTTCAAAAATATTAGATATGGGTCTGCAAAAAACATTTTTCGATTTAGATATCCGTTTGGAAATATTTGGCTTTAAAATGCTAGTTTTGATTAGAATCAAGAGTCTCCCCTCTCTGCCATGCACTTGGCCAGTTATTTAAAATGAGTAGCTGTAACTACTGGACAGTCTTTTGGTAGTAAAACTGTTGAATAATACAGGGTCCTAGGACAATGGCCGAATACCTACACATTTACCAAAGCGCTAGCAGAGAAGGAGCTTCGGAAACACTCAGGTGACATTCCTTTGGGAATATTCCGGCCTGCTATTGGTGAGAATCATTTGATGTTTTCTATCCAATTACTTTAAATAAAGTTTCACACCAAACACTACACACGTTGACATGGACAACACAATCACAAATATAACTACAGTTTATGTCTCAGATACACATGCTAAAAACTAACATGCTAGTGTGAAACAGGGATAAGTAGATATGAATTACTGCAGTTAATTATCCAAGGCGATTGTCGGTTAAAGAAGAACATCCAGGCTTAAAATTCTCTACTCTGGGTGCTTTATAAAGCATCCAATCGTTATTTAGAGGTGCAGTGTTAAAGGTTCAGGTAACCTTAATTATCGCCGACCTTCGTTAGAAGATGGCACCTGAAGAAGATACACAACACACGCACACACGCTTAGAGCTTGCCCTCGCGCCTGCACCTCAGTTAGCGGACTGTATTGCGCGTGCTCGTGTGATACTAACTAACATGGGTATAAATTGAACTTCGGGGTCGTCGAGTTACTGCATAGTTAACATGTAGGTACATAATATGGTAATTGAAATACAATTTTGTTTTATTACCTACATATTTATTTAAACATTATAATATTATTATTTATGTATGTGTTTCAGTTTCCTCTACTGCCAAAGAACCGTTAAAATGTTGGCTAGACAACATGTACGGGCCGACAGGGGTCGCTGTTGGTAGTGGTATGTTAACTAAGTTTATCAGTCCCGACACTCGAACATTCTACGCAGAATTCCTTATATTGCAACATGTGTTTCAATAGTGAATTGGTTCAAATAGAACACTAAACGTTAGTCATATCAAGCTTACTATAACAAGTCAACGAAAACCGCGTACAAATCGGTTAAGCAGTTTCTCAAATTAACGGGAAAAAACGCACCGTCAAACAGACAAATAAATATTCGAAAATATTTGTAATAACATCTTTAACAAATACCGGCGAATCAGACTTTTTTGACCCAGGGGCAAATGTACTATTCAGATTCCCAAATAAGATTTTAATAAAATCCCATGGGGGACATTTGCCACCCCTGCCCCCCTACCTCGACATGCCCATGCGCCCCTTAATCTATTTCCTCAAGTATCTTTCATGTACATAACTACAGATGTCGATAAGCCTTAACCTGCTTACCCCACACCTCCAAACTTACCTGAACTAAACTTACCTACTGATAATGAAGGAAGGTTATGTAGATCCAGATCACTTTGCTAATCATGATATAGCTTCATAGACCTAAGTGAATGGAACCCCTCCATAAAAGAACATTTCTCATTCCAGCAACAGGGATCCTTCGAACATTGCTATGTGACGAACACGTCACAGCTGACCTGGTGCCGGTGGATATGGTAGTCAACTGCCTCATGGTCGCCGCCTTCAATGTACATAATGCTTATAGGAAAAGGTATGTCTTACACTTAAAACTCCGTTACTACCGATAGGTATCTTATAAAACGGTAACGCTACGCACTCATAGCCCCACACTAGGATTCATTGTGGATGCCAAGTGAAACACACATTATTATGTACAAGAACAAACCAAGAGCAAGAACAGAGATTCATACTCAACATTCAAATTTCCACCTCGCTGGGAATCCAACCTACGACCCTCGGCGCGGCGCGGCGCGGCGCGGCGGTCCGACATGGTAACATATTTGGTAACCATGGCGCCACATGGGTCGTCAATGTAGGTCTGTTGTAAGATAACTAAAGTGACCATTTTTTTTGTGTCAAAACGGGACGCCTACGGAGTTTTGTATAAAATAATTACGATTAATAGCAAAATCGGTTCAGCGCTTACTAAAAAAAATCATCACGTCCGATGATTTTCTCTACCCGTACGGTATCTACCTACCCGTATACATAAACGTATGGAAACAATGTAACACGACCATGACGGTCGAATGAATTTGGTGAACACAAGTAAGTAGGTATAATATATACATTTGGTACAAATCGGGACAATCCCACCCAAAGCGGGACGTATGGTCACCTTAGTTTATTAGAACCGCCGAAACAGAAATCCATCTCTTGGTTTGCCAAATGGCGTTGGCCAATCCTCAGGTTTGACTAGGCAAACCTAGGAGCGCCTGAGATTCAAGGTTTGACTATAACACTAACGGTTAGCTTGAGGAAATGATACCTACCTACTAGGTGGGTAGGTACTTATATTTTAATTAAATAAATAATAATAATAAAGATAATTTATTAAACATCGAATAATCTTCCCACATGACAACAAGTGACGACAAGCTTGATAAGATCCAATATCTAATTTTTTATGTACTGTCTTATAAGCAGTATTTTGTCGTAAGTATGTAAATAAAAATAAACCCTTTATTGTTTTCCAGTCCTATACCCGCCGAGCCTCCAATCTTCAACTACGTCAGTTCGGTGGAAAACAGAATAACCTGGGGACACTTCATGAAGTTTAACGTGGAAAGGCTCGACCATAGTCCCTTCTCCAATGCCATTTGGTGAGAAACCATAGATCTGAAAATATATGTAATTCTTCATTTGCTATTTTGACCAAAAGATTGAGCTATTAACACGATCCTTTAATTTCCTTTTGTTGATGTTATCTATTTAATTGTAAGTATTCTAAATACAGCAGTGATAGACTCCTCTTTTTTTAAAGTTTTTAATTTTCTTATTGATATTAATATTAATTTTTATTGAGATATTAATTTCATGATGATATTGATATTCATTGATTTTATACTGTTAGATACGTATAATATGTTAAACAGTAGGTTTAGGTACCTGTGACAGATAGGACAGGTTAATTTGGAATTTGGCCACAAATTATCCTGTCATCCACAGTTAAGGAGACTGTCTGACCTTTCCAGGTTTATATCACTGACCCTGAACCGGAACGCGGTGATGAATCACATATATATCCTGTTCCTTCACCTGCTGCCCGCCGCTCTGGTGGACGGGTTGGCGGTTTGTGTGGGGAAGAAACCCAAGTGAGTATAACTTGGATTGCCTGGCCTGGCTTCAACCCAGCACGGGTCTGTCCTCTTGAGGAATAGAGCATACTCCATCACGCTGGCATTTTAAACCTATTACATGGATTATTAACATAAAATTCCGTGAAACAATTTATTATTTTTTATGAAACGAATCGTGTGTAAGATGCCCTTATTTTATGTTGGTGTAGATTAAGGATCATGTGAATTTTTTCTTTGTAAAATGCTTGTATTTGCTACGCGTTATTTACAAACTACCTAACCTACCTACATTCGTTTTTTTTTTTCTTGAATATCCGGAACGATACGCATTTTTTTATTGTTATTTTTTCGTAAGTGCTTGATTGTTAATTTTTCAGAAAAATTGCAGAAAAATATTATTATACTCGTACTAAGTAGGTAGGTACTCTAACTAGTAAATGGCTTGAAAACTTTTTTAACCTTAATGAACCCCCCATAGACCTATATGTATATATATATTTGTCTATGGAACCCCCCTATTTTTTCATACAATAAACGACGTAAGTAGGTACTTACGTGGGTGAATATTTTTGAGAATGTTCGATGATTCAGCGAATAGGGATGTTGACACTATCAGTAAATTAAAATAATGTTTAAAGTATCAAGGAAAACATTTAAACACCTAAAATATCATTCTTTAGTCGAAATCAATCAATATAAATTAAATATAATTATTTTAAAATGTTAAAAATAGTACTCACTGTCACGTGACCTCAAACGCCGTTTGGAGCTTATGACGTCGTTGTTCCTATTTTATATGAAAGTGCAACTAACTTCAGTCGACAGATAGAATTGAATATCGGCTAGTGACGTCACGTGACATTTTTGGCGGGAAATTTGAAAATGATTTTTATTTATCAATTTTTATTTTTAAATTGAAGGTTATTATTTTTATAATATTTTTTTCGTGAATCTTAAGGTTCTATCTATAAAATGAAATTGAATCCTAAAATTAGTCAACATCCCTATTGTTATGTTCAGTGTATGACGATAATTCTTTGATCCACAGAATGCTAAAGGTATATCGAAAGATCCATAAATTTTCGACAGTGCTCGCTTACTTCTGTACGAAAGACATAGCGTTCTGCAATAGGAGAACCAGGGAATTATGGGACCAAACTACAGAAGACGATAAAAAGGTATAATGTATAATTTTTGCAAACGGATAATACACTTAATACCGTGTCGTAAATGGCATGGATACACACATTTGAACATAATTTATAATTATATCTATCTGTCATACAAATGTCTGCCCCGACCGAAAATTGAACCTGGGATTCTGCTTCACAGGCAGGGTAACTTCCAACTAGGTTACGTTGTCCTCCTTAAAAAAAAATGTCGTTATTACACACCAATAAGATGAGGTAGGATTCACTCAAGCATTATGATATTGTATGATGCGGTTTTACTTATAAATTATTAAAATTAGAGGAAAGTAAAAACAATAAGGCTTCTGGAGGTCTTGTAGTAGAGACCTTTTTAGGAATACGACCCTGTAGCGGCTGAAGCCTAGTTGGTAGCGAGCGCCGACCCTGCCTGCGAAGCGAGGGGTTCGATTCCCGGCCGGGGCAGTTAATTATGTGACAGATAAATATTTATACTAGGACCAAGGCGATTTTGTGCTGTGTAATATGAGTCGTCCATGCCACCCGCGGCATAGGTATAAACCTACTGCGGGGGTATGAGTGTATAAACCTACGAAACGCATTTTAACAAGCCAGATTTTTTATTAAGAAGAAAACTTGTGCCAGCCAGGATATTAAACGTTAACCTTACATATTCATATTATTTCCAGCTGTTCCCCTTCAGCATGAGCGAGGTGGACTGGGAAGATTACTTCAACGAGTACATGGCCGGCATCCGGCGGTATCTGTTCAAGGAGAGTGATGACACGCTACCACAGGCCAGGATCAAATGGAAAAGGTATAATTAAGAAAATATTTTATGTATTTTTAACCCTAGACGGACTAAACCAAGTGTGCCCGGATCAGATATTATCTATCATAAAATTACTAATCCTAAAAATATCTAAGACGAGCAGGAAATGGTAAAGGTAAGATGCAGGGGCGTAGCTACCTTCGTATCAGCCGTATCAATTATACGGGGCCCCCAGCGTATAGGGGCTCCCACTAACACTCCCAAAAAAAGTTCGCTAGCGGCCTACGACCGCTACAGTTGGCACTCCTTTTATATTTGACAGCTGACGTTGAGGGGGGCCCTACAACAAATATTGATATGGGGCCTCCTTAGCGCTAGCTACGCCACTGGTAAGAAGAGGCGAGACGAGATGAGACTTTTTAGTTACTGTCTGTAAATATTTTAATTTAAACGCACAATATTAATAATGACATTGTTTCAGATTATACTATCTCCATCAGATAGTCCGATTTGTTTTCCTGGCGCTGGCTTTATACGTGTCGTGGTCCGTCTTATCAAGCATTTTATTATAAGTTATTATTAGATTTATACGAGGTTGTAGTACCTTTTAGACATACATGGGTTTTGTAAATAGATTTTATGTTTATACAGTCAGAGGATCCGAATTTTGTTTACAACTGCGTTAAATGGTTAGCGTTTTAGACTGGCAACACTGAGTATCATTCACTCATTTAAATATCATTCACTGCATTTATTTTGCTCTGATCAGTATTATTAGGTAAAAGCCTGTATTATTTTATTGATATAATTGTATTGACGGTGCAAAAACACAAAGCTACAAATTTTATTTGATGTAACTGTTCAATGTAACCTGAGGTCGGGAGTCCTACTCTAGTCCTATAATCGACGACCGTGATATTATACTCAGCTTTGTAATCTTAGTTCGGATCTAAAGCCCCCAACTGATACGAAGGAACACTGAATGTACCTTACCTTAGTACCATATATAAGTTTAGATTACGGCGGTATTTAAAGTTATCCACGCAATAAGTTGCTCAATGTTATCCAAATGTATAATTTCTGTTGTATAAATATAATTTACGGCAATAAATACGGTGAATATATTATCTATTTTAATTCAGTCCTGATGTCCCATTAAACTAAGAGAGAAAGAGACAAAATAAGAGAGGGAGAGAGACGCTCAGTGACACGACCATAAAGTAAGTATTAGTATAGAGGGAGTGTAACGAAGTGGGAACAGTAGGCACGGGTGAGAACAACACGACGTTCCCGTCGCGAGCGCTTGTAGTCGTGGTTGATTGCTAGCGGTGTGCGGTTCTAGAGAGATTTTTAAATATTTACGTATCAAAATGGTCAAATGTGCAGTTCCATCTTGCAAAAACGATAGTAGGAAACACACAAAACTGAAATCCAGTATCACATTTCATCGGTAAGTTGATTTTTATATTTATTTTTAAGAAAACAAATCACGCATCGCGGGTGTGAAGGAGACGTGAGGGGCGGGCACGGAAAGACCGCCCGCGCACCGCGCTCTCCTCGCGAAACTGTAGTGATGTGATGCGACCAACGCTGTAGTCGATATTTAAAATATGTTTTGAAATGTTTGCTATGAGAACAACGTATTATATTTATGTAACTTTAATAAAAAAATCAAAATCTTATAAATATTTATTATAAATCATTGTAGTGTGTGTTTTGTATGATATACTTTGTAATATTTATAATGCGAAAGTATTTTAACGTTAGCTAGGAATGTAAATATAAGGGCGTATTCACGTAGAAAGCTGGCTACCGGCGCCGATCTGCCAGCGCTTATCGGGACCGGTTCGCCCAGGTAGTCGGCGCAGGTAGTCTATAGTCCATTTTTTTGGTCGAGTCTAAGGTCGTAAACAAATATGGCCGACTTCTAATGTCAATTTGCCATAGACAGTATATATAATGAAACTTGGAGTCGGTTCATATGATACAGCGACTAAATTTCATTATCTGTTATAGAAAATGACTATGGGAATTGATAAGTACCTACTTAAATATTTCTGTTTAAAATTATTTGCCATGATGCGAACGAAAAATCATTGTCATTGTAACCTTGAGTAATAGAAAAAGACAAAAATAACAATTCACAGTTTTAAAAATATGTCTCTAATTTTCAAGCGTAAAGTTAAAATACCTATTATTATATCGATCAAGAAATCATTCAAACGATTTAGAATATCGATTTGTCTTTCAATACTTATGAATCAACGACAATCTTAAGTTCCTAGCTGTCAAATTGTCATCGATATATTGTTGCTGTGCAAAGAAGTTTTGACAATGTTTCGTGATAAATAGAAGTTTAAGTGAAATTAAATTAAATTAAAACAAGATTAATATTAAAATGGATGATTTATTTAATTGAGTCTATGTCTATATTTTCTTCGGTTGTTTGTACCATCAACATTTACTATCTAAATAACAAGAATACTCGTGTAAAACTAAAAAACTGAGTGACTTTCGTATTTTAAATAACCAACAATATAGATCACACTAACAGCTCCATCACTAGGAGAATCTGCTATTAAGGGTGCCATAGGTACAATTAATGTACTGTAGTACAACAAATGGTGTAATAAGTACCTGGGCAAATGAGCTTGCTCAAGTGAAAATAGAGAAAACAAATTTTCACAGATATGAGAACTAGCTAGATCGATTAGTCGCCCTCGTAAACCATAACATTCTAAATTTCATCGAAATTGTTGAATTGCTGTTATCGAGAACGTGGTAACAAACAAATATATACATAAATATACATACCTATTTATATAAAAAAATCTCGTTTAATAGTAGGAAATAAGATAAGTTATCGAAATAACTTATCGATACCTCGTTGCCGATCGGCACGTAATTGATACATCCCTATCCGTCATACACGTATCGATATACGTATCTATAGATCATCTGCCTACGATGCGTACCGTTCCATTTGTGTGATACCCGCACTATATACTAATAATAATACCTCTATGGACACGACATACATTTGAGCAGAGATATAAATAAAACATTCATATAAAAAAAACCTTTATTCAAACAAAACTGCGCTTCACACGGGTCATTGCAAAGTATAAAAAATCGTGAGGTACAGAGAGAATTCATTTGCAAATTACATGTACAAAAAATAAATAATTTTCACAATATTACAACTAAATATACATACATTAAGTCTGTGTCAATTGGAACATAACTTAAAAATAAAGTCTGTTTACAGATCTAATCACCGAAATTAGATTTATAGTTTGTAGGATAAATGAGAAGACATGTCAAATTTTTATAAACTCTTAAAAATCAGATACATACGTATATAGTCGCAGTATCTCGCTGCACTCGTTGACATATTGCGCGCTCACTCGCACATAGGTCTTTGGTCTAAGTTCGAGTGAGCGCGCGATATGTCAACGAGTGTAGATAGGTAGGACGGCTATGGCGCAATATGAAAATTGCAGTAGTATTTGTATTTGTCACATTTTTGCTCGACTTACGCTAATATAAGCAATATGTATTATATGGAGCAATTAAAGAAATACTTGCCGCGTCTTTCATAGATTGTTCCATTACGTTTGGCGATTGTCGCCTTAATGTTTATTTAAAATTTTACATGTATTCACAGTTTATTCGACGCACTATAAAGGAGCATTTCACTCTACCTGCCAATTTCCTATAACTGCATCACATTAAATGGCTGTTATTTAACTATCGCCGCGATATCGCGGTGTATCGTGTGTAAAGGCCCTTAATGTCTATTTTGCCGTTATGCCAGTTTCATTCCATTTCACCAAACCATTAATAAAAAATAAAAATAAAATAATAATATAGAGTGCATAGTAGATGATTAAGAAATTCATACCGATTTTGAATGATACTGAATCTTGGTTTATCTATTAACAAGACTATTTTTAATCAAAACTTGTAATTAAAGGTAATATAAATTCATTAATTATAATAAAAAAATAAGTCTTAAAATGGTTCACAATTAAAAATGGATGGAATTAATGATCCAATAGACGTGCCCCAACAGCGGAGTACGACAACAAAATGGCGGATCAATGAGATTCAAAATGGCGCGAAGTTTTCAGTTATCTTTTTTTACACAATATGTATTTCACTGAGCATAGAGAATGTCAATTTCTTTGGAGGCAACGAAATTTGAAAACGTTAAGAATAGATTTTTCGGTCAAATTAGCCATTTTTAAAAATTGATAGTTGAAACACTATTGGATCACTGTACTTAAAAGCAAAAAGAATGACAAGTCCTAAACATTTAAAAAAAAAAGAGATTTTGTTAAAACACATACACTTTGATCTTATAACTATAAAAGCTGTCTTAGAATAAAAATTATTGAGAATCTAAGATTTTAATATGTATTTAATTGAATGTATGAGAAGCTATGGAAAAGGACACACGGGTAAGAGATGAGAATATTGAAATTATATAACTAGTGTTGAACAAAAATAGACACATTTGATTTGATTCGGCGATCCGTTTAAACTTATACACTGTGAGCAAAATGGGCAGAGTTTATTTTAAATCTTATAGGCGTTAACAATACACTAAGATTTGATCTTTAAAGTGCTACCAACGAACGCGACGTCACAAAATTCTATCTATCCATGACGCCTGGTTAAGTTTTTCTTAGGTTTTAATGGTAATTAATACTATAATTTCAGTTTCTGACAGTAGTTCGCTAACTGACTAAGGATCATGGATACATATATTGGCAACAGTTGTTGGTAGTACATGTCAACATTAATTACTCGACGGTCGCAGGACCGATTGAAAACTATGTATCTCTGTATCTATTTTCAACATTCTCATTCCTTTTAACCATTTTAATATCGAAAGCGAAGCGAAAGCATTACTATCGGATAGTATATTTTGCATAAATATTTTATACGGGCAATAAGCAAACACACTGTTACATAGATAATCTTGAGAGATTTCTATAATATATATTATAGAAATTTTTATAAAAGATAATTTTATAATTTATTTTATATAAAATAAATTACGCGATTCGATGTAAAACATTTCTCTTTTGCTTTTCAATTACATACTTATATTCACTTACCTCTTGTGTATAAGTATGATAAAAATATCATTCATATCCCCTCGCTTCGCTTAATCTGAGACACAGGATTTCTTATTGATATATTTGTAATAATAATATAAAAAACATTCAACACCTTAGGCTTAATGAAATATTCGGGGTCACCATTCTTAGGTCGGCACTAGTATAGTCATAAAAAACTATTATCTATTTTAAATAAGACGATTTTTATTTAAGTTCTTGGTATAAAGCTACTTATTTATTTGTGAAAACGTTTTACTTATCGAAGAGAAGATTTGAATTAGAATAAAGATTTATAAAAGTCACTTGATCTTAATAAATACTAGGGGTCACCATTTTAAGTAGAATTTATTAAAGTAGGTAAGTCTTGATAAAGTTTATATAAAATCTATTCCCTAGGTTAAAAAAGACTATCTTCACTTTTTCGTGACTCAAAAACTACCTAATATCTTTAAAAACATGTTTACTTTCACTGAGGAGAAATTTTAAACGTATCTTTATTCTACATGGCATTGTAATAAATGTCCAAACATGTTCATACAATAAATAGAATTGAAAACCACCATATTATTATCTTTTATTAGTGATACCTACATGAATAAAAGATTATTTTACTTCATTTCATTTAAGATAACATACATATCTAGTATTCATGTATTTTAATTTAATAAAAAATGATTTAATGTAGCACATGACAATTTTTTAAACTTTCTCTTCAACAAAACTACTTACATCATATTATTATTATCAAAAATCTACAAACATCCACATTATTCTAATCTATAAAAAGACAATAGAAAAACTTCTATCAAAAAGTCAATATTTTGTACGGTATTTGCATATTATTGGCATCACACCTAAACTAAATAACTGTTTAATGTTTAGATTTCATTTTAATATACTTAAAATTTTCAGTTTTCATTCAGGTATAAAATATAATTGTATCATTTTGTGTTCAGCAAAAGAGCTCCCTTATTTTTATATAAAGTCTTTGAAAGTTAGGAAAAATAGGATTATCATATTTAAGATTAGAAAATCCCTTACTAGAGGCCTAGACGAATAAATATTTTTTAAAAAGACTTAGTAAGTAATCCCCTAAATAAGTCACTGAGAAATACAATATTTTAAAAGCTGGATATTACATACAGAAGATACAATTTATCCATTTCTAAATAATTATCAAAATTCTCTCATTATTTCACTGCCACTATGTAAAATATGGTATTTACTTTACTTACTTTTAAAGTACTCAATTTGTCACGCGGGCAGTTATTAAAGCGGAAATCACTAAGTAAAACCCTTGTAAGACACTCAGCCACAAACATGTTTAGTGTCCGACACTAAAAATAATAAATTTGTATAAGACCTGATAATTGTTTTTTGCAAAGCAATAAACGTTTAAAGGTTACTACAGTAAACAGTGTCTTACGATAGTGCGCAGAACTTCCTTAGTGTCCAAAAATGAACAATTATTACATGATAATTTTCAGTGTTCAAATCTGGACACAAGCAATATTGACACTGAATAAAATGTTTGAATAGAGCACAGTATATTTTAATTGTAAGCTAGTAAACTTTGAATGCGTACAACTGTATAAGGTTGTTAATAATGATTTCTAAATTTAAAACTAGCAAATATTACTAACTGAGATTCAAAACACCTACAATATTATTCCAAACGCCATCTTACAACTGAGATTTTAAATACACTTTTTATTTATCCCACAGTTAAATGCTAGTAGATTTAGATGAGGTTCTTTGTTGAAATATCAAAGTAAATTACCTTGAAATGAGCCACATTAAACAAAACACATTTAAAATAACAATGGCACAATATTTCGGTGTTAAATATTTAAATGAACCAGAATAATAGACAAGCTGAAATAACTCACACACAAAAAGAGTCAATAGTTACTAATTCTCTCATACATAATTATCATCAGTGCATTTATTTATTTATTTAGTTTATTAGTTGATAAAAACTTCATTATTATATTAACTATTGACTCTAATAAATCAATTACTATCTCTGAAAAACAGAACCAAAGCAAATTTCAATCACAGACACAAAATCTCACATACATACATATTATTACAAAAAATTGGAATGTGCGATGGAATTAAAGCTAGATTTCGCTAATTTCAGTACAATCCTCCATCACAACGATTAATAAAGTAAATAAAGTACAAGGAATGTGAGTGTTACGTACAGCCGTGTGATATCATTGATATGTCGTTCGGGGGCCGCGTTAGTTCCGTAATGCAGCGGGTCCGGTCGTAGGCCAGGGTAGTTAATATCTGGTATTGGCGATCCTGAAATGGATAAAAATATTATTTATTACTATTAGAAAACAAATTAAAATATGTACTAATTACATAACATGAACGAATATTTATTTGTGTGACGTAGTTAAAAAAAAAACTAATTTACCTGTAAATCAAAGGATATTATTAAATAATTACTTTTTAACAAAAAATAAAACCAACGAAAAAAAAACTGAAAAGCAAAAAATAAAATAAACCATTTAGTATTATAAATTAAGATCCGAAATTAACAGTAAATAAATAATTTTGAGACCGTGCCAAACAAACAACCAAAATTAATTACATAAAATTAATTACACAACTTTTCGCCGTTTGTTTTTTCATTGGTTTGGCACCGCCTCAAAATTATTTATTTACTGTTAATTTCGGATCTTAATTTATAATACTAAATGGTTTATTTTATTTTTTGCTTTTCAGTTTTTTTTTCGTTGGTTTTATTTTTTGTTAAAAAGTAATTATTTTTTAATTTTTAGTTGCTATAATACTTACAATTAATAATAAATTATTGATTTTATGAATTATAGATTCAGTTACCAGGTAAAAATGTAGTAGGTGAAATATCAATCATCCCCTATTTTCGTACCTATAGAGGTAAAATTTTGTTTTGAAATTTAAACAAGAGTAACCTCAAGGTATACACTATTCAATAAAAAAAGAATCATCGAAATCGGATTATCCAGTACAAAGTTATTGGGGTTAACATGTAAAAATACCGAGTAAAAAACGGGTGAATAATCAATCATTCCCTATTTTCGTACCTTTAGGGTGGGAATAAAATTTTCAAAAAAATATGGGACCAACTTCAGGACATACCCTATCCAATAAAAAAAGAATCATCCAAATCGGACCACCCTGTGCCGATTTCTGCGTGATCATACAAAAAAAAAAAAAAAAAATATACGTGTCGAATTGAGAACCTCCTCCTTTTTTTTTCGTCGGTTAAAAAACGATCCCAAAAAATTCACACACATACATCTATCGCAGCGATTTCATTAAAACAAATTGTAACATAATTATGCATTCATACCCATCGATAACGTTCTTAGCGTCAAACATTCCAGCAAAACAAAAACATTACTCATGCAATGTTATCCTACAACTGTACCCTGTGGGGCACAATACACTGAGAAGTCTAATTAACGTGGGAATTGCACTATTTGTACATCCATCCATATGAGGAGTAAAAAGTGCTTATTTGAAACCAACAGAAAATACGCTACGAATTCAGTAAGATCCAGTCATGTTACCTAATAAAATTAGGAAGGAAAGCATATCTTGTGTATTTTGTATAAATTAAATTGATATCGATGTTGGCACGATACATTACCATCATTTGAGAATAATTATATTATATTTGAAAATATTATGAAGAACTTTCAGCTTCTATCACTGCTTTTCGTCACGTCGACACCACAAGAAAATAAAATAGTCTTCTTAGGACTTACACATGTCTTAACAGCTCAAAAAGTCGATACATACCTGGCGAGCAGCATAGCGACGTACGTGCCCGCTAGGGCACATAGGGTGGCCCCAGAGGGCGCGATGGACGCCGCCCCGGCGTACCTCGTCTGCCCGCAAGCAGGAGGACACACCGGAATTATTGTTTCTACAATAGAAGCGTAATTTATAGGCCATGCAAGCAGATTCACAGAACAGATCACGGGCAAATAATATTTATTTTTATTTTATTTTATTACAGTCCATTCATTTGAATAGTGCCATACATACAGTACATAGTATATTTATTAAAACGTTGGTAGTCAAATGTACCGCAATATTTAAACAGACTGTTCATTGTTACATCATGATTGTCATTTCTACATGTTATCTGTTCTATGTTGGTAGCATGAGAAACATTGACATGCTGTATGGGTAATAATATTGGAATTTTATTTTATTTTACGGATTGTTTTGATCCGTCTGGTGTTGAATTTACTTTGTAAATCAATTGCGTTATTTATGCCAATTAATTATAATATTTTTTTTTTATTGGTCTAGTTTAGTACAAAATGGCAAATAGTCAGAAGTTTTGATGCAGTCATTATCACTGTTATGAGTTTGTTAATTCCTTAATATAACCCAAAACATCTCAATATATAAAAAAAAACAATACAAATAAAATAAATCAACCATTCTTTCACAAAAATTACCAGCATAAAGTTATCCAAGATGCCTTGCGAAGCTTTATAATCGACAAAGAAAAAAAGATTGAAGCGATTAAAATTTTGACAAAAGTAAACAAGGAAATCAAAACATTTTATTGGAGCAGTCACAATAGGGATGTTGACACTATCAGTAAATTCAAATAAATTTATGTTTAAAGTAACAAGGACAACATTTAAAAACCTAAAGTATTATTCTTTTGTCGAAATCAATCGCAACAAATTAAATAAAAATATTTTAAAATGTTAAAAATAGTACTCACTGTCACGTGACCTCAAACGCCGTTTGGAGCTTTTGACGTCATTGTTCCTATTTTATATGGAAGTGCAACTAACTTCAGTCGACAGATAGTATTGAATATCGGCTAGTGACGTCACGTGACGTTTTTGGCGGGAAATTTGAAAATGATTTTTATTTATCAATTTTTGTTTTTAAATTGAAGATTATTATTTTTATTATATTTTTTTCGTGAATCTTAAGGTTCTATCTATTAAATCAAATTGAATCCTAAAATTAGTCAACATCCCTATTACTAAATTATACTAAAACAGGGTCTCAAATATGGACCACCAAGACACAATAGCGATATCACATAGCCAAATAGTTCGTACTGAAATGTATGACCATGACCACAGTGAGTTAGCAAGTTGGCACTCACGTTTCAATACAGAATATTTGGCTATGCAGCCGGTAACATCACAATATATTGTAGCTCCTAATGGCATAAAAAAAGTAAAAATTGCTGCCAATTAAGTGGCCAAACAACCGTTTAGCCAATTTAAAAAAAAAACCTACTTGTCCTATTATAAAGTTAAAATGAAGCATCGAACATACATTTTACTGGTACACAAGGCAAAGTCAAATTCAAAGCAACTTGGTTCACAACTACATCATAAATAACATACATAACAATAAAACAGACAAATATGCAAACAAACATCTCACCAAACAACTCCACCTGTCCTTCATCGGTGCCAAGCTTATTCTGTGCCTTGCAAGTGAACTTCCCATACTGTCGTTTCTCAATTGTGATCACTCTGAGAGTTGTATCGGTGAATTCATCAGCGGTTGCGAAGTGGGAGATTCTGTGAAATAAAAAAAAATTGAATAAAATAAATGAATGCACTAAACTGAGCACTAGAATTTGTCAAAGACAACACAAATTAGACATTATGAATAATCACACCACTGTCTGTGAATAACACTATCAATTCAAGAGTTAAGTCTTTAACATTCACCTTAGATATTCAATGTTTACCATAGCCACAAAATCGAACAACCCTTTTGATCGAGTCTGCTGCTAATCGTCTCGTGTCAAAAACACAGAGGGCGTGTGAGACAGTTCTTTCTTTATTCTCTCTCTCTCCATTCTTGCCCAGCAATGCATTGGTAAAACCTAAGATGTGACTAATGTCCATGGGCAATGGCAACCACTTACAATCAGGCGGCTTGTCTGTTCGTCTTCTATTTGTATATATAAAAAATAACGTTACCTGTAATGCTGGTTATTTGATAGCTGAATTTCATCCTTGAGCCAAGAGATAGCCGGCGGAGGGTAGGCCTCCACGTGGCATTCCAAGTCCATATCGTATTGCAGGGCCTGGAAACATATAAATATGATATAAATCACCGCACCGCGGATCAAAAAGCAAAACTTTGTAAACATGTTATTAAGTGTAAGAAAGCAATAGCCACTAAGAATGTATTTTAAACGTTATCCTCTAACGAAGTAAAATTTTATGTACCTAAATAAAAAAATAAAATTCCACCAATTGAATTCAAACTTCGTATCTACTATCTACCCTTAACTGAATTGGTCAATAAATTACGCGAGGTCTTTGGCAAGAAACAATAATCTTTTTACTAACAAAAAATAACCGACTTCAAAATTACTCAAAAACTACTTGTCAGATGTGGGACTACATGACAAGCACCTGCTTTCAATTAAAAAAAGAATCATCAAAATCGGTTCATCCAGTCGAAAGTTCTGAGGCATAGATCCCTCCAATCTATGATCTATGTTCTGAGGTAACAAACATAAAAAAACAGTTGAATTGAGAACCTCCGCCTTTTTTTGAAGCCGGTTAAAAAATACCACCGAATTGAGAACCTCTTTCTTCCCCAAGGTCTTTCCCTATATTTTTTTAGTTTGTTAGTAAGTTCTCAAAACCAATGGACCAACCTGTCCCAGCCTCGGTCTAGGCACAGTGACGACAGGCGCAAACTCCACCTCCAGATTGATGTTTCTCCGAGCTCCCTTCCCCACTCCGTTCTCAGCCACACAGTAGTATGTTCCACGGTCTTCCTTGTGGATTGATGTGATCTTTAGGATGTTGCCTCTGAAAACCAATTACGTGCATGAAATTGACAGTTTTTCAACATAATTTGGAACTTCCTGTTAACAATTTTATTTTGTAAAAGAAGATAAGTGAGTCAGAACTAAATATTAGAGGGTTTTTCATTTTCAGTCTTAAATATTGTGTAATCTGACAATATGCGCCTATCAATATATGACCAACCTGTAGCTTAGTTGGTAGCGACCCTGCCTGCGAAGCGAGAGGTCCCGGATTCGATTCCCGGCCGGGACAGATATTTATTTATGCTCGGGTCATGGGTGTTATTGTAATGTGTTGTGTGTCGCCCATGCCACCCGCGCCACAGGTAAACAATGCGGGGGTATGAGTGTGTAAGTATTTTTTTATTTAATATTACATAATTTTAAATTAATATATATGTATATTCGACCAGTAATAATTAAAGTTTAAAGTATCCCATTTTAGTTTTACATCAAATAGATCTGCCGAATGTTCCAGATAGATTAGTATGTATACAGAAATTAACTTAGTTATTACACGTTTATCAAAACCGCACCTGTAAATGGAGCCTCCAGTGGGCAGGATGGCATTGTTCTCACGACGCCAAGAGATCTTCGGAGGCGGGAAGCCACCGGCATAGCACTCCATCTGGGCACCTACGGTTAATGTAAATAAAGTAATATTGTGGGATAATAACTGCGTAATAAAGAAAATTTTTAAATTTAATAGTGTAACTTACTCTCCCCTTCACTCGCAACCAGGGACCGTGTGGAGTTGTCAGAGATGATGGGAGGTCTACGGACCTGGAGTTCCACTTCAGCAGTGATCTTATTGTTCACCGTCATGATCACCTGGCACTGGTACCAGCCTGCATCAGTCTCCTGGATGTCTTTTATCTGGAATAAGAGTTGGTGTTGTCCATGATTCCATCAACCTATTAGTGACCGAATCCTGTATTATATCCGTAATCAAATCCTATAGATATAAATCTATACTAATATTATAAAGAGGAAAGATTTGATTTTTTGTTTGCATTGAATAGGTTCCGAAACTACTGAACAGATTTGAAAAATTATTTCACTGTCAGGAAGCTACACTACCCCGGGTGACATCTAGGCTATATTATATTTTCAAAAAAATTAGGGATCCTTAATAAAACTCCAATAATGTAACCCAAGGTGTAAAAAAAAAAACCGAAGCAATGCGAGAGCGGTTACTCGTTATCCGTTCTATATCCGAATCTGATTCATATCAAACCCTGATTACGTTCTTTTATTTATTTCTTCATCTTACCGATAAGGTATAAGTAGCCGATGCCGCGTCGAATCGCAGAGAGAATCTCGAATCCCTGATGATGAGACCCGAATTGGTTGACAAGGGAAGAGATTCCGTGGTCTTCAGCCTGTCGTATTTTACCTGTAAAAACAAATTAAATTTAAATGGTGAAGAATTATGGAACGAACACACGCGATGGGTAGGGGTCAACGTCGCCCATGGACATTAGTAACACTTTACATGGACATTATTAACACTTTAGACATCACCAATAAATAGAAGGAAATAACTGACTCTTAAACTGTTGTAAGACCATCTATCCTAGAGCCGAACCTTTCTTCTATCCAGATGCACAACAGATGAAGCTACAACTAACAGTCTCTCCTGATAGTCCTGTTGGACGTCGATGGAAACTGTACCACTATTCCGTCAGTATACATGGTGGTTAGGTAATTAAACCTAGGCTTTAGAATAATTGCCACCCTCCTGGACTCAATTTTGAAAGCCTTGTAAGTAGAATGCCAGCCTCGTATTTCGGTGATGCTTTTTGGCAGTTTTGGTGTTACTGACGATTTTATAATAAATAAATTAACATCTTTATTCAGTCTATCATTTACATTAAAGTTATACAGTTGATGAAGCAACCTAGTATGGGCAACGGCACTCACTATCAGGCTTGTCATCTATGTATTCACATCAAAAAACGAGACATAATATCCTAAATAAATAAAATAAACTTTTTAAAAGATCGTAACTTAGGATCGTAAGTACACGTAGCCCTAAAATGTCTACCCTACGCTACTTAATCCTGAAATAAGGCGGGCTTCATCACGAAGCAACTGTTTCATTGAGAAGAACTTTATTGCGTAGCCACAAGGTTGCAATTTGCGGTGCTTGCTCCCTCGACGTGCTTCCTATTCATTAACCGGCGAGGAAAAAATAAAGAGAGAATTTTCCGAGCTCATTAACTTTTTGCGGTTCACGCCACAGATACGAGACATAATAAGGGTTGAAGATCACCTCACAGAAGGGTGGTTTTTGCTTGATACTATGAACATATTTGCTGAGTTTCACTTGTTAACTTGTTAAGACAACATGGCTATGAATGTTTTAAATTCTTAGAATATAATGTTGTGAATTCTTTTCCTGGCTTGCGGGAACCTTAACTCTAACTAAAATTGCATTTTAAAGCTAACTAGGATGTATTACGCATTCGGATTCTTAAATCGAAATACTAGTTCTTAAACCCCCAATGTCTTTAGGCATGCAATGAGGCCCCTGACAAGTTGATAAAGGGGAAAATGATAAATTACGATGCCTTTATTACAAGCTGTTGTCGTATTTGGTGATAAAGACTAAGTAAGGGACTTTAACGAACCCCATGGGAACGGTACAAGCCATCCCCAACAGAATCATTTTGTAAAAACGTGACGAGGTTAAAGAGGATCAAACATTTTTGTATGAAAGCTGGTAAAACATGTAAAAATATTATGAACATAATACGAGTATACGGTAGGTACGAGATAGGCTTGGAGCTTGGAGACAAAGATCGCCATAACAAAACAATAAAAATTATTAAGTACCTGTAGACTTTCTCACTCTAATTTTTTCCATTTATTTCATAACGCTTGCGTCTTCAGCCGAGGAGTTGCAGGAGATGGTAACTGCTATGAATGGAGCTTTTGTTAGAAAGGGAATGAAGATGAATGTAAAGAAGACGAAAGTTATGGTGTTTGAAAGAGATGAGGCAGTGACAGACTGCAATATCGTGATTGGAGATGAACAAATTGAACAGGTGAATGAGTTTGTGTATCTGAGTTGAAAGTTTACAAGAGGTGGAAAGTGTGAGAGCGATATTGAAAGAAGAGTAAATGCAGGAAACATGGTGAATGGAGCTTTGCACTCCTTTATGAACAGTCGGAAGGTGTCTAACAAGGCTCGTTTGGCTGTGCATGAGGGGGTGTTGGTTCCGACACTCATGTACGGAAGTGAAAGTTGGGTATGACAGAAGAAACATGAAAGCAGAATAAATGCAGTTGAGATGAATGCGTTAAGAAGTATGATAGGAGTTAAACTGAGTGACAGGATAAGAAATAGTGAGATAAGGAAACGTTGTGGTGTGAAAGAAGATGTAGTGACAAAAATTGAGAAAGGTATGCTGAGATGGTTTGGACATGTCGAGAGAATGAACGAATAACGAGTGACGAAAAAAGTGTATAAGGCGAGTGTGAATGCGAGTGTTGGAAGGGGTAGACCTAGGCGGACGTTTCAAGGCCAAATTAGGGACGTCTTGAAAAAAGGCCAGGTCAAGAGTACAGCAAACCGAAGAGCATGTATGAAAGGAATAATGTAAGTGGACGAAGCGAAACAAGTATGTAAGGATCGTAGCAAGTGGAAAGAAGTGATCTCTGCCTACCCCTACGGGAAAGAGGCGTGATTTATATGTATGTATGTATGTATATTTCATAACGCGCTTAAAGAAGTATAACTTTAAAAAATGAAAAAAATACAGTCGAATTGAATACCTCATCCTTTTTTGAAGTCGGTTAAAAAGTAAGATGAAAACGAATAAACGAACTCCCTGCATGCCCTGCAGTGATCTTACTAATCTTAATTACACACAGATAGTAACGCGAACGTACGGAAATAAACAATTTTTTTATTGCTTTTATTAAAGTAGGCGTTAGAACAAGCGCGGATTTACCAACACTTGTCCAATATTCAATCTTCAGAACCAGTTTTTTGTTCGGTAAGTTTCCTAAGATTTTATTATAATAATTTAACAGAACTCATATTTAATGACTTGAATATTTTACTGGTTTTTCGAAAACTTACAACACATGGTGAGTAAAAAAGGGGAGAGGATACACATAGCGAAAACAGTGTTTTATTACTGAAGTAGAATTGACAGAATGTTTACAGTAAAGATAAAATTAATCAAAACATTACTGCATTATCTTTATAATGTAGCACAGAGGGTATTGGCCTTTTTTTATAATATAATTATTACATGTATGTTCTTTTCTTTTAATGGGTTGGAAGAAATTGGGATGAAGCGATAAGGCAGCCTGTTGCTTTGTACATTTTTTTCTCAGTTTAATGTCTTTATTTGTTTTTTATGGTGTACAAACAATAAAGAGTTTATCTATCTATCTCTATAATACATAACATTTAATACTGATGACCCTCTAGCCAAGGTAGCAGTGATCCTGCCTGCAAAGCAAGGGGTCCCAGGTTTGACTCCCGGTTGGAGCAGCAATTTATGTGACATACAAATCTTTGTTCTTGGGTCATGAGTATTATTTTTGTCCATGCCATCTTTGTTCATTTATACTTTTTGGGGTAATCCAAAAAGTTTAAATAAACAATATAATATCCAAGCCAAGCTTCCCTACTCATGGTATACCCTTCTAAATAATTTATGGAGCTATGGTGTCACATCCTTTCTGTTGTAGGTCACTGAGTTCTTTCTGTACATGGGATGCCAGAAATGAAACAGTTCTACTTGTTTGTACTCTTGGCTTGGTTTGGCTTTAACCCATTAATGGCCCACTACTGGGTACGAGTCTCTCCTCTTTTTGTACTCACTTGACGTCAATGTTCAGCTGTTTAATAACGGTGATGATGGTGAATGATAGGTAATAGATGGAACTTACCCATAATACAGGATAATCTTGAGCGTAATGAACCGAGCAGTCCAAATCCACCTGGCCTCCAATATCACGTATTTGTTCCTGTGTTATATGGGAAATGGTTGGTGTACGTTGACCATATACTGGAAAAAAATGGTGTTTTTTTAATAAGAAAGTGTAATCAAAACATGTTTATCTTAGCCTCTTGACTTATGTAGAAATAATTGTTATCATTATGTTCTGGCTTGGGAACAGGGGTTAATAAAGTTAAATATAAAAAGAGTAGCCAACTTAAGATTTATCACTTTATGATAAAATATCTGTTGAAAACAAGAACAGGATTTTGTAACAAATATTATTGTAGTCTGTTGTAATTATTAACTAAATTCAAAAAAAGAAGGTTCTCAATAATTCAACTGTATTATTTTTTATGTGTTACTTTATAACTTTTTACTGGATGTACCAATTTTGATGATTCTTTATATATTCGAAAGCTGGTGCCTGTCATGTGGTTCCTTTTAAATTTGAGCATGAGAGAGCAATGAGATTTACTAATTTAATCAGTTTCTTGCTTGATATATTCTAGGTTGGTGAGACCAAAAACTTTGAAAAACCTATTCTTCTAAAGTTAAATAAGAAGCTAAACGAAACTAAAATTCTTAATAAACGTTCCCATTGGTTCAGAAAAAATTTTTTGAACAAAAAAGCTCAATTTTTATATTTCTGTGTGGGCACCAAAATATTCTTGCTTAGGGCATCAGTGGCTCTAACACCGGCACTGATAGGAAGTGATTGACATGCCAATTTGTAGAGATAATCTCCTTGTATATGTAATATCTAACTAGAGCTATCTAGTTCCTTTTACAACATACAATTAGAAATAAATTAGCATTTGATTATGTAAAGAAAACATGATGAAACCTGCAAACCTGTATTATAGTAATTCTGTTATTTGGGGTGTGATGGATTTGCAATAAACCCTTCGTTGTGTCAGGAGACCTGAATCTAGGAGTGAGAGATAGACATATTTACTATTATATTTTGTATTTTTTTTTATTTTTGTATGTAGGTACCTACTTGGAGAGTATGAAAGTTAATACTACCATTTAATCATGTCTTTAACCCAAATTTGTTACAAATTCGTAGTGTGTGGATAGTGCTAACTCATGCAGAAAATTATGGAACCACATCAAACAGCAGTAATTTTTAGGTGTCTAAAGCAATAAATGTTTTTTTAAACAATATAAAGTAAATTTGTGTTCCGTATTTGTTATTTGTAAGCATTTTGTAAGATAGA
Source organism: Thymelicus sylvestris (assembly GCA_911387775.1). NCBI lineage: Eukaryota > Metazoa > Arthropoda > Insecta > Lepidoptera > Hesperiidae > Thymelicus > Thymelicus sylvestris. Next base: position 4,051,750 of record OU426903.1, read on the forward strand.
TTCTACAAGCAAAGTGGATTTACTCTCCACACCGTTTGTCGAAAGTTCACAGTTTCACACGAAAATCGTAAGAAGCGTATAACCAGAATTAAGAAGCATCCATAGTTATCTTGTTTCCTTTGTTATTATTTGTCAGTTAACGAAATATTTGTCAAAACAACAGTGAGTTGGGTGTGTCAGGTGAACCAACCACGGTCCACGGTAATATAGTCGTAAACAATACACCTGACTCAAGCTTTAATTATCCGTGTAATACAACGTAGAACACATTAATGCTAATATTTTTAAAACAAGCAGATAGTTACAAGGATACTTTCACTTACCAGTCACTACTAAACATTGTAGAAGTGTTAAAAATTTGAAAAAAAATAACGCCATTATTCTAAATCAACGCTTTTTTTGTACCACGCTTCACAAATCACAATTCAATTCACTAAACATGAAGTGAACAACTTCACACGGCGAAACGAACTAAGTTGGAATTTGGATCGGATTGGTGGATTGGTTTGATTGAGCACAGAGTATAGTAAACTGGAATTGAATTGAATGAAACGAATGATGATGCTGTCGTTCACTTGAAACATGTCAAATATGACATTTGGAGAGTGTTGCTATAGTGCGTTTCAACTTAATCTGCAGTTCGCTGTGATATTGGTGGCATTGAAATATGAAAAAGTTATATTTTTATTCTAATGTATTTTTTTATTATTATGTCGTAATATATATCGTTATTACCTTTGATGAACTTGATAGCAAGCTATTATTATCTCCTTGTGTATGTAATTTTATTATCGTTTTAGAAATTTTAAAAACACTTATTTTAATGCTACCAACAATAAATACCTATTAACGCGTTCGACCAAACAAACAAACTCTTCAGCTATAGATTATTAAGTTTGATCTTTGTATGTACCTAAGAGACCGTCCATTTAATAATATTATTCGATGCTTACTAAAAATAATAACGATAAATTGTGTAAAGATGCTTAATTTAATTGCAAACAAAACACAGTATATTTCATGGTAACGGGTCCTTGCCCCTAGGCCCCCTACGACACAATAATTTTGTGTCCGAGATAGAATGTTGCTCGTGCGCGCACTCTAAAAATTAAAATTCAACATACCATCAGTTACCACAAGATGGCGTTAGTTAGTTGTTATTTTATAAATATGATAATAATATGTTTCAGGAATCAGGATGGTATGACATGGTCAATGAATTTGAATCCATACTAATATTATAAATGTGAAACTGTGTTTGTTTGTTTGTTTGTCTGTCCGTCTTTCACGTCGCAACGGAGCTGTGATTTGGTATGGTTATTGTGCGTGGAGATAGTGAGGAGGGTGGAGAGTAACGTAGGCTACTTTTTACCGCGATAAAACATCCCCATGGGAAGATCGATATTTTGTTAGTTGCTAGATATTTAGTTCCGGATGTTGTTAATAGATGGCGTTAGTAAACTTGATTTGCATTTCACGCTATCAAATTTAATGATACATGTAAATGATGTAAATTACTTAATTCATAGGCAACTAAGTCTAAGTAAAAGTAAGTAAGTAGGATTTGTAAAAAATCGATCTCTACCGCGGGCGAAGCTGCGGGCAAAAGCAAGTATAAAATATAAATAGCTGAAGTCGACAAACGAACACATACACAAGTCATCTAATGGTTAGTGGTCATCGTCACCCATATATCTCAATCTTACTACTTACAGGAAAGTCCTGTGACCAGTCGCGTGGACTCGTTCGTCTCCCTAATTGGCATAAAAAAATTTAAAACCTCTGAAAATTAATTGTTCCTGTGAGAAAAGAAATTGTTTCCCTAGATTCGGATTATACATATACCTACTAATTAGGTAGTAAAACATAATGATAATGATAAAAAGTCTTTATTACTCAAAATAAAAGTGCAGTTCACGTGGATCTTCGAAACCTGTAAAGAAAAAATGTAAGTTTGAAAAACTTTTGACTTTGTGGCGACCTTAGCTTAAAGCACACTACCTACCTTCCTGCTAGTAGCAAACCAGTGATAGTGCCAAATATCTTGGCTGACCGCTAGTGGCAAAAATTTCTTGAAGCGTTTCCGTGCTTCGGAAGGTACGTAAAGCCGTCGGTGCTGGTTGCTACGATAGCCATGTCGGAGGCCCTCGGGGCACATAAAACCTCCGACACTTGGGTTAAGTAACCTCTCTACCATTCCGCACTGGAGCAGCGTGGTGGAGCTCTAGACCCCCTAAAAAGGGGCCCGTGCCCAGTAGTCAGTAAGCTTTAATGGGTTGGAGCCAGCGTTATTTATTTCAAATTCAAATTAAAAATCATTTATTCATGTAGGTACCTATCATTGATACACTTATGCACGTCATTTTTTTAATTTACCAGCTTTTCGGAAAGGTGCTTTGTCATGGAGGAGAAGAAAAGCCGAAAGAAACTCCTCTAGAAGTATCACTAGCCTGTACGGAACCTGGTTGCAGATCTGGTCATTTCCATGCATCTTTGTCATTTATGTACTCATCTACAGTATAGTAGCCTTTGCCTAAAAGTTGAGATTTTACATGTTTCTTAAATAATTCCACTGGCAAATCACGTATTAACTTTGGGATTTTATTATAGAACTGTACACCACGGCCCATAAAAGATCGCTTCACTTTAGAAAGACGGTAAGATGGCGTTACTAACTGGTGCATTTTTCTTGTTTGGCGATTAGTGATGTCAAAATTTTGTTTATACGCGCTTATATTATTCCGTATAAAAACCACGTTACTATAGATATATTGTGAGGCGTTATTATTATAATCACCTTGGTACTTACTCATTAGGGCGCGGAGGTGGTATCACTCCTTCTCTGCAACAGAAGCGTATTTTATAAACCATGCATCTTTTACGGAAAAACATAAGTTTAACCTTTTTTTTTGTGTCTCAAAAACATAGGCTCTTATTAGGTTACGCCCCAACTCAAGGTCACTAACGGTTACTTAAATCGCTCCTTAGTACAGAATTCGTATGGTGATTCTTTATTAAGGAGCGATTAAAGTAAAGTGACTCTGAAAAATATTGAAAGTTATCAAACGTTTATATAGATAAAATATAAAGACAATAAAATTGTAAACAACATTTAGATCGACTCCGAAATGAAAATCCCAGCTGAAAGATGAATTTTTCATAGGAAAATCGAAATGACATTTTGTAATTTAGAAGAAATAATTAAAAAATTTCGTACGAAAAACAGTTCCTACGACGGATTTCTATAATAATCTTTCCAGCACTACAGGCTTTAACAGAATAGACTCACGATAAAGTTCCAATACATCTTCGGCAGCACCAAGCTTGTTCGTCGCTTTGCAGCTGTAATTGCCATAGTCTGCTTTCTCGACCCTTTCCAAGTGGAGTGAGGTGACGACGGTATCATCTGAATTCGCGAAGTTGGAGATTCTGTTGATATATAAAACAATTAAGATGTAAGGGTCGAGGGGAGAATAAGGGTTTCTACTCAAGACAATCAATCAATGGATCCAATCAGACACTTTATCTTCATCTGTAATCTCCAAAGATGCTGGTTTTATAAGATTCAAAATGCAAAATTATGAATATTACGTACCTATTTGAATAATACTTTCTACCATTAAGTTATAATGTCGCGATATGATAATGACAGGGTACCAAATTATCTCGTTTTTTATTTCCGAGTGGGTGAAAATGAAAAATATGAAACGAAATAAAATATTTACCTATAACGCTGGTTGAACGGGAGCTGAACATCTTCCTTAAACCAGGTGATGGCTGGTGGTGGGTACGCTTGCACCTCGCACGAGAGGTATACACTGGCATTCAGAGACTGGAGAAAGAGGACTAGACAGTAATTATCCATCCATCCATACATAGACATAGGCTTCCCCTAACAAGCTTCACTCTGACCGGTCCTGAGCCTCCTGAATCTGTCAGTCCATTAAGGTACTGTAGGAGAATAGAAATATGCAAAGTAGTTCTGCCAGTTTTTTTATAGCCTGAGGGGCTGACGAAAGAGCAGACGGGCCACCTGATGGTAAGTGACCGTCACCTATGAGCAATACCAGAAGAATTGCCAATGCATCGCTTTTCATCGCATGCAGTTGAGTGAGAAAAGAGAAGAACCCTTACACAAACTTTTTTCTTCTCTGCCGGTAGTCTGAAAGAGATCGCTTTTAGCGATAAGACCACTTATTGTTCAATCTGGTATTATCTGTTATATTTTTTTTTCTTCTGCTAAACAATAAAGTGTTTTGTATTGTAAGAAAAACTACTGGACCGACCTGATTTACACGTGGCTCTATCGCGGACACAATTGGCGCGAACTCCACTTGAAGGTCTAATGCCCTGCGGATTTCCCTCCCCACTCCGTTCTCAGCCACACAGTAGTACGTCCCGCTGTCTTCTTTTTTGATTGATTCGAACTTCAAAATATTGCCACTGGAAACAAATACAGCAACGGTTACACAATATACCGAATGATTCGTTCGACAGAAATCAGAATGCTTCGCTGACGCTGACTCAAAGCTAGAGTCGAAGCTAAGCAAAAAATACAAAATTCGTACCAAGGTTAAATTAAATAAAAAAAATAAACACGCGATTGTAGTAATATTATGAAGTAACGAGAATAAAATTAAAAACCAATTAATTTAATAGAAGATATGGCACAAAGTACGGAAAAATAAATTGAGTTTCGCCCATGACGTGAATGTCTTTATAGAAAACAGTGGATAGACTTGTACTAAGTTAGTGTGCTCACCATATCTCTATCATCAGATGAGATTTTGGTCTAACATTAAAAGTTATAACAAATAAAAAATACTTCTCTAGTATCCGACCTGAAACGCGATGCGCCAGTGGGTAACGGTGCATTGTTCTCACGACGCCAGTAGATGTTGGGGGTAGGGATGCCACTAGCGTAACACTCCAACTGGGCACCTGTCAATACCATATCATCGTATTGTACTTATCATAGAAGTGTAGGAAACTGAACGCAAACGCCACTTAGTAAAGTGAAATTATTCAATGTAGTAGAACAGGTACAATAGGCATTAAGCACTCTTACATTTAATTATTTAAAAAAGCGAGGGCGCTTACACGTGAATAATAGATTTATTGATATTTAAATAGCCTGAGCAGACAGGCTTTTGTCCTCCAAACCATAACAGTATCGTCCTGTCCTGTCATGACCATTAATGCCCCTTGATGCCCTCACGATGTACGGGAGAATTTTCGTTCGCACTCATTAAAATATCTCATGTCGTGTGATAGTCGATACGTGGCCTCACCGACAAATACATAATTTTAGTGATTTTTACTTACTGTCATCTTGCCTATTGCTTCCTCACGCACCACATCATTACCTCACGCCTCTGGAAGAATCTCAGTTATACCATAAGACAGAAGTACTATCATGTCTTCTGTGGTTATACCTTAGGGTTATACTCACTGTTTCCTACGACTGTGACCAGGGAGCGTGTGGTGTTGTTTAAGAAGGCAGGGTGCCTGTGGACCAGGAGTTCCACCTCGGCCTTGATGAAGTCGTTATCCGCCTTTAGTACTCGGCACTGGTACCAGCCAGCGTCAGATTCTTCGACGTCTTTTATCTGTTAAAAAAAATTACGGGTTGGCGAAGCCCAAATAAAATGAATAGAGCTAGTACTAGGTAACTAATCAATAAAACAATTAAATACTGCAATTTTCCGGAACAATGTTTTGGTATTAAATCACAGTTTTGTACGACATCCAATATTAAGATTTAGATTAACACTAGTTGACCTGGGAAACGTTTCCAATTTCTCATTCATTTTCACAACTCATAATTTTTTTCAATTAAAAAAAGAATTTCACAAATATTTACTGATGGAGTTACTGAATAACAAGCATTGCAAAAAACCTATAAAGAATAACCAACAAATATTTGTGCTCGAGTAATTTTAATCTTACCGATAGATAATAAGCTGATGAAGACGGGTCATATCGTATGGAGAATCTGAAGTCCTTGACAATAAGACTTGAATTGTAGGACAAAGGAAGAGACTCATTGCTTTCCAGATTGTCATATTTCACCTGTAATAATAATTATAAAAACATTATTAGTATAAAATGTAAGGTTTTAACAAAGTTGAAATGAAATCGTTATAAAACCGCAGCTGATAACCTAATAGCATAGCCTAATAGGAAAACACTGTTCCATACATCCATCTAATCAGCCTTTGAAAGTCCACTGCTGGACATAGGCTTCTCCTAATAAGCGCCACTCTGACTGGTTCTGAGCCTTATGAATCCAGCGGATTCCCGCTGTCTTCTTCAGGTCGTCAGATCACCTGGTTGAGGGCGTTCTGTGCTCCTTTTTCCGAGACGTGGTTTCCATTCGGGGACTTTTCTTCCCCAACGGTTATCGGTCCTTCGAACTATATGCCCAGCCGGGCCAGCCAATTGCCAGTTCAGCCGGTTCATTCTCCACGCTATGTTGGTTCGTTCTTCGTTCTGATGACCGTGGTTTGATTAGTTAATTTTTGCTTTGATCAGCCCTCCCAAAACAGGTGGTCCCATAAATCGTTTCCATCCGTTATCTTTCAAATACCCGTGTTGTTCTGAAATACTCCTGAAAAACAAAACATTTACCCATTGCACAGGATATTCTTCAGCATAGTCTACCGCGCAAGTTAATTCCAGTTGATCGCCAACAACAAGTGTTTGTTTTGGCGATATGTAGTTTATGCCTGGTGTATGTTGTCCATGTACTGAAAAAAAACAATTATCCTTTCAGAACTCTTACTCTAAGGCCATGATACTACACTCAAGACTGGCTCCAGACGAAGGCACTCCCAATGGTAATCAGCAGCTCAAACATGAAACTTTTAATTTTCATTCAGTTACTGTTAGGACCAGGGGTGGCTACTACGAGAGACCTCAGTGCTCATTGCTCAATAGCCACAGACATAAAAAATAATGATAGTATTGATCTTAAGTTTACCTACTTCCTATGATTTGAGTACTTCTAGAGTTGGGTCCAGAACTCCAGACAGAGGAACTCTTCAACGGTGAACGTAGTCACATTTTAAGCGCATTAAAAAGTGTGTTTTAGTTTGGCAAGACAGAGAGGAACTGACAGAAAAATAATCCCAAAAAATATGTATTGGTTGGTTCTGTGTCGGTAATGAAGACTCTAAAAATATATTTACTTCTTGATAGTCAATAACCATTCGTCTTTGTGAATCAGATACATAATTATGTACTAACAACAAAAGTCCTGTTGCAATCCTGCTTATAAAATAAAGGCGGAACTAGAGGATAGCCTTGGCAGACGCGTTTTTTATCAATAAGCCGTTTAGTGAAGATTATTTTTTCTGAGTGTGCTTCATAAACTTAAAAATTAAGGTCAATGATCTGTGTACTTAGTGAGCTTTACTTATCGGATACTTGGCTATCAAACATGTCGCGGCTAAACAAATAATATGTAAGTTTAAGTAGGTACATATTATTATTTACCGGATAGTGATTAAGGGTTAAGTTTGCTTATGCTATTATCTTTCGCTCAGACACTGCATTCGAAACATGTAAAAGCATTTTATGGTTCACTGTAGAAAGACGATGGTAATACCAGAATACCACCATGTATTAGTTACCGTCGGAACTAAATTGGGTGGTAGGTACTAAGATGTACTAGATGTTAACCACGGGTTAATTAACTGATCCCGTTTCATTTTATTGTTGCTACCAGGATGACAGTGACATGAAGGACCTGATGCCATAGCTTCCTTCGCTGTTCTGGTGCCTCACACTGCTTGTCATAAATTTGGTAGGTCCAGTCGAATCCAGCTCCTTGGAATCCAAGACAATGTTTAAATACGCTGGCCATACAATTCAAGTTTACTGGTCTTTGCAGCGGACTTGATGCGGCATCCAGTAAACTTGACGGTGTGTGGCTATCTGGCTATATAGCTATCTCATGCAAACTAATTATTTATAATTATCATTAGAGATCATCTTATTTATAATTAATTGTAAATATCAATATTGCTTAATTAGAATAGTTTACATGATTTGCTATTATTATTATTTTAATAGTAATTCAAACCGATTACTATTGTATGGTATTTATAATGTCAAATTATATCCATTGATTCTGCTATTATAATTTAAGATTGCTTACATGTTTTTTATATTATTGATTTAATTTTTTATTTATTTATAATATTACATACAATTATAAGAGAAGAGATACTTGTTTTAGTCAAGTAATACTTACACTAATAGTTGATGATACATTTATAATTACTAAGATTTTATTTTTATTATTATTTATAATATACAATGCTTGATTTCTATGCTATTACAAATGAGAAGATGACGTAAAGATTTAAGACGTAAAGAATTATCGTAAAACTAATGCTATTTACTCACCAGTAACTGCCAAACATAACGAAAGTGTAAAGTATTTGATTAAAATGGACATCATTGTATACACGACAGTGTCGTCCGAAGCCGAAATCACGACTTCTCACTACAAACAAAATAATGCGTTTGAGTTTGACTGGCTACGATTGGTGATTCAACCGGTTTCTAGTTATTTAAAGACCAACCTGAACGCATGATACAAAGAGTTCGTTATTTATCTACAAAATAATTTATTTACAATGATTTGTAATTATACCTTGATTTGTAATTATATGTACATAGTTTATTGATCATAATTATGGGATAAGAACTTTTAGGCGACTGTTTTTTATGAAGTGACCAGCAGACTTTTCCAAGGTCCTGGCCCTTCTTTATACGTACCTACTCAGTTTTTTAGACCGGTGTTATTTAGTACTGTTTTTTTACGTTATTTAAAATTAACGCACACAAGCTTAAAAAAATTGAAAAAAACATGTCAGCAGTCGGGTAAAAATGAAAACAATTCAAGGATAAAAATAATATCTGCTTACCATAAAAAATTTAATTATTTAAATTGATAAGTATTTCCATACAAAGAAGTGCTAAAGCCCCAACTCAGAGTCACTAACGGTTACTCTAATTGCTCGTATGTAAAGAATCACCATACAAATTCTGTACTAAGGAGCGATTTAAATAACCATTAGTGACTCTGAGTTCGGGTGTACCTACGATTCCTTACTAAATTAGTCTCGTCTGAAAAAACAGACTATTATCACAGATAGGCATCATAATAATAATGGCTGTAGGCCATTGAACTATTATTACTAGTGTATATAGAATCGACGCTGAGAACCCGATGTTTGTGCAATGAACTGTACAGTATTCAGTGGATTCAGTCGAGTTTGAAAAGAGACCAGAGGCCCGATTTTGAAAATGGAACCTCCCGACGCGACACAAATGTTCGTGATGTCTGTTCTAGTATTTTAATACATTATACTTCAATGCCCTGGGCAATAGTTTAAACGAGGCCTAAAAACCAAAATTCTCTCTTCATGGATAAATCTTCTGGGTTGCGTTCCATGCTAATAATATCTATTATTACCCACAAAGAATTTTCCTTATGAAGTTATGACGCCGTACAACAACAAAATATAATATACCTACACCATAGGAACCACAGGCGACACAACACACATCTTTTGCAAACACAGCTCCATATCAAAATAACGCTCTTGGAATTTGGATTCACTGTCAGAGTATGTAGAACACAGTTCATGTATCGGTACTTATTCTAATTGTAAGTTTAATTACATTTATCGTGCGATACGTACTAGTTGTGTTTACGTAATATGTCTCCGTTCGGGATATTTGTAGTCTTCGCGACAATTGTAATGGGTATAAATGGAAAATTGAAAAGAAACCATCCGCCACATTGCACTCAAGTGACGAAAAGTAAGTATGAGTTGTATTTTTTTATAGGATGATGATGATTTATAATAAAACATAATTATTTTATTTACTGATGTTATTGTTACAGATACCGATTACATATCTAAATTCAAGTTGGACTATCCTATTGCGTACATTCCTCCCGGCCAACATGAAGCCTACCAACAAGTAAGTGTGTGACTGACGCTCCTCGCCCACGTCAGACTTTTTGTAGGAGAGATAATCAGGCCGATTTTTCCTTCGATTCTTTTCCTTATTCCTTCTGACCGACTTTTTGTAGGACGTGTGCGTTGCTCTATTGCTATCAGTACGTTCTATTTTTCTCCAACAAAAAATCGGTCTCCGATTATCGGACGTGGGCGAATAGCCTGAAGTGAATCAATCAGCGCATGGAGGATAGAGAGAACCAGCGACAGAATTTGACAAATTACTTTACTTAATTCTGCATTGACTCTGAAAAAATGCTTTGTTCCGTACTAAATCAATAAACCGAATCATGGAACTACATAAACTCATCATTTTATGTCTTCCTCTATAATTATATTTATAGAGTTTCGCGATCGTGTGTCATCAGAAAAATAACATCTCATTGTTAGCCAAAATCCTCTATCACTTCAAAGAACAACAATTTCATTGTAGATTTTCGTTATCATCTTATTTACTTTTAGAAAATTTTGTTGTTTGTTTGGTCTCAGTAATCAACAAATAACTGTAACGCTGGTTGGCTAATGAAAGACATGATTTGTAGCGCCTTTGTTTTGGTGTAAACTAAATTCATTTTTGATATATTTTTTTATTGTGCAAAGATTTAGTAATTTAGGTGGCATCTGAGAAAACACGCTAATGAGTGCCTTGAAGATTGTAACCTAGACATGTCAATATGACGAATAATTGATTTCTTATGAACGATAACTTTTGTCGAGACGAGATTATCTGTTAGAATAAACACCTTCGTTTCAGATGTTCTGCGTGAACCCTCCAGCAGTGAAGACAGCTGTAACGACAGTCTGTGACTGGGCAGCACCTCCTCAAGTCCAGTTTACCCTCGGAGATGACTACATGCACGTGGTCCGCCAGGATCCCTCCGGAAGGTTCCTGGGCAACGCTGTTATCACCACCTACCAGCTCTGCAGTCACAACATCACGCATAACACACAGACTTTCCCTACTGTAACAGTTGTTGACGAATATCAATAAATAATAGAAAATATCATGGTTTTAACTTTTTTTCACTTTGTGCATTGATATGCACAAACTTACTTTTATGGTAACAACGCCATCTAGTAGCAAAGTAGGAAGATGCAGATAAGTCAAATGGATGGGTCTAGAGATCACGGAGTACTGTGATACGAACGGGTTATCATGACATTAACTCATATTATTATGTTCTACCAATAGGTAGGACTCGTACTATAATTATATTTTTTGTTAATAGAAATAGCTGCCAAACGAGCTGATGCTCCGCCTGATAGTAAGTTGCTCTTGTTGTCCATGGCACCACCATAAACTTTTCCAAAAGCATCACTGATGCATGGTCGGCCTGGAAAGAGAGAAGAAAAAGAAAGAAAGAGTCTAATGTTAGAGTGTAAAGTATGTTTCAGGTGTTTTTTTACTTAGTGCATTAATTTTACGACCAGATAGTCTAGTGATTATGCATCTGAAGTGAGGTTAGGTTAGGTCAGATTCCGGTCTGGGGCATTATTTATGTAACAGAAAAATTTTGGCACTCGGAAAAATTTCAGAAAAAGTCATGTCCGGATGTGTTATCTATTATTAAAATAATAATTTTGTAAACATTTAAAAAAAAAAGACAAAAAAATAAATAAGTAAAAATCATGTTCAAAGATTCCGTTACATACATACTAACATACGTCTGAAGCTAATAAAAGCGTATTAAAAATACCTCGCGGGCCCTCACAAAGCCGTGTTTTTTAACAATTTGATACGTTTCTAATTCACCCGATATCCTGAAAATAAATTATTCAGGGTCTGATAAAATTAATATTTTTGACCATTTATTATAAGCAAGGTGAAACAAAGGGAGGTCTAGATTAGGAATAGTATCATAATTATCTTGTAACTTCATAGTCGTTCTTTCCATTTTATCTTTATGGCTGTGTATTTGTTTAATAATTATATAACGTATCAGATATTTAGATATAACACAGATTTTACGAGCAGCGGACGTGTAAGTGACTTCTTTAAAATTTACCTTTATTTACGATTTTTGCTTATTATTGTATCAATCTTATTTAAAGATATAAATAGTGTAGTTAGCTATTTTTAAAAGATTAACGCATGTCTTAACTGATCTATCCCATTGAGTTATCCAATGATAAGACAATTGCAGTAATAAGGGGCCATCAATAAATTACGTTACACGTTAGGGGACAGGGGGGGATGGCATTGTGTGACAAAGGGTGGGAGGAGTCCTAAATTTCGTGACGTCACATTTCAAAATCGCATAATTGGTATGTACCTATAGGTAAATATTTAAAAAAATGGAAATAAACCTTATTTCGGAACTGCTGTTTTAATTTAACAATTTCGAGGTGTAAAATTTCATATGTGACGTCGCACTAGGGGAGAGGTCTCACGAATGTGACCAGCTGTGACAAGGAAAAAGTCATAAAATTAGTGTGACGTAATTTATGGATGGCCCGTTGGTTAACTTAAATAATACGCAAATTCAACGTTATGACAATAAATTAATAACAATGAAGATAACACGCGAACGGTGCTATGTATTATTAGATTGCGGTTACCCGCGAAGTCGCGTCTATCGATCATTGCACCAGGTTTGAACCAAATATTATGGCTTTAATTGGAGTGCTTGAAAAAAAAGTTACCAGACTGACAAAGGGATAAAGAGACCATTTGATTTTTAATGGCCATTGCCTTAACGAGTTGCTAATTCTGCACCAGACATGAAGTAAAGCTTTCTCCTTTGAAATCCTTTTTAATCCCTACATTCCCGACGCAAAAAAGGAGTTATAAGATTGTCCTGTCTGTGTATGTCAGTATATGTATGTCTGTGTAGCTCCTAAACGAATGGACCGATTTTGATGCGGTCAATTTTAATAAGCATCCAATGGAACTTTGAAAAGGAAGTGTGTGGAATTCGAATTTTTTTTCCTTTACGTGAAATGATTGATACTGAATGAGTTAAAAACTTAAGCCTATAACTAATAACAGTTTCCCAGATATAAATTACAATGAAAGCTGTAGTGTTCGACGGAAAGGCTCTACGCCTGACATACGATGAAAACTACCCCATGCCTGTCATCACTAAAGACGATGACGTAATCGTCAGGGTTGAATATTCTGGTATCTGCGGAACTGATCTGCATATCATACAGGTGAGAAACATTTTCTAAGTCTAAGTAAGAAACCTATCAATTCGCATTGCAGCAGAGTAGCCTATGCTCTGTCTTCGGAGGAGAAACCCATACTCGTAGCGAATGGGTGGAAGTATAATTTATCAAAGATCGAGGTTCATTTGAAGGTACCTATAAAGAGACTCTTCCGCCTTTGCACTAAATCTTCATAAAACTCCAAAAAAATTCAAGACAAATTGCAGGGTTCTAGGATAGACTTACTTTCAGGACAGACTTTAACAAATTAATTCTCCATGGAAGTAGACCAAGGAAGGAAGTGCTTGTATCCCTTATAAAATGCTCATAAACATTCAAAACTAAATGTATTTTCATTAAACTAGTATTAAAGAAAAGAAACAGTTTTATTTTAATTTCCCAAAGTAAGTACTTTACAAAATCAATTTGATCTGCAGGGTGAGTTTCCAGCCTCGAAAGAGCGTCCATTGCCATTAGGTCACGAGTTCAGTGGCGTGGTTCACGCTGTCGGTAACAAGTCCATATTTAAAGTCGGACAGAAAGTGGTCGTCGATCCTAATAGGTAAGGAAATCGATTAACAGAACAAATCTACATTGCATTCTAGATATTTCTAGTTCGTACTTCCTTCTTTCTTCTTTTTTATCCGGAGACCCATCTGTAATGCCTTTGGTCTAACTGATGTCCATGACCGATCATGAATAGTTATCGAGGTCGTCTCTTCGTTTGTTGGTTACGAGTATAACATAAAGATATTGCTCATACTTTTTGGGTTACCAGATAGAAACTTCCTTGTGTTTCCTCAGAGCGTGCAACCTCTGCGATTTCTGTCGCGATGGCAACTACCAGTACTGTCTCACAGCTGGGATCAACAGCACTATTGGGATTTGGAGGGACGGTGGTTGGGCGCAGTACGTGCTATGTCCTGAAGATCAGGTGTATGCGTTGCCTGATGGAATTACCACGGAGCAGGGTGAGAACTAACTGCCTATTTCAAAGTGTTTAGGTTAAATTGTTTCTTTATATTTGCTTGGGTTAGATTTTACTTTATGTGGAGCAGTTCTGGTATTTAAAATTTACTGTTGTTAACCTGCTGAAGATTAATGTATCTTTGATTGAAGATTATTATTTTTTTGTTATGTAAATCACTCCTGTTGCTATCTTTACAGGTAATTTATCCTTATTTCACTATCTGTTATTTTAGCTGGCCTATGCGAGCCTTATTCGTGTGTCTCCCACGGATTCGATCGTGCGACTCCTTTACCTATCGGCAAGAAGATTCTCATCGTCGGAGCGGGTATAATAGGTAAGTTGTCACAAATCCAGCATGCATGAGTATCCGTATGGATTGGTTAATTACAGGGTGCATTCATGCCAGGTCTTCCCCTTGGGTGAATTGTTATTTGTAGCTTTTAAATGTTGCACTTATTTAGCTAAATTAGTCAGAAAAAATATTACTTTGTATACATCACTGTATAGTTTCGACATTCATATAACTATTTTTTATGGAAATAGCCGGCAAACGTGCTGACGATCCACCTGATGGTAAGTGGCTATCGTCACCCATGGACATCAGCAACACCAAAGCCATCACTAATGCGATGCCGGCCAAGAAAGAGAGAAGAAAAAGAAAGAAGGAACTCAGATAGGTTCCTACCTACATCTGCCGACTATAGCTGAATTGTCATATCTACCTGCCGAAAAGGGGAGTTTTTTTGCTATTTTTTTTAATTTAACCTAATAATTTCAACAAGATTTTAGAAAGTTTGATTTTTGTTCTGGATAGTTGTGATTTTTATTGTGTGTGTCTATTATCGTGTTACCTGCCTCGAAGAACTTGGTAACAAACATTGTTTTGTTATTTTCACCATATTAATAACACTGTTATTTTTATTGCGCAATTTGGTATTAATCCACATAACAGTTCATCTATTACAGCTGTTGCCTGTTATCATTAAAATAATACTTACGTCTTTTTAATACCACAACTTAGGTGTAGATAAATATGTAAACTTCAGATAAACAGTAATAACACATTATCTTAATGTTATTATGATGTCATAATAATAATATTTATAACATGCAATGGAAATTCTGAAGTTCAAAATAAATTGATCGAGTGACCAGGGCCTTTCTAGGTTTTAGGATAAGTTTTCCTAATAAAAATTATAGAATTGGGATTCAACGATGTCAAAAATTGCAGTAGCTTTGTACTAACAGACAATTTTTTAATAAAATCTATTAACCACTGTCGTTTAGTACTCGAAGAAACGTTTTTAATCTTTATGGATAACAATTAGGTAAGTTGCCCTACAATACATAAGTCACAACCGAATGCAAATCGGTTAAGCCATTTCTGAGATGAACAAATACAAATGCAAGGACCAGCAAATAAAATTTATGAAAAATATTGCAACGGGATCTAATTGCTCTAAAACATAATTTTGCTCAAAGTGCTTAAAAATCTCCTTATCTACAGCGATGCCTGTACAGTGATGACGATTATGACGACCCGTCTGTCGGAACGTTTACAATGCCAGACCGCCATGCCAAGGGTCCTGGGTTTGATTATCAGTGAGACCGAAAGGATGATTACATTTCTGTTCGGTCTGGGTGTGTGTTTCCTGTCTTTGAGTGTTGTCCAATGTCTATGGCACC
This sequence comes from Thymelicus sylvestris, assembly GCA_911387775.1. Taxonomy (NCBI): domain Eukaryota; kingdom Metazoa; phylum Arthropoda; class Insecta; order Lepidoptera; family Hesperiidae; genus Thymelicus; species Thymelicus sylvestris. Next base: position 4,067,593 of record OU426903.1, read on the forward strand.
CACGACGCACTGAATCTTAGGGATTATTTATGCTACACCGAGCCGGGCCGGGCACGAGCAACTTTACTAACATTTTACGAGGCTCGGATGCGGACGCCGCGGCACGGGTAGCATAAACACTCGATGTCGCCGTCAAATAAAATGTTAATAGGTGCCTCGTCCGAGTCACGGCTCGTGCCCGGCTCGGTGTAGCATAAATAATCCCATCAAAAACATAAATGTAAAGTGAGAGTCAATTTCAAAAAAAAAAAAAGAATTGAGATCTAAATGGGTGCCAATTTCTGTGTAGAAAAGCCTAAAATTTTAGTCACAAGAACATGTAATTCAAGCTCCACATTTGACTTGGTTAGTTTTCACGTACCTACCTAGGCTATATTATATCTATGTAATTAGCTTCGTCAAATCTGTTAGGTTGATGGCTTATGACACTCTTCTCTAATTTGGTTTGTTGGTTGCTAACTAAAGAAAACTAGCCAAGTCAAATGTAAAGCTTGAATTACATGTTCTTGTGACTAAAATTTTAGGCTTTTCTACACAGAAATTGGCACCCATTTAGATCTCAATTCTTTTTTTTTTTTTGAAATTGACTCTCACTTTACATTTATGTTTTTGATGGGATATCATTACTTTTTGTATAGAAATTATTAGTAAGTACTTATTCATAACGTTACTGATTAATTTTAATACATGAACTGTTATAGTGCTCTTCAACTAAATCTGTAGTTAGTGCGCCGTGGTCCGAAATACGGTACCTATTATTTCATTATTTATAAGTAATGATCTTCCACTATTGATGTCCGCTAAATATTGAAATAATAATTAATACTAAATCCCAATTATAATATCGTAATAAATACGAAAGTCGACTATACTCTTATTAGTTACGAGTGACCGCCCTCGCTTTGCTTTGGTTTTCTTATTTTTTTACACCTTGGGTTACGTTATTGGAGTTTTATTAAGGATCCCTAATTTATTGAAAATATAATATAGCCTATGTCACCTGGGGATAGTGTAGCTTTCCAACAGTGAAGGAATTTTTCAAATCGGTTTAGTAGTTTCGGAGCCTATTCAATGCAAACAAACAATCAAATCTTTCCTCTTTATACTATTAGTACAGATAAGTTGTTTATGTTCGATGACATCGTGCAACAATAAATTTTGAAACAATACTTCGAATTACTTTAAACTGGTATAATTAGGGAAATAATACAATATTTTGTGGTGTAATCTTGTAGACTAGAGAAAAATAATTTTCCACACATTAAAAATAAAACGACATAATACACTGGAAATAACGTCTCCTGACGAACCACTAATCTTCACGTAAATGTATATGTGCTGTGCACTTCCCACAGGCACTTAGGACACTGAACATCTTCCTCCCGTTGAAAGCTTCAGATAGTACTAAAACTGATATGTTTCGTTATATATTCACCTTGGAATCCACATAAAGACCAGATGTCATCAATTTTGATTGCTACTCTTAAATTTCAGGCATTTTAAGTAAGTGATCATAATAGAATAATTTTTTTGAAAAATTATCATAAATTGATAAAAATTTACTACTTTCAGATTTATTCCTTTGTATTCACCCGACTACCTATCTGCATGCCAAATTTTAACTTTCTAGGTCACCTGGAAGTTGGATATAGTTTTGATCTATAGGTCAGTCAGTGTTAAATTTCTCGATTTTTGGACGTTAATATCTAAATAACCGTTTGAGATGTGTTTATGAAATTTGGAAGACGTATGTATTTCGCAAGTCTTAATAAATGAGCCAAATTTGACAGGTTTATGTTGAATAGTTTTTGAGTTATGAGGTGGTCAAAAGTGGCTCCAAATGGTTCGTGTAATATTACACACGGTGCTGCTCGTCAATTCTGTTAGCTAAGAAATTGACTTGACACGCTCCGCGTGTCTAGATCCCTTAGTATGGGACTATGAGTGTGTAACATTATTTATTTATTAAAATAATCACTTGATCAGTGGGCTGCAGAGGATTAGAACACCTTTAGATTCGCTACCTTATCAACCTGCTTCATGTTTGCAGGTAATCTTTGGGTGACCATTCTTCATCACCAGGGTCACAGGGAAGTCACAGTCTCTGAAATGAACAAAGCCAGGCTCGAGATAGTTAAAAGGCTTGGTAAGTACAAACCTGAATCACAAAAACGAATCTCACAGAACTTTATTTCGATAACTCGATCGAGACGTAATCGTGTTTTCTAGGGTTTTTTTGTGGTCCTACTTCAGGCCTATTTTGTTATTTACAAGGCGTGCAAGTATAATTTTCGCAGGAAATTAACGGTAGGACCATGAAAAAACCCTTAATCCCTAATAATAGTGTATTGTGTGAAAATCTGTATGTTGCACAAGCTGAATAGATTATTAAATTATTTATAACTAATTGCTTTCTCAGAAACTGGATTCAGACTGATTACTCCAGATGTTTTGGAAAAAGAAAAGCAGCTATATGACGTCATCATTGACTGCACAGGTAATTAAATAATTGCACAAAATTATTAGTAACAAAGCTAACTTAGTATGTTACAATGTCATTATCACAAAAGGAGACGTGAAAAGTGACTTGCAGACGTTTTTGAATCGGTTCATCCTATCTGAGCGGTTGGCAGAAGCTACTTGACGCTCAAAATAAGTTCCATATATACATATGTGATTCTAGACAATGATCTACCTGTGTGCTAAATTTTATGACAATTCGTTCAGTAGATTTTGCGTGAAAGATTAACAAATATTTATACAACCTCACATCTTCCACGTTATAACAAACATTGTATGAAACAAACTTTCACGTTTACTCGTAATAATAATAATAGAATATATTCGTTGAATTGAAATTGTGTGCTTAATTAGCGTACGACCCTGTAGCCTAGTTGGTAGCGACCCTGCCTGCGAGCGAGGGGTCCCGGGTTCGATTCCCGATTAGGGGATATTTATGTGACAGATAAATATTTGTACTCGGGTCATGGGTATGATTGTGATGTGCTATATTATCTGGTCAACAAAATTTTGTAACAAGAAAGGTGCTAGCTAATTTTAAATAACCTACCTACTCACATTTTATTACCATATTTATTTTGATTCCATCAGGTCTAGTTTTCGTGTTACAGCTACTTACCACAAAATTAAAAATTAACCATTTTCGTTTCACTTTCGCATTCAGAGAATTTGTTTATTTGAAGAGTGTAGTGTTTTGTTCTGTTTTAGAGTTAAGTGATCCTTAAATAATGTCAAGAAAGTGTAAAAATGATCCTGACAAGTTTTGTTACATTTGTAGTGGCATTACTTTCAAAACTCAGCGGAGGAATTTGACACCATTAGTAACTAAGTTATATGAACTGTATTTTGGCTTTGCCATTGGACAGCAAGACAAAGCGTGGGTTCCACACATCTGTTGTGTTACATGTGTGGGTCTTCTCGCTGGATGGGCGAAAAGATCTCGATCTATGCCTTTTGCAATCCCTATGATTTGGACGGAACTAACTAACCACTCAACTGATTGTTATTTTTATCTTACTAATACAAAAAGGTATTACAATTAAAACAAGAAGTAAAATCAAGTATCCTGACCTACCATCAGCTAAAAGACCGAGCTTAGTAATTTAGAAAAATCAGCTTGGGAATCCTTCATGAAAGTAAATTCCAATTTTCTAGGAAATCACCGATCAAGTGACTCTACATGTATTATCGCGGAGCTTTTATCTACTTATAAGGCTTTGGGCTGTAACATGTCGTTGAAAATACATTTTCTTCATTCACATTTAGACTCTTTCCTAAAAATTTGGGCGCCGTCAGCGATGAACCAGTGAAAAATTTCATCAAGACATTTCTACCATAGAAAAACGATATCAGGGCAAATGGAGCCCATGTATGTTAGCGGATTACTGTTGGACATTAAAACGAGACGTTCCTGAAGCAAAGTACAGACGAAAATCATAAAAGTAAATTCATATTAACGTTGCAATAATACGAAATAACTTCTTTTTGTTGACAAAAATTCAAAATTTCTAAAATGTTATAAAATAGTATTACAAAAAAACTATTCGTATTTAAAGCATTTTAATTTTATATCTAGTATCCTTATCCTTGTCCTAAACATAACTAGACAAAAGTTTTCATGTTACATGCAAAAGTTGTTTTTTTGTTATTATACATATGTGTCGCCCATGCCACCCGCGATACAGCGTTAGCGTTTATTATTATTATTATTAGCTTTCTGTTTTAGGTGTGGGCAAGGTTATGGAAATCAGCTTTAACTATTTGAAACATGGTGGCAAATACATCTTGTTCGGGTGCTGTCCTCCGACACATCAGGCTTCGTAAGTTTGGCAATATGATTTAATACACCATGTCATTTTTTAGGTCATCTCAAAACATTTGTTCGTGAGATCTTACAAAATATAATTTATTATATCTCTTGAACAAATTGATGGATTGTGTGGCTTCTTTTGGCATGAGGTGGACTGTATGTTTTAGAATTACTGTTTTTAAGTCATTTGAATAAACAGGTATATCATATTTTATAATAGTTTCGCAAACAAATGATTTTGGATTTTGGTGGGATCGAAGTCGAGCAATAGTGACTTAGGATAATATATAATTAGAAGTGTTATTAATATGTATTGTTTCCAGAATCAACCCTTACCAAATCTACGACAAAGAGTTGACTATTATTGGGGTTAAGATTAACCCTTTCAGCTTCCCCAAAGCTATTGGCTGGCTCAAAGCTATGGGCAGCAGGTAAGTTGATAAAACATGAACGCTAACGCTAACACAATCATGGATATATTGTAAACTACTAACGCCTACTACTTTATATTTCTTCTCTCTTTCGATGTCCATGGGCGACGATAGCCACTTACCGTCAGGTGGATCGTCAGTTTGTTTGCCGGCTATTTCCATAAAAAACAACTTCAGAGGTGTCAATGGACACCCGGATGGAACGAAGTTCCTTGCAGTTATTACTAGTATAGCAAAAACATGCAGCAAGTGTGCCAAAACAAATCTTAGATTCCTTAGACTCGCTTGCATGTTTTTGCTATCCTAGTACTGACTGCAAAAAACGAAAATATCTGGCTTGCTTTCTATGTAAAAAAAACTACGACGGCAAAAAGTGTCGTTACAAAATTTTCCGCCTAGTCCCCTTTCGCAACGCGCGATAAGGGAATTCGTTCCAAAACGCTATGCCCGTGGCTTTGTTAGTTACCCATTATCTTATTCAAAGTCAAAGTGTTCAAAATTTCATGTAAGCTCAGTAGTTTTTGAAATAAACACCCACACAAACTTTCACATATATAATATTAGGAGTAGGAATAAGGTCGAACCATACTATCTTAACTTCAGACTCATCATTATCAATTGCTGTATTTCTAAAAAAAGATTACGTTGTTTTCTGGTTTAAACAACATTGTATGCCGAATAGGTCTCTGAATTTAGAAAAATGTAATGCAGTACTCTGGGGATCAGTGTTAGCGAAAGGCAATAGCAATGCAAACTTTCTTTTCTTCTCTGCCGGTAGCTAACGCATCGGTTATACCAAAGGTACCTAGATTAAATAACTTGCAATTTTTTCAGGTACTTGGATTACGAGAAGCTTGGAGTAAAGACCTACTCACTTGCCCAGTATCAAGACGCGATGCGCGACTTGAAGGCTGGCAACATTTCTAAGGCTCTTTTCAAGATCGAATAAAAATGTGTTGTTGAAAAATTTTTTCAGTGACCAGTCCACTCTTCGCTTTATCAAACCAACCCTAAAATGTCAACCTATACTTAATTATACTGTCTGCACTGAAAAACAAACCTTGCTAATTTTTTATTTCATTGTGGTTTAATATTAACCCTTTTAATTATCACAGTATCTTTATTCCGGGGTTATGGAAAAGTGCTTGCCGTTTAATTTGTTATTACAGTATATTTTCCTCGTACTCAGAACGGATGTTTTCGATGTATATCTAATCTATGGGTCCATATAGATCTATAGCAAGGTACTCGAAAAGATCAGTATGTCAGTAAATCAGTATTGTCATGGCTTCAATGGTGTATTGTTATACCACACGTGGGAGGAGGCTCTATACAATTAGATCGCGGTCATGTATGCTAAGATGCTAAGCGTATAGTGAAACAGATGAGTCTGTCTGTATTAGTAACGTCCGCACATTCACACTTGGATATCACTATTGCAATCCAAATGGTCCATTTTTTGCTGTTCACAAATGAGCTAATTACCTTTGAAAAGTGATATTAAATTTTTCATAAAGCTCAAAGTTCAACACTATAAGGTACGAAGAAGTGGCGTAGCTTTCGTAAAATTTTCCGACTTACCTACAAATCTTAAAACACGTTGAGTCCCTGGCGTCAGGTGCCCTTGATCAGGGTTGTGAAAGTCTTTCGGCGTTTTTTTGTCAATCATTTATTAATGTAGGTATTTTTTCAATACACTTAGGATTGCATATTTTTTAGTCTACCACCATTTGTGAACGAAAGCTCGTCAACGCCCCAGAATAGGTACTCGCTCCTTCTGGTCTACCCCAGGAACCTTTGAAATCCAGGGGCCCTGTATCATTGATACGGCTGATATGTCAGCAGGCAACGTAGGATGGTTACCTATGTAGTATTGATAGGTTTTAAAAGAACCCACACATTGAATTTATTAGACTCAAGATTGAAAGTAATTAATCAAAATGTCGCAAGATTTTCATAATTCATTTCTAATGTAATAGAAATATCCTTTAACAACACAACATAACTGTTAGATAACTGTTAGATTCACTCAATTATTTATTAGTGGACTGTTAATAAAAGTCTGCGCTGAAAGTGATTTATTACTTTACGAAGAATCTCCGTTACATTGAAAGGTCTAACATAATTATTTAAAACCGTCAAACGAGCCAACGATCCACCAGATGGTAAGTGGCTATCGTCGCCCATGGACATCAAGTAACACCAAAAGCATCTGATGGGTTACCAGCTGTAAAGGCAACGGGGGATCCGCATAATTATTAGCTCTCTGACACTACGATCGCGATCGTAAGCCAGGCACATAAGAATCCTCTGCCATCAAAACTTAAATCAAAACCACGCTATACTGGTTAGTTCTATCGTAGAACTAGTGGGAACAAAATGTAGATACGGTTTTTGTTTATTTTTTTTCCCACTAGTTCTACCGTAGAACTAGTGGGAAAAAAAAATCCCACTAGTTCTACGATAGAACGAAGCAGTAGAACTACAGTAAAATCCCGATTATCCGAACCTCGATTATCCGAACATCCGATTATCCGGACTCGCGTCACGGCTCTACTTGCTGATTTAAAAATGTTTTACCGCGCAACCAGGCACGTTATAAATTACAATTTTGATACAAGAAGCATCTTGGCTGCAATGAAAACATGAAACGATTGCATCCAAGATCAACTACAAGTTATTTCCAATCAAAGTTCTAAATTACATAAGTATTACGCGTTCACGTCAAGTTTGCCCTTACGCTACCCGCGTATTTTCGAGGTCCCGTGCGGCGAGTACGTTCTTGAGTTTGTTGTTGATTTTGATGTTACTTTCGTTAAATTATTTTTCTATTGATTTATTTTACGTTGATTTTTGTCGCTTCAATGACTAAAATAGAAAATGTTTTACACAGTGGCATACGTAATTTGTTATTTAAGTTAGTGAAATTATTTGATTACTGTTTTGTCTACAGTACCGTTAGCTGTGAAATCGTAACGGTCGACGAGGGCAAACTTGAAGTAAACGCGTAGTATTACGTAATTCATTATCATTATAGCACGTATTTTTTTATAAAATTTAAATATTGTTTGATTTGAATTTGAAATCGATTATCCGGATTTTCGATTATACGGAACACCCCTGGTTTTATTTGATCCGGATAATCGGGATTCTACTGTAGTGGGAATGAACGTATTCGAGTTCTTTAACAAATTTTCCGTCTTTTCCCTATGGCACCGCCAAAACTACATCGCCATGAGAATCCTGAGGAATTAATATTATTTCGAAATGTACGTTGAACTTTTATTATAAAAATATATATTTATCCTACTCGTAATAGAACAAACATTTATTTTTGAAGTGCTCTTTTGGCGCATTTGTAAAAAATATGAGAATAAAATTTTTACGATGCGCGCACACCGACACTCGAAAAGTGACATGATGAAGTTAGCTGATAAAATGTCTTTCAAGTTTCCGTGTTACGATGCGCGCGCAAACCGACATGTAGTTAGCTGTTATCTTTTACAAACAAAGTTCTGGCATACGGGATGAAATCTTTAGCTATTTTTGTTCTGTTATGCCAAAAAAGTATAACTTCTTACGTACATACTACATACTTAAGTAAGTACTCACACACACGTTTTTTAATAAACCATTAATTTTGACGAAAATAAACATTACACTAATCTTAAAACAATCTCACCCTGACTTTCACCTGTGAGTTTACAGAATAACTACGCCTGGTACGCTTCAAAGCTCACCCGTCGCCTGGTATGTTGTCTGGTTCACGAAAGTGTTGACTAATCTATTTCTCAATACACAAGTGATGGTCGTCAGTTGACACACTTTCATTTTATAAGACGGTGAATCATTTGACATTTGGATGTTTATTCGATTTAACTGTACCTTACAGATTCCATCTGTTTGTGCATACAATGCGGTTTCGAGACGTGCGTCCGAAACATTTGGTTCACATTCTGTTTGTTGGCTTCCCTTCATTGCAATGCAACCGAAAGGGTTAAATTTCATGGTTTATTTTAGAACGCTGGAATTGAAAAGCAACGAACTTTACCGATATGGAAAGAAAAAAATATGTAGAATTTAACTGATAGTGATAATTATATTGCAACAAGATTACACTATTGCTAGTTTTCTGAACGATCCACAATCGTGCTCTGAGGATAAGTGGTGAAAATAAGCGCTCAATTAAGTGAACGTTAATTGGTATAGATAATAACACGGTTTTCAGCTCTCACACTGAAAAAAATTGACACTCGTTGAAAACATATTTAGCGCCAAAGGTTTTCGGCGCATGCCGCTGAATAACAAAAACATTTCCTGTTATAATGAGTAAACAAATTTTTATAAGTTGTCATGGATATCGTAACACCTATCCTTTGGAGAGTGCATTCAAAAGTTTTTAGGGTTGTCAAATGCATATTAAATAAATTTAATAAAAATACACTGACTTCCTAATATTACAGTTATAGGTATTTAGCTGATATTGATCTTCCCTAAAATGAAAAATCTCGGATTCCATTTCTTATCAGGACTTTTATGGTCAAAGGTGTTTTTGTGTATCGATCAATTAATATTCTTTAATTCAAAGACAAAAACTATAATTATTATTTCAAGAGCAATTTAATCTTTTAATAGGGATGTTGACTAATTTTAGGATTCAATTTCATTTTATAGATAGAACCTTAAGATTCACAAAAAAAATATAATAAAAATAATAATCTTCAATTTAAAAACAAAAATTGATAAATAAAAATCATATTCAAATTTCCCGCCAAAAACGTCACGTGACGTCACTAGCCGATATTCAGTACTATCTGTCAACTGAAGTTAGTTGCACTTTCATATAAAATAGGAACAATGACGTCATAAGCTCCAAACGGCGTTTGAGGTCACGTGACAGTGAGTACTATTTTTAACATTTTAAAATAATTATATTTAATTCATATTGATTGATTTCGACAAATGAATAATATTTTAGGTGTTTAAATGTTTTCCTTGATACTTTAAACATAAATTTATTTTAATTTACTGATAGTGTCAACATCCCTATTGGCATATTGACCAAAATTAGCCAACAAAATAAAAATTGTTTACATGGTGGCAGGTTTTTCACTTGGGTAAATCATGGGACGCTATAATCACAGTAATTAATGAAATAAAATAATCGTTAACAAATACCTAATTAACAGATGTACATTTCAAGTGTTAAGTCCCATGTAGTAAGTTTTAACTTAGTAAAAGCAAAATGGAAAAATTACTTAGGCTCGGAAAACCCCACTGACGTATTACCGCGGGAAAAACGCAGCTATTTGATGACAGAAATGAAGTTGATAGAGCTAATGCTTTGAGAAAACTTTCCATTTTACGAGTCCAAGTTAAATTATAATTTCAAATGTTTCACTAATCAATAGTTATATCTATAATATTTCCCGAGTCCCCTTAATTCCTCACGGATGCTATCATCAGAAAAATATGGATAATTATGGGACCAATCTAGGCATAGCTTTTCGAGTACAAAAAACAACTTCCAAATCCGTTGATTTTGTTTTGAGGTAACTATCATTAAATAAATCGAATTTATTTATTTTATTTCCTATCATAGGCTTACCTGCGATTGTTACATTTTAACATACAAGTTACAACATTAAGTACTACATTGCACTGTATTTAGCTTCATGCACAATCACCGCCCGAATAGAGTCACATTTTTTTTCTTGAAATTTTAGCTGAATACGATAGGTGCCACAGGAACCTTTTTTGGACACGCTCTATTCTTAGGATGTGGGTTGCATTGTGAGATGTCCAAACTACGGGACAATATTCAAGTATACTTCGTAGTTTGTACAAAAGTATTATACAAAAGGATTATAAACTGTACTTTCTTAAAGAAGAGCCTCCTCTTTTCAAGTCGGTTAAAAAGTAGCCTACCCATAACAAAAATAAATTTTAGCTATAACATTATCATTATTAAATGTAACTTTCGGCTGCTAACCCTACTATCGCTGTATGCATTCACTGATTTAATATTTTAATTGTCAATGCAAGAAATGAATGAGCAGTTGATACGAGTTTATTGCACATGATAATTCCGATCTTGTTTACATTGTATATGGCTGTTCTTTTTGTAATTATTACTGGATGCAGTGGCATAGTTAGCTCTACGCAGACCCTAGTTATATAAATTTTTATTGAGGGGCCCCTGCTCCAACTTTAGCTGTCAAATTTCAGGGGAAAAAACCCTAATAAAGGATGCCAGCTTGATATAATTTTATTATGTCTGTGGTGCCAGTAGTAGCGGCCTTAGGGCTTAGAGCTTCATTTGGAAGCGCCATGTTTTAAAATGTAGCGAAATAGGTCGGTAAAAGGGCGCTTGGTACGGCACTAGTGGGCCGCCATTAGCTGCCAGTAGGGCCCCTGTAAGTGGAGAGCCCCGGATAATTGATAAGACTGATACGGCGGTAGGTCCATGACTGGATGAAATGTGTTGGAATTTAGTGAAGCGTTTATAGCCCGGTGCGGGTAACAGCGGATAAGAGCGGTAGGTCTTGAGTGGAACGGAAGCACATGAATAAATAAGCGTTATGTGACGGAAGTGCCGTTCTTCAGAAGGTAAATCTAACAGTTTCACGTACTAAATCCGTCGTAAATAATAGAAAAATATTACCAATTTATTTATCGATATTTTTAAAATTCCAACCTGTATGCAGTGGGTGCTCGAGTAAACACGAATTACCCGTCCACCCACCAGTGGGTTTAGCCACTGGCTTGCGGGCACAGGTACTTACCTAATCGGTATTATTAACAAAATGTAAGGTAAATGAGTACCCTTAAACCGATTATTTCTGTATTTAAACTGAATTAACGCCTCTACAGATCATTCGATACGGTGAAAAAAGTAATGAGGTATTTGTAGTACCTATATAGATAACATACCGTAATAGTATGCTAATAACTTCCAGAAACACTTGTTAGATATACTGTACTCGCGTAAGGCAAATCTGATGCAACTCGACCCCGTATTACGAAGAACGAGAAATGCATTGATTACGTAGTACACACGGACCTAAAAAAAATACAGACGTAACCTTGTGTAACCGAGAGTGAAGCATAGAAATGGCCGACCGCTTACTACGTGTGCGTAATTTTGGGGTTACCACAATATGAACATTTTCCCCATTTTTTCTTTATGTACCTAGTAGTAAATTCAAACACAAAATGTATTACTTACCGAATAGTTTATTCGGTAATGTTCGGTTTACACGTATTAAGTAGTTAAGTAAATAACTAAATTTTAAGTAAACTAATACGGTAAACGGACAATAAGGTTGTTTTAACTTCACAGCTCCGCCCGGCATTGTAACCTTGAAGTAAAAGCTATTAGACCAAGGTTGCCTCTTTTGATAAAAAACATATAAGTATCTTGGTATTTATGAAAATGAAAATAAAACGCTCTCAACTGTTTTTATAATTGTTTTATTGTAAAAAAATTACAAGTGTGCATTTTTTTCATAGTAGCGATGAACAGATTTATTTTCCTGTCTGAATTCATGGTTATGGAACTTGACAGTGGCATAAATTCAGACCTAACTAATAAATTAAAAAACAGATTTTGACAAACTTGCACTACATATACTGACACCCCAACTCGAGAGTCACTAACGGTTACTTTAATCGCTCCTTAGTAATGAATCACCATACAAATTCTGTACTAAGGAGTGATTTAAGTAACCATTAGTGATTCTGAGTTGTGGCGTAAGTTAATACATACATACGTTAGTTATACACTAACACCCCAACTCACGAGTCACTAATGGTTACTTAAATGGCTCCTTGGTACAGAATTTGTATGGTGATTCTTTAGTAAGGAGCGATTAAAGTAACCGTTAGTGACTCTGAGTTGGGGCGTAAGTTTAATAATTGGAGCAATCTGATCGGAGTTTCTGAAAAATCCGCAGATAAACATACATACAACCAAACTTAATAACATACTCTCATGACACTGCGTTAAATAGACTAACATTTTGTGTAAATATTTTCAGATTTCAAATTCAAATTCAAAATCATTTATTCATGTAGGTATGATTGATACACTTATGCACGTCATTTTTTTAATTTACTAGCTTTTTGGAAAGGTGCTTTGTCATGGAGGAGAAGAAAAGCCGAAAATTTCAAAATTATTTACACACCTGCGCTACAAACTGATATTTTATAAGTATATCCATACTAATATTATAAATGCGAAAGTGTGTTTGTTTGTTTGTCCCTCTTTTACGTCGTAACGGAGCGATATTATGGTATGAATTTTGGGTGGAGATATTGTAGTTATGAGGCTGGAGAGTAACATAGGCTACTTTTTACCGCGGTAAAATATCTTATTCCAATGGGAAAATCCATTATGTATTTGAATCACTCCATATTATAAGTAACAATGTGTTGGTTCTGCTATAAGTTCGTAAAGGATCTATGGATTGATATAAATTTATTGATATATTTTGGTTCCTCTTAGTACCTTTTAAATTTTGGAACTGTTACTTATTTATTCTTGCACCATGAATGTGTCATGTATGTTAAACAACTCATTGTTACTTATTTTTGAATACGCGCGCGAAGCCGCGGGTAATAGCTAGTATTTTTATAATTGGCACGCTAAAATCCTTTATGAAGAGTCAACTTCTTGTAAACTTGACGTTTATTTTCCAGTGTTTTATTTACAGTTTCCATTTTGGAAATATGATGAAAAGTCAAATCCACATTCAATAAATGCAAATTATTATATTTGATTATTGAAGATTAATGAATTTTATTAATTGACGCCAGATTAAATACACTGGTTTACCCACTTCACTTATAGGGGAGGTACCTAAAATTTCTCCAATTTTGTTCTACCATTATCTTAACGTAATTAATATACATACTTACATTGATCGGTACCAAATTTCAGCTTTCTAATATTGTTTGTTTGTAAGCAATGCCGCGGACAGACGGACAGACATGGCAAACTTATAGGTAAGGGTTCCTTGTCATTTAGTACGAAACCCCAAAAATATAATATACTTTTAAACTAAAGTAAGAAACTCGAGCATTATACATACTATAATTTTCCCACACATTCTGGGTATTTTCTTAAGCAATATTGTTGGCAACACTGGCTGATTTTGTGGTTACAAATTTTTCTGGTTTGTTTTGTTAATAACTTACGGAAAAATAAAAGAAATCAGTGATTAAATGACAAGCTTACTTGTGCAAGGTGATCCCTTTATGTTTTTTAACTGAACTACTATTGTTCTTGCAACTTTTAACAGCACACAAAGGCATTTTTAATATTCTTTATCACATGGGCGTAGCCAGGTTTTAGTTTCGGGGGGGGTTTAAGTTTCGGGGGGTTCAAGTTTCGGGGGGGGGGGGGGTGTTGAAGAACATAAAAGTACATAAAATAACCCTAAAGAAAATTGAGACTTTATTTTTTCTCACGACGTATGTAGTAGCCAGTACGTAGTGCCATTTATTATTAGTTTAGTCAAAAAGTTCAAAAACGTGTTTAATAGAAATAAAGCTTCTAAAAATATGTGCGATAGCTCATTCGATTCGGAATGACGTCTAGAAAAATGTTTTTAAGGGTTTATTAGCACATAAAAATTTCAGTCCTTAACTTTTCGGGGGGGGTTTGAACCCCCGAAACCCCCCCCCTGGCTACGCCCATGCAGTTTATCAACTCCCGTTGTCCGTATGACTCGAGTGCGGTCCGGCGCCGGAATGACGACCGATTGTGTCAATGTGTGGGTGTTTACTTGTACGAATAGAGAGTTAGAATTCCGATGGGTGCTTCACTGAATTTGTTCTTGAGATTATGTCCGTCTTTTTTTTAGGTCCGTGGTAGTACATTAATCGTATAGTCGATAAAACATGTATGTACGGTATCTCATCATGAGTTAACCCCCGACAAATTATCCGAATTTTCCATTATCCAAATGTCTAACGATATTAAATTAGTCAAGTCTTACCACGAATTATCACTATCGACATTTTTGAAGGGCATGAATAGAAATACATGAGTTCCTATCTCCGAGATTATATTGAGACAAAGCTAGTCCCTGGAAGTCTTTAACTTGAATTTGGTTTCAAGGTGGAAACCACTGGAAATTATTAGAAAATACGATTCTTTTCGCTCGTTGAATAAATAAATTTCCGCAATCTTTCCGTAATACCCATGTTTTTATTCCAATAATTTTGTTTTGTTTTCTTAAATTCTTCTATGAAGAGTAGACATGGTCCGATTTCGATGAAGATTTTCCGATGATCACTGGAAGAACATTAATTTATTTAAAGCATTTTAGCAAGGGAAAAATCATACAAATTGTTGCGGAAGTTTGTTGCCTCTCAACAACCGATCTCGGCCCAACAGCGTGATCTCAGATCTTAACAAATGTCATTTTTACGTATGTACCTACTATGTATCTGACATACGATAGTATCTTAAACCAAATCTTGCGACCGCAGGGACCATAGTGTTTTTCATGGAAATAGCCGGCAATCGAGCTTAGGATCCACCTGATGGTAAGTAGCTATCAATCAGTAACAGCGACATTGTATCACTAAAGCGAAAGAAACAAGAAAGAGAAAGAAAAATGTTCATGAAATATCGCAGGAGTGGCGGAAAAACATGACTGTTAGCCTTAAGGTACCAATCATACGCAGTACGTTCGTCCTTTGCTCATTATGGGTCAAAGTTACAACTAATGCGATAACATGCAAATTTTCTCATGCGTGGAAATGGAGCGCACTTTTAAGGCGCACTAATCCAGTTTGAACTGGTTTAAACCACTTTTTTATTACAACTAACCAGTTCGTCAGAGTTGAGGATTTAAAACGATGAAAAATTTAATGCTGGCTTTGAAAATGTAATGGAAGCAAAATAAACAAAAATATGAGAAATGTGGGTCTTGTGTGTTTAGGGTCTAACGTTTTCTATTCATACTAAGTCCAAGCCAACCTTCATTGTTCGTGCGCCAAGTTGGACAATGGCCAAGTCTCAATCAATGGCCAAGACCCAATCTCTGATCCCTGGAGGCCAAGTGTGGTTCCACTGTTATGGGCTCGGTTGGTATACTCACAACCCCAATTGAGTTTTATTGGTTATGTCAAATGCCATTTAGTAAATGAAGAAATATCAGTGATCCTCATTTTTAACCGACTTCAAAAAGGAGGAGGTTCTCAATTCGACTGTATTTTTTTTTTATGTTTGTTACCTCAGAACTTTGGACTGGGCGAACCGATTTTGATGATTCTTTTTTTAATCGAAAGCTGGTGGCTGTCATGTGGTCCCATATAAATTTTATTGAGATCTGACAATGGCATCCATGAGAAAAACACATAAGTCGTAAGTTTGTGTTAAGATGTGCGCGACAAATTGACGAATAACTCAATATCACGCCAACCGATTTCGATGATTCTTTTTTTAATCGAAAGCAGGCGCTTGTCATGTGGTCTCACATAAATTTGAACGAGATCTGACAACTATGTAGTTTTTGAGACTTTGAAGTCGGTTATTTTTTGTTAGTAAAATTTAGATTATCCTCTTCCGAAGCAAGTTAAGAAATGCTCCAAAGTTTAGTTACCGTTAAAAATAAACATAATATTTGATTTGACATCTATCCTATAGGTATTCACATAATATTGACTTTCTTAATAGGTAGGTAATTAATTTAGTTTTTAAATTAAGGTGTATGTACCTGAGCCAAGATAAATTTCTTTACTATCTATTATTTTTTCATTTTCTTGCTAGCTCTGTTAAGTCAAGTTGTGTGATAGTCAAAGTAACTCTCATAGAATCTTTTAATTAACAGACTGAGCCTTAACACGCAAATTCCATATTAGTACGAACATGACATAATTTAGTACAGAAAAATTGCGTAGCATTTAAAATGATAACACACTCTGACATTGATAATATAGCTGCAGATGGTGATTGTTGTAGAGATACGTCTCGAGATAATGTATTTTAAAACTATCATAGTATTATCATTATTAAAAATTTCAGAGAAGAAAGTTTTAGACGAAAAATAAATAGTGTAAAACCGATTCAGATGTGAACCATTGGTACATTATGATTTGAAACATGTATTTTTTAGGGACCAAGAAGTCACTATTACTATTAGGTACTACGGCAATATTATTTCACAAAGTGACATTATTTTTTGTCAATTTGGTCCAGTCGATTGGTGATTCGACTATACAATTATTATTCAACGCGCCTACACTACACTGCACTGATATGAGTTCGTAAGAGAGACTCTCTACTCTAGTATGTGGCGCTATTTTTTGCTTGTATGAAGAACGAAGTATCTATGTAGCAATATGTAAGATGGAGGGGTTATTCTTCCTCTTGAAAGCATTGTCTATGACATAATTTTTGGCCCGGATAAGAATCAATTTAGGGTTCATCACACGACACGTTAATACGTTGTAAAATTTTTTGAAGCTCTGTTTTTTATGAAGGCTTATTATAATAATATGGTTTATAAATACGAGTATCTATCAATAGTTATGTATGTACTGTCTAATGTAACTAAGTCCTTCAAACCGCTCAATCATCGCCCGCATTGAGTAGGCAAACTAACGGTTAACTATTTTGAACAGAAAGTGACATAATTTTCAAGTAGATGTACAAGCCTAGACCGTCAGTGAACATTTTCATTTTGATACATGATAGAACTTGATTTATGTTCTATTATGTATGCTCTAGGCCTCCTCAAGAGGAGAGACTCGTGCTCAGTATTTGGCCATTAATGGGTTGAAGCCAGCTATGCTCGATAATCCTCTATTATACAGGGTGGATTTTTGAGACGGGTCAGTAAGGGCAGGTACCTTAACCGTTATAGTTACAGGAAAACGTTCCAAGGAGACTATCCATAACTTTTTTAGATATTCTGAACTGCATTCACAGATTTTTGAAAAAATGTACGGTCAGCGAAAAAAGTGCTAAAATCCAAAAAAAAAAATTTTTATGCCTATCGATCCTACTTAGTATGGGGATCAAAATACTCTATGGGACCATTTAAGGTATGAGTACTAGAAATGTCAGAAAACGCTAAAAACATTTTTCATACATTTTGTACTGAAAAACGATAAATCAACTCGAAATATTCTTTATCGCCAAACAATCCTATTTCTTACTGCGATTAAAAGATTCTTTAAGGCCTATTGAAATTTAAATACAAAAACTACGGTAAGACACAACATATCACAAAAACTTAAAAATAGGTTATCTATTATTCAAAATGACCGCCGTTTTCACGAAGACACGCTGCAAGAGGTGCTGTTAGGGGAACACATGGTCCAATTAAGTGGCCACCTCGCAGCCTCAATCTAACGCCTCTCGAGCGTTTTTTGTGGGGCCACCTAAAAAATGAAGTCTACAAAAGAAAGTACGAAAGTGTTCAGGAGCTGAAAGAGGCATTAACGAGGATTTTAAATAATATCCTCTATATCTATAAAACTTTTCGCTGCTACTTGCTCAGTACAAAAACGAGTGAACTTATGTATTCGTGAAAAAGGCGATCATTTTGAATAATAGATAACCTATTTTTAAGTTTGTGTGATATGTTGTGTCTTACCGTAGTTTTTGTATTTAAATTTCAATAGGCCTTAAAGAATCTTTTGATCGCAGTAAGAAATAGGATTGTTTGGCGATAAAGAATATTTCGAGTTGATTTATCGTTTTTCAGTACAAAATGTATGGAAAATGTTTTTAGCGTTTTCTGACATTTCTAGTACTCATACCTTAAATGGTCCCATAGAGTATTTTGATCCCCATACGAAGTAGGATCGATAGGCATAAAAATATTTTTTTTTGGATTTTAGCACTTTTTTCACTGACCGTACATTTTTTCAAAAATCTGTGAATGCAGTTCAAAATATCTTAAAAAGTTATGGATAGTCTCCTAGGAAAGTTTTCCTGTAACTATAACGGCTAAAGTACCTTCCCTTACTGACCCGTCTCAAAAATCCACCCTGTATAATAACAATAATAACTAACATTGAAAGTCAACATGCAAAAGAAAAAGCTTTAGGTCTTTTTTAATTAAAAAAAATGATTACATTTCACATTAGTCTGCACTTCGCTATTATGTTGGTAGCATTGAAGTAGTTAGGAAGGTTAATGTAATATGGCGGGTGTAATTGCTGAACACGGGATATGACGTAAAATACCGAGGCAATCGGATTTCCCGACAATTTTCCTCAAAACAAAATTAAGCGACGTTTTGAAGTAGTCAAAACGATTGTGCCATCCTGTCCGTATCCTGTCGATTACGCTTAGGGTCTTTACACAGTGCAGCCGAGAACCACAATATCTTGACGATAGCGAAATGATAAGACATGTCATGATAAGCAGTAATAGAGTACTCACTATTATGTCTTCTGTGGTAATAGGAAATTAATAGGAGACAAAATATAGAGTGAGATGATTTTTGTTATTGCCAAGGTATCGTAGTTTTCGTTTGCAGTGCGTAAAGCTTTTCTGTTCCGTGGGCGATGATATTGATGATTACAATCTCACCTTCAAATGCCGCGACTGCTCTTTTGTCGTTGTCATAAATATTATTATATCTATAGACAACGCGCTATATTAGGTACTTCAGATTGGCAGACATCATAAATAGGCAAACCGTTTGGGAAAGCAATGCTAAGGAAACGACCCTCGCGATTTATGAGATGATGATTCATTCACCGAAAAAAAGTGCACGTACTTCACTAATAGGTAATAACTCCTAGAACCCTCAAAGTCTCTAAGCACTTTCACGGTGATATTTTTAAGCATTATATTTTTAAGCAGTAGGTAAGCATTGTTTGCAAGACATTTGACATGGATCACCGATGCATTTCAAACGCCTTGACCTACTCTAAAAAGAAAACAAACATAGGCATACAAAACACGATTAGTTCCGACAATGTGTTTCGTGTCAGTACAGAAAGAGATTTAAATAAAAATAAGCCATCCCGCACAAAGGATGTATCTTTAGATCGATCGAGTGACCCACATTCACGTGTGTACTCATGGCATTGTGATCGAAGGTTCTTGCGCTGATGAATTTAAAAAAAAATCTGCGATGAATGAAATCTCATTCTGTTTTTGGAAGCCATGCCGTGCACACGTGTTATTAATTTTAATTTGTTTAAATTTGATTTAAATTTATCGTGAATGAACGATCATTTTAACTTAAATTTTACAATAATTAAGGTATTAGGCTATTAGAAACAGACGTGTATTTTTATTATAACAGTGAATCAAAATAAATAATTTAAGTGGAAAATACAAACATTTAATATTGTGCTTATGGACTTGGTCATTTTATGCAACAGCGAATTATTGACCAGCTAAGTGATAAAATAAAAATAAACAATATACGCTTTCCGATTTGTAATCCCAAAGTTTTGGACTGCAAAATGATAGGAAGACTAGTAATTCTCACCGTTATTGCTAACTTAAGTGCTGCTAATACCTTCATGAGTCACATAAATCATATGGAGTATTACCGCAATAGGACCAGGCCTTCGAAGGCCTTTACTAGTTTTTCCACAAACTATTTGAACCAGAACTCAGTGTCGAGTCCAGGGAAGGGTGATAAGCATGATAAAGTGCAGTGTGGAACCAGGACGGTAGACTTCAATCTGAAGAGGACAGGGAAAATAGTTGGTGGCTCTGAGGCACCTTATGGCGCTTTTCCTTGGCAAGTAAGTCAATTGTTTGATTTTTTGTGTTTTTATATCCATACTAGCTGACCGGGCAAACGTTGTTCTGCCAAAAATTTAGGGGTAGGGGGATGAAAAATAGATGTTGTCCGATTCTCCACCCTAGCCGATATGCACGCAAAGATTCAAGAAAATCGGTCGAGCCGTTTCAGAGGAGTTCAACTTCAAAAAACCGTGACACGAGAATTTTATATATTAGATACAGACAAGCATAGACCCTCTGACGGTCACTTTACTATCACCACCTTTCCAGAACTATTTTTAACAGCCAGTATTAACTGAGAATCATTTATCGCAAATAAAACACTTTAAAACAGCGTTGACTTAATTCTGAGAGGAGTAGCTACCCCTGCTATTCACGCCAGGAAAGTACCTGCCCACTAGTCAGTAATGAACTCTATCATGATGCACAAGTATTGTGTATTGTGAACATTAAACTGGAGGGTATTAAGGACTCAGAAAAACGGACCTAGATCCCTATCAATGGCCATAGGTTTAAGGTAGTGCAGGGTTAACCACGAGAGGACTGGGGAACACTGCGTTAGACTTAAATATCTCAGGAATCTTTCAAAATCTAAAATTTTAAAATTTGCTTTATATTTAGTTTAGGTATAATAGATTCAGAATTTTATGAATTTGTTTTTTTTAAACGCTCTGTGACACTTCCCGCTATTTGTACCTATCGGTCTTTTCTGAAAGTAAAACAAACGTTGTCAAAATTTCATTATAAGTTACCTGTCCATCTTGATCTGTGAACCTTGTGAAATAATGAAGTGAACTTAAAACGTGTTCCAAAATAATCTGAATTTTACCAAAAAAAATAAGCGACTTCAAAATAACTCAAAAATTACTCGTCAGATCTAGCTTAAATTTAAGTGGGACCACATGACAAGCACCAGCTTTCGATTAAAAAAAGAATCATCAAAATCGGTTCACCCAGTCGAAATTTCTGAGGTAACAAACATAAAAAATACAGTCGAATGGAGAACCTCCACCTTTTTTGAAGTCGGGTAATTAATAAATAAACGGACCCCTAAATCCAAAGATGGTTCTGGAAAGACCTTTTTAAATATCCCACAATATAAACCTACGCGACGATCAAAAAATTCATCCTCATGTTACCACTAGGGGAGGTAGCCTAAAAAAATGTTTTTCAATATTTTATTGTAGGTGACTGACGGGTAGACACGTCAAAATTATAAGGGCTCAGATTTTACTTCAGACCGCTAAACACGTAGTCATTTATTACCAAACTGTTCAGCACGTTGTTTTATTGATATTGATAATAGCACTGGTATTGGAACTCACACCCTATCGGTCTAGTGAACTATGAGTGAACTCTAGTGCACAAAAGACAAAGAGTCTTCCAGGCACCTTTGAAAAAATTGGGAATTTTTTTTCTTATCTAATTTTATTCACGTTTGCGTTAAGAACTTAAGACTTAAGGTTTAAAAATATTATACACATAGACCAGGGTCGATAGTTTTTAAAACCGAAAAAAGAAATAGTACGATGAAACCCATTGGAAAAGGAAGAGAATATAACAAAAAAAAGCGGCCAAGTGCGAGTCGGACTCGCCCATGAAGGGTTCCGTAGCAGCAAGTAACATAATATAAAAGTTCTTGTAGTTCGTTGTAACTTTGAGCTATGTTTTTTGCGGTTTACGATTTATGACGTATTAAAAAAAAACTACTTACTAGATCTCATTCAAACCAATTTTCGTTGGAAGTTTTCTTAGTAATGTACATCATATATTTTTTTCAGTTTTATCAATCCCTTATTTTAGAAGTTACGGAGGGGCGGGGGACACACATTTTACCACTTTGGAAGTGTCTCTCGCGCAAACTATTCAGTTTAGAAAAAAATGATATTAGAAACCTCAATATCATTTTTGAAGACCTATCCATAAATACCCCACACGTATGGGTTTGATGAAAAAAACATTTTTGAGTTTCAGTTCTATGTATGGGGAACCCCCAAAATTTATTGTTTTTTTATACTTTTGTGTGGAAATCTTAATGCGGTTCACAGAATACATCTACATACCAAGTTTCAATGTTATAGCTCTTATAGTTTCGGAAAAAAGTGGCTGTGACATACGGACGGACAGACAGACAGACAGACATGACGAATCCATAAGGGTTCCGTTTTTTGCCATTCGGCTACGGAACCCTAATGAAAGGAAAAATAAATATAAATAAAGTTTTTAAGGTTAAAAAACGGTTTATCTAGATCAGAGTTCCCCAAACTTTTTTGTGTCGTAGACCCCTTGCCATTTTTTCCGTGTTGGGTAGACCCCCTACTTACCTGATATTGATTTCCTGTAAATTTCTAACTGTAGTGAAGTTTAGTGTTAAAAACTTAAAGTAAACACACATGTTAATTTAAACATTTATTAATTGAATTTAAATTAAAACTACTCAAAATAAAATTTTGTATCTGTTATGTAAAATATACGTAGCATTAAATAAACATTTTTACAAGTTCAAAATGTATTGCGACCACAAAGCGAATACCAACATCCTACAATTTACACAATTTTATAAACATATATAATATTTTTTTTACTTCATAGGTACTTTTATAAATAATGTATATGTTTTGATATTATAAGATAGTATGATGTAAGTAAATAGGTACTATCAGTGTATGTGTTGAGATCCACTATCGTGGACCCCCATTTTCATTTCATGGACCCCCAAATTTTTTTTCGCTGACGTAGACCCCTTGCAGGTTGTCATAGACCCCTAGGGGTCGATATAGACCACTTTGGGAATCACTGATCTAGATCGATGTGAAAAATTCAAATAACCAAGTTTTTGGTTTTTTATTTTTATCTTTTATGATTTTATTTTTTATAAATAATTATTCTACTCAAAAAAAGAGTATTTTTTTTCTGAAAGTACTGGGAAGTAAATATACGTAACCCAAAAACAAAACAATTTTAAAACTTAACAATCTTATTAACAATGGTTTTATTTTAAGTCTTACATAATATAATTCCTTACTTAACCTCTTTTACGCGTAATTTATAACTAATGACTCTTGAACAATAATCGACCTAAACTTTTAAGTGGTAAAGTCCATGCGTTGCTTGAAATAAATCCTCGAAGTCGCAATCCGCAACAAAGCCCGCCAAAAATCTGAATCAATCACCTTTTGACACCCGCGCGGCGGCCATATTGCATCGTTCAGAATGCTCATTATTTTTTTAAAAACTTTCGCTTTTGCTTCTATAGTGGCAATTTGTATACTTATCTCATTTTGTAACTTAATGCAATTTTTGGTTAGGTACGTAATATTCGTATGAGTAAATACTAAATTATAATTAAACAATGTAACACGCACAAACAAAACGAAATTATACGTGTAGATTCATTATTCGGAAATTGCATTGAATGAGATTCGCTCACCTAGTCATTGAGGTATATACAAGAGAAGACATCTCAAACAAAATGTATGTTCCCGCCGGGAGGTTCTATTTTCAAAATTGAGCCCCTGTTCTCCTTTCAAAATCGAACGAATCCATTGGAAATTGAAGCCGCGCGGCGCCAATTCATTGGAACATACATTGTGTTCGCGATGTCTCTTCTATACGCTAGTAATAATACTTCAATGCACCTAGTCAGCTCTTTCTGAAACTGGCGAGGAAAAGTTTTCTCAATTTTGAAAAATGGAATTCTGTGGATAGGAAAGTCATCCAAAAATCTTTTTATTAAAGAATAATAGTTATAAAAGTAACAAATGATTTCCATCCCTAATAAACAAAATGTTTTTGTTCTAATCAAATTGTAAAATATTAAACATTAGGTGGCAAGTATCATGCCATACATAGATACCTAACTCTTTTCCTGGCGTTTGTTTACCAAATATAGTTATACTTAATCATCATAAAGAGCGGAGTATACTTAGCACACATGTTTTACACAATTTTCCAGGTGGATGTTCAAATGCTGGATCCAGACAAGCTGACGTTCGAGCATCACTGCGGCGGCGCTGTGATCGCCGAACGCCTGGTACTCTCCGCTGCGCATTGCTTCGATAAGGTGCGAATATCGTATAGAACTGACACCGCGAATCCGATCTTTGCGTAATGATGGTACCAATTGGCAACTATTTTCAGTGGATTCAGTCGATTTTGTAAAACATTGGGAGGTACCCAGTGCGACACAAATTTTGTTCATGGTGTCTGTTCTAGTACGTTAGTAAATTATACTTCAATGGATGGTATACAAAAATTATGAGGAGAAATCTTAAACGAATAAATCTTGTAGGTATAGAAATATTTGTATACAATTCTGTATGTTCGTACAGTTATCTCCGTAAAATAATTGCGCAGTGATAGCCTAGCGGTTAGAACGTTGGTCTCCCGAACGGAGGGACTCGTGTTCAAATCCTGGCACGCACCTCTGATTTTCAAATATTATGTGCGTATTAGAAGTTAATTATGACTTACTTTTTTTTTTTTTTTTTTAATCTTTATTATTAAGAAGGGGTTTTGTCACGCAGTGACTATGTCACCCCCGTATGGCCTAATTACATTTTTAATCTGCTATAATATGTGTAAAACTCAGGCGTAAACTATACAAGATAATAATATAGCTGTAACAGCATCTTAGCAGCGTCTGATGAGGGCGAAGCCAAGATGCTGTTACAACTTCCTATGTCGAGCCTGACTGGGATCTGTAACTCTTGCCTCAGTCTCTCGTTACGGACACATTCCGTCAACATGTGCTGAACATCTTCAACAATTTCACAATCCGGGCAGTTGGGTGAATCACTTACACCCATTATAAATTTAAATTTATTCGAAGGGATGTGTCCACATCGAAGCCTCATCAATGTAATAGTTTCTCTTCTACTACACTTATACCGATCGAACCAAGGGAAACGAGGAGGTAGGCACTGAATAGTTTTGTACCATATACCTTTCGAAAGAGACCGTTCGTCATAATACTCATGCCATAATCGTATACAAGCTACTTTCACTTCACTTAAAACCTCACTATGAAGGGGTACACAGTGGTATGGTATTCCGTCACTAATAGCTTCTTTCGCTGCTTTATCGGCCTCCTCATTTCCCTCTATGCCGACATGGGAGGGTATCCATTGGATAATGACCTCCTTATTTAGTGTCCTTAACCTGCAAATGGATTCTAAAATTTTGTAGGCTATCGGATATCCTCGAATATTCGAGGGAAGCCGAGCCAAGTGTAAGAGGGCGCTCTTTGAGTCGGATAATATCATAAATTTACTATACTCTAATGATGTCGAATATAATAACGCCTCAGCTATTGCAACAAGTTCACAATGCATTACAGATAGGTTGGCACTTATGTTAAATTTAACTCTAATATTAGTTTGTGGGTCGTAAAAAGCGGCCCCGCACCCATGCTCATCTTTTGATCCATCGGTATAAAGTTTATAAAAGTCTTGAAAATTTTTGCTCAGATATTCGTCACTTCTTAATCTCATGTCTACCTTATTACACTGCCTCACTGTTGAATCTATACCACCAACTAAAACTATAATATTTTCAGACAAATCGTATTTTGTTATCCAGTTATTTAGAGTATATAATGGAAGTTTGGATTGTGAATGTATAGGAAGATGACTATATTTATTATGGGTTTCAATAAGTAAAGGTATCTTTTTCCTAGCCCAATATGCATTTTGGCATAAAATACTCAGTTCCTCTATAACTTGGATGGTAATATTATCAAGAAATGACTTAGATCTTAGCCAAAACTTCGCAGCTAAGTATTTCCTGCGGATATACAGAGGTTGGAGACATAATTCACTCTCCATAACATGTATTGGAGAACTTCTTATGAAACCACCGATCACTCTCATTGCCTGATTTTGTACTTTATCCAGCTTGTATAAATGACTTTTAGCGCTGTTGTCGAATAGAAAACTGCCATAATCCAATCTAGAGCGTATTATAGCTATATATAATCTTCTAAGATGAGTAGGGTGAACACCCCAGCTAGACCCAGCAAGCACTTTAAACATGTTTAAAAATTTTGTAGTTTTGACTCGCAAATCGTTCACATGTTTACCCCATTTCAAATTTTTGTCCAACCACATACCCAAATATTTAACACTTTCTACTTGATGAATAGTACTATTATTTATCCTTAACGTTACGTTATGTCTATGTACGTTCCTAATGTGACCCCTAGCAAAAACGCAAACTTTAGATTTCCTGTGCGAGATATATAAACCTAAATCTTGTAACATATTATTTAACATGTTCAAGGCACTTTGGGTAGCATTGACTGCATCGTTTATATTTTTATGACTGGTGTAAAGTACAAAATCATCCGCATATTGCGATATATACACATTTTTGATACTTTTACAAATATTAATAGTAGCCACGTTGAATAATATTGGAGATAAGGGGTCACCTTGGGCTATACCTATCCCTGATATTCGACTTATGTATTCGTTATTATTATTTATGCAGATTGACAAACGTCGTGAGTGTAAAAAATTCCAGAGGTAATTGCATAATGAAACGCCCACTCCAAGATCATCCAGAATGTCCAAAAGTGTCGGTATATTAATATTGTTGTAGGCACTATCAATATCGATAAAACAGCCTACTGTAGTTAGTCCCTTGCTAAAGCCACTTTGAATTCGAGAAACTAACCTTGTTAGATTGTCCATGCAAGACCGCGATCTTCTGAAACCTAATGTTTCCGCAGAGAAACTATTGTTAGCTTCAAAATACCATTCTAATCTACGAGCAATAATTGTATGGAATATCTTGCATGGACAAGACAGCAAAGCAATAGGCCGTACATTTGAATCTATACCATTGTCACTTCCAGGTTTAGGGATAGGTACAATTTTTATATCCTTCCACTGATCCGGTACAATACCCGAGTACAAAAACTTATTATATAAAGTCACCAGTAGCTGTTTAGCTGTTTCTGGTAAATTTTTAATCATCGAATATGAAATCCCATCGACGCCTGTTGCTGTATCAGTCTGTTTGATAGAATTAGAGAACTCTTCAATCGAAATTGGTGATGATAAATGTGTATTTTCATTGAGAAATGTAGGAATAGCCGGGACTACATAATCAGGTGCTAGAGTACATATTAGAGATTCAGCTGTCTCACGGGTTATGCTACTGATCTGTTGTTTATGACCCTTTAGCCATTTCATCTTCCTCCACATTTCTTTTGAAGATGATACACTACCAATACTATCGCAAAATCCTTGCCAAGATTCACTTCTGCTATTACGAATTGCTGCCTGTGCTAACCTAACCATATTGAGTAAAGATTCCAGATTATTCGGCGTAGGGTTTCTTCTGAAGACTGCGAGAGCCCTGCGTCTTTGCGCTACCATCTTAGATGTATTCTGGTTCCAATATGGTTTGGGCTTGAAATTTTGCTGACGTAAAGGATTATTGCACACTTTAATATATGGAATGGCGTCGTCTGCTGCTTTATTGATTATATTTAAAAAATCATTATATGCTGTTATTGGATCATCTGACATCGTAAAGTCTAAAATATATCTTTCTATACTTTCTTTGTATCTTGTCCAGTTTGCCTTCCTAAAATTACGTTTTTTCGAATAGGTGTTATTTACAGCAGCTTGAGTCTTCATTTTAATGATTAAGTGATCGTTACCCAGATTTTCATTTATAACAGTCCAGTCAAATCTCAGCGCGATATCTACAGAAGCCAAAGATAGGTCAGGAGAAGATTTTTGAACAGTACCATTAACTATTTTTACTCTTGTGTGTGTGCCATCGTTTAATGGAACAAAAGAGTTCTCTAATATTGAGTCTAGGATTTGTTCACCCCGAGAGTCTATCCTGGTGGACCAATTTGTATGATGGCCGTTAAGATCTCCTGCTAGTAAGGTTTTCCTACCGGCTAGTGCGAATATCTGGTCCCAATCCCTTGATTGTGTCCTAACGCTAGGCGGGCAATACAGAGAAACTATATTTTCTAAGTGATCACAATTAAAAATTTTGACAAACAGCACCTCAATTTGGGGATTACTCAAAACGACACTGCAAACGACACTGCATTTCTGTGCTTTAATCGATCTGTGTGTTAAGACGGCTACACCACCATAACCATCACTACGGTCCGATCTGAAAATATTATAATCGCCAATTCGAAAAGTACTGCTGCTATCCAGCCAGGTCTCACTTATTATAGCAATATGAATTTTCTCCTGATGTAACAATGCTTCAAATTCCAAACGCTTAGGATGGATGCTTTGAGCATTCCATTGTAAAATATTTATTGGAAGGTGGAGGTTGCTGTATTCCATAATCGACTTATGTAATGACAACAAGGCTGATCAGCAATAAACTGCTTTAAAAGTGATAACAACCCTTCAACTAAAATAGTAAAGCATCCCTTGATCTTCTCTTCCCATGAACTCGTCCCTTCTTCAAATAATTTCGCCTTAAGTCTCTTCAGCAAAGACTGCCACGACAATCGTTCTCTATTCTCTGAATTAGTCTCATTGCGCGGTTGTTCTTCATGTCTACTTTCACTTTCACTTGTTTCCGAGTAATAATAATATTCAAACGGCATAGAATCATTTTCCTCTGCTCCTTTTTTGTTATTCTTCCGTCTCGCAATTTTTCTCTTCTTTGTTTTTTTCTTTGGTTCTTCTGTATTGTAGTTATTAGTCGGAGTAGTATGTGTTGGATTAGTATGTGTTGGAGTAGTATGTGTTGGAGTAGTATGTGTTGGAGTAGTATGTGTTGGAGTATTTTTATCTTGTGGGGGGTCTTGTCCAGCTGTAGTTGGAGTCGGCAATGGTGGGTCTTGGGATATATCAAACGGCGGAGGCGTGGGTGGCACATACAAAGTAATAGCTCTTTTATAGGAACAATTAAATTCTGCCATCAACTCTCGTAAGCGCTTTTCTTTTTTATAAACTGGGCATACTTTAGCCATTGCCATGTGTCTTCCAGCACAATTGTTACATATAAAGTTGGTTGTTTCGCAGCTTGAATGACTTTTAGTACACTTTGGGCAAATCGTTTTCAAAGAGGGACAAAATCTGATAGAATGTCCGAATCGCCAGCAGCGAGAGCATTGAGTCACCGGGTAAGTGTAAGATTCAACAGATGCTCTGGTATTAAATATATATACATATGCAGGCAAAGACGATCCTTTGAAACATATTCTCACCGATTCACTCATCTCCCAGTGGCCATCGTTAGTATTTTTGCGCTTTAATCTTTTAACTCCCAATATAACTGTTTCACTACTAAGCCCTTCTAAAATTTCCTCTTCAGTTAAATGTAAATCAACGTCTTTGATGACTCCGTAAGACTGGCTGACCTCTAAAGTTTTTTGACATTTAAAACCATTCTCAGTAAATTTTTTGGATTGTAGAAATAATTCAGCGCTTTCCTCGTCGCTAAAATGCAATAAGACTTTGAATGAATTTATATATTTAATTTTTATAACATTTGTTACATTTTCATCACGTAGCATTTTTGCTAATCCGAACTGTTTAGGTATTTTTTCCGTGCACGTCAAACAAATTTCAATTCTATCCTCTTGAATCCTAGACGAGTCATCATGTATCTCAGATCGTCCAAATTTTTTCGCCTTACGCACCACCGTTGTCCAAATTTCATCTTGATTTATTCCTCGATTTCTTTTTACCGGTCTCCTTGTCAGCTCCTCATTCATATTATTCTGCTCCATACTACCCAACAAATCTACATTCTCCGTACTCCGTGTCAGGGGCGGCTGTACTTTAAGTGCGCTCGTGCGCCGAACTGCCAGATTTTAATGTTTAGAAAAATAAAAAAATAAATGTTTAATAGTGTCTGATTAACGATCTATTCAATATTAACGAAATTAGGATGAACCAATTTAAGCTCTTTGATAAAGTATTAAGACTCATTATCGCGAAAATCGCTGTAATATGGTTCACGGTGCGCTAGCCAAAGCGCACGGCGAATGCTCATACAACTTCTATGAGATGCAACCGAAAACGCCTGGCGCGTGAGACAGAGCTAGTTCAATAGAAAATGTATGGCGAATTAAGACCACTCTGGTGCGCCGCACGAGAACCGAAGATTACCGAGGTTTGACGAAATTCGCGCGCGCTACGCGCGTCGGTCGCCGCGCGGCCGGCGCCCGCCGCCTAGCTAAAAGGAGTTGCGTTTGTTTACATTCTGCAAGGATTTTCTGTATTTTAATATTATGGTTACTGAATTGTGGAACATTGTGTGTGAGTAAATAGGTGTGAAAATGGGTATTAAACTTTAACATCGACTATTTTGAAAGCAATAATGAAACTTTTCAACAAAAATTGTAATTAAAATGGGCAGGATTATTTTTCAAACACTCATTTAAGGACACTTTTAAGACGAATATAACGATACAAATCCATCCAGCCGTTGAGAAAATCATAACCGTTCTTTGGCAGTCGTTAAAAATAAAAATACGCTGATACAGTGCACCACCACTTCTAGGATCCACCAGCCGCCACTGCTCCGTGTCATCTCCCAACTCAACTGATTGCGAAATCAACGCGTCAGCGTCGCTATTCATTATTAAATAGCGCACGAGTCATGTTGTAAACAGAACACACGTAAACAAAACGGTAAGAACTCGAACCGATAACGAATCGGACAAAAAATCGCCGCGTCTAGCATTAACGAGCGCCCGCGCGCGACTGATGACTTACTTCGGTGAAGAAAAACATCGTGAGGAAACTTGCACACCGGAGAGTTCTCTATAAAAGTTCTCAAATGTGTGTGATGTCTACCAATCCGCACTTGGCCAGCGTGGTAGACTATGGCCTGTACCCCTCACATTGTGAGAGGAGACCCCGAGCCCAGCAGTGGGACAATTATGGATTGTTTCTTTGTACATCTTGACTCCGAAACCTCGCAACAAGGTTCAGTTAAGAAATCTGTTTATCTATACTAATATATAAAGAGGAAAGATTTGATTTTTTGTTTGCATTGAATAGGCTCCGAAACTACTGAACCGATTTGAAAAATTCTTTCACTGTTAGAAAGCTACACTATCCCTGGTGAACATAGGCTATATTATATTTCAAAAAAATTAGGGACCCTTAATAAAACTAAAATAATGTAACCCAAGGTGTAAAAAAAATAGGAAAACCGAAGCAAAGCGAGGGCAGTTACTCGTCATTAATAAATAGAAGTTTACAGTTTCGTGTAATCAAGAGAAAAATGGTTATTGCTATCAGTTCCTTTACTGAGTCGTGTCATTAATCATGTGTATTTTTTCAATATACGAAGAGACGTCATAGAGGAGAAGAAATGGCGAAAGAAACTCCTCAATATAACTTTAAATTAATATTATGAGAAATGTATATTATTATGGTGAAATTGGAATGAAAACTGAGCAAAGCGTGGTCTTATCAATAATGTGAATTCTTGCACTCACCTATCTAGGGTAAATCGGTTCCCTTACCTATTGGTTGACATGAACAATGAACATAGATTGGTACCTCAAACTAAAAACTAATAACATTTACCAATAAACAACAACATCATTTACTATAAACAAATAAATCTGTCAGTAACATAAATATGTCCTGGATATGGAATGCGAGTAATGAATGCGAGCCATCTTAACCTAACCTAGGCTAATGGCAGTCGCATATTTGATTAGAGTCGTTTCTTGCTAATTCTTGTTATTTCTTGTATTCTCTCCAAAAGGCATTAAACTTCTGGTATACTTACTCTTATCACAGTATGTCACGCCCGCGCGCCCCAAATAACCCATCTATTTCATGTGCCAGATATGTCTTGAGTAATTTACTTATTGCAATTAAAATTAACTACAATTAGGACGCCCTTTGGGTCAGCGATAGAGCGTGTCAAAATCAAATACCAAATCAGTTGTCGTCAAACACAATTATGCCAACTTTTCGGATATAAAAAAATGATTTTTTTGCGTGAACAGCTTAGGATTTACTGGATATTCTGTATCATGAAGTTCATTTAACCGACTTCAAAAAAGAAGCAGGTTCTCAATTCAACTGTTTTTTTTTTGTTTATGTGTGTGGATGAACCAATTTTGATGATTCTTTTTATATTCGAAAGCTGGTGCTTGTCATGTGGTCCCACTTAAATTTGAGCTAGATCTGAGGAGTAGTTTATGAGTTATTTTGAAGTCGGTTATTTTTTTCTTGGTAAAATTCAGATTATAAGCCTATGAATTAATTAAATAAATAAATAAACAATTTATTTCAGCACCCTCTCCAGCTAGACCACATCAGGCTGGTCGTCGGCGAGCACCGACTCAAGGTCCTGGACAAGCATGAGAACCGGTTCTTAGCGGAAAAGGTGGTCACTCATCCAGAATTCAGGAGAAGTAAGTATCCATAATCGTATTCCAGAAACGTATCTTTGACAACTATAATGATAGTTATTCTATTATTCTATGTCAATTAGCGGACATAAAAATTTTGTTTGAGTTATTAACTGTGAGAAATAAAATCATAATATGGTGACAATAATATCAAATCAAAATAGTTTATTGTGGACTAGGTAAACAGGTGTGGTACAGTTTTACGGCCGGTCTCAATAATGTACTAACAGTTAGAAAAATGTAGAAAAGGCTATCATTAGTATGTCATCTGTCATATTTGTCAATTTTTGTGTCTCAATAACCTTCGGTGGATAGAAAATTTCTACCCATGACATTGATCTACCGTTCGGAGGGCCAAGTCATACCGTAGGTATGTTGGTCCATACAAAAATAAATACTTGCGTCCCAATAACGCTTTGACAGCTAACTGTCGGTAATAGAAGTGACCAACTATCGGAGTCTTTCACATCGCTCGATTTCGACGGATAATTGGTAGATATCTCATATTGTTAAGAAAATTTATCAAAACATCATGGATTTATTAATCAGTGAAGAGTGATAATGAATTTTGTGAAGCCTTACACAGGCTTCACAAAATGATTGATTCCGCCTTTTTAATACGATACCAAGATCGCCGAAATTGTCCTCGTATAAAATATATGACTGAATTTTGTGAATCCAATTTTGTTTATAGGCTACCTAGATTCAGATTAAACATAATCCATAATCTAAATTTTACTAATAAAAAATAACCGACTTCAAAGTTACTCAAAAACGACTTGTCAGATCTCGTTCAAAATTTGGGACCACATGACAAGCACCAGCTTTCGATTAAAAAAAGAATCATCAAAATCGGTTCGCCCAGTCCAAAGTTCCGAGGTAACAAACATAAAAAAATACAGTCGAATTGAGAATCTCCTCCTTTTTTTGAAGTCGGTTAAAAACGGCAGTGAATGTGAATTCATAACAATTCCTATCTTTAAAGTTTTAGGTAAGGAGGTATTTTAATAAAACAAGAACACAAAGCTTTTTAAGTTAGATATATTTTGAATTTATAGCAAAAACATTTCGCCTCTTCAGAAATAATGGTGTATCCCTGCTACATCAACAGCTATTGGCCTAATGAAGAAAGATACTTCATCTTTTGTGAAGGGTCTGGACTTCATCTGAAAAGAAACTTCCTTTAGTACATTTGGCAACAAATTTTTTGTTTAAAAGCAAAAAGAAGCAACAACCCATAATTGCTGGGCTCAGGGTCTCTTCTCGCAATGTGAGGGGTATTAGGCCATAGTCTACCACGCTGGCCAAGTGCAGATTGGTAGACTTCAAACACCTTTATGAACTTTATGGAGAATTTTCCGGTGTGCAGGTTTCCTCGCGATGTTTATTGTTTTTCTTCACCGAAGCTAGTGATAATTAACTTCTAATACGCACATAATATTTGAAAATTAGATGTGCGTGCCAGGATTTGAACTCGGGCCACGGTCAAGTGGGAATAAACACTTCGTTCGGGAGACCAACGTTATAACCGCTAGGTTATCACTGCTACAATTATTACAACAATTTACAATTACTACATTTTTTTGTTTACTAAACATAATAATATATTTTATTTTATCAACAAATAAAGTCTATACTCACGGTAATTATTGAGCTATGTGTTTCATTTATTCATAAAACTAATTAATAATACCAAAATTATGAGAAAATACACTTTGTTTTTATTTTGGGTAACCAAGCGACATCAACGAATGTCAAATGACAATAACATGTCATCGTCGGAGTGCTAAACGTCAAATGCTGCGTTTTGTTACTAGTGGAGCATTGTTCCAGGTTACACATAACATTATTTTATTAACTTCATCCGCAAAATTCACAGTACATTTTGAACAAATTATTATTTTAATATTAAAATGAAATAAGTTTTTAATCAAAAACACTGAGTTCCTTTTTATAATAAAAAGTATAAAAAAAGTATAAAAGTATAAAAAAAAATATTGTTATGCGAAAACGAAATTTTCAGAGGGACTTAAAAACCAGAGGCAGAAATGTCACTGGAATATTATCTACCCATGATCTTACTTTTATTGGCTTACTTTTGATTTGAGAGACGGCAGTTGCCGGGAGATCATTCTTTACTTTTTATCTCTGATATGTACCAGAGTTTCACTGACAGTATAATATTGAGACCGGCCGTTAGAGATCTTATCTACGCTACGTGCTGCCCATTAAGGGCGTACAATGTTAATTTAAAGATAAGTTTTAAAGAAAATAAACATAGATGAGTCGGACCAGTCTACTTATTATTAATATTCCGTCTTAAAAGTAAATGACAATTCAATTAAAATTCAGATAAAATCCGTAAATAGGTACACACTCGAATGTCGCATATATATATACACCGTGTTCCTGAGGTTGTGCACGAACTTCGGCCTGTTATTCAGACCATTAAATTGGTCATCTTTCGTTATGGATTCATTATTGTTTTTTTTTTTTTCATTTTCATACAAACTAAATACTTGAACGTAAATTGCCTAATGTGTAATCTCTTTACGCAAGCTGGTAACGTCGCATTATGATTGATATGAAACTTTGACATGAGTAAACTTTTCTTGACGTTAACAATTATTTCTCATCGATTTTGCTGTCTGTGTGACCAGTGACATTAACAAAACCAAATAGGTAATAATGCTAGTTCAAAAAGTTTTACCATGTTTGTTTACTTTAAGGCCAATTTAGACAGAGACTTTCTAGTATCTATCGTACACTACTATTACTAGTAATAATCGCCATAACATTCGCCATAACATCGTATCAAATGTTTACATACAGGAAAGAACTAAATTCTCACCTACGATTATCTCATATGACATTAGTAACTTATCGATCAAGGCGATAATTTCCTACGTCTATTTAGGTACACATTGTACGTAAGATTACAGTGTGTAAATGTAAGAAAGATTTTTTTCTTAATTCGATCGTGGCTTCTTCGAGACGAGAAACTCTCAGTCTAAATGGGCCTTTATTGACAAGTCAAGCCAATAATGACATGACATTTAAAATGAAACAAGTATAGTTTGAATGATTATGACCGTACTGAGCGGCAACATAGCACAAATAAAGACCCTTTTACAATGTACACCCATATTAAATGGAATTACCAATAACTTAAAAACTAAGCTTTATAATGCACTAGTACCTGCATAAGATATATTTAGTAAATGCTATAGAATCATTTGGTAAAATTTGTGCACAACCTCAAAAAAACCCTGTATATTCAAAATTTATATTTATGTTTGTTTACTTCATTAAAATCCTTATATCTTAAGCAAACGACGACCTTAAATCATGGCCACAGCTTCCTTGATCAGTATTACCGTAGTCTGCTCTGATTAAATTAATGTAAACATGTTTAATTTTATCAGACGGTCCTCACAGTAACGACATTGCACTGATAGTGGTGTCACGTGGCGGGAATGGCGTGCAGTTCAATTCTCACGTGCGACCTATCTGTCTACCCAGCCGCGAAGCTCCCTCCTGGTGCGCCGTTAGTGGATGGGGCTTTCAAGCAGGTAACTGTCTTGAAAAACTATATCACTCACCCAGTAATACAACGGCACATCTGCGTTTGTCATAGTTTACAGAAACGAGGATCAAAAATTGTATAAAAATGTTTAAAATTAATTTATGGGTTCTTTTTACGTTTTTTACAGATTGTATGGGTTTGGTTACTAGTATGGACATTAATACATATTTAGATTAAGCACTTTTAAACACATATATTTTATAAACCCAATTTCGCATTTTTTGTAGATGTGCCATTATATTACTAGGTGAGCGATATTGTTTATCAAATAATAAAGGTGTCCTATTTATAAAAGTTGAGGAGTTCCCTCAATTTGAATGAACCATCATCCGGGAGAATGGAAAATATGGGAACAATTTGGAAGTTTACACTTTCGAGTAAAAGATAATTTTCGTATTAGTTGATAAATAACGGAGTTCTGATTGAAGAAACGTTAAAAAAGAACAAAAAATACAACCCAATTAAGAACTCTTCTTTTTGAAGGCGGTCATTGAAAATTATATGATTTTTGAGAATTTGAAGTCGGTTATTTTTTGTTAGATTATATCTTACTTATTATCCCTACATCTTACTTACTTATCCCTATGTCTTACTTATTATCCCGAAAAGTACGGGACACGTGGGAAGAGTGCTAATGTTCAATGTGTTTTTTGTTTTTCATTTATTGAGTGTGTTATCGATACAGGGCAAAAGCCTTAATCCCGCCTGACCTCGTAGCGTTAGTAAATAAATAAGTACTTAAACGCAAGGGCAAAGTTTATAAATTATAATTCTTCACAAAAATAACCGACTTCAAAATTAGGGTTAACTCAAAAATAACTCGTCAGATCTCGCTCTTTAAATGGGACCACATGACAAGCACCAGCTTTCGAATATAAAAAGAATCATCAAAATACACATAGATACACTTAATGAAAAGTTATGAGGTAACACATAAAAAACCTTTTTTGAAGTCGGTTGAAAATGTAATTTCACTGATAACCTCAACGTTGGTGTTTAATGAGGAAAATGGTACAAATCAGACATTTCATATCATTCACTGGAATTTAGAGGAGGTTATAGGGCAACAGGCTACTTTTTATCTCGACAATCTCCCACTCAAACGAAGTCGGGGGCTCAGCTAGTGATTATTATAACAATCACACTTTAACTACCACACGCTTCCAACTTTGATCTTTATACCCTCTCATTCACTTTGCAGAAGGTATAGATACCTTCGCGCCAATACTC
Source organism: Thymelicus sylvestris (assembly GCA_911387775.1). Classification (NCBI taxonomy): domain Eukaryota; kingdom Metazoa; phylum Arthropoda; class Insecta; order Lepidoptera; family Hesperiidae; genus Thymelicus; species Thymelicus sylvestris. The sequence continues at coordinate 4,105,279 of OU426903.1, forward strand.
AGGGCTGCAGCTGTGCCAGTCCTGGATCTGGCCACCTGCAGGAAGAATCAGGTGCTAGGTGGACGGCAGCAGGCGATTTTGGACTCTATGGTGTGCGCTGGTAGGTGTATTCTCTAAAATAGTTTTAAGAGCATTGTAATACGTCATCCCGTTGGACGTTATAATTATGAAATTATCGAATTTCATACGTTGAAATTACTTCTGACTCCACATTAATCAATTTTATAGAAATAAACACTTTGATTTCGCGTTAAATTAAATCCCTTAACTAACTTCCGATTCCGTGGTTAAACAATCACGAATGTGAATTATTTGGTGAGACTATCTAAACCCATGAGATTCGAGAATCAGCATGCTGGATTACTATGGAGTTGCATTGCTTTAGTTCTGATGACGTAGCATTATCATAAACATAACCTTACCACGAGGCTTCAGACGAAGGAACTCCTCAATGGCTTACAGCACAGACTTTACAATTTTTCAGGAAGCCTGTCAGGTGGTGTGGACGCCTGCCGCGGTGATTCAGGAGGACCCCTGGCCTGCATGAGCTCCAACCGCTGGCAGCTCCATGGGGTCGTATCCTGGGGGTCTGGGTGCGCGAGACGAGCGAGACCTGGGGTCTACACTCGGGTTGCTTCTTACCTGGATTGGATCAGGAGTACTGCAGCGAGCTTGGGACATAAAATAGCGTAGTGAGGGTACACTGAGAATATAGGCATATGAGATACAAAATGGCGCGAAAAACTGTTTATTCTTCTTCATGGAAAATAGAGGAGAAGGAATGCCATCTCTGTATATGAAAAGTGTCCATGAAAACGCGTAAAATTACGGGTGGCGCTGTGGTGCTCTAATCACTAGGCAAACTTCACTCCGTCTACAACAGCTATATTATTCATGGTTCGCTATTTGTATCACACTAGCGCCCGCGCCATTCAGAAATGGCCATTATTGGAACCTCTATTTTCTGTAAACAACGGGGCACTTTTTCAACTTTCCCTTCATATGAGATGGCGCTCCTTCTGTATATCAATTCTCCATGATTCTTCTTGCTATCCTTATCGGTCTGAAAATTTTGAAATGTACCATGAACCTGAAATCATACTAATAATGCACATTTGAAAGATAAAACTGAGTATCTCCTAGGTGCCATCAGCATAAATACAATTTACGATATTCCCTCACAATAATTAAGAATATTAATATTTAAAATCAATAAAATTAAATTATATTATGAAAATAATTTATTCTAATACTATTCTACAGTATTTTATATAGGTAGATATTAAATAACGCCAAAGATTAGTACAGTTACCGTTATTTTATTTAAGGATTATAATGTATTAAATATTGTTTCCCACATTATTAAGATATTATTATTATTTACTGTAACGTAGAATAAGATTTTGTAAGTGAAAGTAAATATACGAAAATGAAAAAAATGTTTTGTTTCTTACTTCGTTGACGTCATCCGTCTTCAGATACCTCTACGAAGTTATGTATCCAGTTAGAGTAATATATCCATGGTTTGATGGGATACCTTCTATTACTGCAAATGTCATAATGCCCCACAGGCCACAACTCTGTTACAGATGAGAGTGTTGCCATAGCTGATTTTTTAATGTTTATTAACACATTCAGTGCTTAAACAATGGATGCAAAGTAATAGCCGGGAGCCAAAACTTTTTATGGCGAATTTTGATTAAGTAAATATGAATGTTTGAAAATATGTATGAATGTATATTTTATTATTATTATTTCTATTAAAAAAAGTCATTTTTCGGATCCGAGTCGTCGGCACACAGCACGCCTGCTGCCGAATGCTCGGATCCGAAAGCTAGGGATGGCAATCGTTTATTCACTAATATCATTGATATTTGTTCTGTGAGTGCGTTTTTGCCTACTAATATGTCACAAGATTTTGACAACCCCGTGTTTTTTTATCAATTTTCAGGATCTTGATCAAAATCATCTAAGGAAAGGAATCAAAACGAGTTTTAACTTATTTTACTTTCCTTGACCAAAATCTTGTACTTTATGACACACAAACACACACAGGACTCACACACAGGCCATACGCACACTTATACATACACGCTTATGATATACAGTATTACAGTAGTACAGATTATGATATACAGTAGGTATACAGTTCAGACGTGTCATCATGTGGTGACTTGTTATTTAAAAAAAATTGTAAGTAAATAACTGTTACTAATACTGTTAGAATGAAACCAATACACGTTTTCGCAAGTAACTATATTGCCAGAGTGGCCGCGCAAAACAACATTTACTTGGCTCGAAAACTGGAGCTTTATTGACTACAACAAAAAAAATGGAACGCTTGCTCGGATCCGAGTCGGCGGCACCGCTACTATGGCCCCACCATGCTCGGATCCGAGCAAAAAGCACCGAATGTGTTAATCCAACACACTTTATAGAAAACACCTACATATTCTAAAATATAATAAAAAAAAAACAAAAAATGTTTATACGGATGTCCTATAGACTGAAACCATCCAACCGATATGTCCCAAAATGGTTTTATTTGAAAGGCAATAACGCGAAGATGGTTTGAGACCACTAAAACAATGCATTAGGCACATTTTCAATTTTCGACTTTTTCCATACATTTTTTTGCTTATTATCACAAGCTAGGTATGTAAAGTAGTTAAACAGTTGGGTGTGTTTGTGACGTGTTAAAATAACTACCTAACTACTTGATTGAACAAACACTTTCCCATTTAATCGCTTATTGAATATTTAGTTAGGATTGTGGTTAAGTTTGCTGAGACCTTGAGCGTCAAATAAACCCAGTAACAGGTTAGGATACTCGTTATAAATTAATTAGTAGATGTTTACAACCACAGAGCAGTAGATAGGTAGGTATACTCCGTTTTTTTAGACGCGACTTATTAATTTGGTAAACAAACTTAGCCTTTTTATGGAAATATTAATTTAAACTAGTTAAAAAAATAACAGAAATTACTGTGGACTTTAAATGTTTCTTCGTCTTTAAATTATTATCATTTTGTGTCTGCCCTATTTTAAAATTTAAAATTACGATAAAAAACAGTGTAATAGGACTCGTCTTAAAAACGGAATAGGTACCTACTGAACGTATTTTAATCGCTATCTATTCTAAAAAAAAAAAATCACATCCTTTCGAAAGTTGCTGGTAGTTTATTCGTAACCAAGGATTGAGACCAGGACAGGCGGTAGAATAAAAAATCGTTGTCTTTTTCCCGCCTTCTCCATTTATCGTTGGATAAATCTTTCAAAAATATTAAGTTTAGCTTTTCTTCTAAGCTTTAAATAAAAGCTTGCTTTTTACTGATTTTTAATAGGTACATTTTTAACTTATTTAGTTATTAAATTTTTATTTATAAGTAGAAGAGTTTTTTTATACTTAGTTAATAGTATCAGGCAATCCATTGTTGTTAAGTTAGTATTAGCATAGTAAAGGGAATCTAACCTATATTGTGGTATTAGTCTACTTTGCAACAATCCAAGACATGCGTGGCACCGAACAACGGAAACAGTATAATTGCTCACAAGTTGTTTGAGGTGTGTTTTTGTGCATGGATACTTCGCACAACATACCATAAGAATTTTTTTCTATTAATATGAGTAAAAACGTTATTTCTTCTAAGTTTACCCCTTTTCCAGAGATTGGTTGGTTGATTGAAAAATTTTCCGCAGATAAAATGGCGAGTAAATTATCATTAATGTTATTATCATTGCAATATAATTGATATAATGATTAGTCATATGTCCTCTCTACCCTCTTGATTTCCTATCAGCTAACTTTTAATTATCATTTTAACTATTATCATAATAACATGTCGATTTTTAATCTTTTTATCTCTAGCTGACTCGTTACGTACCCACTGCGCACTTTTCATACACAGAGATGGCTCTCCTTACCTCCATAGGGGAAGGCCGGGCAAAGTGAACAACCCAGGCAAAGCGAATACCCTCTTTTATTTTAAAATTGCGGGCCCGAACGCACTACCGTCTTGCTTCGAGGTGCTCCCCGCGCCCCTCAATCGTAAACAAACAGAGCTAACGCATAGTCACGCGTTCACTTTACCCTATGAGCCTATCCACTTTACCCGGTGGATTGGGCAAAGCGGATAGCGGTACCAAGTTTAATGTGATTAACAATTTTAAGTAAAGTACTGATGTTAATTATTTTTGTTGATTATATTTAAAAGTTCAATAAATACTGTTCCCAACTCAGTCATTATTTTTTATCTGTCTGTATCGACTCCCTTACTATAGCCCGCCAAAGGTTAAGGTGTCCACTTTGCCCGGCCTTCCCCTACTCCATGATGGGAAAATTGGAAAAATGGACTGAATGTGCATAATGCATTGTTTTGGTGGTCTCAAACCATCTTCGCATTATTGCTTTTCAAATAAAACCAATTTGGGGGACATCTGTTGGATCAGAGTCTATAAAGGACATCCGTACAAACATTTTTGTGTTATCTAATCTAATATATAAAATTCTCGTGTCACGGTTTTTTGAAGTTGAACTCCTCCGAAACGGCTCCACCGATTTTCATGAATCTTTGCGTGCATATCGGCTAGGGTGGAGAATCGGACAACATCTATTTTTCATCCTCCTACCCCTAAATTTTTGGGCAGAACAACGTTTGCCGAGTCAGCTAGTATATATATACATAGATTGATAGAGGTCGTTAGCCAACTGCTATTATTAATTGCTACAATACAAACACTTGCACTGTAAAACAAAACTGGGTTGCTAGACTTGCTAGTATCTTCACAAGTTGACTGAGGTCAAAATTACTGATAAAATCAATGTTCAAGCCTAAGTGTATTGTAATGGCAATGACTCTTCCTTATCATCATAATTGTGCGCATAGTGATGTCGCCAGAACTGCTAAGAAAATTGTCCATTGTTCTGCTGACCAACGGGGAAGTTGGCTAGGACTCAAAACTCAAATGCCACAAATGTAGTTTATCCTGTTCCTTTCCACCATCAGCGTAAAGAAATCTGAGTAACTGTAAAAGACTATGGAATTACGACTAATGGAGTGTCAAAAACTATGAAACAATGGAAAATGTCTACAGTGAAACACAATCTCATCAAAAACATAAATGTGAAATGAGAGCCAAGTTCAAAAAAAAGAATTGAGATCTAAAAGAGTGCCAAGTTCTGAGTAGAAAATCCTTAAATTTTAGTCACAAGATCATGAAATTCAAGCTCTTCATTTTGACTTAACAAGTTTATACGGGCTTTATTATATCTGCTTAATCAACTTATCTTCGTTAAGTCGTACGCAAGTTAGTGTATACTTACTTATTTTACTTTTCTAAAATTTGGTTTGATGGTTGGATTGGTATATGATGAAAACTAGCCAAGTCAAAGTTAGAATCATAATTTCACATTTATGTTTTTGATGAGATATCATTACTTTTTGTCTAGAAATGATTAGTATCGATAATTAGTAATTATTTCTAATTAATAATAAAATCGAATTCATAATCATAATAAAATTTAACATCAATCATTTTCAGTTTTTAGATTATTTCCTTTGTATACGTCTAATAGTCTACCTTAATGCCAAGTATCAAGTTTCTAGGTCACCGGGAAGTAGATTAGGTTTTTGATCCTATGACAGTGAGTCAGTAACCAAAATGTGAGTTTTTAAACGTTAATATTATATATCAATAACTGTGCTACATTAATGAAATTTTGAATTCTAAATAAGCTAAGGAGTTTTAATAAATTTGCTAAAGTTCATGTACGTAGGTTAAATAGATCTCGAGTTGTGAAGGGGCCAAAAGTAGCTTAAAATGGCGCTGCGTTACCAGTTCGCCTTTTTGAACTTCTAGAACATTTATGTACAGAATAAGGAGGACCTGGCATATTTTGCTTACTGCGTAGATATGCTATTGGTGTGATGGTTAAATCCCTAAAGATGCGTATCTATTGTTAAAATAATAATCGTACATTAATTTTTAAAAATTGAAATCGAAAGCTGATGCTTGTCATGTCGTCCCACATAAAGAGCGAGATCTGACTAGTAGTTTTTGAGTTATACCTACCTACTTAATTTTGAAATCGGTTATTTTTTGTCAAGAATTATGTATACAACGGTTTTGGTTAGGTACCGATATTTCCATATATCTCCCTTGTTTACTACACGTCTGATATTTTCCTCTCCGTTTTGGTGAAAAGCTTAGGTGCATAGAGGCTGACGAAGGAAAACTACCGTATCAGGAAATGTTTTTTAAAGCAACAAAATGATTCTATTCTATAAATATCTTTTATTTTTATCAAAAGGAATTTATAAAGTATAGTGATATGAATTCACTTTCATTAGCTGCAAAATAAAAAAGTACATAATGCAGTCGATTGCAATTTCTTATCAATAGCTAATATTATCAATTGGGCGTTATTCTGATTGGTTTGATATAGAAAGACCTAGAATATAGAAAGATTTACTCGTACAGACATTACTGTGACGCTGCTGTGTGTGAGCGCACGTGTGTGTGTGTTTGTGTGTGGACATTATTTCAGATACCTATAATCCGCGCGCGATCAGAATGGGATGCGACCTTTTGGAACTGAGACGCTTACGTGTCATCGGCAAGCCGGTAGCGTCGGCAACAATGATATTTATTTATTTATGTACACTTTATTGACCACAATATAAAATATTGAAGAACAAATGGCGAGCTTAGGTAATGCTTTTGCATGCATAATGTATAAAAAAGGTAAACGTGCCAAGAGGGCGCTGAAATTGAGGCAGTCGAATTTAGTCAGGTGTAGCGATTTCACTATGACATTTAACAGCTATATAGAAGATTTTGTAATTAACACAGGCGGTAAGTATTTTATATAAAATATAATATGCTTTAATATTATAGACGAAACAAAATAATTTAAAATAGATCGCCCCTAATAGTGATCTCCATCATCTACAGTACTTAGGTAGTCTGTTTACATTTTTATTCTATTTTCAGATGACGAAAACTCTGATGATGATTGCCACGAAGCAAATAGGCATTAATGTAAAATAATGTATCTAAATATTTTATTGAATTGATTACAACCATGAACATTTTTTATATATAACCATTATGATAGATCGCAGAAATAATTAATTTATAATTAATACTAGGTAATACTAAAAAATTATTATCCCAATTGTTCAGCATTTTTTTTGCTAACGCTACTTAAGAACTTTTGTTTTTGATTTACTTCGACAAGGTTCCATACCAATTTCGTTGCGCGCGGATTATATGTGCAAAATTGCCTGAACATCCGTTAAACTAGTATCCGGTAGAAGTTTTTGCGTGACAGTGTAACAAACACTGATGCTCACAAAGTGTTGAGATGGTAAGTTCGAAACGAAGGTGCTATTGCAAAAAAATCTTTTACATTAATGAATAACAATTGACATTATTAAAGTTATTATTAATAAAAATTAATAAAATTAATCAATGATTTTTTTTCTTCTCCACAACTGATTGTGTATGGTAGAAAAAGCGGCCAAGTGCGAGTCGGACTCGCCCATGAAGGGTTCCGCAAGCAGCAAGTAACATAATATAAAAGTTCTTGAAGTTCGTTGTAACTTTTATCGAGGGAAATTGCGGTTTACGATTTATGACGTACTAGCTATTACCCGCGGCTTCGCCCGCGTATTCAAAGGGAAGTAACAATGAGTTTTTTAACATGCGTGATTTATTTCTGTTACTTTATGAATTATTATTATTTTATGTTATAAGGATATGGAAGTATAGAAGTATGGACAAATACGCATCATAATGGATCTTTCCATGTAAATGAGTTATTTACTGCAGTAAAAAGTAGCCTACGTTACTCTCCAGCCTCCTACCTGTCTCCACACAAAAAATCATACCATAACATCGCTCCGTTACGACGTGAAAGACGGACAAACAAGCAAACAAACACACTTTCGTATTTATAATATTAGTATGGATTTTTATTAGTGATGGGCCGACTATGGGTTTTGCCGATCAGCCGACTAGCCGACTAGTCGGCAAAAAAATTGCCGACTATTCGGCCGACTAGTCGGCAATGCCGATCATCCTTACTTCGATCAGATTTTTACTCTTTACCACCATAATTCATCCTATTGTGCGAGATAACGGTAGAAATGTTTCAAAAGCTATCGATGACTCCTGTTTTAAAGTAGCACCCTGTTTTATACATACACTAGCTGTTGCCCGCAGCTTCGCATACGGAAATTGTTTTACCTTATTTGTACCTCTTGCAGAAGGAAATTAAAAAAACGGTGAGTTTATATTGAAGTACTTATATTTAGTAATTTATATACTGAAACCCACGATTAAATCACAAAGGATTCCTCCAGGAACGGGTTTTGATAAATAAGCCATATTCACATTAATTTGTATTTTTTTTCTATTGTTTTCAAAATTTTGAACAACTGAAAAATATGTGTTCCATAAATTTAAGCAAGGAACATTTGTTACTTTGAAGCAAATCGGTTGATGTTTTAAAACTATTCCATACAAACTTTCATCACGTTTTAATTTTAATTTACCGGGATAAAAAGTATCTTAAAATATGACCCGGAGTATTAGTAACAACTTTACCAATTTTCATCGAAATCCGTTCAAGGGTTTTCATGTGATGCCCGGACAGACAAACAGACAGACAGACAGACAATAATTCTGAAAAGTATATTTTTGTGCTCTACCACGTTATTGAATTGCCCCCTAATCAAAATTTAAAAAAAAAATCTCTAATTTGGTTTGTTGGTTGCTAACTAAAGAAAACTAGCCAAGTCAAATGTAAAGCTTGAATTACATTTTCTTGTGACTAAAATTTTAGGCTTTTCTACACAGAAATTGGCACCCATTTAGATCTCAATTCTTTTTTTTTTTGAAATTGACTCTCACTTTACATTTATGTTTTTGACGGGATTTTACAAACGCCATCAAACTCAATCCGGAACTCCGGAACTAAATATCTACCAACTAACAAATTATCGATCTTCCCATGGGGATGTTTTACCGCGATAAAAAGTAGTCTACGTTACTCTCCACCCTCCTCACTATCTCCACACACAAAAACCATACCATATAACAGCTTCGTTGCGACGTGAAAGACGGACAAACAAACAAACACACTTTCACATTTATAATATTAGTATGGAGTATGGATAGATTGGAATTATCGATCAAAGAGGCGTTGAAGCACAATCAAGGCGCATTGTCACTCACTTCAAATTTTTTTTTTAGTTATTAACTGATTTATAGTATAGATTGGAATTATCGACCAAAGAGGCGTTGAAGCAAAATCAAGGCGCATTGTCACTCACCTCAATATTTTTTTTTGTTATTATCTGATTTATTAAAATAATAAATCTAGTTAACTATGTTGATTTTATAATTTTGGAGTTTTCTTTAACTTTATTTTTAGTAGCGAAAATAAATGCCGACTATTCGGCCTTTTTTGCCGACTATTCGGCGAATAGTCGGCGACTAGAAAACATGCCGAATAGTCGGTTTTCCCGACTAGTCGGTTGTAGTCGGCCCATCACTAATTTTTATTAATTATTATGTTATTATATCTGGGAAAGAGTCATGCATTTTAAACAAATCATTGTTAATTCCCTTTGAACACTAGGGCGAAGCCGCGGGTAATAGCTAGTACGCATCATAATGGATCTTTCATAGGAATGAGTTGTTTTACTGCGGTAAAAAGTAGCCTACGTTACTCTCCAGCCTCCTACCTATTTCCGGACAAAAAAATCTTACCATAACATCGCACCGTTACGACGTGAAAGACGGACAAACAAACAAACAAACAAACACACTTTCGCATTTATAATATTAGTATGGATTAAAAAAAACTACTTACTAGATCTCGTTCAAACCAATTTTCGTTGGAAGTTTGCATGGTAATGTACATCATATATTTTTTTTAGTTTTATCATTCTCTTATTTTAGAAGTTACGGGGGGGGGGGGCACACATTTTACCACTTTGGAAGTGTCTCTCGCGCAAACTATTCAGTTTAGAAAAAAATAATATTAGAAACCTCAATATCATTTTTGAAGACCTATTCATAGATACCCCACATATTCATAGATAGATTTTTGATGAAAAAAAAATTTTTGAGTTTCAGTTCTAAGTATGGGGAACCCCCAAAATTTATTGTTTTTTTTCTATTTTTGTGTGAAAATCTTAATGCAGTTCACAGAGTTCATCTACTTACCAAGTTTCAATGTTATAGCTCTTATAGTTTCGGAAAAAAGTGGCTGTGACATACGGACGGACAGACAGACAGACAGACAGACAGACATGACGAATCCATAAGGGTTCCGTTTTTTGCCATTCGGCTACGGAACCCTAAAAATGAGTGCTAGTACCCCAGCAGACAGTACCTATCAAACGTTACCCGCCTAACACTAAATTTTTATTGAATATAGTGTGCTATTTACCAATGCCTGCTCAACAATGTTATCAAATCTAATACACGCTAATTATTTACTTTAATAAAATCCAACAATTTATTAATACAAACGGATAAACACCGTTTGTTTGCATGAGTTTGTTTTTTCATTGATATCAAAATTAATGCATTCATGTTTTGTTACATTAGGTAAGTTAAAATAGAGTTGACAAATTGTATGTGTACAAGTAATCAGCCTCGCTTCAATATAATAATTGCTTCAATATACGAATACAACTACAAGATATAATATTATAATAAACTCGATTTATTTTTCTCCATGGGGTTCGCCTGGATAGCTACCACCCTTGAGCATCAGTCAGCCGCCAAACGACTCGTCGTGTTCCGGCTGGGGGCTTGAGAGCGAATTCTTTGTTTCTTTTTCTTCTCTCTTTCTTGGCCGGCAACGCATCAGTGATGCCTTTGGTGTTGCTGATGTCCATGGGCGTTGATAGCCACTTACCATCAGGTGGATCGCCAGCTCATTTGCCGGCTATATTCATAAAAAAATATTTTGTATTACCAAGAAATAACAATGCATCACTGAAATTGCATCCAAATCAATTAAACCGTTAAAAAGACTGAGAAAACCAAATTATTGAATTTCATCCGGTAGTGCCTTTTTTCAAAACGTTTTATTTCTATTAGTATTGAATATATTTCTATTATTATTTAAAACTAGCTGCCCGGACAGACTTCGTTCCGTCAAAAGTTTTTTTAAATAAAACCTTCCGTGTGCCTTAAGGAACATTGTAAGCTATCCTATCTTTCAAGTTGGATAAAACTGCACACGGTGTGAAAATTTGATTAAAATCGATTAAGTAGTTTAGGAGTCTATCGCGGACAAACAACGTGACACGTAATTTATATATATTAAGAAGATAAGATAAGATGTACCTACTATTATGTAGTCTGCGAAACGAGGGGTCCCGGGTTCGATTCCCGGCCGGGGCAGATATTTATGTGACGGATAAATATTTGTACTCGGGTCATGAGTGTTATTGTGATGTGATATATGTGTCGTCCATGCCACCCGCGACACAGGTAAAAACTAGTGATGGGCCGACTATGGGTTTTGCCGATCAGCCGACTAGCCGACTATTCGGTGAGAAAATTGCCGACTAATCGGCCGACTAGTCGGCAATGCCGATCAATCTTATTTTGGTCAAATATTTATGAAAATAAAAGGAATCGATTGCTTCCTGATAAACCTAAAAGTCTGACGTTTCTCCACCATAAATTGCTTTAGCTTGATTGAATACTATTTGATAAAATTTTACTGAAAATATGACTAAATACAAATAAAAGTATTATTGCCACATGTTAGTGATGCAACGAATTTTCACATAATTTTTGACATTCGTATTCGCAAAAATCATAGAAACGAAAAAAAAATTGTATAAAGAAAAATAATTATTTATAACAATCGGGGAACGTACAAATAAAATAAAAAACTTGAGAGGTGTCAGGGACACCTGGATGGAACGAAGTTCCTTGCAGTGAGTACTAGGATGGCAAAAACATGCAAGCGAGTGTGCCAAAACAAATCTGGGGTATTAAATACCAATAGGGTAGCAATTGCTACTAGGTGAACGAAGCCGATGAGAAATTTAATACCTTAGATTTGTTTTGGCACACTTGCTGCATGTTTTTGCTATCCTAGTACTGACTGCAAGAAACGAAAATATCTGGCTTGCTTTCTATGTAAAAAAAACTACGACGGCAAAAAGCGTCATTACAACTTTTCGTCCCAAAATTTTCCGCCTAGCCCCCTTTCGCAACGCGCGATAAGGAACTTCGTTCCAAAATATAAACGCGATTAATTGATTACCTACCTTCTTTTTAAGTCTGTTGAAAACAAGTTTTCAACAATATAGGTAATAATAACTGAGTTTTTTATGGAGAAATATTAGTTTGTTGGCGCCATTGGGCTTTTTTGAACCAAATCTTTGAAGCTCAACATTTGCATTCGTGAATGTGACAAATCCAACATCCGTTATACCTATTACTACTACATAATAAAATATTTATTTTCATTATAATCGGATTTATTAAAATAAATCTCATTATGCTGATTTTGTTATTTTCTTCATTTCTTTTATTTTTTGTAGCGAAAATTAATGCCGACTATTCGGCGATTTTTGCCGACTAATTGCCGACTAATCGCCGACTATAAAACATGCCGAATAGTCGGTTTTCCCGACTAGTCGGCGTGTAGTCGGCCCATCTCTAGTAAAAACCTATTGCGGGGGTATGAGTGTGTAAACTTTTATTTATTTATTTACTATTATGTCTTCTGTTCTGTTGTATTACTAAGGAATAACAATACATCAGTCAGTAAAACCACATCCAAATCAGTTAAACCTTTGTGAGAAAAACAAAAACCTCCGGTCGTGCCTTTTTTCAAAGTGTTGAATTTTCCTTTTTATTTAATAATTTAAAGATTGTAGTACCTATTTACATTCATGCAAACATAACATTCGAAGAACTACGAGTATATCGATGGATAAAACTATCGCAAGAGTAATTCGGTACCCAAGTGAGTCATCTAAAAACAATCGATGATTCACAAACCTCAGTACCGTATCAATTAACTAAAGATAATGATCAATCAAATAAAGATGATGACCAGTGAACATTTAAATTGATCAAGCCTAAACAGATAATTGGCAACATAGATTTGCATAAACAAATCACACTAACATCCTCTCGCATCAAACACATATAGGTACCTGTTCCGCTCCGCCAAGTGAAAATACATAATTCATGAAGAACGCCATCTCCTTTGTTAATCATAAAATTTGCATAAACATCCATCATCGGTTTTTATATAAACCAAACGATTTATTAATCCCAATATACCAACAATAATATATAATATGCAATGGCCTATAAAATATGAGTAAACAAGAGGTCAGAAGCAATGGCACGCCGTTATCAGAATTGACTTTAGTTTGCTATAGAAATTGTATCGGAAAGACGTCCCAGGCTTTGCCAATATTTATCTAGAAGTTAATTGTGATTGTGCTAAATAAGTTGTTCGGACCATGAGCGCGACAGCTATACATAAGCCGATTATAGAGAAGCTTTTTGGGTAAATCTTTATCTTTAACATAAACTTATAATTAAAATAAATAATAATAATTAAATATTTATTTATGTTATTTTCTATTAATAGTAATAGTAGATAAGGTAATATTTTTAATAACTTCAGTATAATCAATGCGTCTGAGGAATATTGTCATACGCATCAAAACTTTACTGTAAATGTATGAATTTTTTGTTGAGGTTGTGAAAATATTTTTTTAAAAACATAAAGACAGACAAAAAAATTGTTCGTCTATAAAAGCAGTACCTAATATACACTTGTTGGGACCACCCTTTGAGCGTTTGAGCTTGACTTTTAACAATAAAATTATTTCGAAATATATTTATTTTAGTGTAGCCATAAAGTAAGTATTAGTAAGTGTAGCTAATAAATTAAATGAGGTACTATAATGAAATTACAAATAATAGTGTTTTGTATTATGTGATTTGTGTGTGTGTATGTGTGTATGTGTGAGTGTATGTGCGTGCGAGTGCATGCGCGTGCGTGCGTATGCGTGTGTATGTGAGTGTCGGCAGACTGACAAGACACTTTGAAAAAACTTGACATTTATTCATAACTTAACATTTATTTATTGAGTAGTGTATTCGAACAAAGATTTTAGTAGGTCTCTGTGTTACGTACTCAATATTTTTTTGCTTTATAACTAGGTACTGCATGCTTCGATAGCTTAAGGGATTAGTAATTAATTATTATTTTTTTTAGCTTTAATAAAATAATAAACTTACTGATAATGAAATAATAAATAAATTACATATATCTTCTTAATATATATAAATTACGTGTCACGTTGTTTGTCCGCGATGGACTCCTAAACTACTTATCCGATTTTAATCAAATTTGCACACCGTGTGCAGTTTGATCCAACTTGAAAGATAGGATAGCTTACATCTCAAAAAAAAACTTAACAGAACGAAGTCTGCCCGGGCAGCTAGTCTTAATATATATAAATTACGTGTCACGTTGTTTGTCCGCGATGGACTCCTAAACTACTGAACCGATTTTAATCAATTTTGCACACCGTGTGCAGTTTGATCCAACTTGAAAGATAGGATAGCTTACATCTCAAAATAATAAAAAAAACTTTTGACAGAACGAAGTCTGTCCGGGCAGCTAGTAATAAATAAATTATTTGCGATACAGCACCGAGCATTGCAGTACAAAACCTGTAAAGATACAAATTGTAACATCAACGCACTCTCTCATTGAGAGCGTTGTTATAATGTTTTTTCTTCAGACGAGTCTCACTTATTGCCAAAACTAATTTTTGTTTACTATTAAATCTTCAAACTAACTTAAGTCAATACTTCAATAAAAAGTAGTGGTCAGATTGCTTACAAAAAAATGTTCAAAAAATCTGACTTTATATAAATGCGCATGTTGAATTGGTACTAAAGCTGGAGACTGACTTGTACAGTCACCTGCAGAGAATAGTAACCCATCTGTTTACAATGCAACAGGCAACGGAAACGTTGCTGTGTTCGTATATTTATAAACAGATTAACCAATCAAAGTAGAAAAGTAACCACTTTTCTCTGCAGGTGACTTTACCTAACGTTAGTTCCGGCGCGTGCTCCACTGGATTGTGGGCTTTCCGTTTTTACGCGAATTCCCTTTGAGTGTTACATGACGAGTCAGTGCAGGTCACGTCATCGCGAGAGCAAGTCTGCCATTCTGAGTAAAAATTGAGCATACTTGAGCCAAGAGCTCGAATGATACACTACAAACACACGCTACAAGTCAGTCAGTGTCGCCGTATTGTAACAAGATCGCATCGCCCTCGAATGGTACATTACAAACCAACGGTCAGTCAGTCTCCACCTTAAAGTAAAGCTCAAACTTGAATTTGTTTACTACGTTACAAGGGAATGATCCCTGTAAGAGAATTTACTATAGATCAGAGCAGCCTGTTCGATGGTCCTTACGTATAATGGTGGAGCAGTTAACTTTATTCATCTGGGTTAATTCACCAGTGTCTTAAGTCTACTTTTAAGAGAATTTTTTCACCTGAAAATATTCTTCTGCTACCCTTTTAAAATCAACCGTGTATTTAACTAATTTCGGTTGCAATTGGAAATCCAGCTTAAAGCTGTTTGTCTGGCCTCTTCAATAAAATTATTTATAGGGCTTTGGCCATAAGGAAATCTATGAGACCGCGAGTTCGGATCGGGTTATAATATTTTTAATTGGTCAATTATTCATACTGCGGAATTATGTTTTTTTTTTGGCATTTGTTAGACCAGTGTTTTTAAGGAAAATGCGCAAATCAACATAAATTTGAACCTCAATTTATTTTATTTTTTTCTCATCGTTACCCATGCTTGCTTTTCAAGACAGCTTTACATTTATGTCGATCAAATTGATTTAAATCTGATATTAATCAATATGACCTTACGTTTCCGAAATATTCGGCTTTAAAGTGCAATGCCATCTCCCCTGCCAGCTAAATGGTAGGTGTTGGACATGTAAAAAATCTCAACAGTAGCTTATACGATGAATTTTAAAGGAAAAATAAAACGGCTATGTTAGCATATTAAGTAGCTAATGAGAAATAGTCGATAAACTTACTACTTCGGAACTCTACATTTCGCGTGGCCTGACACGCACTTGCCCGGTTTTATTAACCGACTTCAAAAAAGGAGGAGGTATTCAATTCAACTGTATATTTTTTTTAAATGTTTGTTACCTCAGAACTTTCGACTGGGTGACCGATTTTGATGATTCTTTTTTTAATCGAAAACTGGTGCTTGTCATGTGGCCCTACTTAAAGAGCTAGATCTGATGTGTGGTTTTTGAGTTATTTTGAAGTTGGTTATTTTTTTCTTGGTAAAATTCAGATTATATAGTAGGTATAGGTTTTTATTGCATCGGCTTCAGCACAATGGTTAGTTGCATTGCTTCTTCCTTCAATAGACCTTCCATTAACTTAAACGGCCCTTCTATCATTTTAGGCTTACTTTTAGCATTGGTCTTATCAAAGAAATTTACAAACTCAGGCACGTGCCTCGTCACGTGATACAAACACTGGAGACGATTTTATCATCGATGATCTTTTAAGTTTATTTCAACTTTCCGCTATGAATATTGCAGAAGTGATAACAATTGGCAAACAAGAAATAGGCATAATTTACTTGCGTGTTCGTATTGCCTTCCTAATTCGTGTTTTTCGCGCATTTTTGAGATGTTGCCGATGAGAAATCTATGGGCACTTGATTAGAAACAATGCGCTTGTGCATAGCAATGTTTGTATTGATATATTTTACAATGTTCAGAAGGTAGGCACTTGAATACCCATTCGAGATGTCTTTTTACACAATTTGCACTGCAAAGCAGCAATAGTAGAGGAGGATGCCGCGTGGAAAGCTGTGGTCTCCTGCGAAACCGTAATGGTAAAAACAGCGATCGCAGGGTGGGATCGGGAGAGGGCCGGTCTTGCTGGCGAGGGTAGGGACAGTAACAGTGAGTCCCTCGGTCCGTCATCCACAGTCCCAATCAAACCCAAGGTAGGGGAAGCCTGATAGCTCACGGATAGATGACATAGACAGTAAGGGGTGGGCGCCGGTTATTGAGATTTCGGAGCCATCATATGCGCTGGATGACCAGGGTTTTAAGTTTAGTGCTAAGCAAGGCTTACCTTGAGCAAACGTCTACCTATTTGTGGGTTATTAATACATGATCAAGTTTACTTGTTTGCAGCAGACTTAATGCAGCATCCAGTTTGCATTTGATAGCTATATAGCCAAATAGTCATACAACGTTGAGTTGTTGCATCAAGTCTGCTGCAAAAACAAGCAAGTTAACTTGATATGGCCAGCTTTACACAATAAAATTATGGAAATCGTAACCTTATATTGGGAGACTTATGTGTTTTGTTTTTTTTTTCAATAAAATCAGGAAGTATTATTACTTCCTTTATATACTTCTAGAGTCGATATTCGAAGATAGTTTTGCATTTGATTTTAGCAACAATCAATTAATTTGGGTAATAACGTCGAAGGAAATAGGACTAAATAGGAAATGCATGGTCACTAAATTAGTGTAAGTTCCGTTTTTAGAAGGTTTCGCAATACTTTTGTGGAATAGATACAATAAGCTGTGTCTGTGCTACCTAATTCAATAAAAATAGCCATAAAATATCATTGTCGACCACAATATGTCTGTTTTTCTACGAAATATAAATTACACATGAATTATAATGAACTTAGTGAGTTAATTAAAATGCGTATTAAACTTGGTATATATTACTTTGTTTGTACGTAAGCTGAATTTATTATTATGTTAATATGCGAACGGAAATCTTTAACTTCTTTAAAAAAAATACAAATTACTAGCAGAGGAAGTTGTCTTGGGCTCTGTGACGGAAAAGACGTAGGTACAATACAAAATACCCTCTGCGCTGTAGAACCTGGAGAGCGATAGGTCTCGGGTTCGAATCCCCGTCGAGGTCTGCTTTACCATTTAGCTATGTCTTTGTCATTCGCACACAAAGAATACTAGTGTCGAAGTGTCTGTATTTAAGCGTTGATATACTTTACATTATAATATATTCTAAATCACTGCGAATAATTTTAATCTAACAAGGAGACAGCAAGGGTGTGGGGTACTCAAATCGAACTGTGGTTCCGCGGTTATGTAGTAGGTATTCGGTAAGTGTATCCATATCCTAAAACTCGAAATGTAGCTTACGTTTGCTTTTGCAAACAGACAAATACTTGAGGCAGTATGCGCCCCGACAAGGTAATGCACAATACAGTGCGGTATATGAATGTGCTTAAACCATGCGTTTAATGTTTAAAGAGTTATAAATTATTGAATTCGCGGTTCACTACTGTATAAAAGTAAAGTCAAGGAAATTATTTATAACGAGTTATTCAATTTTAAATTTTAATTTTCTTTTTTCATAATTTAGGAATTTTTTTTTCTCGGCAATGACCAAGTAGTGCGCTCTACGGTTTGAGGATATGGATACACTTACTGAGTACTACATACACGCGGAACCACAGTTCGATTTGAGAACCCCACACCCTTGCTGTCTCCAAATATATAAATGACAATACATTAACCATATAAATTAATTTGTTACAGATTTGGAGCTGCAAGTGTTGAAATAAGTGCTGGAACAGTTTCGTTTAAAAACAATTTAATTAATATAAAAACAATAACATAATCATTAATAATAAACTTATAAACACCAAGTGCCTAAAGAAAAATCATATAATATATAATAATAAATATATTATTATATACTTAATTGTATCATTCATAATAATAAAAATATAAGTAACTTAAACTTATCTCAAAAACTATAAATATTGTAAAAATATTGTTTTTATTTTTTGTAACATACATATTAGTTTTTATATGTATATGTATAATATTGTAATCCATTAAATTTTTATTGCAAAATTGCTAGGGTTTACACCGACGGCAGCAGTTCTTCATCATGATGCTAACTTTTAACCGTGAGTATCTATTATTTAGTCTTACTTTACATAATTACATTACAACGTATATTTATTTGCTATTAGAAGCGTAAAGGTCTTATTAATGTTTAAGCAAATTAATAGTCTTGTTATGTAATTTATTTGATTGTTACACAAGGTGTCCGATTTTTCGCTAGCTTGTTCTTGTTTCATACTCATTAGGTATTCTTTTACCTTAATTTACTGTCATAAAGAGATCTATTTTAATATTTACAGATAACAATATTTTACACATAAACCTAAATGGCTTATGACCGTGTCTCTTTTTAGGAATAGGGTTTGCTTCTTCGCAGAATTTTTTTATTAGTTCAGACGTAAAAAAGAGAATTGGGAATAATTAAAGTCTACGACATCAATTTTTTTATATCTACCTACATAAATCAAATTCATGACTTACGACATTTCAATATGGTGATCTTGAATGGCAACGGTAACTATTTTCCTTCAGTGGAAGTATGTGTTTTTGTCATTTTAAAAAATACAATTAGGTACTGTCAATTAAATCTAAACCTTATAGTAAAGGTAAAAAAGGTACCCAGTGTAAACTATGAGAGTCTAATAAAACTAGGTACAGTCACCTGCAGAAAAAAGTAACCCATCTGTTTATTACAGTTTTAAACAGATGGGTTACTTTTTGTATTGTATATTTTTGTATATTTGGTTTGTATATTTATACACAGATGGTTTACCTACTTTTCTGTGCAGGTGACTGTACATATTACAATATTAGTGCCCACGATTTTGTCCGCATTTTCCGGAATAATATCCGATAAGTTATCTATACGAGTACGTACTAATATTATAAAGAGAAAAGATTTGATTGTTTGTTTGCATTGAATAGGCTCCGAAACTACTGAACCGATTTGAAAAATTCTTTCACTGTCGGGAAGCTACACTATCCCCGGGTGACATAGGCTATATTATATTTTCAAAAAAATTAGGGATCCTTAATAAAACTCCAATAATGTAACCCAAGATGTAAAAAAATAAGAAATCCGAAGCAAAGTGAGGTCAGTTACTCGTTTTAAATAATTGGTCTACCTGTGTGCTAAAAATGAAAAACCTATTTAGTAATTTTTGCATGACAGAGTAACAAACATCTATAGATACAAACTTTCACATTTATAATATTACTAGCTTTTGTCTGTATCACTATTAATTTCAAAGATATCAATTATATTATAGTTCAAAAAACTCAAAACAGCACGCCGAAATATGACATTACTGTATTGTTACCGGCCCTTGACCTCTGAGCAAATTTTCAGGCTGATCAGATATCTTGAAATTGGTGAAAATTACGTTGAAAGATTCCGTAACATACGTATGTACATACATTAAGTACATTCAGGGCAAGCTAATAAAAGCGTGATTAATAAATAACACTTCACTCAGGTCTCAGCCCCACAATAGGATTCCGTGTCGTGGGTGGCATGGACAACACACAAAGCCTCGAATTACAGTTCTCGAGTTTTGTATGGTTTTTAGGGGCTATTACGAACAACAATCTATATACATAAAACACAACATGTGTGTGGGGATGCCTCAAACTGGTTTCATTTGAAAGGCAATTAAGCGCAGATGATTTGAGACCACTAAAACAATTATTTTTTTGTATCACACGCCGGGTATCCACTGGTACGCCATAGAACTAAGTTATAGGATGATGTTTCTCGAAGCTCATGAAGGACAAATTACCAGTTTTTTATAATATGAATGGATTATATTGCCTTTTTTAATTCCGGAAGATATTTTTTGTCATGACAATAAAAATCACCTGTTATGACATTATTTCGCGATGTGGTTAAAGGTTAAGGTTTTAGGAGTGGCCCGAGTGACCCGACCACATGCGGATGGTATCATCTCACACTCAGGAGATTATGAACAATTTAATGATGTAGGAAGCTTAACTAGGTACCTTTATTTTATTACCAAAGCTGTGAAGAGGTAAAATAAAATAATTATTCATTTACCTATCAGCCGAAGCAATAGCGGTTAGGTATTAGTTCAGAATAAGAAAAGCAAGACTATGTAGTCGAATTATGACTTCGACTATATGAGATTGATAAAAGGCGACCTTATCGACATCATACAGGCGACCTTTGTATCTATCTTTTTTATGTAACTAACCGACAATACGCAGCAGAGTCACCTGATGGTAAGTGGTCACCGTCGCCCATGGACATTAGAGACAGAGATAAGAAAGAAGGATAGAACTGACTCTGGAGCAAAATCTATCTATCCGCCTTTTCAAAGTCCACTACTAGACGTAGGCTTCCCTCGTCGAGCCCTCTGAATCCAGTTTCCCGTTGTCTTCATTCGTCTAACCGAGTATTTCGTATAAAGAGCAAAAACCAAAAAACCTCAAAATTTTACTTAAACCTTAAAGATATTATTTGCAACTTTAAAAAGTTGTAACAAATATGCGCATATTTTGGTGGAAATTTACTGTAGGAAAACCACCATGTCCGGGTGTAGACTCATTTTATAATTAAAACGGTTGGGAATGACTCGTTTCTTGCGGTTAATATAAAATTTTTCCAATGATGTCAAAGCAATCTCTCAATAACACAATCATAAATAAATAATAATAAAAATAGTAGGAGAGTAAGGACTCTCCTACTGCTGAATAAAAAACTAACCTTTTCCCAGGGTTTTCACGTGATCAAATACTTACGTCACACAAAGTTATGACGTGAACGAACAGAGCATGCGTCGGCCTTTTTAACTTGTTTTATTAATTTATCCGAAACAAATATCTTAATGAATAATTTATAAAGCGTAATAATCTATCGACCGATTCGAATAAAAAAATTGATTTATATTAATATAGGCAATATAAATCAAAACAAGTAATTCCCGTGTCATCTGTCTTTCTCTTTCTTATTAAATAAGAGAGAGAGAGAGGAAAACTATGAGACATTATAACGATCTTGATCATGAATGAATTCACCGGACAGGTTTTTGTATGTATCAAATGCGCTGCAATAAAAATAAAGTGATTTAATATTTTTATTGTTTGAAATTTGGCCTCTGTTAAGATTAAGCTCCTCAGAGTTTCATTAAATAAAACTATAGGCTCAAGCCTGTGTGGAAAAGTTCATTTCAGGATAATGTAAAGTAATAAAAATAATCCATCTCGTTTATAGTAGTTGAGTCATTTTAATAAGAAACATTATGATACTTTGAATGGTAACCGCCATTGCGTCGCTTCAGAAAATCAATACTTAGAAGCAATGGCGTACCACACCAAAACCCCTAAGGTGGCCCCATATCCAAATTTAGCGGTTATAGGCCGCTGGCAAGCTTTTTTGGAAGTTTTAGTGTGGGCCCCTAAACGCTGGGGGCCCCGTATAATTGATACGGCTGAGATACGTCTGATACGGCGGTAGCTACGCCCCTTCTTAGAAGACTACTAGAAAAATATTTAAACGGTAACCGTGCCATACATCAGTAAAACGTATCTAAAATAGCGGGATCGGATCAACTTATATGTACAGACATCAAAATAGTTATTACACTTTTATTGCATTAACGGAAAGTTGCCTCCCATGCATGTACCATAATAAAACTATTAAAATTAAGATACAGAAGTTACGCCCCAACTCAGAGTCACTAACAGTTACTTAAATCGCTCCTTAGTACAGAATATGTATAGTGATTCTATACTAAGGAAAGGAAGTGACTCTGAGTTGGTGCGTTAGACTGACGCCGTCAGTGACCTGTAAAGTGTAAACCGATTTATTTTTTAGCAAGTAGCATCACGAATCAGGAGAGAATTTCAGTTATTGACTAGGTACAGTCACCTGCAGAGAAAAGCAACCCATCTGTTATTGTGTTTATAAACAGATGGGTTACTTTTCTCTGCAGGTGACTGTACTAGTGTTACCCCGACGTGTGCTACTCGTACTACGCAAAAAATGTAAAAAGTCGAAAATCGAAAATGTGCCTAGTGTACATATATATATGTACTTAAGATTTAGGGATCAATTGATCACCCCAAAAATTAGTTACATAATTATATAATAGTAATGCATTGATTCTGACGTTGTTCGTTGTTCTTCGCATTAATAATGCCTTTCAAATTAAACCAGTTAAGGCCACATCGGTTGGATGGTTAAAGAGCCTATAAAGGACATCCGTACTAAAATTTTTTGTGTTTTATATATGGTCGTTGCGACCTTAGGATCTCTTATGTATAAAAATCAGCTTTTTGAGGCAATCGATAAAAATTGATAGTTTTGTTCAGCAAGCACATAGGTGATTTGAATAAATTACGATAGAAACGTCGTACACACATGACAGTTTTTGAATTCTATAGTGCTTCAAAATGTAGAATCATTTGACGTAAAAAAGTGATTTTGCCAAAAGTGGCACATAACACATATGAGGTCTTAAAGTCGCAACGACGATTATAGATTGCCTGTTATTAAGTAGATACTATTATTTCTTCTGTGTTATTTACCTTATAGTTTGCCCGGCAGTTGACCACTAAGCTTATAATCATAATCGTAATCATTTATTTGCTATAAATGTGGTAGTACAATGGTGGTATTTTAATACAATATGGTTTTCACACATTTAGCTTGTCCAAGCATGCAAATATTTAAAGTATTATAATTTATTTTTATTTTTTAGCTTCGACTAACACTAGTATTAAGTATTTCAATATTACTAACCCATTATGGATGAATACTCCGAAAAAAAATTATTATTATTATAATTGTTACATTTTATTCTAATAATAAGTTAAATAAAATTTTAATTAATGTCAATAGGTGTAATAAATGTCAAATTATAAATTCATTAAATAGTGATGTCAATCTGTTATTAATAAAATAAAATAAAAATGCTTAAATCATAATAATACGTATTAAAAATTATCAATGCGGATCTACCTTTAAGTGTTTGTTTTCAACAACATTAGACCAAAGTCAATTAAAATTACATTAAGAAACATAAATTTTAACAAATCAATTAAAATTACATTAAAGTATCAGTTTATACGTCAATCAAACGGTTTTTGTTCGTGCGTTTGTCCCAGTTGGAAAGGTAGTGGTTTATTTGAGCCTAATGATTACACCGTCAGAGAACGATAGTGGACCTACAAAAACTGGGAGCAGTTAGCCTGATCAAGGAAGTACTGCTGCTTATCTAATAATTGTAAATCAATTGACTAAAAACGTTGATTGGCACGTGAGGGTATTAAAGAATAGAATAGAATAGAATTTATTTCTTCAAGTTAACACTGCAGTACAAAAAGGCAATATAATATCTTACACTAAACTTATAAAAAGAATGTTAAATATGTAGCAGTAAGAACTTGACGAAATGGGGCCACACTCAGCACTGGCCGCAGCAAGCCACGACCGCTGATTTTCAGGGCGACCCTAATTCGTGTAGTTTGATTAATGACATTAAACGCCAAAAAAAGAAAACTAATATAATACGTAAATCCTGCGAATATAGAAAACATAGAAACATAACTCCTAGTAAAAACAGATAATTTTTCGGTACGTCGGCAACTAGAATGAAATGTCGGGAAAAATCGGTAATGATCGATTTGTATAGCGCTTGCCCGCTCTCCGACCAACGAAAGGTCACAGGAGGATGATGTTATGCGAAATGAAGAACAGCAAATAATTATCATTTAGAATTTGGATTTTTTTTATTAAAGATTTATAATATCATGAAACGGTATTGTTTTAGTAATCGCAATCAAAACATATTTATGATTATTTTCAATTCCTCAAGGTTAAGGTTGGGTCTTACAAATAAAAATATTTTAAAAACCGAACTGAAAACCACAAAATAATAATAATATTGTTTATACCAAAGATGTACGAGTATGAACCATAGACAGGCTTTTCTGAATTAAAAGTGCGCCATAGCGCGGGGATGTGTCTGCAGTAATAAATAAATAAATAATAAATGGTAAGGTGCCGTTAAAATATAACATCCATATTTAATGGCGTTTCTAATATATGGACTACGAGTCTGTCACCAAGTGTTACACAAAAATTAGATCTAATATATAAAATTCTCGTGTCACGCTTTTTTGAAGTTGAACTCCTCTGAAACGGCTTGACCGATTTTCGTGAATCTTAGTGTGAATATCGGCTAGGGTGGAGAATCAGACAAAATCTTTTTTTCATCCCCCTACCCCTTAAAATTTTTTTGGCAGAACAACGTTTGCTCGGTCAGCTAGTAATAATATAAAAATATAATAGGTAGGCCGATTTCTAAACTGAAAAAATAATTAAGTATTGCTTGTTATACACTTAATAATATCAATTCAGGCTGCCTTTCATTTCTTTGTGTCTATACTTGAGGGCCTGCATACACGTATTATTTTTCAATATTGAAGTCTGTTTACCTATAATATTCTATTATTATTTAATTTCTCCGTGTAATCGTTACGGGACCATCTTCGAGCTTTATTGAAACTAACGCACAACAAACACTACAGATACCTATAAAATTTGAAGATATCCCTCGATTTCCGATTTCAGACTCATAGAAGTCATCATTACCTAAATGTATGGAGCATAATTATTGAGAGTTTAATTGATTTGTTTGATGTTTAGGGTCCCAGTTACATTCCTGTCTTTCTAACCGAACTGCCTTTGTCTATTCTAGCCTGCGCTTTGTTTTCTTTGACGTGATAACGTCTATTAAAACGATGAACGCCGGGCGCACGCACGAATAAACATGACTCATTGTCCCGTTCCGCGCGAGCGAGAGCGCGGAACAAGCGATAGAGAGGCACGATCGGCTACGATCGACCGAAGCGCTCAATTTTATGTATAAAAGTATGCAATCATTTCATCAATGTTGTGTCATGACGTTGTCACGTTAAACTACCGTCCGTAAACCGACTTTACAGACAACCATTTTTTGGGAACCTATAACCAGACGATTATACACCATGCTGAACAGTTTTGAATGTATGATTTTTTATCACAATCAAACAATTACACTATTCAATGTATGTAGCATTATTACAATTATTATAAGTGTTACGTACGGACAAACCAACTGGACATTTGCATATACATATATAAAGTAAAGAGCTGATTCCGTAAAACTCCGTAAGTAGTAAGTAGGTACACTAAACTTAACATAACTTGAATAACTATTTTTACAGACAATGATGCCTCCATAACGCATACGCCATTCATTACGTTCGAACAGAAATGAACGATATTCATTGCGTTTTATTATAACTAAAACATATTTTGTAAGCAACTATCAAGCAATGTATAGGGAAACATGACGGCTGTCAATATTTGTCATTATTTAAATAAAATAATAAAAATCCACGTAATTAGGACAAAATTTATTTGTGAAATGTGATTCTAGTGTTCTTTTGATGAACACCTACACGATTAATACACCATTTCACTTCATACTTCGGCATTTTCGTAGTAAATATCTATAAATGTTGAATGTTTGTTACTACTTCTCTGTGACACGACCAAACAGAGACTGACAGCTCGTCTGGTGTAATTTTTAGGCTCCGCCTACTTTGGTGTACTTTTACGTTGGGTCATTTTCTAGCGTAAGTTAGGTTTCTATGTTTTATATATTCGCAGCGTAAATCTAAATAGACATAAAAATCTAAATAACTAATAACGGAACCTATCAAATTACGTGATACAAGCCAAATACCTCTCCACTATTACTACCTCTCTTTTATTTAACCCTTATGTGAGTGACAAATAAAACACCGTTATCAGAGTGACGAGGTACCCGGGTACCTTCATACAGTTTATACGTAATGTGAACAATCAAGGGCTGGTTTAGCGTTTCACATACTTTAAAAATTATTGTTTTAGTTAAGCTTAACACTTGAAAATCTGCGGCGACCAAAGTGGAGGAGGAGTGGAGTGCGGTACATGGTTATCGGCGCGCAAGAAACACTGAATCCATTCAATGCAGTGTGCTTGATAGTGACACTTGACTGTATTTGTGACGTTTGTGTGTGAATTTATATGATAAAAATTTACTACTTTCAGATTTATTCCTTTGTATTCACCCGACTACCTATCTGTATGCCAAATTTTAACTTTCTAGGTCACCTGGAAGTTGGATATAGTTTTGATCTATAGGTCAGTCAGTGTTAAATTTCTCGATTTTTGGACGTTAATATCTAAATAACCGTTTGAGATGTGTTTATGAAATTTAGAAGACGTATGTATTTCGCAAGTCTTAATAAATAAGCCAAATTTGACAGGTTTATGTTGAATAGTTTTTGAGTTATGAGGTGGTCAAAAGTGGCTCCAAATGGTTCGTGTAATATTACACACGGTGCTGCTCGCCAATTCTGTTAGCTAGAAAATTGGCTTACACGCTACCGCGTGTTTAGATTTATTTCATTATGAATATTGGAGCAAGTACTTCTAAACAAAAGCTCAATTCATACGTAACGGGGTTTATTCCCGTCCCGTACGGGACGTGAAGTCTTAGAAACATGGTTTCATAGAAAATGTACATACGCAACGGAATCCCGTGTGGGACGGGAACGGGGCACGCACGTACATTTATGACCCGTCCCCGTCCCGTACGGGGAAAAAAGTGGAGTGGACAACATGGATAAACTGTTAGCAGAATATACCGTAAAACACAGAACGAATCGATGGCCTTTAGCATTATTTTTCAACATCATTGATATCGCAGCTTTGGCAGCATATATCATTTACTTGGAACATAACACATTAACCCACAACTTATCTCGAGTGACAGACGTGGAAAGTTTTTGAAATCATTGAGTCTACAGCTGTGTGGTAAAAATATAGAACAAAGATCAAAAAATTGCATTGTGATATCAAAGTTACATGTAAGATCTGCAATACAGGACGTGCTTGGCCAAGAACTAAGCCTTTCAATTTCTTCTGGATCTACGAATACAGCTTCTTTATGACAGACTAGAAGAGATTCCACAGGGAGTATTGCAGTCGTCGGAAGTTGCTACTTATGCAGAGAACTCAAACGCAAGCAAAGAAAGACACGAAAAGCTTGCACAAACTGCTAAAAACCAGTTTGTGTTGAACATGCAATATCTCATCCAACATGTAACACTTGCTTCCAGAGCTGGGCTAATACTGTTAGAGACCGACCGAAGGTTCGGTTTCGGTTTCGGTTTCGGCCAGTTTCGGCCAAAAAATCTAATTTCGGTTTCGGTTTCGGTTTTGGAAAAATTTGGCCGAAACTTTCGGCCAAACCGAAACTCTGTGTTCGTGAATTGTCGTGCGTCGTTCGGTTAAGTTCGTGGCTAACCCGTGGGCGCTGACATTTCAAGTGAAGTCATTGATTTAACATGTTTATTATATTTGTTCATTAATCTGAAGACGTCTGACAGGGAGCTTTGGCGCTTGATTTTAGCAGTTTTTTGCTCGATATTAATAATGGCAACAAGTAGAAAAAAAGGTTATAATATAGTGTCTATTAATGTTGTATAGATACGGAACTCATATGAGCATCGTAATGAAACTGTAACGGGAACATATTTAAGTGAAACTTTTACTAGAGGTATTAATTAGACGTAATAGATTTTATAAAAAGTAGTTTGCGTCTATTTGTCTATGCGTTTGTTCTGGCTACTCTCAGGAACGACATAACAGATTTACCTGCGGTTTTCACTCCCTTATAACTTACAATACATACATATTGTAGTAAGCTTTAGTTAACATTTAGTGGTTGGTTTATTTCAAACGGTTAACAAATAAATAAATTACGTTATGTCAATTTCGCCCATACTTACATTTATTGAGTGAGGGGTTGAGGCTTACAGAAAGGTTTACGGAAGCAAGACGAGGGCATTCACTAGTAGTATTTTCAAAAGAGACCATAGCAATTATTTTTAGAATTTTCGTCTGTTTGTATGTATGTGCGTTTGCTCAGGGTAATTTCAAAATCGGCTAAATGGATTTGCATGTGGTTTTCACTGACGTATTTTAGTAAAATGGGGCTAACATTTAAATGATCTTAAATTAAAATTTAAAAAACCCCCGACAGTTTGATATAGGTACACTAAACATAGCTAAGAACACACTCGATTAAGTCGCCTTCATGCAAAAAAAAAAACTAGATCAAAATCGGTATTCGGTTCCCCCGTTTGGGAGGTACGATGTCACAGACAGACATAAAGATACACAGATACACAGACACGTCAAACTTATAACACCCCTCTTTTTTCGTCGGGGGTTAAAAACAGCGTTCATCCATAGGTCTACATTTTTTCGAATTTTGTCGTTTACGTATTAAGATAAGTTTACCGAACCGCAGTTAATACACATAAAAATGTACAAATAAAAATGTGTAAAAAACACGCTAGATTTCAGTACTTATACAGGGTGTCTGTATTATATTATATATTAGTAGTGGGTCAACGTTAGGGGACAGATAGCTTGAAGGTTGACCTACCTGATGTCAAAAAAGCGGCCAAGTGCGAGTCGGACTCGCCCATGAAGGGTTCCGTAGCAGCAAGTAATATAATATAAAAGTTCTTGTAGATCGTTGTAACTTTGATCGATGTTTTTTGCGGTTTACGATTTATGACGTATTAAAAAAAAGTACTTACTAGATCTCGTTCAAACCAATTTTCGGTGGAAGTTTGCGTGGTAATGTACATACATCATATTTTTTTTTTTGGTTTTATCATTCTCTTATTTTAGAGGTTACGGGGGGGGGGGGACGGGACACATTTTACCACTTTGGAAGTGTCTCTCGCGCAAACTAGAACTTAGAAAACTTAGAAAAAAATGATATTAGAAACCTTAATATCATTTTTAAAAAGACCTATCCATAGATATCCCACACGTATGAGTTTGATGAAAAAAAAATTGAGTTTCAGTTCTTAGTACGGGGAACCCCCAAAATTTATTGTTTTTTTTTTCTATTTTTGTGTGAAAATCTTAATGCGGTTCACAGAATACATCTACTCACCAAGTTTCAACAGTATAGTTCTTATAGTTTCGGAAAAAAGTGGCTGTGACATACGGACGGACAGACAAACAGACATGACGAATCCATAAGGGTTCCGTTTTTTGCCATTTGGCTACGGAATCCTAAAAATGACCTTTATAAAATTTAAAAAAATTCGGCTCCTTTAACCTTCTTTTTTCTGTTGAGTCCACGAATGAGCAACTCAAAAAAATACCCTAATGGTGTAGCCAAACGAGCGTATTTTTTAAACTGTGCGCCGCATAAAATAGCGTAAATCGTAAAATTGCGTAAAATACAAATTCCAAAGAATTGAATTAGAACTTTTGTATGAAACCGGCTCATTTCACGTGACTCACAGCACCAAAAATACGCTCGTATAGCCTCACCCTAAGTTTCGGTTTCGGTTTCGGCCGAAACTGGACCTAAGGCCGAAGGTTCGGTTTCGGTTTCGGTTTCGGCTGAAAAACCAGTTTCGGTCGGACTCTAAATACTGTATAAGCAAAGAATTTGTAATTTTTATTTATATAAAACATTGTAATAAATGTTTATTATTTCATTATTGTACGAAATTATAAATACTTTGCTCATAGTCGTAATAAACACAAAGAGGTACCCAGGTACCTTGTCACTCTATTGTGAGGTTAAAATATGTTTTAATTTCCACAAAACATTATAAATAGTTGACTGGGTCAAAACATTAAAAAATACATAATTCATAAAAAGTTAAGAGCTCTCAGAAAATCACAGCTACCTACAGGGCGTAAAACATACTTTTCTTTAAATTTGAAAATGCTAAAGGTACCCGGGTACCTCGTCACTCACATAAGGGTTAACTCAAACCAACGCCCAACTCCCAACTCCAATTATATTACATAATTTTATGATATTTAACGTTTCTTTCGCCCCCATTTTCAACCATGGTTTTCAAAAGTCGAAAAAGCAATAAAATACACTCCAGCTATTAGTTGGTCCACGGGCAATCATTTTTTCCCCGAGACCAATTAGTTGGTCCACAGGCACTTTTTTGCCCGTAGACCAACCGGTTGGTCTGCGCAGTTGGTCCAATACACGGAAAAGTTAGTTAAAAAGTACCCCATCTTGCTTAGTATCGCATCGGTGATGCCTTCGATGTTTATTAGATACCTATGTTCCGACGGTATTGACCACTGACCCATCCTTTTGCAACTATGTTTTATACCTATATTTATCTGAAATTAATTTCCAATCTACGTTACTGGATATATGAGTAGGACGCTCTCTATCATATATTATTATAGAAAATGCATCGGAACGTAAATTGATACCGTAATCCACCGTAGTTTCTAGTAAGATAGTACTTGTTAATGTATTCTGATTGTAATATAAGGTTTCATCTGGTGCAATTACCCTAATTACTGTATTAGTCATCATCACCAATAACATCTCACGAGGTTCGAATCTTCCACGATGTGAATGGTGGAACTAAGTTTGGTAAAGAACTATTACGCACTATCATTGCAGCGATTATTGTGTTAAATCAAAAGCAGCTATTAAGTTAGTATTAGTCTACTTAGAAGCGCTCATAGCCCGGCGGCTTGCGTCGATCCTATGTGATCGACAAAGTTAAGCAACAGCGGGCGCGGTCGGTAGTTGGATGGGTGACCGCTAGTGGCAAAAATTTCTTGAGCGTTTCCGTGCTTCGGAGGGCACGTAAAGCCGTCGGTCCCGGTTGTTATCATAAGATAACAGTCGTTAAGCCATGTCGGAGGCCCTCGGGCGGTTTGAAAACTTCCGACACTTGGGTTGGCCACTAACCCCTCCACCAATCCGCACTGGAGCAGCGTGGTGGAGTATGCTCTAGGCCTCCTCAACAGGAGAGACCCGTGCCCAGTAGTGGGCCATTAATGGGTTGAAGCCAGTCTACTTTGCAACAATGATTGATGGTACTGTATTTCGCCCCGAAACACGTGTTGGTGGTGGTATGTATGTTAGTGTATACTTTTAATTATTGTAGTGCATATTTCTGATGTTTCTGTTGTCACGCATGCCTTAAGTATATACCATCATACATATTAACCGCGGATTGTTGCAAAGTAGTCTAATAACAATGGATATCCGCATAGTAACGCCTGATACTATTAACTATATCAAAAGCAGCTTATAAAATAAATCATTATCATATCATATCTCTTATCTTTCATATCATCTGTAACACAATCCATCCATCTTTTCTTTGGTCGTCCACTCCCCTTCGTCTATCCATCAAAAATAAATAATAATTTGAAAAATATCGTCTAAACATATTTTCGAAAACACGTTTTGGGGCAAAGCATACGCAATAAAACCACACATTAATCTTGTAATGTGGAACGTAAACCTTGTCTGGTTAGAATCAGTGATGGTTTTTTCTCAAATTCCGTTACCTCCATAATTTTGTTATTCTCGCTCTGGCCGCCACAACCTACTTTATCACAGACAGATTGTTCAGCCATAAGTTTATTCGTTAGTTAATTTTGTCCCTAAATCTGATTGGAGTTTACCAAGGTGCAGTATTGAGACCTCTTAGTCATAAGACTGTATTTAGATTGAAATTCAAAATAATTTATTCATATGGGAATTGCTGATATAATTTTATTATGCGTGTCTATTTAATCTACCACCATTTTGGAAAGGTCAAATCTAAAAATATAATGTAGTTAATTTAATAAAACTTAAATTTTTGGTTGTTATGATCTTACCATAATTACCTATCATTATTTGGTTATTATGATTTTACCACCTTCATAAATAGTGGGTCTTGGATCCACTATTCGCGAAAGACCCAGTATACCTATTGCACCATTAGGTGACTCGTCTGTTTGTTTGTACACTATTATCTTAAAAAAAATAAGACGCGTATAAGCGTAATATAAGAAACGATAGAGACAAGTGACATTTTACTACGGAGGCGAGCGGCATAAGTGTCATTCATGATATCCGAAGACTACGTCATTTAAAAATTTCCAAAAAAAAAATACTTTCGAACACATTTTAGCGTTAAAGTGTATTTTTTTGAGCTGTCAGTCGAAAAATTAATTAGGTACGTGCATTCAGTTTCTTTTATGTAGGTCCTGTTTATATCTCACGAAGACGCGAAATGAGTTTGGACTTTAGGCGCTCCACCCACTGCACCGCGCCCCGTCGCGCCATTTGGCGTGGCTCCAAATGACATATGTCAAAATGGCGCGATTGGACATATAGATTTTTATATCACGCCATCAGTTTTTCACATTCACGATCAAATTTTGGCTGCATATCACGCCATTTGACGCGATGGACTGACCGTGAGTGGCCACCAGTCACTAGCCACTTAACAGAATTTAAGGTGTATTATATTGTAACTCCAATCAGATTTTACCAAGGGACTCAACAAATTAATAACGAGTCAAATATTTTTTCGAACGTACGGTTGTTTTGGCCAAGCCTTTACAACTAAGTTTAATTTTTAGACAGTAGAATATTAAAACGACAGAAAAAGTTTAATTTTTAATTGAAATCCAAGAGTGACGTTATAGTACTTAAAGATAATTAATTTAAATGCATGATGTAAGCTTTTTATATCAACGTATATAAAAAAAGTGCATACAGGGTTCATATTATATTCAAACCCAAGTACCTAAGCCATAGTGACATTATAATAAAACAATATTATCAGTAAAAATGTTCAAAAATCCATCGACCTATGTATTATTTATTGAGAATTTTTGAATATTATTTGTTGAGATATGACACTAAAAATATGGAGATTTTAGGGTCTCATTTCGTCATTTAAACTGTAATTTGGTATCTATGGGTTAATATATTTATCAAGCAGACAAAACGGTAAAACAAAAAAGAAATGATACAATTTATAAACACGTCAATCATTTTTGGGGATTCCCGAAGTGAATAAGTTATGCTGAGAGAAGGTTATACACTGTCTGTAGTAAGAATATAAGAAATATGATACGATAGTCACCTAGTCATACACACATAGACATCTATGTGTGTGTCACTGTTGTTATTGCACTTGAACAACACTACGTCATAAACACGAGGTAGTTATTAATTCAATCAATGAATCAGCGATTAAGTTTCTACCGTAGTACATGATCTAAATAAATTATAGAAGAGACGGTGCTTGAACGAATAAGGAACATTTTGAGTGCATGATTTACATAATAATTAATTTCAGATAACTTGGATCCGTTAATTCAAAGTGAGATAATAATTATTTACATTAAATACATGTCGAACAATTATAAACTAAAATAATAAACAAACAAAATAATTATTACAAATAATAATTGATTACTTGGAATTTGATATACTTAAATATTGAAATAAAACAAAAATAAAAACATGTCATTATCAAGAAACAATCCATCGACAAAAAATGACACATGACATTGACATTAAGACATGCATTAAGTAGACAAAAATACATCAGACAAATATTATAACAACAATAAATGATGCTTTATTTAAAGATTGAGACCACGGCATGCATCGTGGAACCGTGAAAACGCTCATGTATACAACGTTGATATATAAAATAATATTAAAACAAGTTAATAGTTTCAAAAACTAAATACAGGTTTTATAGTGTCACTAAAGAAAAAAATGGGACTGTGATGTTAACCATTAAGGAGTTCCTTCGGCTGGAGCCAAACCTGCGTACAGCATCAGGTCATGCTTATCACAAAAATGCATTGTCAAC
The DNA here is from genome assembly GCA_911387775.1 of Thymelicus sylvestris. NCBI lineage: Eukaryota > Metazoa > Arthropoda > Insecta > Lepidoptera > Hesperiidae > Thymelicus > Thymelicus sylvestris. Next base: position 4,140,002 of record OU426903.1, read on the forward strand.
AGATATATAGCAAAATGTAAAATTCAACTCCTTATGATTAGTGGAAGTAGGTCTAATAGGACTTGCAAAATTTGAACCAAATAAATAGGGCAAGCTAAACCGTTTTAAAATGCAGGACACGATTTTAAAGAAGATTTTTAAAATTAACTATCAAACCTCCAATTTAAATTATTATTATTATTCCGGTTTACTTTTATTTCAAAAGCGCGGTAATCTAGTATTTCAACAGATATTAAATCCTTCCCACTATGAATCATCGGGATGAACGTAGCCCAGCGCAATTAACAAGTCTGACGATATTTTCCCATGTCCTATTAATTTTAAAACATACGTCATCGAAGTCTTAACTTAATACTTATTAATTCAAAGTAACTCGATTATTAGTTTCCCTTGAAGTCTATGAACGTCAATAGTTAATTTATACGGAATAATTAAACGACTTTATACAACTTTGTATCCGATAAAGGTCAATGTTCATTTATATAAGTATTTTGTCCGGTATTCAATCCTGTTTCCTTTGTCAATAAAACAAATAACAAATGTAATAAAGAAAGTTCAATTACAAAGACACTTTTGATATAGTCCGCAATTTTTTAACCCCCGAAGCAAATGAAAAAATAAATAATAGTTGAAAAAACTAAAAAACATGCTTTTATAGAAAATTCAACTAAAAAATAGAAAATAAGTTTGAATTAGGGATCGTGTAATTGTAATTAATAAACAAAATGATATGTGAATGTACAAAGTGTTGACGTTTTGCTAATAATTAAAAATATGGACTTAAAAATTTCGTGACGGCTTGTTTCGTGACGTCACAGTGGGTTTCGAGAAAAGAGACTAATAGCGTCAAGTGAGAGCGTGATGTTGAGTGTGTGTGTGTGTGTACTTGTGCCTAGACACTATTGGATCACTTATCACTACAGGAGACATCCTGATAAAAGCGTAGGATGCATAGTGTCAATAAGTAGCAGGATTATCATTTTGATAATATCTTAAAAAGCATCCCACGGTTTTTTTTACAATTACACGATTCTTAATTCAAATGTATTTTCTATAAAAGCATGTGTTTTAGTTTTTTTAACTATTATTTATTTAAGTTGCACTGTGATCAAAATAAAATTTGCAACGAAAATATTGCTATTTGCATTACAATATTTCATGTATTTTTAAATAGCTTCAGATATTTTTTTATCAAACAAGACCGGAAATTGATAATAAACACTACAAAAATATGAAATAAATCTTGATTGATAAATGTTTACATCTGTTTCATGGTCTGTTTAGGTATATTTTTTTTACAAATATCAATCTTCTATACACAAATATCATTTTTTTCTTATATTTTAATTTTAAGTTGTATAGTGTTTATATTAAACACATTCAGTGTGTCAGTGTTAGTTATTTATGTCAATATAAGTAAATAAGTAATAAAATAAATGGTAGTCAGCTTTATTAACACTAATAATATTATTAGTTCAATCAGTTAATTCAATTAGTTACAGTTACATCGTATCGTGGCCATGTTAGTCCGTTATCGGATGGACAGTGCATAGGATTCCTAATATTGATACCGTTAGTATGACATAGACGGGTTGGAATCGTAACTTCCATCTCAGTGAACGTAATTTGGCGTCAAAAAAGTTAAAAAAACCGGTGACTGATCTTAAATTAGACCTGGAAAATTTTCGACTGACTACTTATAATTATGTAAGGTACCCAGAAATAAGTCTCAAGTCTCGACCATTTCGTTCTACGTTCTAATGAGGTCATTAAAATGCAGTATTTTTTTAATTAATTAATTTTATTACAATTTAAAAAAAATTACTATTATATATAAGAAGAATAAGAATAAGAATATCTTATAATATCTAATAAGAAGAAAAAATACAAGTTTATGTTTACATTAAAAACAATTATACATAATATACAAATACAAGTATTTGTTTTTAATATATGTATTTGTTTTTAATATATTTATTTGTTTTTAATATATTTCTTAAAAACAAATTGTATATTCGCTGGAAAAAATAACACGACATTAAAACTACGGACAAAGTATTAGGCCCTACTTAATTATTAGAATCTCCGTCCATTAATTATGTCAGGCGTTTTTAGCTATTTTCAGACCCGCCCTGCCCTTCTCCCTGCTGAGATGTCGTGAGTTTTGGTTCAACCCCCTCCCCCATCCCCCTAATCTCACGTAATTTTTAAAAATATTTGTTCCTTGAGTCCATAAGCCCTAGACTGGGTAAAAAAAATTATATGTGTTTTTTTATTATATTTTCATTTTGTGCACTTTGTTTTAGATTTGCAAAGTCGTATTACGGTATTATTGATATTTTATAGTAAATTTTAGTGAAGAAACAAGTATGATTTAATACTATTTTCTCGCTATTTTAATCTGTTTCTTGCAAAAACAAAATAACGTGAGATTTGCCGAGATCCCCCGCACCCCAACATAAGATTTGATGAGATGTGGCTTGACACCCTCCTCCCCTGGACGCCTCCTAATATAATAAACGCTTACACAAATAATCAAATAAAATTAGTGTTTATAATATTTGTATAATGTATGAAATATATTTAGGTACCTGTTGTGATATACCGATTGATAAAACAAGCTATAATTTTATTGATTACACTACTTTATTGTTACAAGCAACCTCTTAAACATTGTAACAAGGTAATAAACAATAATGTTATTCTATGTGTCCGTAGCGTAATTAACACATATAAAAACATAATCTTTTTTTACAAACTAGGTTATTTTAAGACGTAGATAGGTATCCATATAAAAATACGTGACGGATCTAAAAATACGTGCCGCCTCTAATAATAAGTACATGACAATTGCAAAAAACCTTAAATAAAAAAACACCTGAAAATATTATTTCCATTCATCAAAACATGGTTTAATTTACTTTAATCGATATGGCCATAATCTGTGATTTAAACTAGTAGCCGGTTTGACCCTACGCACACATTGATGCGTGAGGTACGCGTCCGTGTGCGTTGCAAAATTTTATATAAGCGTAAGAAAATGAGCAGGTCTCATTAGATTGGCCGAGGTCTGAGACAGACTGATGCAGCTTATTGTACTTAATTCGTGTCGTGTGACGTTAGCTGTACGTGAAAACGCGCGTGATTTGAAATGTGAATGTGTCATATTGTTTTAAAATAATAAAACAATCAAAGATAACTTTCTTACAGACGTGTCTAATTGTGATCTCGTATGGATTATTATATAATTAAAAATTGTGTTCATTGATTCATCTACATTATAGAATTTTAAAATAATCTAATATAAGACTGGATTTTTTTTATTTTTGTGACGTTATTTTATTACTATTTGGGTTAGTCGGAGTGACTATGAAACTAGTGTAATTAAAAACATATAATCGTTAAATCGTTGCTAGAAACATCATATCGTCTTTGACGAGGCTGAAGAAAAGTTGTGATTGTGACAGGACATGTTAAAAAAATGAAGGACTTCGCGCAAATTTGGAGTCGTGTGACAGGGCGGCAATACTCGAATGTCAATTCGGGAGAGCGGGAATTACGGGATCTGTCTAATAACAGATTAAAAAGGGGTGATATAGACACATCGACTTTTGAAGCGAATCTTTCAGAGTGTGAAGGACTTAATAACAAATTTACGGACGATATTGACTTTAATGAGCGTAAAGATGCGATCATCAATCGTTTGTTCGAGAGGCGGAGAAAAGGACAAGTTGCTAGGCAGCCAAAAAGTAAGTAATGTTTGATTATAAATTAAATTTTTGCCATTATTATGTTACTGTTAAGCAGCACTTAAATACTTAAGGAAAATAAGGTCTGCGTTCATAACAAAAATTATTTTCGTTTCTTCGTTCGTTTTTTAAGACCATAGACTTCTTATTGTAGGTTTTCCTGTAATAAATAAGTAAAAAAGAACTATTCTCTGTATTTTTTCAAAATTCTAGCGTCAGTAGTTTTGGAGATAAGGGGGAATGGTCAATTTTTTGCTTTAATTTTCGTCCTTTCTTGAATAATTTTAAAAATAAGTATCCATTGTAGAACTATAACAAAAATATATTTGAGATCCTTACAACAAGCCCTTTCATTTGACATACAGTACAATACGATTTGCAAAACAGTTTTTGTTTAATTTTGATTTCTTTACAAACAAAATCAGTTGTTTACTTTATACCTACCTTCATCTTTGGGTCACAAAAAAAGTACATGAGTATCAAATTTGGTCCAAACTCATTTGGTCCAGTAGTTTCAGAGTAAATTGGCTGTTAACGGCGGTCGCCCAGACGCACGAGTGATCCTATATGGGTTCCGTTTTTTCGTACGGACCCCTAAAAATATTTGAGGAGTCTTCATGCAAAATAAAAATAATAATAAAATACGCGTTTAAAATCTAAACATATTGACTTTGTTTTCACACTTTAAATGAGGACCTGAATAATATATACCTGCATTAAAACAATATTATCATAATTGTAATTAATAGCTATCAATACTGACTGTTAAGATCAACAATACATAAATTGCGATGCTATAATCGCCATGATTTATATTACATTACATTACATGCTAGTTCAATTACGTATTCCATAGACAAATAATTATTATTACAAATAATAAATAGGTATTTGTTATTAATAATAGAAGACTGGTATAATAACACACCGAAAACATTTTTTTGTCTTGGTATAAAGAGAATACGAAATATTTGCTCAGGAAAGCAAAATAATATAAAAAACAGCTCAAATTACCAACATTTTTCACATGTTACTTGCATAGTGTTGTACAAAAAAGTAGTGCAGGTGAACTAAATTCCGGGAGGATTTACGTGGAAGAAAAATGTTTTCTTTATCCAGAATTAAAATAATAATGAATATTGTAAATCTTTATTACGTTGAACAAAGCTTTATTATGTGTGTATTATTATTTTTCGGTAGTTATTTTTTTGATATATATTTTTTGTCGTTTAAATATAAAAGTCAGACATTTATGCTGTCTTACTTTGCAAATCCGACTACCACGAAAAAATGTTTTCATTTTTCGGGTTACTATATGTATAGCCTATAACACTCGCAGATAATGTGGCTTTCTATTGTTAAAATAATTTTCAAAATCGGTTAGGTAGATCCAGAGATCACAAACTACCTCTTTGTAATATTAAAAGTACCTATAGATGAAATTACTGAAACTCAATACTACCACATTCAGCGTGGTTTTCGTGTTATTTCTAGTAAAAACGGGTCAAAGTTTAACCGGTCCAAATAATATGTCGTTCTGTAAACAAACATTAGATATGTTTAATTTAATTGACATTCTTATTATTCTAATAATGTTATTATTATTGTAATATGTTATTAATGTTTTCCTAGTTCACGACTTCATAATTATATCCATGTCTAATTTGGTCTGTGAAAAATCCGGAACAATCTGTGTTTAATCACGTGAAATTTTAATTATTTACTGAGATACAAATAATGATATTATACGTACAAAAAGAAGTAGATTCGCCAAGTGCGCATAAATCAGAAGTGAAATTGTATAATATACAACTCATATTTTAATAAAAGTTTTAATACTTTTGAAAGTAGGTACATTTAAATTTACTAATAATTAAATATATTTTTAAATATAATATAGCCTATGCCTATGAGAAAAATCACCCTTATCCTTCAATTATAACGTTAAAAAAGCCAAGTACACATTTTATACGTAGTATCACGAGTTAAGTCGCAGAAGTAAAATGGGCTCCATCTCGTGAGGGTTAAAAGGTAATGCCATAATGAAATTAACAATACCGTAATAATAATAATTATATAATAATTGATCATACACGTGGTAAAATTAGCTTTTTGTAACAAATAGCCTTAGTTGCATAACATTATTTGTAATAATATCATAATAATTGTTTATTGTTTGTATTATTTTTTAACCTCATTAAAGTGTCAAGAATATACTGATTTAATTATTACTCTAATACTACTTAATATTTATTTTATAAACATTTTTCGTTTTACTAATAATATGACTGTATAGAATTTAACGAGTCTTTGTGACAAAATTTCGCAATAGTTATTTACAAGCAAGATTTACAATTGGACATAAAGTTTAAGGTAGGCACATCCAACTACATAGTATAAGTTTAAGTTGCAATATTGGCTAAGTCCTAAAGTTAGTCTAAGAGACGTCCTATGCAAACTTCCAATAGTTTATGTTACCTTGAAAAATGGAATCCAATTGCAGATTAAGAGGTTTTCTTGTGAGAGTGAGTTTGTTTGCTTACATCTGCAGCCAAGTTCAAACATGTGTATATAAACGTTTACACATATATGCTTATGTTAATTCGTTTGTAGTAGAATTAACACACGATCAGCATGTTATTTTAGAATTTAGATGTTTGTTTATCATAAACTATCCATTAACAAACTATTAATTGAATTATCACTAAGTAGGTAACGCAAACGTTTCCAAGTTTTATGCGTTGATGCATTCAACAATAAGACGTCAATAGTGAATACTGACCTATCTTCTTTATATATAAAACACAAATATGTTTGTACGGATGTCCTTTACAGACTTTGAAATCATCCAACCGATATGCCCCAAATTGGTTTCATTTGAAAGGCAATTCATTTGAAGATGGTTTGAAACCATTAAAACAATGCATTAGGCACATTTTTGACTTTCGACTTTTCCCGTACAAATTGTTAGCGTAGTAGTGTTACTACGCTACGCTACGTTATTTGTACGGGCGTGTGTACGCCGGGTATCCTAGTGGGCTATAGAAACGATCTATTCAAGCGAAAGTATGTCTAGCATCAACATGGATGTATTTATCAATAACCATTGATTTCAAATGGAAGGATAGACCCGTAGCAACATATTCTACAATATTTTTTTAAAGTTCATAAACGACTTATTAATTTTAATACAGAAACGAATTATATGTCGGAAGTACCACAACATGTAATAAATTGTCAATCAATTACAGAAAATATGTTATTCATACAAGCAAAATGTAGCACCATCTTTCTCTCTCCCTTACGAATACGAGAGACAGCATTGCCGCGTTAAATAATAATTATCTATGTTCAGCATTGGTCCAATAATTAGAACAATTTCATTGCATCATTGGCAAAGCGCATTGTCCCTGTACGCAGTAATGTAAGTCAATGCATGGACTCTTTACCGATAGATAAAACTTAGAGATATACGTTGGCTTCTGAACTTGTGATGAAGATGAATAATTATGATGAAGGAATCATTCAAGTTACTGACAGTATGATTACTAACAAACGCACCAATACATTAACCGAAGTCACGTTAATAATTGCTTACTAATGTCATTGATCAACGCACAACAGCTGATAACAAAATTAAATCGTGTCATTGCACCAAGAACTACGTATTAAAATTTTCCGCTATAACTGGATTAAGTCAATATTGCTATTCATAGGCTAACCATCTAAGATGTCACGAATAGGGACATGATTATCAATTATTATGAATTATATTTTTGTGGACTTTGATCTAAAGTGATTTTTATTGATTTAATAACACATGAAATATCCGCTGTATGTAAAGTGGTTCTAATCCAAGGGCATAAACAGTCTGAAATAGAACTTCGAGAGTAGATATACATATGCATGACAGAATAGGTAATATCGCTTTTGAGTAACTTTATTTTCTCAAAAATCTACTCGAGCGTAGCCGCGAGCGTGAGCTAGTAATTTTGTGACTTTACCATCAGTCATTTTCAGCTTATACTTGTAACGGTTTGTTGTAAACTCGTCACAAAGTAAATACGTCACGAAAAAAAGTACAACCTGGGAAAATCGAACGGATGGAAATCCTATTGATTTATTAAGTTAGTAATTTGTATGGACCTATGGAAAAAAGTTAAATGGCTTAAACTTAAACAAAGATCTATAACCTCAAAATTTATGTGAAAAATTCAAATAACCAAGTTTTTGGTTTTTTATTTTTATCTTTTATAAAAAAAATCATACGAAATTTGGTGAAAACTTACTATATATTTTTTGATTTAAAATATTTCTTTTTTCACCTTATTTTGACTTAATAAGCAACGAAAAAGCAACCTAATTTTCAATCGAAAATTCTCACGTCAAAATACCTACTTTTTTAAAAAAGTCGGTGGGCCTTTTGTTTGTTGTAATCTCTATTTTTTAATGGTATATAAAAAAACTATACACTACTATGATAAATGTTCTCCGAAAACGCAATGCTATTTAACTTTTTTCCATAGGACCTGTAGTTTTGCCGGAAATTGAGATAAACCGTTTTTTACCCTTAAACCCCCCCTCCCCTCCACTTCCCGACCTCAGATCGCCCGTAAATTATTTTTCCTTTAATTTTCATTACATTCTCTTCCTTTTGCAATGGGTTTCATCCTAATATAATTTTTTTTCGTTTCAAAAATTATCGGCACTAGTCTATAAGTAGTTAATGAGTAATTCGATAAACCTTACTACTTCGGAATCCTACTTTGCGCGTGGCTTGACAAGCTCTTACCCGGTTTTTATTTCGATATTTTTATCTGAACTTCCTTAACTGTGTCCGTCATTTTATTATTATCAATGTCAATATTATTTTTGCAACCTTCTCGAAATATCTCTCTAATAACGTGGTGATCAAGCTTGTTTCCACTGAGCGATACGGTGCGGTAATGTGATATGTATTATGCATATTTTTATCTACAATTCCATAACTATGTCCTGCTTTTTATTATAATGTTATTTTTATTATTATTTTTTAATTTATAATGTTCTCGTAACATCTCTGTGGTAATTAGGTGAACAATCTTGTTTCCACTTCATAAGACGGTGCAATAATGTGTAATCAAAATGCTTATTTCAATTATTTCTTCCTGTTTATTATTAATTAATTAGAGCAGAAAATATGAAGTATTGGCGTAATTTTTCACATTGCAACCTTCTTGGAATGTGCCTTTTAATTAGAGGTGAATTACCGTATCGGAGTAAACATGATGATTTTCTGTAAGTGTAGTAAACGCAGCGAAAAAACTACTATAATAATATCATCCATTGTATTAAATTCGTCTGATAGTAAGAACTCCTCTTAAAATAATATATAATACCTGAGAGTAGCTACCAAATAATATAAATAATAGTATTAATAGTAGTATTAATAACTACATACTTAGAAGTAGTAGCTATAGTTATAACAGAAAATACTGACCTACTGAGTCCTTTTGTTCTATACTTAACTTACTCTTACTTGTGATATGACGGTCATAAATAAAACGTACAGTGGAAACAAGCTATTCAGGCTTGTTAAGTTATAATAAAATTATCCATCAGCAACAACAAAACTAGGAGTGACTCTATTCTATAAAATAATAAAACAGGTTAGGTATATTATATACCATCAATAATTATAATACAGAAAGGCTATAAAAATAATATTTCCATATTTCTATTCTGTTTCTATCACAGCTGTAAAATGTAATAGCAGCATGTCAATGTAGCTGTATAATGGAATGAGAAATTTTGATGTCTCCATTACAATGTTAGTTATTTCTGATATAAATGACATTCACAGCGAATAACATGACGTATGGTATGATTATGATCCATAGAATGATCACACCAAAGCCATCACCAATGCGATGTCAGCGAAGAAAGGGATTTGTACAAGGATTAATCCTATCTAAAGATAGAATACTTAGAAACAAATCTTCATTATTTCTGGCTCTCTGCAACTTCGACCAGACTGTGTGTTTGTATGAGTGTTTGTATGTGTGTCTGCGTGTGTATTTTATACACTTTGCAGATTAAAACCCAATGCATACGTAACGGGTATTTTCCCGTCCCGTACGGGCCACGTTCCGTACGGGATTACGCTGCGTATGCACTATCGTATACATTTTCTATAAAACGATGTTTCCAAAACTTCACGTCCCGACCCGTACGGGAAAAAACCCGTGACGTATCCATTGGGCTTGAGAAGCGATGTTTATTATTCCTACTCAGGCACGTGAGTTACATATGGAGGCAACTAATTTGCAAATAAATGTCCATTTGAAAGGATTTGGGCCAGCCTCTTTTATCGATTATGAATATAATTTGCATAATGTCGTTTAAATCTGGTATTTGCATATATTTTTGCTTGATCAAGCTGACGTAAATATTTCTTAATTATTTATAGATTTAGAACTGAATTTTTTGTTGTTTCGTCTCCAGCTCGCAGTATTTGTGTCGGGTTGGTACTATAATCGTAATAGCCAATAATCCTAATCACGCAAGTTACTAAGAGATAATAATAGCTTTGTGGGCTAAACGTTGTTCCAAGTGGGTTCGAATCCTGCTGAATATAATACTGAATACGGCTGCACATGTCCTCCGCACCGGGCTTTCATATATGTTCATACAAATGCGGCGCATTCGGCCCGTACGGTGCGGACATATGTGCGTTCTGCATTAATCTTCAAAGTTGTGTTGCATGTGTGAGATCTATAAACCATGCTTAGGCATTGTCCAGACGTATATTATCCGAACAAAAATAATGGTTCTAAACCAACCTTTACATTAGCATTATTATATGACTTTTTAATTCTTTATTATTATCAAAAATCCGAACAAAGATAATGGTTCTAAATCAATCTTAACGTTAGCCGTTTTGACTTTTAAATATCGTACTAACGAAATGTTAGTAATCTAGAACATTTGACGATTTTGCGAAGTCCAGTGAGCTTCTAGCGCCTCTGCACACGGCGTATTTTTACGGCGCCGAAAACTCGATATTACGAGAAAACCCCTAGTCCGTCTCGTCATTTGCAGCGCGGAAAACGTTGATTCCGCGCGTCGCGTCGAATGCGTTTCAAAATTACACCGTCTGCAAAGACTAAACTTAATCTGAGGCTTTACTAAACTCACCGTCAATATTCTTTGTTCTCCCACTGCCCTAAGGTTAGTCAATTCTCTGCCAGTCGGCAGAGAATGCTTTTAGCATTAAGTCCGCCTTTTGTATCCTTTATGTTTTAGGGTGCAATAAAGAATAAATATATAAATAAATAAATATTCCAACCATGACCTTGTTGCTTGACTTGAATCCAAAGCCATTTAACATTATTTTTAATACATAATATTCACCAAACGAGCAATCACACCGCGAAAGAAATGCGGAATAATGTTGGAACGTAAATTAAATTATTTTATTACAAATCAGGAAGTTAAAATCTGTAGGCCAACCACATTTCTAAATACATAACGAGACAATCTTCAGATATTATAGTAAACTTACGAACTTTAAGTAGGCGTGTGTCAGGGTGTCAAATAAAACACTGGATTCTATAGACAAAAATAATTTCAAGTATCAATTTTATTACTCTGATAGTTTTAAATTGTAAATTGAATTGAAAACGTTTAAGAAGTAACCATCTTCAATTTACCGAATCGCGCATAATTTCAGCCCACTTGACAGTTTTTTAATTCGCATTGTGTTCAATTGTAGACATAAGTATTGGATATTAATTTTAACTTCATACCTCTACGCCTTCTTGAGAAAAGGGTTGATACTTGATAGACACACAGATGGACAATAAACTGATCCTTTAAGGGAACCCTAAAATTTCATTACATTTTTTTTTAACATTAATCAATAAATAACAGTCACAATCATTAATTTGACTTAGTTAACCTAGATTAACTTACTTAGACCTACTAGACTAACTTAGTCAGATCTAGGTCAGATTTAACTTTTAAAGCGGGACAAATCTTGGGGGAATAATCCCGCAAACACGCATCACGGGATAAATTACTTAGTCCCATTATTTAGGACGTCCCGTCTAACATTGGCCGATTAGGAACCCTAGTTATAGTTGATGTCAATACTGCTGCATCGACCAATGATGATGATGATGATTATGATACCTTTTACAAAGTATTCATCCATCCAACCATCCATCTCGACCATGATCCCTTTACTTAACTGGATTGATAACTTCTGATAAGATTACACAAATCTTTGCACAAAGCACTTCAACAAAGTAACTTATTTATTACCTGTACTTACTTATAAAGTTATCAATTACACGTTATAATTTTATAGCATGTAATAATTTAAAATAATTATTATAGTATTGTACCGATTACGGTAATTATGGCAATTGTCAGTAAAACTATTGCAAAAAATATGTTTACTATTTTGCATTATAATTAATAATCAATAAATTTAGTGATTATTATTACCTAATTCCTAGTTAAGAATGACTGAAACGTTGTTCAATGTAACGTATTATTTCAGTTACAGTACTAGACATACCTACCTAATTATTTATAGATGGATTCCGTGTGGTGGAGCCCAATAATGATTTTTTTTTCATCTGTCACATAAATATCTGCCCAGGCCGGGATTCGAACCCGGGACCCCTTGCTTCGCAGGCAGGGTTGCTACCAACTAGGCTACAGGGTCGTCAATCTACATATATTCGCGAGGTATAATTTAACGAGCGGCTGACTGTACCTGCCATTTCTTGTGACAGATGTATTTCCCCAGCAAATCTTAATTAATACGTACAGAATGACTGACAGATAAGATGAAGTGCTACCGATCTAGATGAGATTAGATAATACGATCGTTAGCACTAATTACCATTCTTGCCTTAATAATTCTATTGACGTGACATAAGTAATAATTTTTTTGTCGTAAATAATTTTAATTTGCTACCTGAATACGGAAGCCAAAAGGGTTTTGATTACAGGCTGTATCTTTGTAATTTGTAGTTATGTATTTATGTTAATATTCATGATTAGAGCTAAATTGTTACTAAATTGAAAACATACTTATTCCACGTGGTTTTTGGTTTAGTCGTTGTTGCTGTGTCTGGAAAACGAAGGGAGTTTGATTCCGACTCAGGATAACACAACACGTGGTAATAGGTGATACTTAGTAAGATACTAAATAAACTAGGTAATATTCTAGGAAAGAAAGAAGCTATTATAACTACGGGTACTACTGCAAAGATTTTTTCCACCAAAAAAATTACGAATCATTCACCATATTTCAAATACACTCTGCACAGGTTTCAAGAGTTATGTATGACACCATGTAATTATTTACCCTTAATTACGGTAAATTAAAACAAGTTATTACTTAAGCGGATACCATGGCAAGTTCTACAAGCAATTTTCGACCTTAGATCTCTGGTATTAATGACTTTTTAATGAATATGATTGTCCAAGTCTTGCACTTGACCGTGGTTATCTAACTAATGTCAATATCATGGTTAATATTACTTTAATGGTCGTATTAATTTATAATCTGAATTTTACCAAAAACTGACATTGTAAAAATAACCGACTTCAAAATAACTCAAAAACTAATCGTCAGATCTAACACTTTTAAGTGGGACCACATGACAAGTAGCAGCTTTCGATTTAAAAAATCATCAAAATCGGTTCAACCAGTCGAAAGTTCTAAGGTACCACATGACAAGCAGCAGCTTTCGATTTAAAAAATCATCAAAATCAGTTCAACCAGTCGAAAGTTCTAAGGTAACAAACATAAAAAATACAGTCAAATTGAATACCTCCTCCTTTTTGAAGTTGGTTAAAAATTTAGTATTTTTACTCGTATAGTTAAAGACATTTTTTCCAGATAGTCTTCACAATTAATAGAATATGTACGGGGTACAAGATTAAGTGCAGAAAATATCGTGAGGATCGGATCTTATCAAAAAATTTTTATGTTTCTCAAGATATACTAAAAATTTGCCAATTTATAAATGAAAAAGTAGGGTTACGAAATCTTTAATAATAAAGTTAAGACCCACCCATCCTTTACCGTAAAGATAATTTATTACCTTACAACCTCAACTGCCTTTAAAGGAATAGATTGACATCTGTAGGGAGTCATACCTGAAGTATCTCAATCGTAATTTATTACTGTACGAGTTGTGTATTTGTCATATCAAATTCCAAGGTGTTTGTCTTTTGTTTCTCACTCATTAAACTTTTTTATTTACCTTCACCTTGTATCTTAAAATTTTGTGAATGTTTTCTCTACCTACTGGATCGATTCTTGTGAAGCTTTGCATGTACAGCTATTTCCCGTTACAGTACAAGATGGTTTCATTTTTATAATGATTGTCTAGCGATAGAATCATGAAATGACTGTTTATCAATAACGGTTAATTTAACTCCTACACGTTATTATAAAACACTTCGTATTCGAAATCATACTTGGTTTCGACGAGTGATAACAATCTATTTTTACTATTGAATCTATAGCCCGACCAGTGTCTCAATTTTTTATGAATTTTCCTTAATTACTTCACCACTTTAATACTATTCCCGATTCGTCCTCTCCCTTTAAGGGGATGAATTTTCAAAAATCCTTTCATAGATCTCTCCCACACTGCCACGTAAAAATAAAATCATTGATTCATATTAAAGAGAAACATCGCACTGTATAGTTGAAAAGCAGTCGGTTGTTTACTTAAATTTTAAAACAGACACCTCAATACGAGTTGCTTTATCACGATTTCATTAGCAGATGCGTGTGAAGTGTGCCATATTATTTACACCCTCATTACCTAAATCAAACTAATAAAATATGAGTACCACGTCTTGTTTATTTACTAGTTATATCGTTTATTGACCACAATATAAAAATAATAAAGGACACGGTTCAAAAAAATGTAAATATTGACATTCGAAAATTCTATCCGGTATATTATACATAGTGTCATGACTTAATTTAGTTCCTTCGTAAGAAACATAATAACAATAAGCAAAAAACAACTAGAATAATCATGTTACCCTTTACTCTTGTTATTGACTGACAAACAAAAACAATTGCCTATAAAAAATTAAAAGCACAGGCCCCAGCGCACTCGCTTTTAAATTATCTAAAAGTATTGTATGAAAAGATGTCGTATAATTTTTATTACGAAGGTTCCATTGCAGTTTTATTATTAGTATTTTAACCATTTTCCATTCGTTCACTTTTGTCCCGTATTAACACATTAACCTCAAGTTTGTTTTGGATCGCGAATTTTGACATGTTTTACGGGTAGTTGTAAAAAACGTTTTTCTGCTTTTGGTGGGTATAAATAAATAAAACTGAATGGCGATTGTTAGCTTTAAAGTGATAACTGAGAAATGTGCAACATTTGTTATTCAAGTGAGTTTGTTGTTAATTTTTTAAAGTGTTTTTCTTTAAAAACAATTCGTGTTTGGATTTTATGCCATAAAGGATCCCAGTGAGGCCTGTGGGTGTAGGTGTTTATTAATTTTTTATTCTGATGTGATGAGTTTGTGTGTGATAACAAAAAATCTTTTTTGTAATGTAACTATGGATAGAGTTATTTTTTAATTTGCAATTTAAATACAAGTGCGGTCTAGTGATTTAAATAGTGATCTCTTCATAGATAACCAAATAAAGTATGGATGTAAAATTAAAAAATAGTTACATTTGTAATAATTTGTCAGCAGCCAATGTACATTTTGTGAAAAGTACATATGGAAAACTGATGAAAATCACCACGAAAGGTAATGAAAAATAATTTTTTCTATTATTTTTTTTTCTTTTTTTTTATTGTACAAAACTAACCGCCGCGCCGTATTCAGTTCCTGTTTGGAAGCCAGTTCTTTTTTTTCACTCTCTTATTCCTTAGTCGGCAACGCATCGGTGATGCCTTAGTACTGTTGTCTATGAGCGACGCTGGCCACTTATTATCAAACGTATCGTCAGATGTCGACTGGTTATGGCTACATAAAAAAATATTATTTTAACTGGCTGGCTAGCAAGCTACCTTCTAGAATCAACCGTGACATGTTTTTGCCTGTTCCGGTTGCAGATTTGGAGAGCCGGTAATAAAACCGGTCTCACATTCTTCATGGTCAGTCGGTAATTTGATCGGTCATTCCTATGGTATATGAACTGTAGGTCCGGTGATGACCACTTACCATCGGTTAAGCTGTCTATCATAATGGTTACCATGCTGGACCGCCGTTCGAAAGGTCGATTCGAATTCCAAGCAGAAATACGAATGATGAGTTTGTATTTCTGTTTTCGGTTTATTTGTGTTCTTATTAAAGTGTGTTGTCCACGGCACCCACGACGCAGAGAAGCCTAGTTTAAGAATAGCGTGTAGCAATATCTAAACTAATATTATAAAGAGGAAAGTTTTGATTTTTGTTTGTTTAATTGTTTGAAAAACTACTGGAACGATTCCAAATATTTATTCACCAAAACGATGCTTTGTTGTTTCTGAGTGACATGGGCTATATTTTATTTAAAAATAATAGGAATTTATACGAACACCGAAGCAAAGCGAGTGCGGTTACTGATTTTAAATAAAAAGTGAAGACGTCAGTACTTAAAATAAAATCTGCAAATCATTATCGTTGTGGTCATCTTTATTAAAGTTATCTATTGATGGTTTGATTGAAGTATTGCGCTGCGTCACGTGCGGGATTTTAGTGTTTTTATCTCCAGTTTTATACAATACAATATAATTTAATGAGCAAATATCACAAGAATGTTGTAAAAAATAAATAATTGATGCATCTTTTATGGACGTCTAACGCAGAAAGATACAGCGATAAGCTCATAAGTCGGTAATGAATTCGCGCAAATTTGGTTAAAAAAAGAGGCGAAAAAATAATATAATTATTTTGTTCATTTGTTGGACTATTATTACCGTGATGAGGTTGTGTCAGTGAATTGTACATAAAAAAAAAATAAAAAATCTATCCCACATCATTTTTGGCGCACACCTTTTGAACCAAATCGAATTCCCATTCACAATTTGACATATTTCCGTTGAGGATTAGAAAAAGAATGTATAATACCTGCTTATATAATTCCACAGAAAACTTAACTACTAGATAATTAAACTACTAGATAATTTATTGTACAACTCTTCACACGCGTCCGATACAAAGAAAAACCGTGTTACATAATTATTTCTGACGAGTAACCGCCCTCGCTTTGCTTCGGTTTTCTTGTTTTTTATACCTTGGGTTACATTATTGGAGTTTTACTAAAGATCCCTAATTTTTTGAAAATATAATATAGCCTATGTTACCCGGGGATAGTGTAGCTTCCCAACAGTGAAAGAATTTTTAAAATCGGTTCAGTAGTTTCGGAGCCTTGAATAGGCAAACAATCAAATCTTTCCTCTTTATAATATTAGTACAGATTATAAAAATCTAGTTCAATTGAATACAACAATAATAAATAACGAATACGAGCTTGCTACCGCTAATAGGTAATAAATTTAAGAGTTACCTTTATAAACTACAACTTAGCTGCTGACTGTTGAGGTCTAGACGGAAACTTTCCAGACTTTGTCAAGGTTAATGGAAGATTTTAGAGCTTTTATTTCTAACGGTTGAACCCGTGCTTGAATCAGGTTGTAATATTTATTGGATTATAAAATATATTTTAATTATTATATTGGTGCTATTTAAATATATATGTTTTTAAAACAGAAAATTAAAAAACGAAATAATTTCATGTACCTATGTATAATATGATGTGTGTACGTTTTCCATGGACTCTCAAACAATTGGACGGATTTTTCGTACATTTTTCAAATTCGCCCAGCGAGTGGGTGATTTTGTGAAGTTTGGGATGGTCGGAATAATGTTTGTTTTTAGTTTAATTAAAACCGTCTATTATTATTATTAACCGTTTTATTAGTCCTGGGGGCAGCAGGAACAATTAAAGCTGTAGGTAATAGTAGAATTTCATATTACTAATATTTCCTTTTAATGATTTTAGTTTTGAGTATTTAATTGTTTGTTATTCATAGGTATTCTTTCTTCTTGAAATCCTAAGCTAAGAGGTCTTGAATTTCCTAGCTATTTTTAATTAAAATACCTATCCATATAATATGACGTATGACGATTATTATTACATAATCATTCCGACCTTAAGACATCGATTATGGCTTGTTTTTGCCAATTGTACACTAAATAACAGTTATGACGTCAATAAAAATTGTAGGGACTTTATTCCGTGTTTTTATTAGAATTTAATTATAATTTATGTAATTGATTACCTGTCAATCATCACCGGTCAACATCCTGTCAATAAATTACCCAGCAAAACGTCGATCGTCTCGAATCTTCCAGCATCCTACACTTGTATTTGGTTCAACTTACAAATTTAGTTCGTGACGTCAAAGGTTTTTGCCCGTTCCATAATTGACCCATTGTGCTGTGGGGAAACCCAACTTCAGAAAAAAGTTAAGAGCGGAAAGATACTGGTCACTCGACTTGCAATTAAAAAGCCGGTATCTAATCTGGGGGCATGGTCGTGCGGCGTGCCTCCGCCAAGATGAGCCAAACGAAGCGCACTAGTTACCTACTTTTTCTTGAAGCGCTTCGTCGTTTTTTTTTAACCTTTCTTAGGTTTGGATTATCCATACTTCCATACTAATATTATAAATGTGAAAGTGTGTTTGTTTTTATTTGTTTGTCCGTCTTTCACGTCGCAACGAAGCTGTTATATGGTATGGTTTTTGTGTGTGGAGATAGTGAGGAGGGTGGAGAGTAACGTAGGCTACTTTTTACCGTGGTAAAACATCCCCATGGGAAGATAGATGTTTTGTTACTGGCTAGATATTTAGTTCCGGA
Organism: Thymelicus sylvestris; assembly: GCA_911387775.1. Lineage (NCBI taxonomy): Eukaryota > Metazoa > Arthropoda > Insecta > Lepidoptera > Hesperiidae > Thymelicus > Thymelicus sylvestris. Next base: position 4,158,640 of record OU426903.1, read on the forward strand.
AGTTGTTAATAGATGGCGTTAGTAAAATTCATTTGCAAGTTCTGAATCACGCTATCAAATGATTTGTAAAAAATTTGTGCAAAATCGAACTCTACCGCGGGCGAAGCTGCGGGCACAAGCTAGTACCAGATAAAGAGTTAGGGCGTGTAGAGTTAGAAGCTTGGTTCTATATAGAGCCATATGGTCTTGGCATCATTTGAAGTGAAAATGTGTTTGGTGGGATTCTCTTTTACAAGACTTCCATTTGAAATGTGAATTCAAGTTCAGTTTGTTTCTCGCCGCAAAAATTTAAGATTAGGAATTTGATTGTTTTCCAATTTATGAAAAGAGTATTTTAAAAGTACCTAGTGTGTTTATTTTTAATTTCGATGTTTTCACGGCAATGGTAAATTCCGAGTGTTATTGGATTGAGTGGCTACTTCCGTTGCGTTTAATGGCTACGTTGCTAAAAAAACCTTCATTACAGGTTACTTGCAAAACTACTTATTTAATGTGCTTAATGTACGTAAATTGCTGGTAAATTCGAGAATTCGATTCAGTTTGATTTTGAGGACCAATATATAAATTAATTAAATGGGGTCATTATTGGTCGCAGTGGCCTTTAGGAACAACAACATTACTCTAAGAGGGTGATTATAATTATTATAAGTAACGAACCCACAATTTTGAATTTCAGCTACTAGTCGCCAGTATTTTACAGCTGATACAGATCATACCTATGTAGCTATATAGTTATCTGTTAGGTACTTTATGCCCTTAGTTCTCAAAGTGGTCCAGGTGGACTCCCAGGGGTCCACGGGATACTGGGGGTCTACGTTGGCGTGATAAAAAATCAATTAATTAATTAACCAATCAATTCTCACTTTTTTCCAAAACTATTAATCTCTATATAATCTTAACTCAGCCGCAACGCACCGTAGTTATGTAGATCTAATCTTCACATTTTTTATTGAGTTTTGGGAAAATGGTAGAAATGTAGCTGCAGAAGGTTCACCGGAACCAGTAATTTTGAAAGTGGTCTATGAGAAAAAAGTCTGGGAACCTCTGCTTTATACGCTTCAATATACAAAACTAGATTCAATATTAATAGTTTTGCTTCTATTTTCTATAAAAAAATCTTAAAAAGTTCGAGCCCAAGTTCTGCAACGACCTGATTTTTATGTTTTTAAGGCTTATAAATTAATTCCGCAAAATATTGCAAAACAGTAAAATACAAATTTATTTATCGTTTACCGTACCAATTACAACAAAATAACCAGACATAAAACTAAGAAAACAATCGGCGGATTTATTGCTAAGCAGCAATTTCTTCCAGACAACCTAGATAGCAGAAAAAATACATTGATAAGTGTAGATAACACCGTGTAGATAACATTTTCAAGTAATTGGGACAATTAAAATTATCGAATATTTTGTAAGAAAATAGAGGTCGGCAGTTTGCATTTGTTCGTGAATGACACAACCTTGGTTCGATTGAGAAATATTATAATTGATTAACAAGTTTAAATAAATCGCTTTGATTAATGCAAAATTGTTTTAATTATCATCTATTTATCTAAAGCACAAAGGGCAAAGGTCAAAAAACTGATAATATAGTTCAAAACCATGACGCTTTATTTATGCGGGCGGTGTGTTTATGTCATAGGTTTATGTAGAATAACCAATTAATCATCCCTTTACCGCGAAAATGAAAAAATCTGTAAAAGCAAATGGATTCAAACAAGTTTAAAATAAGGCTTATAGTGAAGCAATATTTCCTTACAAAATTTAGGGGTACAGTAATATGTAATGCCTGAATTGCTATACTTATTTATTTTCCAATCCAAGTAAATTTTGTATCGCTACGAAACGCATTTACGTATTTTGCCATGGCGTCCCTCCATCTACGTAATAAGATGCTGCTGATCACATTCATTAGCTTTACTAGCATCTGAGAATAACACAAATGATGACTATCGCTAACTTCCTCCACTCAGAGGTCAATAATCGCTGTACCACATAACTTAATTATAACGGTACTCATCCATCATGACATGTTAGCGCAAGAAAGATGCAACAAATTTTCCTTGTTTATTTTTGGTTACTGTATTTGCATTTGTATTGTACTTACAAGTGAAAATATGAGCCTTGGATAAGCGGCCACAAAAAGTGGGCGCCTTCTGACAAGCTTTCCGGGGCCCCTTAGTTATGGGACCCCTAGTCATCGAACTTCGCCCTATTTTATCACTTCTAAATTTTTACTGAAAGAAGCACGTGTGTCACGTTAGACGTTAAAAACGTGACATGGTTGTATATTATTGCCTTCCTACATGTTTCTAATACACGTGACACAAACCATGTTATCTGATATTATGTAATTATAACTATTTATCTATGAAGGGATCAAAGGTTTCCAAAACAGTTGAAATATGTGCATCAATTTAAAAATAATGTTTATTTGTTGACTGATGTGGCAATTAATGTTTATTTGTGATACTATTATTAGATACTAGGATGTTGTTCTGTTGTAAATATAAACAATAAAACAATTCGAATAAGGCGAACGACGCAACCTCAGATTCTTTCAAATCACTGACTTTACAACTTTATTATCCGTATTAACTGATTATAAACTTAATCATTACGTCAAGACACTGTATTGAAGTCATTATATTTTATTGAAGTCAATAGTTTAAGCATGGATAATTTTACGTCTTGTAATAAATGTGGTATGATAAGTTGATAACTCATTTGTCTTCTGAGTATGTGATCATTTAATGACCTCCAGCAGTCAAGATTTGTTAAAGGTTGGCACGTTCCATTGACATTTCATGAAACTGGATGTATCAATATTGGGGCGGGTCAGTAATATCGTAAAGGATTATTATTTTTACCTTGACACATCGATTAAACTTTTGGTTACGAGTCATTTGTTTATAATAAAAATTATAATTGGATCTTCCCTTGGCCTTATTTTTATTTATACGAGTTGTAGTTGTTAATTAGTAGATACGATATGTCAAAGTTGTAAAAAAAACTCTACCCTTTAGTCACAAAATTATTGAATTATTGTTAAGTTTCCACACTATTCGGTTAGGATTCTAAGTGAAGCATTAACTGACATTTTCCATTTTATTTTTGTACCAAATTAAATACACTGAATATTTCTAGGTAAATTCGCTGAGTGTGATATGATACAATGATTGTCTTAATTACTATGTTAAAATATCTTCTAAATTCGTGAGGGCGGTGGCTTGGCGGGCCCGCTCAGTCGTGCGCTAGCGCTTACGCACCGATGGGGAAAACCTGGCCTTAAGGAATTTTCTCATAACGTGTGTTCTTATATTTCTTAAAGCATAGGGTTCCCGAAGCGAAGCGACGGCGATTATAATTGTAGTAATTAATAAAAACCGCAGATTACTTCCTTGATGGTCAACAAATCTGATTCATAAACGTGTTGCTAAATTTAAACTGTTATTCTTGAACAAGTTTTTATAGACGCGGTTATTTTCCTAAACTGTTCTGTTCATTATGCAGTAAGTATATCCGCCATACTGATTTATATAGCCTTGACTACTGCGCAGCATAGCTAAAACTTGTGGGTAACTGTAAACCGCCTGTCGACGGTGGTCGTTAAAAAAAATGTGTGGCTATCTGTAGAGTTGTAGACCATGCTCCCTTATTAGGCTAAGGGTGAGGCCAAACGAGCGTATTTTTTTAAGCTGTCAGTCGCGAAAAATGAGCCACATTTATTCGGTTTCATACTGAAGTCCTGTTTGTACCACTCGGCGACGCAAAATGTTGACCGTTAGAAATTTAGTGAAACCGACTTTTACGGAACTCACGGCTCAAAATGTACAACATTCATAAAACGAAATACTGAGGGAACGCGCCATCGAACGAGTTAAAAATGGTCCCGAGTAAAAAGCTCATCCTCCAATAAAGTGTCTTCTGTAAAGCTCCAATACTATATAATAAACTTCCAAAGGCAATACGCAACATCGTAGACGCCCCGCCCCGCCCACATATTTAGGAAAAATGTAAATGAATATTGAATAAAAAAATATATATAATATTAATGAATTTCTAATGATTTGATCCTAATGATTAATGAATTATGTTTATACCTTACACTTGACAGTATTTGTATACAGGTACTTAATACAAATACCTAAATAAATGAATTGAATTGAAATTTAATGAATTTTTACTGACATGACATAAAACTAATGACGTAGATAAATTATATTAGATCAACTTGACAATTTAAATGCAATTCAATTTAATCCGACAATTTAATACTCTTTTTATTTTTAATTTTTTAGAATTTATTGTTATTTGATTGATGTTTTGCAATTAATATTTAATGTTTATTTAATGGATTTCTGTTTAATTATAAAATGCATGCTCTACTAAATTAACTTTCCACGCCTAATAAGCTAGGATAGAAGATCTGTAACAAACACCATAAAACAACTATGTAACAAACTATGTACCTACCTACTTTTGATTGATTAATTGATTGAAAAAATACGCTCGTTTGGCCTCACCCTAATGTTCGGTTTACACGTATTAAGTAATTAAGTAGATAACTAAATGTTTACTAAAAAGTTACTAAATTGTTAATTGCTACTTAATACGTGTAAACCGAACTTAAAAGACACGAAATATTAGTGATATTATTAAGAGTATAATGTCATCAAGCCTACCGCCATACCAGGCAGCCATAGATAGAAACCCTTTTGTTTGGGTCAGTCGCCAAACGACTCTTTTTCCGGTTGGGGCCAAAGAGTCAGTTCTTTTTTTTCTCTCTGCTTTTTTGCCCGACAACGCTTGTTAAGAGGGTGACCACTTTGGCTTGCCAATATTAGTTTTATTTAAAAAAAAGAACGACAACTGATGTGATTTGACAGCTACTAATTCATCGTAAAAAATCATGATTAAGTGGTATAGGAGTTCTCATTGGCGAGACCGTGAGATACAATGCTCATATAAAGGGTATTTAAGTTTAGCGGACGATGAAGACGTTTCTAACGTTAACTCTTCACGATAATTTGTAGAATTATTTTAAATTCTCCCCGCGACTTTGCCCGCGTTTTCCGGTATAATAAGTATCATAATAATATGTCCTATTCCAAATCGTGGTCCACCTGTGTGCTTAATTTCATGAAAATCTGTTCAGTAATTTTTGCGTGAAAAGTAACAATCATGTATTATATTAGTTGGATAGTTTGGAAATCGTCTGGACACAGATGGATAAACGGACTGATATTATCTTCTATTTCACCGTAGACGGCTAAAAACATCAGTCATGGCCAGAATCAAGATCTTTGCTAAATTGTCACGTGACCGACACAAACGATTATGTAGTAAGACGATAAGAATTATGCTTATAACAGATTTTATAAATAACCATAAATTTCTTAATATATGACTTTAATGCAGATAAGTTATATTTTAATAACCTCATACAACATTCATAAATTAACTATCAAAGAGCCAAAAACTAGATTTTCAAGGGCAACAGGACTGTAAAGCTATGAATAAAAGCAATTTAAAGGCATAATATTAATTACACCCTACATCAAGTCATTCTTTCGGGTATTTCCCGGGTAGCTATTCGACCGGTTGGCTGCTAAGAATTTCACTTATAATAATTTGCCATTCACACTGTAGAAACTTGTTTTTTTATTGACTCATATTTAATCTGACCATCTTTATATTAATAACTAACTTATGCTCACTAATGATCTTAATTTATGATCTTTGTATTAATTCGACAGCATCATTTTTTTTTGATAATTTACAAACAACAACAAACTACAATCAAATTATTTACTAATAAAAATAATTATATTTGTGCACTATAAATTATATTGGAACGAAGTTCCTTATCGCGCGTTGCGAAAGGGGGCTAGGCGGAAAATTTGGTAACGACACTTTTTGCCGGTAACGACACTTTTTGCCGTCGTAGTTTTTTTTCGAAATTTAATACCTTAGATTTGTTTTGGCACACTTGCTGCATGTTTTTGCTATCCTAGTACTGACTGCAAGGAACTTCGTTCCATCCGGGTGTACCTTGACACCTCTCAAATTTTTTTGTGTATTAGACATCATTCCTAATAGATACCTACTGTCCATAATAATTTATTTCTTACATTTACCCTAATATACCTACTACGTATTATGTTACAACTTACATACATGGTTATACTAGCTTCCGCCCGCAGCTTCGTCCGCGTGGATTTCGATCAATTTACATAAAACCGTAATGAATTATACACCTAAACCTTCCTCAGGAATCACACTATCTATTTATAAAAATTGTACAAAAACCGTTCAGTAGTTTGAGTTTATCGCGTTCATACAGACAGACAAACGCAGCCGGGGGACTTAATTTCATAATACTATGTAAAGATTATGTTACATAATTGGTAACATAATGTTAAATATTAAGTGCAAGATCAGTTGGCATTTGACTTTTTGACTTGCTTAGTCTAAAAATGACTAAGGATGCCTTGAAGACAGGTTACTCTGACAAAATTGCGAATGGAGGTTCTGACCGTGAAATCTTAACTTTCGAATCGATAACATTTATTAGTCACCTTTCTCATAGATATGCCTAATGAACTGACCTCAAATATAACTGTAGTCTTATAAGAATTTAGAAGGTATTTTACTACTACAACTTTTTCTACAAATTGGCTATCGAAGGTGTTAAATACGGGGTTTTTTTATAGGACTAATATACAATAGAAACGAGTAACTATACCGTACATCTTCAGTTTCACCTTTTCTTTTTTAACGATTCCCTCGCCTTAATAAACCTCTTTGTAACAGAAACAAACCCAAATTTAAGAAAAAAAAATCCAAAAATTGAATCATTCCTAAATGTATGTTCCCAAGAATTACAAATTCAATTCTTTAATTTCTTTATCTTTTTACTTTTAATGAGTGATATTCTGATACTTATGTCACTGGATATGAAAGAAGAAAGAGATAGAAAAAAATTATAGATTTGGAATAAGTTCTCCTACTTTTTATAACATTAATATGAATTGAAGGTAAAGAAAGAAAAGGTATTATTAGAACTAATTTTGTCAATATCTTTGTTTCAGGTCTATTCATTCTTCTTATGCTGGGTTTCTTCGCACTGGGAGCAGGATTCTTCACATTGTTCCTACATCCATACCAATTCCTATTTAATCAGGTAAGTTTTTCATACAAGAAATGACGAGTGGTAGTTTTAAAAATAACTTATGGCCGAAATTTCCTATTGTCGCCCATAGACAAGTACCCAATATCAAAGGCATCATCGATGCGTGGCTATCCAAGAAAGAAGAAGAAAGTAAATGCAGTCCATCTCATACTTTTTATAGGAATAACCCGGTCACTTGACTTGAATTGACGCAAGTAATAAATATAAACTAATATATACGATCGTACCACTAATGCAAAGCAATCAAGAGCATTATCGGCCAAGAAAGCGGTCAACTGGCCTATATATGATCAACCTTTGGATGTGCATAGGTCAGACTTAGATAGTAAAGTAATAATGACTTGTATAGTAGTACCTACTCTTGAGGACTGAGATGAAAATTTATCTCATTGTAAACGTCGTTGCCACCAACGCTTTATTTGAAATACATATCCACAGACTTGTATGTATACATATATATATATATGTACCTAAAGACATCAATTTTATGGACACATCTGATCTACTCAATTTTGCTACAAGCTAATCACGATAAAACAATCATAAATTGTAACATCTGTAATTTAGACATAATTGTAATAAATTTATAAAATTATTAATTACATAACACTTTTTGAGCGAGATATTATTACGAGTAGGTAGTTTTTAAGTTATCCCTAATTTTGAAGTCGGTTATTTTTTGTCAAGAATTATTCATAAATAATTATGTTTATCAACCACTTTTTTGGTGGCTATTGATGAGGCTTAATACTTATATAATTACATATTTTTTGCTGTTCAATAATTTTATTAATAAAAGTTAAAAGTAGAAAAATATTTAGCAACGGCAAATTCATGTTTTCCTCAAAAAAATTATACGGACAATGGTTGAATTGGGCCATTGGGAAAACACTCGTTAACAACAAGTAAATATATAAAACAATGTGACTAATCTTTACAGACAGAAGTAAGTTCCTAATAGCTAAATCTCAGCACGTGAATCAGTACTAGCGGTCTTAATATAATGTTCCTCACGTACTAATTTATTGCATTATTTGCCTGAATCAAAATATTCAGCAGAATCGCTGACATAATGTCGGATGTCACAGCGGTTATTTACCTGTTTAAAAATACTGTATCCTCATGAGTGAGTAATTTAATATGATTTAAGTTGTATTATAATTGGTAATTCATTACGAAGGCTTATAATTTAAACAACGTTTTCTTTGTATGCACTGATTAAAACTGTCAGTTTGACAACTGATTCAATTATGTTAACTATGTCACTTTAAAATAATTGAAGTGTGCAATGGGTAGTGACTTTTTAGGGTTTCGCAGTAAAATCGGAACCCTTGGACATGGAGCACGGCATGACAGAGATTTTACTGTGCCTTCCGAACATACAATACAATACAATACAATACAAATACTCTTTATTTGTACACCAAATACAATAATGAACACAGTCGTAATAAAATACAGTAAGGTATACAAAGGGCGACTTTATCGCTCAAGTAGCGATCTCTTCCAGGCGACCTATGGATAGAGAAAAAAAAGAGAACATAGATAGGGGGTAATTTTTTTTATTTATAAAACCTAACCATGACATTACGTTTATTTTTCAGAAAGTAAGATTATCGGATGGCGGTGAAATTTTCGAGTTATGGAAGAAGCCAGAGATCGAGTTATACACGAAAATTTTCCTCTTTAACATTACGAACGCAGAGGAATATATGTCGGGAAAAGAAGACAAAATTAAACTGAAGGAAGTTGGTCCCTATGTGTACAGGTATGTTTCATATATTAAAATAGCTAATAAAAGAGTTGACAATCCACCTGATGGTGATGGTATGATTTAATATTGATAAATACCCGGATGACCAACTTTGCTCGGTGTTTATTTTTTTGGTAAATCGTGTTTTTTTTTTAAATTGGTATAACCTCAAACCAAACACTCATTGGCTTAAGTGTTGGTTAATAACGCCATCTACTGAAGTAGCTTTAGTGCTGCTACTCGCCAATAGATGTCAGGAAGAGTCTATTGTAACAGTTTTTCATTTCCTGAAAACACGTTTAAAACGACATTTTCTAAAAATGAATCCTAGCTAGATCAATTTATCGCCCCCGAAACCCCCTGCATACTAAATTTCATGAAAATCGTTGGAGCCGTTTCCGGTACTCAGATTATATATACATTATATGTATATACATTATATATACATATATAAGAATTGCTCGTTTAAGGGTGTTAGATGGATAACAGAAACATTTTGTAACATTAAACATTACAGAAAAATAGGAAAGGTTTGCTTGGGCTCAAGTTACATAGAGCTCTTTACACTCCCAACAGTGACCTAAATAAAGTTATTGAAAATTGTATTATACCTATAATATACATAAAACTACAACAATGGACTGCAATAATGGGTTTTAAAAATTCTCATTCCGGATTCTGTCTCGCTACGATATTCCGAGCGTCTAACGCAGTACTAATGCAAATAACTGCCTTTTTAACCGACATTCTTCAATGCGGTTAAGCTGCTTCCCTTTTGAATAAACATTACTACAGCTGTACCTTGGTTTTACATACGAGTATACCTACTTAATTAATAATATGACATGTTCCAACCAATAATCTCGGTGCAATCTTTTCGCATCAATACAAGCAAAAAACATCTGTCAACCCTAATTCCTTAACGCAATTTTAAATACTAAGGTACAGTCGACAAAACAGTAAATTGTTCCGTAACATTTAATATTATAGATTGTTTCAGTTGTTATTAATGTTTAATCATACCTTATGCAGGTAACAAATCTAACTCTTCCTGTACCTACATTTAAGATTTCCTTAGTAGCGAGTGGCAAGGAGTCTATGCCATAGACAAAGAGTACATTTTCCTTTGCCGTATCATTTATTAGTTTTAAATAGCACATAATTTTAGAAACGGTGGCCAGAAGTTGATTAATTTCTCAAATCTGTTGCCAGTTTTAAACTAAAAAAATTACTAGAATTGGAATCCAGATAAATTTTTCGGCTTTGAAACAACTAAGCTGCTGGAATTGAAGTGAACAACCGCAATAGGGGTCACTGACCCCATCACTCTTCAAACATTTATGATTTAAACAATTATCCACTTCAATCATAACAGCAACATCTATTGCCACGGTCAAATCCATAGATTTACTAGTGTACAGAGATGGAGCATTATGTCGCTATTAGCTATAAAATGTTTTAAAATAGCTTAAAGATATTGTATGTTTTAATTAATTATACAACTACCTGTAAAAGTTCTGTATTAGTGGAGTAAAAGCTCTTGGCCTGTTAAGTTGAGACTCGTGCCCTGTAGTGGATTGTTCATAAGTTGAAACCATTTGAAATAACTAGGTAATAGTTAAATATTTCAATGTAAATTTTTTAAGCATTATCTCAAGTTAAAAAATCTCATAAATTAAATACTTGAATTTCAATGAATCCAATTTTTTTCTAATGATAGGAAAATTGAAAAAATATTGTTCTACACTCCATCTCATAAGCTCTTTAATCTTAGGCCAAATATGTTCTTAAACTCCCGCGCGCCCGTCACTTTTTGTTAATACCGTTTCAGAGAGTTGCCTCGTCATGGAAAAAAAGAAAGATTGTTATCATTATAAGACACAGTTTTTTAACCTTAGGCCTTCAATCAATGGGGTCTAAAAACAATTTGAATTGAATCTTCAATCTATTAAATGTAACGCTGCATGTAGGTACAATCACGATTAACATATAGGTAATGGTAGATGACCATTAATAGCAAAATGTCTTCTTCGATTTTATGCTTTAGATACACATAATATTTTATCTGTCGGTCGTTATCGTACAACAGTCGTTAAGCCATGTCGGAGTACTTCAGAAAGAACTTCCGACATTTGGCAACGATCCATTGATTCTGAAGCAATGCTGTATGATCTACGCTTCCTCAATTACAAGAGACCCTTGCCCTGCAATCACTAAGTATGACGGTCATTTGTATAATAAATAAATACAATATTTCTAAAGCTTGCCTTGAAGTTATGCTCTTTTATGCAAGTCCTACGACCTATGATACACAAGACTTAATCGTTTTTCTTGTTATACGCATGACGTGAAAACCCACAATGACTTATATACGGAAAGAAACTGCGTAGGCCATTTAGAAACCTAATGTATACTCCCTATTAGAGATAGGCCTTGGTACATCCTTGTCTAATGACTAGGTAATGTGGTCAGTGCTGTATGTATGTAATTAAACTAATCTGTTAACACTTCCTATTTGTAAAGGCAGGTTGTCATCATACGAGGCAGTATAGTGCCAACTGCCACATTAGTTTAAGCGAGTATTAGAAGGCGGTTAATAGAATGCTTTGTCTTTAGTATTTTAAAACCTTTAATGAAGCAACAACTTTCGTGACTTAGAGCTCCGATATAAAGATTATATTTAATAAATAATCTGTCGATGAAAGCAAAAATTAAAAACAAGGAGCTTAAAATCATATAACATTTTTTGAAGTTAAAGGACATTGTCCTTCGTCAAAATAAGCCTTTTTTGGCGGCCTCTCCCGTATACTATACGCCTCGCGTGATATCGATTTACTTTTACAATTAATATCGAAGTAAATATTGTTCTGGTTTTCATTGTCCTAACCGGCTATGTATGTTATTAACTTATTACGTTGTACAAACGCCGAGTCATGATTAATCATTTTACCGTGAATGCGAATTATGCAAGTATGATAACTAGATTACGTTCGCGGGTATTGTAAACTTGACATTAAAGACAAGTAATGTTTCTTATTAAGGAACATTCACAAGTGGATAAACTAAGTACAATACAAATTACAATACAAATTATGTTTATTGTACACAAAATTACAAATGAAAATACACATTTGAACATAAACATACAATTGGCGGCCTTATCACTAAAATAGCGATCTCTTCCAGGCAACCATTAAGTAATTCAATTTCAATTTTGATTAAATGATAAACAAAGGTTGAATGTAGTATAGATTATAGTGCCTATTTATAGTTTCACGGTTTTTTAAATCAAGCAATATGCTATCATAGAAGTAGGAAATATTTTTGTTATACAGCTTTTTTACCGTCTTCTAAATTTGAAAGAAAATCTAGTTAATGTATCAAACAAACAAACGAAAGATATGCAAATGATCCCATAAAAAATCAGTAGTTCGATCGAATGTCCAAGACCTTTAATAAAGAAAATTTCCATTTAATGACTCTATAATAGCATTCTTAATTCAATCCTTTCTTGGACGCGGAACTTCGGATTTCGGAAGACAGGTTTTATTTACTAAAAATAGACCGTATGTCAAATATGTAAATCTTTTGATACGGATACATTTTTCTTCTGCAAGCTTAGAGGAGGGATAATCCCCCGTACCAGCAAAAAAAGTTGTTAGTAAAATACGAAATTACCTTGTCCGTCCGTCCGTCTGTCCGTCCGTCCGTCTGTCCGAAGCAAAGCGCCATGACCCTTAATGCTAGAAAGCTGTAAATTGGCATGGATATGCCTAACTACATACTTATTAAAACTCCAGAATCGTAGAATATAATATTGAAAATCAGTTTTTTTCTGGATACCTCCCCTACAGAAACGGTGAGGATGATTTTTTTATTCGTTGCGCACCCTAGTGTTTGATTAGTATCTATTTTCTGGTTTTTTTTTGAATTGATATTACAACTATCTGAAATACTTACCATATTACTAAGTTATGATATGTTACAATACATTGTAATATTTGTAATTTCGCAACTTAATGTACCTAAGGCCTTGTGTATAATAACGTTTATTTTATGAGCGAAACGATCTTGGTCTAATTAGTAGATTAATTATAAACTTAAAACTTATTTAATTGCAATCGAGCGTTCTGAACAAATTGATTTAATAACATATCATCCTCTTGCTATTTACGCAAGGCAGCACTTGAGCAACATTTTATGATCTACTAATTTATGAGTTGCACCAGCGAAGTATAACTAATATAAAGCACACAGATTAGTGAACAAGGCCTGACGGTGATTATCATGATGAAAATATCGAAAATAATTCTTGACAAAAAATAACCGTCTTCAAATTTAGGGATAACTCAAAGACTACGTGTCAGATCTCGCTCAAATTTAAGTGGGATCACTTAAAAAAAATCATCAAAATAGGTTCACCCAGTCCAAAGTTTTGAAATGAGAAACATAAAAAAATACAGTCGAATTGAATACCTCCTCCTTTTTTGAAGTCGGTTAAAAATAGCGATGCCTATCCCTATTGGTGTCACTGATGTCCATTGGTGACGATAGCCATGTGTATAGGGTTGCCAGATGGCAAGACTGAAATATCTAGACAAAACTTCAAAAAGTCGGGATCTGTCGAATCGAGTGAATTGTAGGGGACATTTTGTATTTTGTCGGGACTTTTCTGGACATCATGTGAAATGTCGGGACAATCCAGACGAATCCCGACCATCTGGCAACCCTAGCCACATACCATGAGGTGATAGTCAGCTCGTATGCCGGATATTCCCTTAAAAAACTAAGGATGTAATACCAAAGTTCAATTACAATAAACTATCCCACTATAAGTTTTTCTTAAATTTCACAACTAATATAAGAATATTGTTTGTTTTAGAGAAAAACTGGAGCACAATGTGACCAGTTTCAATGATAACGGAACAATGTCAGTGATTCCCATGCATCCCCTGTCCTGGGTGGAGGAACTGTCTGAAGGGAATAAGGAAGACGACATCCTCATAATGCCACATATTGCTGTGCTGGTGAGTAATTTAATTTGTACTTCACTCGATATATAGCATACAGGTGGTGGGGTATTACCGTATTACGTTAGTTGCTATAGGTTATCTATGGTTGCTATTCACTGTGCGATATCGTTTCGACAAAATGTCATACGACATAATGACGTTGGCAGGCGATTTGTATGAAAATGTTGAGAGTTATGGTGGTCACTCACGGTCAGTCCATCGCGTCATTTTTGGAGCCACGCCAAATGACATATATCAAAATGGCCCGATTTGACATACAGATTTTTTTATCACGCCATCATTTTTTCACATTCACGATCAAATTTTGGCTGTATATCACGCGATTTGACGCGATGGACTGACCGTGAGTGGCCACCATAACTATTAAATCACAGATTTAGATAAAAAGACGCTTTAATATTTATAACTACAAACTACATAAGACAAGTATAAAAATGGACTACATTTTGCAGTGTACTTTTTTTACTTAGTATTTATCTTCGGGTTCAAAGAAATCTATAAGAGCAATATAAAACTGGTGGAAGTGATTTAAAATGAGTAATCGTGACTTTTGATTGGGTGACAACAGAGCACTACCTTTCCGCTTTCGAGGTGTGCAATATTATTAGTTAACGTGTAATAACACGCTTTGATATGAAAATAAATTACTTTAACTGCCAAGTCCTGTGCCTTCGAGAACGTTATAGAACTCCCAACTGTTCAATCATTATCTCCACACACTGGGTAACCTTTGCACAATATATTACCAAACAATGTTTTGCAACGCTTCCAACGATTGATTACATATTTTATGCACAAGATACGATCGTTCAATTAATTCACAACGAAATAGATGCACGATAGTGTTACTTTACCCATAAATAGCTTTCATTATCGAAGTTAATTTTGCGGGACACTTTAAAAAACCTTCCAGTCTAATCATTTTTTTGCTTCATTTCGGTCTTTAGGAGAGTCACTAATAATGCGGGTTTCGCTTCACTAGAAAGGTAGTTATTTAAAAAACCATAAACGTCAATCCAAATAGATGTAATAACGGAAGAAGAATTCCCAAAAGAACGGTCACATAGCGTCGTGAAATAGCGTCTAATGACGTCTTTACGTCCTTCGTCCTTGTCAAATACGTCCGCAGAAAACGCTAGTATGATTTCCAAGTTCGACGCCGTAACGTGAAAATACGTCACATGTGACGCTTACAATCGTGATGATTCATAGTAACTGAATATTTTTAGAACGGTTTTTTCAATGTCATCATAATAAACATTCGGTAACGTTCAGTTACATATTATTATGTCGACGACCTCGCGATAAAAGAACTTCCGGTACGGTTAACCGCAACTTCCCGATTTGCAATGGAAGACCATCGAATTCAGGCCTCATCATTGGGAAGGACCTGTGCTCTACAGAATACAATGGATCTGTGCCCTGTAGAATACAATACTAACGCTGCGACTTTTCATTGAATATATTGGACTACGTGATACGTTAAGGCTACGTCCGCACAGACAGGCGGCTTGTTTAACGTCTGTGGACGTAGCCTAAGACTCTCTTGACTTGAACACACCCACATAATCCAACAAATTCGGATAATAACAAAATTTTCATAGAAATCATTAAGCAAGACACCAGAAGTCGCCTCTAGCTAATATCAAGGTTATTTTATCATTACACGGTTTCGAGAGTTTCGGAACATTAAGAATTTTCTAGAAAACTGACCAATTCAATACAGGCTTTCGAAACGAAATGTTAGGTGGTTGACCCCGAACTCACCTTTATATTCGTGCCAGGGCAGATTTCAACAGTGTGTTAATATGAATAATTGTTCCACAATATTAATAAATTTGGAATGGAATGTTGAATAGTTTTTAAAACCGATAAAGTAGCAAAAGATCCACCTGGTGGGAAGTGGTTATCCTAGAGTCTAGACTTAGTAAAAGGCATAACGAATGCCTTGCCAGCCGAAGAGGAAACGGATTTAATTCTAGGTAGGGAGTAGTGAAGTTCTAGCTAGAACTTTGCCTAGATGTAGATAGTAAAATTAATGATTAAACGAACTTACCTGTAAGTGAAGTTCTATCATAATTATGTGAGGTGTTTCGTTCGAAGAGATTATATTATATTATTATTATCATTCATATAAGTTGTAGCGTAAAAAAATCTGTTAGCATCATTGAAGTATTATTACTAGCGTATAGAACAGACACCGCGAACACAATGTATGTTCCAATGAATTGAAGCCGCGCGGCTGCATTTCCAATGGATTCGTTCGATTTTGAAAGGAGAACGGGGGCTCAATTTTGAAAATAGAACTTCCCGGCGGGAACCCACTTTTTGTTCGAGATGTCTCTTCTATGACATTATACTTCAATGGTTAGCATAGTCACATTTTTTTAAGTATGTAGATTATTTTGTAGATTTTGTGGTAATGTAGATTACATTAACAATAAACCGTGCAGTTAGTTTATAAACTATTATCTCTTATAACTAGTTATATCATCATTATTTAAAAATGGGATAAAAAATGTTTTCCTTGTCGGTTATCCAATTAATAAAGTTACGTCGTTATTATATTTGGTGATTGTGAATATATTAACAACATCAACAATGTGCATCACCTTGAATTTGCGAATACGTAAGGTCACGTCGACCAAATTGACCACACTGGTCCAGTGTGTAGCGAGGTTAACAGTTTATTTCACAATAT
Organism: Thymelicus sylvestris; assembly: GCA_911387775.1. Taxonomy (NCBI): domain Eukaryota; kingdom Metazoa; phylum Arthropoda; class Insecta; order Lepidoptera; family Hesperiidae; genus Thymelicus; species Thymelicus sylvestris. Next base: position 4,175,325 of record OU426903.1, read on the forward strand.
TTAAGGTTTGTTTACATACGATGGTCACTGGGTGTTTTCGAGAACTAGGAAATTGATAAGAAGTTAATAAAAGGTTTTATTTAGGTTACCCTGTTTGTATGCGTCAATTCTTGCAAGCTTAATGAGAACAACAACTGTTTATTTATTAAGTAGGTACTGATTTTTGTAGAAGAGCAATGAATAATTTTTGATTTTTTGATTTTTGACCTCGTTTCTCTTATCCTCAGGAGTTGGAATTTTTGACATTGCTTTATTTCTGATGAACAATGCATTTTTGTATAAGCATTTTTGTATATCATGATAGCTTTAGATCATATAGAAGTATAAATAATAATTATGTCTTGAATAATGTTTCTATCTTATTCAAAGATTTTTCACCCTGTTTTCATAATATTCGCACAGAGTAGACCACATTTTATTAGAATATAAGTTGTTTGATGAGGTTGTAAATTAAATCATCACGAACAAGATAGGGGCGGTTGTGATATTAAGGCGATACATATCATTAACGACATGCCAAACAGATTGCGAAATAACAGCTAAAATAAGTCACAGGTTATGTTAATTAGGCACTGAATAAAAAATTTTGTCACGTGTGAGGTGTACATACGTTCGCTGCAAACTGTAGAATTATTTTGATTAAAAAAAAACTAATGTTATCGTTCAAACATGTGAGAAAAGATTAAGAAATATGTAAGAGAACCTTTCACGCTATATTATGATTGGTTTGTTGATAAAAACTAGTCAAGTCATCTTGAGCTTGAATCACCTACATCTTGTCGGTTGTTTTGTACATGTTTTGTCGTCAAAGTAGTTTTTTTAATATTGAACTTGGCTCTCATTTTACATTTATGTTTTTGATAGGATTTTTACCTCAACACAAAGTCGCTCAAATTGACCTGTAATAACCGTGTTAAATAAAACTAGTTTAATTTTTGATACACCAAATTAAATGTAGGTACTGACAGTATGGTTAATAAATTAATACTCAATGCTATGGTTCAAATTAATTTTAAAATGCAAATTTAGTATTTCTGATTCAAGGAAGTAGGCCTATATTATATATATACTCATATATATAATCATTTTTGATTTATATCCTTCATAATTCATTTAAAGTACAACTATTGTATAGGAACATTATTATGTGTTATATTAATGATTGCATGATGATGCAGAACTGCGAATTGATGAGTTCCCACAGTTTCCAAATAACATATAAAAAACTTGCATAAAATATTAAAAAACATTTATTATCCAATTTTGACATACTTAACTGCAAAATTATGTTATCAATTTGTATAAACATTTAACTAACCTTCATTATGTTTTGAGTGAGGTTTAATTATTGCAATAAATTAACATTTAAAATAAAGATCGAGTAGTATTTTACTAATAAGCGTGCTTATTATTATGCTTATTATTATTATATACGTGCCGTTTTTTGCTATAAATAATAATATATCAAAAAAGAAGGCACTAAGGCTTATCTCTCGAGGGATTTATCGACCCTTTTCAATAATCTATCCATCATATATCCTTGTTTCAGAGTATAGCCAATGTGGTGTCCCAGCAAAGCTTTATGACACGATTCGCTCTGAATAACCTAATCAGCCTTACGAACAGCCAGCCTCTTGCCAAGATGACTGCTCGGGAGTTCATGATGGGGTACAAATCTGAGCTGATGACATTAGGGAATACCTTCATGCCAGGGTGGATATACTTCGACAAACTGGGACTTATAGATCGGGTAAGTTGACCCAAGTTGCTTGGTAGTATACGGTATTCTTTGGAGCACTATGGATTATGACCTACACCCTTTATCAGTCTATTTGAAAACAAGTCGATTCGAGTAGGTACGAGTAAAGATAGAGTCATATTAAAATACATTTTTAAGGTAGTTTTGGGGATAAGGGGGCGTTGTTATGACTTTCCTCAAACCCAGAATCTGCAAGGTCATTTACTACAACATACAAATACAATTTATCTGGTCGCAGAAGGCTCAAACTAGCATAAAATATTTCTTCCTGTGTTGTTTTCAAACTAAGGAACTCTTACAAATTTTAAACATTTTCAGATGTATGACTTCGAGGGAGACTATGAGACCATCTTCACTGGAGAGGATGACATCAGGAACGCAGGTCTCATTGACACATACCGAGGGTCTACTGATCTTCCACAGTGGGATGGCAAGCACTGTTCTAATGTTCAGTATGCAACTGATGGCACCAAGTTCAAAGGTGGCGTTACCAAGAATGAATCCATCTTGTTCTTCAGAAAGAGTCTTTGCCGAGCTGCGCCAATGGTAAGTCTAGTGTTTTAATGCATTATCAGCTTAATTCCAGGCATGGGTCTCGCTTGGTTATTGCGAAGTCCTAGAGAAGGCACTTCACTAAACTGCACCAGGATTGAACTGTAGAGGAGTTTGTGGCTAAATTAAATAAATGCAGTTTCTACATATTCAGAGAATTCATGAATTAAGTTGAATTGATTTTTTTCTTTTATTTCCAGATCCCAGTAAAAGAAGGAGAAAAGAATGGCTTGAAAGGTTACATGTATACATTCCCAGAACACATGTTGGACAATGGCAAGATCCATGAGGAGAATAAATGCTTCTGCAGGCACGGTAATAACAACTTTATTCATTTAAGTTTAGCAAACAAAACTGGTCATTGATGCTCATAGAATAGTGAAACTATGGTCATCATCGACGCGTTGCTGGCCAAATAGCGCAAAGCTAAGCTCTTTAGTCTTTAGTTCTTCAGAAGGGATCTGGTGCCATTCTCTCTCTCTCAGTCTGTTGTCCAGCAGGTTGAACCAAGAGCAGGATAATATGTTGACTTGGACCTCCGAATAGTAATTTTAAGGGAGTATTGACATGTCTTGTTCTTTTTCAGGTAAATGTCTCCCAGAAGGCCTCATCGATGTTACGGACTGCTACTATGGATTTCCAATCGCGTTATCCTACCCTCACTTTTACAAAGGAGATGATATTCTGTCCAGCAAGGTCGAGGGACTCACGCCTGATCCGGAAAAACACGAAACAAGGTATGATTTTAACCGAAATATTACAGCAAATGGCTAATTTATAAGGTTTCTCGAAAACTACTATTTACACTGGAACAAAATTGCAAAAATTTCGCTTTAATGCCGTTAAAGGGATTTGCGTTAGTTATTAGCAGATATGTAAGCAGTTATAAAATGGAACCATATATCTAGTAATCAAGTTGGTCTTGTTTGCAAGATGTTGTTTTGGAAAAGGATTTTTTAAAGGTATACATTTTTAACGTTATGGCAGGTAATGTGTCAGTACAAAATTGACTTTCAATTTCAGGATTTGGGTCCAACCAGACTCGGGGCTCCCTCTGGACGTAAGCGCGAAGGTACAAATTAACATGGCCCTTGGAGACATTTCAGCCATCAATAACGTTGGAAGATTCTCCGACATGTACCTCCCTATGTTATGGTTTGATATTGTAAGTATAGAATCTTTTAAACTAATAATTCCACCTTGCGAAATCAAAAACTTCATTATGTTCAAAAATACCTTATAAAACATAGATTTAATATAGATATGACAAAGATTTTTTTAATGTCAATAGATTAATTAATTTGATTCTTATCTGTATAGATAACTAATTGAATTAAAAACTGTTTCGGGACAAAGCTCAATTATTTATCCTTGTCTTACTTTTAGACTTGATTGTCCTTAACATCTGGTAAACAGTGAAAGGTGTTGTAATTGACTAAAGGATCAAGTTATAAAGGTTAAAATATTTGGGTATTATATCATCCTGTGTAATCTCGAGATTACACTTGGTATTTGAGTATATTCATTTACTTAACACTGTCTACCCTCTGTCTTAGACATGTAGATAGGCAGACAGATGTTGATCTGTGCTCAGTACTAACTGTTTAACAAGGTCGTCAAATTTTAAAATTTGAATTTCAATGCTAATAATCTTAATAATCATAATATTATTAATATTGTTACAGAGAATGTACGAACTTCCGCCATCTATGGAGCGAAGGTTTAAATTATACCTCAACATCTTGCCAGTAGTAGAACAAGCAGCTATGTATCTTTCATTCGTTGCTGGAATAATTTTGATTCTAATAACAGTTTATATTCTAACTTTCAAAGTCATGTTCAAATCCTGTGATGGAAAGAAGACGCCATGCAATTTCAACTTCAAACCCAACTTGTGGATAGAAAGGGAAAAGACTTGCAAGGATCAAAGAAACAACAAAGACAGCATATACGCTCCATGTGAGGTAACTTTGAACGGAAGTGAATCAGATTCCGATAGAAAATTAGAGAATCATGCAATTATGAAAAACCACAGCAATAAACTAAAGGAACTAAGTTACAGATTTACCGATAAAATGTTTGATTCCGTAGAAAATATTAAAGGCAAGGTGAAAGATGAAATAAATCACGCAAGGAAAAACATCAGTGTTAGAAAAGTCTCATTAGTGCCTCCAGGAGTAGATGAAGAAACAAACGAAGCATACAAAAGTGACTCGAGTGATAATGAAAGAAATGTCAATAGCTATCAAGCCGTACAACAAAATGATAGTGATGAGGAATGCAAGTATTTAGAAGTTGTAGACGACGATAATGAATTCTACGATATGTACGTTCCAAACAATGAAACAACACGATCTAAACAATTGCAGTATTTAGATGGAACAAGAGAAAAGTAATTTAAAATTTATTGAAGTGATTTTAGCATAAGAAAAGATGACAGTGCCAATTATAGCAGTGGTTGTGAATAAAATAAAAAATGGATCTGATCCATAACCTGTAAAACATGGATATCAAATTTTCATTGCACATCTACAATGAATACAAATTCTTACATATCTGTTAAGAGGGCTCTTCATGGTCCACAGTGATCCTTCTAAAACAGAGGCCGCCTAAAACAACATACAACCCAAAGAATATCGGAAACAATTTGGAATACTTAGATTTTATCCAGATGGAAACTGTGCTTTGATCAATGCTAATAATTCTAGCATTGGTACAACTGCGTGTATGTGGTTAGTGTGTTATTGATATAAATTTTTACTGAAGACTTGAATTTAGAAATAAGTGGAAGTGAATTGTATGAAGGTAGATTGAACTACATAAAGTGGTGTGTTGATTTTGATGGACACTAAAGAGTGTGAATGATAGGTAGAATAAAACAGACCAGCCTTGTCAAAGTCCCAGAATTGTTCGTATTTAACGTGTTACTCACGAAAGAGTTGTGAATTATTATTAGTAATAATTATGCAATGAGCAATGAATTAGTAAGTACATTGATTCGAAAATATGATTTGCAAAAGAGTATCCTAAATGTCATCAAATTCTTTCGGGAATAAGTCAAGAAATCTACTGGTCTGAAAATCTAATAGGGAAATTGATTGTTAGACAAAAGTATAAACCATTGACAGAAAATGCTACAGCTAATACACTCATACCTTTTCAGTCGCACACGAAAAAGACAGCATAAGTTTCTCTCGTATGCATGTTGTCTGTTACTAAGTGAAACAGAACATTATTTCTGTCACTTTAAGCGGACCATTTTGTAAAGCAAATATTTTTTTAAACTGCAACTTTTTCACACGTTAACATTTTACAATAATTACGAACACAAATGAATTACATACATAAACTACTGTGTATAAACAATAATTAGATATAATTGATATAGTAGATAAAAATAAATATGCATTTTTCATCTCATTTGTAGCGACGAGCAATATTTAATTATCTGTCTTTAGTATTCTCTGTCTATGATTTAAAGTAAAGCATTTAAAAGTTTTGCTAGGTAATTAAGGGTATTAGGCTATTATTAAGTGATTAATTTATAAAATCACTGAATTACTTGCCACGACTTTCGTTATAATTAATTTTAAGTTATCATTAACCACCAAATACCTACTTGCATGACCATGAATGACCATTTGCTATAAATCCTATTCTTAAAAGATTGTAATTATAATTATTTTATTTTCGATTAACTTCATTTAATTATTTAATTTACTTGAGAAAATGTTTTATTTATTGATAATTAATAAATATCTTTGTGCAATTGTATTTATTTATTTTATTTAAACTATATTGTTTGAATGAATAAACGATTAAAATAATTATCAAATAAAGAAGGTATTATTAATTTACGAGTGCAATAGCATTTTTATAAATGATTATAAATCTTGCGGTAATAATTATCACGTTTGATTGATTGATTTTATAATTATTTTCTGCATTACTATGTAAGATATATTTTATATTTATATAGGTATGTTATTTTTATCACTTGGAAAAAAGAACATAGTTTATATAATATGTATGCATACTACCCATTTTTAAATGTGGTAAAATATTTTATGTTTATGTTATTTTAGAATGCTTATGACAGTACAAATATAGTTTTATTATATCGACGTAATTTTGTACCTACTAAATATTTTAGCTCAAATTTGTGATAAGTTTGAAACTCAATAAATTGTAAAATTATTATTAATGTCGCATTAAATAAACTGACAATACATTCTTTAAATTCATGATTACTTTTACACTTGTCAAGTCATTATTAAATAGAAACCCATGCTCAGCTCATCTTGTGATATTTAATTATTATTTTAGTTTATGTAACATAATAAAATGTATTCAATAAATTGAATGTCAAAGGGCAGAAATCTCTTTTTGGGTACTTGGTGAACTACTTATATTACCTATGTCTATTATTATTAAAAATATAATTTTGAAAATATTAATTTGTTTTACTTTAAATACACCAGCGATTTTAAAAGATATCTGATAGTTAGTATAATTATTATGAATCTTCTTTATTCAATCCATTTTTTCCACCTTGTAGGTATAATTTGTAATGAATTCGGAGAGTTGAAATATTGTTCAAATAAACTCGATTTTTCAAAGTCAAGAGAAGGGAGATAGCAATAACACAAGAATAAAAAAATCTTAATAATCAACAATGATTTTATTTAATAAATTATTTCCAAACATTTAACAAGAAAACTTTGAAACAATTCAGTATTTATTAATTTCCAAAAAACAAAACTATAGAAGGAAACTTTGACGATCTTGTCAAGTATCAGTATTCTGCAACAAGATTTAAAAAAATTATATTAAAATTTAAAACTAAAATTGCGCTCACACACTACCTATTGCTTGTAATCTCTGTGTCAAATAATTAGTTAATATCAAGGAAATACCTACCTCTTGTTATTCGTATTCTAATATAAATAGTTGACAAACGCAGCACACCCATCCGATGGAAACTGCAAGGCTATTCTGTTTTGTAACTCGACAGCGGAATCCGCGATGAGTGTCAAAATTCCTTGCCAAAATTGACACTCATCGCGAATTCCGCTGTCGAGTTAAAAAATGGAATAGCCTTGCAGCAAGGCTATAGGCTGGTCAAGAATCAAAATCGCTCACAGACGTCAGTGACAACAAAGGCAATAACAACATATTGCCGACCAAAAAGGAACATTACCTATTTCTGGCCAATCACCAAACATAAGTCGGGATTAAACCGAGTGATAAGAACTCGGTTACCTCTAACGAGAGAAACCTAACTCCATAACCTCGTCCTTCACTATTCATTTTATTCATTTGTCTTCTATTTTTTTGTAGAATACGATTTTCTTATTCCCCTCAATAAAGGTATGGTGTTTATACTGCAAACTCCTCTTCTTCAAAAAAGATCAGGTTGCCCCACGAACAAAAATATGAATATCATCCTCAAGAGCTATCTCTTTAGTTCGCCTGAAATCTCTAGATACAGAGAACCAGTTTGATTGTGTTTGATCGAAGTCCTGCCAATTCAGTTACTTATAAATAAGATAGAAAAGATGGATAAATATAAAAGTTACCTTTTATAATGAGCCTTAGCTTTCGGAATATCTTCATCCTTTTCGTTAAGAAGATATCGTCTCCCTCCAGCGCAACACATTTTGAAATACTCAAATTTGTCAACGTTCTCTATCTCGTAGTAGAAATTGTCATGGTCCTCCGGTTTTATAGATGATCTCAGCTTCACGAAATTTTTGTTGGAGAACGTCCATTGCTTGGTCAGGTAGTAATGAAGAGCCATGTTTGCGGAGTAAATTCGGCGTTGAACTTTAACCAACCTGGAATAATACGTTTTTATTCAATTTATAAAAAGATGCACAACATGCATAAATGAGACCTTATAAAAATTACAGATAAAATGTCTATCCCGGCCGGATTACCAACTGACGAACACTTAAAAATGAGAAGTTAGAAGTCGCTACTTACATAGTTTTCCTTCCTAAAAGCCAAAGTAAGGTATCAATCAGCAATGCCGGAAGCAAGTGGAGTAAATATACCTGTAACGAATTATTAACCCCTGTAATTGACTACATAATCATTGTATACAATCAAACTGAACCTGACAGTACTTGCATTGTGTAAATTGTGTTCCTGCAACTCCTGCACCATAATCAAGCTTGGACCTATTGGCCGGCAAGGCTTCAGGAATTCCCCAGGAATCAGTGGGCGACGATAATCACTTACCATCAGGTGGGTAATCTGCTTGTCTGTGGTTGTTGTTCATAGTATATTTTACTGTAATGTTTCCTACCTTAGTATAATAAACGAGTTTGGAGGTAGTAACAGCACCACCGACGTTCCACACCATGTCATTGAGGGGCATGGCCTGGGCCATCTTGTGGCCAAACTCCGCCAGCTCGCCGATTGTGATGGTGTTCAGTTTACCGGCGCAGCAGTTGTATACCGGGACATCATCTGTTGGTTCTATTCTGAAATACGTCAAGAATTATATTTTAAATAGCGATCTGCCCAGCTCTGCCCGCGTTATCCGAGATATTAAGTACCCTATGTCATAATCCAGATTGGCCGGCATAGTATCTGTGATGTCTTTGGTATTACTGCTATCCAGGGCCCACGGGCGATGGCGACCACTTGCCATTAGATGAATTTTCGCTTACTTGGCGGCTTCGCCCGTTTTGTCCGGGATAATAAGCATTCTATATCCTATTTCAGATCTACCTGTGTGCTATTCATTATATTTATTATACTCACTGTTTAGTTCCTCTCAGCCAAGCAGCAGCAATGAAAGCCTTGATGGGGATGTCTACAGGGATGTAGTCAGCTACTAGGTTCGGGTTTGAATAAAGACTACGAAGAACACCTAGAATGGGATACTTGAATAGTAAGTACATTATTTACTTTTTATCATTTATATCTCCCAAAATGAAGTAGTAACTCAAGGAATAATAATACTAATCACGAAATAAATCAAAATTCTTCTGGCTTACCTTTGCCACTGGCAATGATGATACCAACTGGGCCATTGAAGTTATCGATCCAACCTGGCATTGGATCTCTATGGCTTGATATTACTGAAACAACATAACAGAGCTATTAGCCATAGATACAAAAGTAACAAATACCGGCCTACAAGATACAAGGGACCAACGTCATATTTGGCTCTCTGACACTACAACCGAAGAAGACAAATAAAACACCAAAATCGCCAAAAATTCCTGCACACCCCAAAATATACATTCATACTGTTTCTACTCATTGAAATGTGTAGCAAGTAATATTTATATTCATGAATTTTAATAATGTATATCGACGGCGCAGGGTGTACGGTAAAACTCTAAAGAGTTTATGTTTACACCCTATTAATGTATCATACCTTATTTACTGTTTATGAAATAAATAAATAAATAAAATTTATCTAATAATTATCTATCTTACTTTATTTCTGTACTAGCTGCCCGGACAGACATCGTTCTGTGAAAAGTTTTTTATTTTGAGATGTAAGCTATCCTATCTTTCAAGTTGTATCAAACTGCACACCGTGTGGTTTGATTAAAATCGGTTCAGTATTTTAGGAGTCCATCGCGGACAAACAACGTGACACGTAATTTATATATATTAAGATTATATTTTACGATTAAGAAGCATTAAAAATAAGAATTACCAATGGATGGCCTCATGATAACCAGTGGCAGCTTCCCTCTCATCTCGTATACAACATGCTCTGCCAGTTGTTTCGTAAACACGTATGTGTTGGGAAGTTCTCCTAAGTATCTGGAAAGTTGTACATGTATTTATACCGTGTATGCCGAAAGGTCAGTGCAGGAAAGAAAGATTTTCTTCAAAGAATTACATTAAATCCCAAAAGCATCGACAAAATCTAAAAAAAAATTAAAATGTGTTCAATTCACACGTAGTAGAAGTGAAACCTTCAAAAATTTTGTTTTCAAGATGTAAAATTTCAACGACTGTAAAATTAAAAGACGAATGTAAAATTTCGGGATGATAATTGTACAATAATAAATTAAAATGTGTGCAATTCACACGTGGTAGAAGTGAAACCTTCAAAATTTTTGTTTTCAAGATAATGAGACGAATGTAAAATTTCAGGAACATGATAAATGTAGGTTTCACTACTCCGCTCCGCCCCGCTCCGCCCCGCCCGGCCCCGCTCCGCCCCGCCCCGCTCCGCTCCGCTCCCCTACCCCTCACTCTTCTACCCTACCCCCGTACAATGCTTCCTATCTCACTTTAGAATTTATGTGTTTGTCTCTTTTTACTGGACAGTTTCGTTTCATAAAATTTCAAGTCACCCCCGTACTAAAGAAGTTTTCACTTCAAAAGTAACATCAACTGCAACTCAAGCAAAATTTACTGAACGGATTTTCGTGAAATTTAGCACACATTATAACCATGATCTGGATAAGGATACTTATTATCCCGGAAACGCTAGCAAAGCCGCGAACAGAACGCTAGTAATGTACATATTTCAGGTTGTACGTAAATCATATTTAGAGTAGATATTGACGAATCAAATAAGAACAAGGATAACTGCAAATAATAGCACTGCATTCAGTTCCGCATTAAAAACCTGCTTTAAAACTTCACCACATTAGACAAATACTGGCCTAATTAACTTTGTTTCTTTTTCTTCTCTCTTTCTCGACCAGCACCGCATCAGTGATGCCATTAGTGTTGCTGATGTCCATGGTTGACGATACCCACTTACCATAAAGTTGATTGTCAGCACGTTTTCGGGTTATTTCCATAAAAACTTCATACTTAGGAGTAAAAACTTTGAGAACTTGTTCATCGAGGGTCTCGCAGATCCTCATGGTTTCTCTCCAGTCTGCGAGAGGGGGGTACAGCATCTCCTCGATGGGGTCCCGATTGGTGTTAGCGTAAGACGTTGACACGTGAATAACGCTCTGAAAACCGAAGAACAGAATATTCAAGAAAACACATATTCTTTGTAGTTATAGTTTGTAGACGCAAATCTTAAAGGGCTCTTTACTAGATTTGATAACATAATAACATGAGCATTTGAGTATTGCTTGGCAATTTACATTACAATAAATGTTACAGAGATTTATAGATTCAAGGTATTTCTATTTTTACTGCTTATTATTAGTGGCAACATCTGATAAGTTAACAAATGGTTTACCTTTAGTACCCGAAAAGGATATAAGAAAGAAGAATAAATGAAGTTAAAGTTTCAAGAGATAGACATTCTTCTATAATTACTTCTATTACATAGGTACCTACTTAATAATTAATGAAGGTTAAGGTAAATATGTACAAATACCACCTATGTTTGTGTGTGTGTAATAAATTATGATGTAATGGTAACAATTTTTGTTCATATATTGATTTCTTACCAACAAGTTTTGTACATCTGTAGCTAAATGCATCACTTCCTTCGTCCCTCGAAGGTTTAGCCTCACAGCCACTGGTAGGGGGTCATCGAATCTGATAAGTAAAAAATATTTAGTATAATTGAATGTTCATAACTTAACCGAAACTTTAAAATGACAGTTATTAGTGCCTTCTCTTGGATATAAGAAAACAGAACAAAATTAACCCTCAGCGAAAAGTATTCTCGAGATACAGTGCTCTTATCAGTATCAGCAACGCCATTACCATCATTATTATTATCATCATTATCGACATCATCATCATCATCATTGTCATCACAACCCGTAGTAACTTCACAGTGACTTCAATCTTTATGTATTTTTAATACCCAAAATGTCGTGTGTCTTTATTTGGTAACATTATAGATGTTAGTAATGCTGGTTTCCTTACAATAAAATTAAATCGTTGGTCACCTATTGGTGGCTTTTTACTTAACTTGTTAATAATTAAATCGATGCATAGCATTACGTAAAAAAATTTACCTTACACTGGCGGCAACGTGAAAAATAATGTTCACACGATTGACAATAAGAGCTCTGTCCTCTTCGGAGAGACCTGAAAAACGTAATATATCAATATATTTATTTATATACTTACATACACATAAGTAAATACACATACTTGTACACACAAAATTTTAAATAAGTAGCTTTACCCTGTGGTTTTACTTACATTTGTTTATTTATTTTATTTATTTATTTATAAACTCTTTATTGATTGTACACCATAAATATCATATTTATACACAGAACTTTTACTACTACTACTTTTACTTTTTAATACAAAGGGCGGCCTTATCGCTTACAAGTCATTTCTTCCAGGCAACCAAACAGGAAGAAGGAAAAAGACAAGTCTGGGAGAATTTGAGGGTAGGGTGTACACATACATAAAGTAATAAAAACATAAAGGAAAACTAATTAATTTAAACACATAGGTGACGGACTGAGCATCACGTAGAACGGTGAGCAGGAAAAATGAAAAAAACTGGAGAAATGAGAGTTAGAGATGAACGTAATGCTTCTTTACTAATTTCTTAAAGAAAAGTAAGGTCTCACCTTTGCGGATTTGGAGAAGAAGGGCATTCCAGAGACGTATAGCAGTTAAGGTAAAAGAATTTGAGTAAAAGGAAGTGAAATGCATGGGAGTTTGCAGGATAAGTTTTTCGGAAGACCGGGGATCACAAAGGTAATTAAATACCTACTAACTTACCTAAGCCAATCTGGCTGACATCACCGGCGATGAAGAATACCTTCTGTTCAAAAACTCCAGGCCGATCCTGTCTTAGGCGATCGAAACACTGAAAATGTTAATTACCAGCTTTAATTTCTACATAATTATCTATTCTATCAGTCCTTTGGAGTTTATTGCTGGTGATAGGCCTATTCTAATATCCGCTAATTGTATCCATATCCATCCAGGCATCTTGGGCCCTTTGAATGCAAAGGTTTCCTGCGGTCTGTCTTATGTAATCAGACCAGGTGGTCTGGGGAGAACTTAGCTCCATACACCGAGGCGTGGTCGCCATTCGAGAACTTTACTGTCACATACACAACTCGTGAAGCTATACGTTTACCACCCCCACATTCATAAACTACCGGACTCATGTATGTTATGCATTACACTGTACTGAAAATCAGCATTAATCGATAAAACAGACATGGCATAATGATGCGTTCCCACGTTTAGACTACGATTTTTTCATTGATCACGAAATATCCGCATAATTGTAAACTCGGTAGAATCTTTATCCGACGAACTTACCAGGTTCAAAATTCAAATATCAAAAATTCAAATAATTTATTCATATAGGCATCACTGATACACTATCAGCTTTTCAGAAAGGTTTCTAATTACACAACCGAGTAATAAATAAAGTTGCAGTTCTCTTTTAAACGCTCTCTCTCTCTTCTCTCCTCTTCTCTCTCTTTTCTCTTTTTTTTTTGAACGCGTCTTTGACGCTTTTGATAATTATTATCGGCGTGGTCAATGATGCCCTCAACTGCTTGCTAATAAGCAAGCTCATTTATTTCGTTCACTTGACCTGACCGTTAAGTTGAAGGTTAAACAATTAAGTGTTAATTATAATGCACCTTTGTTCTGTGATAACCTTAATAACAAATGTATACAATGCGAATAAATATTTTAAAATTTACATGAAACATATTTATGGATTGACGATTTCTATTTTTGTTCGACAGAGATGGAAAATGATCTCAATATAAGACACCGGCTTAAGTAAATAATCGCTCACACACAAGCACTAGAACTAGAAGTAACTGTGGGCTAATGGACACACACAAATAACAAACACCCTCAACAACATAGAATATCACAACATATTCCCTGAAAACGCACCCAGGACCAACTGTTTAGCAAGCTGCGTTACTTAATCTAGCCAAAAACATTGTAAAAAATTGATATATTCAATTAGTACATAAATAGAACATTTATTTATACTGGAATTATACAAATCATATTACATTATCAGTTTGGTATGATATTAATTGCATTAAGGTTTTAAGTAAGACGTTATTAAAGGTAAAATAAAAAGATCTTAACCCGGTAAAAGCTATACTTATCACGAGATATTACTGTACAAACACGTTATGTTTTTAGTTTTTTTTTTATATATCTTATAAGTAAATGCTTGACCACAATCCCACCAGATGGTAAGTGGCGATGTAGTCATGGGTGATAAAACGCATTAACTTTGTAAAAGCCAACGCATTAGCTTAGTTAAATGTATTATGCTGATGGGTAAATTTACCTTGGAAGAATATAAAGCAGCAATTCTCTGTTCCGGCTCCATTCCCTTCTTACTCCTCAACAGAAGGTATATCCTGTCCAGATCAGTGCAGCAGTACAACAACTTCTCTATCAGGACCTTTCCCATGAAACCTGAAAAAGAAAAAAATATAATTATGTATACATCAAGGTTACAGAAAATAAATAAAAAACATATTTTATTATGATTATTTGATTTCTGGTCCCTCGTGAGTACTGTGAGTCTAATGTGAAAATGAGTTTTATTGACAACATCTATAAGTTGTAAATAGAACTAAGCTGTTATCTGATATTTTGTGTCCGAGTATACGGTAGGATACAGAAAAGTATCTAATTTAAAAACTCCGAAACATCAATATCCTCCTCCAAAATATTCCGATGAATAAGGGAAAAATTTTACAGAAAAATAAAAAATGGATCCTTTCTCGACATCTTATCGACAAACCAACACAAGTGATGGTATAAAGATTGAATCCGACTGGTTACGAATAGGTCTGACTGTTTCTTATTTTAGAATAGAATAGAATAGAAAAAGTTTATTCCGCCATTTTTCACAACAAAATTAAATTAGAATTGTACTATTTCAAACAAAACAAAAGGAAATAAATTATGCTGTGATATAAGTACATGGCAAAAAAGGACACACTCAGCTTTGGCTGTTGCGGAATGCCCCAACCGCTGGTTTTGATAATTGCCCATGTATATTTAAGATCAGCTGATATAAAAGACATCGCTCCGTCTAGCATAGCATTCTGTGGGTTATAAGGTTAGCAGTCAAGGTGATAATTATGTGCATCGATGCATTTGAACTCACATCCGCTGCTCTGCTTACGTGCAGTTACGTTGCTACACTCATAATCATAATAAATAATCTTTTATGGAAATTTCATTTTATAGGTTCATTCTAACATGCGAACCAGTTATGAATATGATGCAGATTGCAGGGTATAAAAACCGAGATTCGATCAAACCCCTAAGGAATTTAATCTCAGAATGTTAAATTATCAACTCCATTGGATTATTTCCCTAGAGAATTTCATAAATTCCCTACACTACTTTAGGGAAATTCTCTTCTTTTGCCTCGGTACAACTCCATTGGATGGAATTGTTTTTTTTCATCTTGTGGGATTTAATTAAAACTCGGCTTTCATAATTTCCGCCACCCTGGTTTATAGCCGACAAACTTGAGGGTAAATGATCACTGTAACCAATGGACGGTAAAATCATCACCGATTCCGGCCAAACAAGAAGTACCTAGAGCCTGCAATATATCCACTTCGCTTCAGAAAATCTACGCCTGACTGCTGCACGCGAATCAATTGCTACTTTATTTTATCAGGTAACTATATAAATTTAATGAACTGTCCCTACGTTCAGTATCGAATATGAAAATTATTACATATCATGCAATTTAGTTTTTAGTCTTCTGTAATTAAAAAAAATGTAATAGTTAAAAAAAGAAGTCAAACCTACATACTAACATACACACATACATACATTTTTTCAACTACAATGTACATTGTAAATGAATTAGTACAAAGTCAAAGTTGTAAGAAGGTTGAATTGTGTCCCAGTTAAATGTTTCGAAAACTAACACGTGTATTTTAATTAATTTAATTCAGTATTCAGAAACAGCAACATTACTGACCGCTGACCTCACGACAACAAAACTTTACCTACATGTTAAATGAATCAAGAATATAAAAGTCATTAAAAACTCTTATAAAATCTCTTAGATAGGTAGAGCAAAGATCTCCCTAACTTAAGTCCTAATACACCGATTAATATCTAATATTAAAGAATTAATTACTGAACTAAATGTAACTTAACATCTGACGCCCCAACTCAGGGTCACTACGGTTACCCCCCGGGCCATCGGCTGGCGACGCTCTTGCCTAAATTATCGTATGATCTTTGCAAACCCAAGATACGGTAATAAATCATGCCCCTGGGTCAATGGAGCACAGTATTTGAGGGGAATCGGTGCTCTTTAAGACACTGGGATTTCTTATGCTTTATTATTTACAGACATAGATATCTATATACACAGAATTGACAAAACAAAAAAGAAATCCACGACCCGACCACGTACCTACATTTATCTGTCACATGTCGATGTCCGCCTCACCCGAGAATCAAACACGGTACCACTCACTTCGCAAACAGGGTCACTAAGTACGTCGTCGATATTAAAGTACATACCAGATCCGCCAGTGATAAAAATGGTTTTTCCTTTGTAAAACTCAGGTATGGAAGGGAGTGCACTTAAATCGCGCTCTTCGAGGAATCCCATTCTTGATGACTGAAACAACAACAACAAGGTAGCTACCATTAGCTATCCAACCAGTGTATAAAAAGCCTGAAAACTACAGAAAACGTGGAAGTTTTCCATAATTTTCTTAAAGGTATCCTACTAATCAGGGGCGTAGCTACCACCGTATCAGCCGTATCAATTATACGGGGCCCCCAGCGTATAGGTGCCCCCACTAACACTCCCAAAAAAAGCTCGCCAACGGCCGCTACAGTTGGCACTCCTTTTATATTTGACAGCTGACGTTGAAGGGGCCCCACAACAAACATTGATATGGGGCCTCCTAAGAGCTAGCTACGCCACTGCTACTAATCCTAATAATACTAAAATGTGAAAGTTTATGAAGATATTTGTTACTCTTTCACACAAACTACCGAACTGACTTTCATGTTTATCATACAGAGATAAGGGACAAACCATAAATTACGTCACACTAATTTCATGACTGTTTAATCCCTCCCCCCGTTGTATTTAATACACAGCATTTTCAATTCACAATTCACAATTATATCACTAGATGGCATTACAATAAAAAAGTTAAGAAAGAAAAAAATACTTCTATACTAATATATAAAGAGGAAAGATTTGATTTTTTGTTTGCATTGAATAGGCTCCGAAACTACTGAACCGATTTGAAAAATTCTTTCACTGTTAGAAAGCTACACTATTCGCGGTGAACATAGGCTATATTATATTTTAAAAAAATTAGGGATCCTTACTAAAACTCCAATAATGTGTAAAAAATTACCTAAAATATTCTTTACATCGCGTGCGCTGCGAAAACTATTCATGATAGAACAAAAAAATGTTCTACAATATTAGAGAACATATCAATATCTACAAAAAACCTCGCGATACTATATGTCCAACTATTGTAGTTATGCCACTATAACCACTTTTTACATTTTAAAAGTTAATAAAAAAGCTGACCAAAATCAGACCATGATAACTATACCTTCGTATTAATCCTTATCCAAATAAATCATTTCATATTCAAAACTATTTTAATACCTATTGATTACTTTTTAAATTACTTAAATCGGATATTCCATTCAGAAGATATTACGACTTCAGGAAAATAAATACCGCCGCCGCCGCGCAATGACCAGTGTACTAGCCAAATCTCTGAAACTACTGAACGAATTTTAACAGGACTATTTATGATATTGAAAAGACTTCAACTTAGCATTTAAGCTATTTTTTAGGGTTCCATACCAAAGAGTTCCTTAAGGACATTTTGTATGGAAAAATAAAAAATGTCAGCTGATTTGTTTTAAATAATAAAAAAACGTTTACTCCGTACAAAAAGAGTAATACATGCATTTCTTAAATTTTACTTATATTACATGGAAAGGCCATAAAATGCCTTAAGTTGTTTTTTTCATTAATTCACAACCCTGTAACTGAATGAATATATTCTATTTTCTTATTTTGCTTTCAAGAGCATGTTTTTTGCGTATCTATGTCCTCCAATATAATTTCAGCATTTCATTAATTTCACCTTGAAAGTGGTGGAAAAACGCAAATTAATTCTGTAACCCGATATTCAACAAATTCGGGTAATTTCTTTGTATGTTCCTTAAGGCCCTCGGAAGTTACTTAAATAAGTTGATTACATTTTTTAAAACTGCATTGGATCTGATAGTTATAAAATTGTAATCAGAGCTGATAAAACTCCTGTAAGACAACATGCAAGACGTTTCAATGCACCAAAAATTTATGAAGTTGCCATTGTAATGGTTGGAGAAAATCTGGAAGCCCGTGATATTGATTTACATCGCAGAAATGATCAGTTACAGCGTGTGCATGAATCACATCTCTCATGACGCGTTACAATATCCAATATTATTTTGAAAAGGTGAAAATGGTTATCATTTCTCAATCAAGATGATAAATCCTAATACAGGCAATAGGCTAGTTGACAAAATTTGGAAATTAGTTTAAAACTATAGCATAACATCTATTTAACCCCAAAAATATATTATTCTAAGAAAAATAAGTCTTTTACATTAATATTTTGAGTTTTTAGAAATGAACTTGAAATTGACCGCGAAAAAGGCCAAGACTGTCATGGCGTCTTGAATGACGTCACACCTCGCGAAACAGCCGTGTTTGTATATGACAGTCAATTGTGTTTTTTAATAAATAATGAATTCCTCGCATTATAAAAACTTTATAGTGCCCCAATGTAAAAGTACAACGATAAAAACGCCAAACAAATTATTCATATACGTTCCAAACATTAAACAAATACGAAGAAAGTGGTTATATATGGCAAGGAGGCAAGATGCTCTTACTTTATCAACTGATTCCACAATTTATTTCTGTGAAGATCATTTTGATCTAAGTATTAAACACAACTTGATGTATCTATTTATAAATGTATAGTAAAAGAAATGAATTTTGCAAAATGTACCATAATATACCACACATAACCTATAAAATGTTATGACTTGAATAGGGTTTTATGATGTATTTGAGTTAAAATATTATTAAAACTTTGTATTCGCTAACCTCAAAATAAGTTATATATTTAAATTCCATATTAGGTAAATGCGACTCTCTGACTGGTAACTGCTAATTAAATGAGACTTTGTTTGTTCTTCACATTATACTTACACAGAAGTTTTAACATTGCGGAATTCCGATGAACAAAAGTCGGTGATCATTGCAAAAAATTTGCCAAGCATAACGGCGTAAATTTTGGGCAAATTACTGCTGTTTGCTTTGTTAAATCCTGATTCCATGGCAAATTATACCTGTCTTTCAAGATTAAACTAAAAACGAACTGTATTAATTTAACAAGAATTGCTGAAAACTCCAAATAACCTGTTCACTTTATACGAAAATGACAGCTACAATGTAGTGTTTCGCGAGGTGTGACGTCACGCCTCCATGCGCTTCTCTGATAGGTGTTTAATGTCACATGATTAAACGCCTCAATTTGTCGATTTTATTTTCCAAAAATATTATTAATCTTTTATTATTTTAATAGAAAAGTTGCATTTGTGTTTACTAACTATCATGGTTAATCATTAGAAACTCTAAGCCATCGGATTTATTCTTAGTGGAAACAAGCCTATTATAAAGTGTCATTGCATTGTTTTTTGACTTATTGTTTGTTATTGTTGAATGACTGTCATCAAAACATTATCTTATTTACAGGAGCTGAAACTAATAAAAAAGTTAGTTCAATAAATTTTTACTCATACCGTCTGATGGTTCCTGAAAATAAAGACAATCACATATTGAAATGTCGGCGATTATTTCATAAATATGCTGTTGATATACAGTATCTATGTAAACATAGAAACATAGAGAGATTGACCTTCATCAGATTGAACCAGACCAAACTACGTTCTGACGAGTTTATGTATTCACCTTCGAGATGCAATTACTACCGATGGAAATCCAAACAATTTCAGGCGGATGACAATTCTTCCAGCAACATATTATATTGAAAGTCCTCGGCATATGCATGAATACGCTCAAAATGCCATGATATATGTATGTTTGTTATTATGGCACTGCAGGTTTATTTATCACATTCACATGCAGTCTTTAGTGAATAGAAATAAAACAGGAGTTTTTACCTGGCCAATCACCGATTTGATCGCCATGATATTACCTACTGCACGAGTCTTCTGACTAAAGTTGAAATTACGCGCTGCGCCCAGGTTGCCTCATGCTCATAATCATGATTTGGCTAATTGAGAAAATAAAGTTGATACCAAATGAAGTTGATCAAATCATATCTACTGAAATTCCTGATGTATAAGTCAATCCAGGCTTGCATGAAGTTGTTATTAAAAACATGATTCATGGCCCATGTGGAAATCTCAATTCAAATTCACCATGTATGGTAGATGGTCAATTTTCGAAACGGTGTCCACGGGAATTAGTGGCAGAAACAGTTACCGGGAACGATGGCTATCCGCTATATCGTCGCCGATCGACTGCAGATAATGAAAGATCAACAGTTTTAAAAGTAAATCAACAAAATAAATCACAGAGTCAGTCTTTAAGTATTTGCGGCGTTAATCTGGAAAACCCATGCTTCTCTCACGGACAGTTGTATGTTGCCTGCTCCCGCGTTAAGCTACGTTGACACGGCGTCCATTCGATTCGATTTTTTCCCGTATACGGTTTCCCCGTATACGAGGCAGTCGTTCACACGACAACACGGTTTTAACGTTAACGTTTATATCGAATGGAAAGCAGCCAGTTGTTTAGTGCGGAAACTATTGATGATAGAACAAAAAATGTTTTACAATATTAGAGAACATATCAATATCTACAAAAAACCTCGCGATACTATATGTCCAACTATTGTCGTTATGTCACTATAACCACTTTTTACATTTTAACAGTTAATAAAAAAGAAGACCAAAATCAGATCATGAAAACCATACCTTCGTATTAATCCTTATCCAAATAAATCATTTCATACTCAAAACTGTTTCAATACCTATAGATAACTTTTTGAACTACTCAAATCGGACATTCCATTCAGAAGATAATACAAATTTAGGAAAACAAACACCGCCGCCACCGCCGCGGCCGCGCAATGACAGTGTGGCCCCACGCAAAGCAACTGTAGCGTAGTCCTTTATTTACTAAAGCAATAAAATATGTATGTAAAAAAATAAATAGAGGAATCTAAAAAAATAGTTCAAGTAAAAAAATAAACCCATTACAAATAAATTAATTGAGTAAAATGTATATGTTATAAAAATAACAATAGGTTGGCAAGTAAAAATTTAAAATTTAAAGAAAAAAACACATACCTATGTCCTTTAAAAAGATAATAAATAAAAACAAATAATAAATAATAACGTTTCACACTCGACATAGCCCCACACTAGGATTCCCTGTGTCGGGGGTGCCGTGGATAACACACTAGACAAGGACATTCACACCCAGACCGAGAACAGAAATTGAAATTCATCATTCTAATTTCCGCTTCGCTGGGAATCGAACACAGGACCCTTGGCGCGGCGATCCGGCATGGTAGCCATCGCGCCACACGGGTCGTCAAAACATAAAATTATAAATATATCTCTAAATGTTTAAAAATAAAATTACACCCGAGCGAAGCCGGGGCGGGCTGCTAGTACTAAATATATTTAAACTGGAATAACTTACCGCTTCCCTTAAAAAACAGCGCAATACTGCCTCGGCCTCCTTCGTTACGAGTTAATAATGAACTGAATTGATTTAGAATACAAAGCAAGCCATTATTTTCATTTATTATTCAGTTGAAGATCGTATTACAGTTCATGTGCTATTACATGCATACAATACAAAGTAAATTGGTATAGCTCCACATTATACCCACTATTTAAGGCACTTGTAAGAGCCAATAACCTTGATCAACTGGGCGGAACTAATACGATATGACCCTCTTATTTTACGTAAAAATATGAAAATTTTGGATTGTGGCTTGTAAAATTATTATTTTAAATATTTATTCGTACACTTTATATGTGTAACCTATGTTAATATTTTAGTTAAGGATCTTGCCGTTTAAAATTAGATAGGTACAAATTTTCTGTCAAAAAGACCTCATTTTGGATATTTTTTACAAATAGTAGTTATCCAGGTAGAACAATATTGTACGTACATTATGTAGATAAAATGTCCAAAAACAATCTATATTTTTCAAATTTTTTTGTTGACATTTGAACAAGGAGAAAGCCTCCGAACATATTGTATCTCGGCAACTGTTTGTTTGACTCCTACAAGCGCCTTAACTCGCTTACTTGAATTAAGCGATCAACTTTTTTGTGATTCTAATAATGGTATTAATCTAACTAAAATCCCGACGTTTTGCAGTTTTGTCCAGATATTTCAGTCTTGCCATCTGGCAACCCTAAGCTAACTGCACCATCATACTTTTTATAATATCAATCTCTTGTTTTAATTTCAACCTGGTTAATGCGAGAATAATTACCATCCCATCTACTCAGCCCGCATGGTACTTAGCCTAGGTATACGGATAATCCCCCCGGGGGTTGCCCGCCTTGTCGTGGCGGGGGGGCTTAGTAACCGTGGACTGGTCACCCACGGTGAAGCTAAGAGGCAACCAGGGCCGGCCTGTTCGGAGTTCGCCAGCGGACGCGCGTGGAGGTGGGACCGCAGAAGAAGAGGAGTGCCGGTATTACGGTGCGCCGTTCTCCCTATCTTCTGCATCCGTGGAGGGATCGCAGGGGGAGAGGCGTGTTGGTATTACGGTGCGCCACTCTCCCTACCCCCTGCGAGCTGGCGGGGCCGTTCCGTTGAAACGGCACTGGTGGGGCCGCAGAGGGAGAGGCATGTCGGTATTGCGGTGCGCTGCTTGCCCTTTCCTCTGCGGCCGAGATGTGGTCGGTGGAAGAACCACAGACCTGATCTTCCATCGGGTACCAGTTATCTGGTACCAATGGCCTCCAAGTAGCAGACTCGGGGGCGTCTGCTACAGTACTGGTGGAGGCCGAGGAGGGAGGCGCACCTTACCATCTGGTGCGCCCATCGTGAAGGGCCTTCGGGCTTTCGCGATGGAGCCGCTTGTGGGCGGCTGCCGCCGGCGGGGTCGCGGATGTATGCGAAAGCGTTCCCGTAACCCCGTCACAAGGCGGCGAGGTGGAAGATGGGGGGGTTTTTAGTGGGTATACCGTGGGTCTCATTAGCCTATACGGGAGTCCCACATAACCACTCGGGTACCCCCTGCGCCCGGGTGGTATGCGTAATGCATTTTCCCCCCGAAACAAAAAAAAAAAGGGTATACGGATAATGCCAAACTCTTTTGTGCGACTCAATAAATTAGTCAGTATGACAAACATATTTTTATAAAACATGAATATCCTTTAATGTCAGTAGCATGGCTGTAGACCACTCTGCCAAGCAAAAAGGCTCAGGTGCCATTCTAAAGCCGAAAAATCATTATCGGAAAAAGGGTACTCACGTAAAAAAAACTCAGATACATTTAAATAACATTTATTTATTTTAATTATAATATTAACCAATTAAAGCATAACATAAATAATTTAGTATGTGTCCTAAAATATTCGTTTGTATTATTTTCCATACAATGAAGCCGAGGCACAAACCTTTAAGGGTTTTATCCAAAACAGTTACCCTGAAACAATGAAAGTAAATAAGTTTGGGTAAGTAAGGTGATCTGGTACGGCAGTTGCAAAGCTTGAGATCCTTTATCCTAAAACATCCCTTACCCTAAGCTAAGAAAGAGGTCACCCTTTTTCATAAATCGACTTCGTACAGTTGAAAAGAAAATAAGTGAGATGTAAAGTTGGGTTACAAACTGTCGGGACTATAATCTTCTCATTTTGATATAGGATGAAATAATGTTCTAAAAGTGTCACCACCTAACATTATGAATGACCTTGTCCTATTCTTTTTCCAGTTTCCCTCTCCTTAAATCAGAGCCCAAATACTATTATTGGGTTCACAGACATATGACATACAGGTATACATGTCTGTGATTGGATCGCTATGACTGCCAGCTCATAATCACTAAAAAATATCAAAGAAATCACCTCCAAAGATGAGCCCTGGCTCTCGGTATATTCTCTTCTTTTTCCTTCATCAAGAATTTCCTGCCACCCATGAACGCTGTCTTGAAATACTCTGTCACATCTGTCCCTTCCAAGTCATAGTAGAATTGGTCCAGATCCTCTGGTTTTATAAAGGATCGAATCTTCAAAAAGTTTTTGTTGTCGAAATTCCATCGCTGGCACATAAAGTATTCCAGGGCAAGATTAGCTACATAGATTTTTCGTTGGATTTTCAACAACCTGAAAATGTAGTTCGGTTTATGTTTATTTTCATTACTGCATACGGTGTGTATGCTTTACACCTATTTTTAACCAAAAACTACTTGTCAGATCTCGCTCAAATTTAAGTGGAACCACATGACAAGCACCAGCTTTCGATTAAAAAAAGAATCATCAAAATCGGTTCACCCAATCGAAAGTTCTGAAGTAACAAACATAAAAAGCAGTCAAGTTAAATACCTCCGTTTTTGAAGTCGGTTAAAAGTTAGTAGTAGTTAATAGTCAGTAATTATTTTTCAAAATCTATTCAAATACATTATTCATAGCCACTTACATAGGCGATTTTCCACAGACGAACAATAAGGAATCGACGAATAGAGCCGGTAGCAAATGAAGAAACAGAAACTGGAATTTAAGAAAATAATTTGATAATGAACTCATGTATCAAGTCAAGAATGAGGAAGCTAAGCAAGTAAGCAAGCGTGCTTAGCCACTACTTTAAAATCTATAAACCGCACTATTTGGACTTTGCTCAGACAAAAGTCAAACTAGGTAAGATGACTGACACTTTTTTATTAGGAAAAAATTAATAAGTCATATAAAACGCCTAATGTAAGGTTGATTTAGGACCATTATTATTGTTCGGATAATTTTAAGTCTGAGCACAGCCTAAGCACGGTTTATAGATCTATCCGCCTATCCTGGTTTATAGATCTATCACCCTATCCCCACTTACCATCAGGGGAATTGAACCATCCTTGAGCATGACTCAGCCGCCAAACGACTCGTTGTGTTCCGGCTGGGGGCTTGAGAGCCAGTTCTTTCTTTCTCGTTTGTCCGATATTACCATAAAAAAGGCAAAATTAATGCAGTATTGGCCATGAAAGAGAATAAAAAAAAGGAAAACAAAAAAAAAGAAAGAGCTGGATCTCACGCTCTCAGTCAGAACACGATGATTTTTGGTGTGGTGGCGTGTGGTGTAGTGGCGACTGACTTAAGCAAGAGGATGGTAGCTATCGTACAAACCCAGAATTTGAACATAAACTTGGAGCTGGTGACGGTGCAGTTGATGGCCCACATCGTGTTGTCTAACGGACAGTGCATCTGGTGCGCCAGGCCTGTCTCCACCACCTCGGCCAGGGTAATCTTGATGACATCGCCCGAACAGCAGTGGTAGATCGGAATCTCGTCTGTCGGCTGTAACCTTGGGAGACGAAAAATGAATATAAGAATAAAACCTTACGCTATTTTAATTCTTTTAGAGAATAAGAGCCATTTGATTATAAGTGGTTACGTTTACCAAAGGACATTAGGAACATAACCTGCATTAACGTATTGTTAGTTTATTCTTCTACTTTAGCATGAAATTTTGTAAAATGATCATAATATATTATAAGCCATATTGCCAGAGCAATAAATAAACTCACTTTCTCGTTCCTCTAAGCCATGATGCCACTAAGAAATGTCGTATCGCCAAATCCACTGGCACATAGTCTAGCGAGGAGCCCGATGTACAATACAAAACTCGGAGAATACCTGTAAAGATAAAATAAAACTTACTTTAAATCTGTCATTAAATATTGTCGTGAAGATTGAGACAGTAAGTTGCATAAATGCATCAAGCATCAAGGTAAAGACACTATATTTATAGTAAAAAATCCGAGTCCTCTTTGTTAAAAAAAGACTGTATTTTCATGGAAATTGCTGAAAAACGAGCTAACGATCCACATGAAGTTAAGTGGCTATCGTCGCCTATGGATATCAGTGGAATCAAAAGCATCACTCATTTTGGTAGAGAAAGAGAGAAGGAAAAGACAGAAATAGCCGAAAGAGCCAAAAGAAAAGCAAAGACAAAAACTTTCTGTAAATTACCTTTTCCCACACCAACGCATATACCATTTGGACCATTGAATGACTCCATCCAGCCAGGAGTTGGTTCAAGGACACTTCCTATGACTGAAAAAATGGTTTAAATTGCTATAAGTGTTTATGAGACTATACCTAATGTATGATTTTACAATTTGAATTGAACAATTGTATGAACATACCAACGGACGGTCGTATTATGACTACAGGCATTTTTCCTCTCTCTTCACAGACCATATGTTCGGCCATCTGTTTTGCAAAAACGTAAGTATTTGGAAGAACTCCCAAGTACCTGGAATGTTTGGAAAATATATTGATAACTAAAATTTTGTTGTTATTTTAGGAAGAACGCTTGAGAAAGATATTTTAAAAGATTGGTGGTAGGCCAAATCAATAAATAATATTCTACCACTACAAATATCTTAAGATCTAATTCAAGATGCTGAAATACGTCAGATCGTATTTTTATAGGTGAAATGTGTAAGTTTTGAGACCGCGCTCTCGGTTTATTAATACGGACTCTAGACTCAAGGATGGAGCCCCCAGGCCTCCCAGCAATATTTAGCAATATTTAAGTGACTGATGACTGTCAACTCACTTATAAGTTAAGGAAACTTACTTAGAAGACAGCACCTGTAGAGTAGACTCATCAGTATTCTCACTGACATCAATAACTTCCCTCCAGTTCGCGTGTGGAGGATATATCACCTCTTCAATAGGATCACGGTTCGAGTTCAAGTAGGACGTTGACACGTGAACAAAGACCTTCAAAAAATGGTACATTAGCTTACAAAACTTATTACTTAAATACAACAAAAACGCTTCATCGCCTCATACGAGTACACAATAGCTGCCAAACTCAAGCAGAGTTCGAAATCATCTATTGAAATGTTCACCAACTTGCTTTTCGACAAAGTCATGAATTGCCATCAGTTCAGTGTTCATTGTTTGCCACACAGACTGAAGTATGGGCCAATTCTCGAGCCATTTTTCGTATATCCTATTACATAATTATTAATTTGGTATCTAATTGTTTTCTATCATCACTCTCACGATACGATCAGATCCACCACGGTGGCAAAAACCAGATGATTTCATGGTTCTTCATAATATGCTCTAAGTCTGCCCACGTCTTATATATTGCCAGCTTCTTTATTCTTAACCCCTTTCGATTGAAAAGGTGATTCAAGTCCAAGACGGTGATGGTGGAAAGATGTAACACAAAAGTTTTTCAAATTCAAATCCCTACAGGGATAATTATTAAAGTAATTTTTTTATGGAAATACCCGGTTAACGAGCTGACGTGGAGCTTCAGATGGTAAGTGGCTATCGTCGCCCATGGACATCAGCAACACCAAAGGCATTACTGATGAAAAGAGAAAAAGAAAGAAAGTAATACTTACATCCAAATTTTTCACATCCCTCGCTATGTCAATGACCTCCTTTGTGCCCCGGAGGTTCATTGCAACAGCATATTTCAGAGGATCATCGAACCTGCAAAAATATATTGGAGATCAATTCTCGCTCGAAGTTGCTCACATCACGTCCAGTGACCTAAAAATTATTGGCTTAGTGTCTCCAAAATTGTCCCAAAAATCGATATTTTCGTATCTTTTGCATTTTAATAAATCAGCAACTCACTTGACGCTTGCTGCAGCATGGAAAATAATGTTAGTTTCATTAATAATCTTCGCTCTTTCCTCCGCCGTGATGCCTGCAATATGATTTAGGTTGTATTGTTTAAAGAATTAAAGTCAACATTGAATTGATAAACACAGGCTCACAAATAATCCTTAAATATGAATCCTCGACGACCATTTAAAACGGTTGAAGAGAAAGCCTCAATTTTGCTAGTTTTTTCGTTTTAATGAATTTTCGATAAAGCAATTTCAGATATTCTATCCCACTTATGTTCTTTCTTTTTCTTCTTTTTTTCAAGACCGTCAACATATCAGTAATGCTTTTGGTTTCGCTGATGTCCATGGGCGACGATAGCCACTACCATCAGGTGGAACGTCAACTCGTTTGTTTGTTTCCATAATAATTCTCTATGACCAATAAAATGAGAATGAAAGAGACGTAACTAGAAGCTGAACTCACCTAGCCCCAACTCCGAAATGTCGCCAGCAACGAGAGCTACCTTCGACTCAAAAATTCCTGGCCGTTCTTGGCGTAGACGATCAAAACACTGAAAATATAAAAACCAATATTTTAAATTTTTAGGGTATATTTTGATTGAATATGCATGTGTAGCGTGTGTGTTTGCGTGTTTGTGTGTGTGTGTGTGTGTGTGTGTGTGTGTGTGTGTGTGTGTATGTGTCGTAATAGTGTGAAAGCGTGTCTTTCTCATATTAACGCATTACCGAATCAATCTTCACATCTAACTGCCTCATTATGGAGCGATTTAAGTAGCCTATAAGCGACTCTGAATGCGGCAGTAAGTAATCTAATTGGACTTCTAACGCCCCAACTCAGAGTCACTAAAGGTTACGTAAAGAATCACCATACAAATGTTGTACTAAGGAGCGATTTAACCGTGAGTGATTCTGAATTGGGGCGTAAGATCATATTTAGCTCATCGACAAACTATTGAGATTCCCTATTTGCATTGTTCTATTTTAAATGGCGCCGTGGGGCGGGGACTACATAATCAATTGACAATGACTTTTGTTTTGTGTTGAACCGTATGCAAAGTATTTGCTAATGTGGCAAGTTCGTTGTAATTGTGAAAACCTGGAGCGTAATTCAACGCTCACGGTCGCATACAATATCAGAAAGTGTGACTACCCACAGCAAATCTGCACAGCACCTCACACCAGGTTTTTGTCATTGTTATTAAATAACGCTACTTGTGGCTGGTACTTTATTCTGTCGGAACCAGCTATGGATATAGGGGGGGCAAACTGGGACACCCGCCCCGGGCGGCAGTTTTCAGGAGCGCCAATATCATAATACATATAGTAAGATTAAAAATAAAAAAACTTGCTCCACAAAGCGCCTAGCATACAAAATTAAATTCTTACTGTCACATTCACGAAAAATGCCAACTAATATAATCTGTGACTTTTTTTACGTAATTTATCTCAAACGCTGGAGAGAGGGCGCCATTATAAATTTTCTGCCTCGGTTCGGAAAAGTCATATACCTCGTTTACATTCAGCTCATTTGAGCAGGAAAGTAGGTAGGGAAGTGGGCAGGACGAGTATGTGAACACGATACTTCTCATGCTCCTACCACTGCTACTCGCGCTGCCCGGCGCTCCCCAAAAGAGCGGTTTTTCAGCCAGTGTTGCCAATGCTACGGCAATTACCGTGTTCTACGGCTTTCAGGCTAAAAAATCACAAAATCTACGGGCTACGGCTGGAACCCTATTGCCGTAGCAAATTCTAAGGCTTTTCGCAAATTTTCACAAAGTCAATTTTATTTATTGTTTTGCAAACATTTAACGAATGTTAAACCCTTAAAACAGCGCCACCAGGCTTATATTGATGTTAATGTAGGCTAATGAAAAGTATTACTCGTTTTGTGGGCATCAAATTCACTGCCGATGACCTTTTTTTTTAGTTCGAGCGCTGAACCGATGGTATATATTGGCGTAATGGGATTGCTACGGCCCACACTTGATCCTTTCCCATATAAACACGGCTTTTTTATCTAATGGGCTCCATTGACGAACCGATCGATCGATCGCACCGATCGATCGGTTCAAAAGTGCCACTCATAGCGGTAACATACACTACCGATCCGTCGGTGCGATCGGTCGGCAACGACGGATCGCACCGATCGATCGCATCGTCAATGGCGCCCATAATGTACACGGCCTTCCAAAAATTTTCATTGGCAACACTGCATTCAGCTCCGTCGCAGTAATATTTCGACGTCTGCCATTGCCGAAAGTCGAAAGCGATGTGAGTGGTAGGGCAGTATGTAAACACTACACTTCTCTCGATCCTGCCACGGCAGTATCAAGGGGATTATTGCCGACAGCGCGAGGAGCAGCGGTAGGGGCTGAATGTAAACGAGGTGATAGAGATCCGGGACTGAACGTAACAAATATGTTTCCTTTCTTTCTTTCTAATTCTCCACGCTACTCCAATTCGCATTGAAAGAGAGAGAGATTTAAGTTTACCAGCACCTACAGTTTATTTATTTATTTATTCCTTTTTTTTCACCCTAACATTACAGGCAATAACCCAATGCGTTAGGTAAATACATTTAGCACTTATATCTACTAATTAATAATACAACATAAACTATCTTAAATACCTACAACAACTCACTGACAGTTCACTGACTTTAAGCATGTTGTGTCTATGTGTTACAATTATTATAACAGTTTGATACTAATTATCCGCAATCAAATTAATGTGCATTTTTTTTAACTATAATACGGGTACTCACGATATAATTATTTTATACGCCGATATTTCGACCCTGTTGCAGGGATCGTGGTCACGGCTAGACTGTATAAAATAAAATAATTATATCGTGAGTACCTACCCGTATTATAGTAAAAATGTGTTCAGTCCATGATGAGTTAAGTTTAAAATAATGTGCATTTTAATCTAAATGCAGTAATAAAAGTGAAAAATACTTACATGTGAAGAAAACAATGCTTTCAGTCTGTCCTCTGGCGTCACTCCTTTTTTGCTTCTCATTAACAAGTAAATTTTCTTAAGATTTGTGCATGAGTATAGCAATTTTTCTATCAACACTTTTCCCATAAAACCTGAAAGACAAATAATAATGAACGTCACTAACCTGCACAGTAAATGGATAGATTGAATCCTACTGTTAAAATAAATGCGGAAGTTTACTTCTGAGGACGTGTAGATATTTGTTGCTTTTTCGCGCAAAAAGTCATTAAATTTAGCATACAGGAAAATCATGATTTAGTACTTAATAAATAAATATAACTAGCTGCCCGGACAGACTTCGTTCTGTCAAAAGTTTTTTTTTGAGATGTAAGCTATCCTATCTTTCAAGTTGGATCAAACTGCACACGGTGTGCTTTGATTAAAATCGGTTAAGTAGTTTAGGAGTCCATCGCGGACAAACAACGTGACACGTAATTTATATATATTAAGATTATGTTTACAAAATCAGCCCTAACTAAAATAAGATAAAGTTTAATGGTCGTCACATTAGTTAACCTTATTTATTATCCGCACTAGTTCATAATAAGTAGATACTAGATACCTGAACCACCAGTGATGAATATCGTTTTGCCATCATAAAACTCTGGGATAGTTGGCAAGGTACTGGTATCCACATCTTCTAGAAAGGACATCGTTCCTAGTTCACGGTCCCAGTAGAATGAACGTACCTAAGCTAAGGTCAATACTCCAAATAGTTCTGGAATACATAAAATAATTTAAATAATTAAAACAACCTAACGAATGCGTTTGATTCCCTAGAAACCAAATTATTTACAATTAATAATAAACATTTAACGCCCCAACTAAGAGTCACTAACGGTTACTTAAATCGCTCCTTAGTACAGACTTTGTATGGTAATTCTTTACTAAGGAGCAATTAAAGTAATCATTAGTGTCTCTGAGTTGGCGCGTTTGTAACAATTATTATTTTTGTATGCAATTAGGCATGGGCTAAGTAGGTAAGAAGCTTGTTTAAAAGCAAAGCAAAGCAACAACCCATAATTGTCCCACTGCTGGGCTCGGGGTCTCCTCTTACAATGTGAGGGGTATTAGGCCATAGTCTACCACGCTGGCCAAGTGCGGATTGGTAGACTTCACACACCTTCAAGAACTTTATGGAGAACTCTCCGGTGTGCAGGTTTCCTCACGATGTTTTCCTTCACCGAAGCAAGTGATAATTAACTTGTAATACGCACATAATATTTGAAAATTAGAGGTGCGTGCCAGGGTTTGAACTCGGGCCCCTTTGTTCGGAGACCAACGTTCTACCGCTAGGCTATCACTGCAGAAGCTTGTTTATTATTATATAATCTTTAAAGAAAATTCGACAAAAACTTATGTATCTTCTGTTCTATTAAGTTTGTTAATATTTTTAACCAAACATTTTAATATGAGTATACTTGTCATAAAAAAGATCAGAAATAATTGTAATGATTTATTATAAACACATAAACTTGTAAACAGGTAAGAAAATACAGACAGAGTACAAGGAATGTAACTATTTTCTTTAGACTATTAATTTAAATAAATTAAATAAATGAAAGCTGTCTAACTTATCACTTACATCAATATCGTTATTTTGTAAGCCCCCGTCCAGAACCACCCTGTCAGCAGGAACACATAAACTGGACTGATTTAGAATCAATTCGTCATTGATAGTAAATATATTCTGGTCGAATACATTTATATTAAATTCACTACATGTTGAGGAGCGAAATAAATATTATAGGTCAATGACCATAACGCAATACGCGGCACATACATACACTTCTGGTATTACACCAAAAGTTTCATCAAAAACGATTTTTCCGGAAGCTACACTAAATTGATTAAAATCAGAGACTATATTTTCTTCTGCTTATCATTATCTAGGCCGAAGTTATGAGGACTTAAAAATACAACTAAACAATTTGAGAAAAGATGCCGCTTGTCTTAGTGAGGCATCCATAAATTATGTCACACTAATTTCATGACTTTTTGACCCCTCCACCCACCCTTGTCACATTTGTGAGACCTTCCCTCTAGTGGGACACCACTTAATATGTAAAATTTCATAATATTATTATGAATTTTCATTAAATTACTTACTATGAAATTTTACACCAAGAATACGCCAAGAAAACAGCAGTTCCGAAATAAGTTTTACATATTTCCATATTTTTTATATTTTCCTATACATACCAATTAGATTTTGAAATATGACGTCACAAAATTTAGAACCTCGCCCACACCTTGTCACACAATGTCACACTCACACTGCATAGACCCCCCCCCCCCCCTAAAGTTAAGCCACACTTTATGGATGACCCCTAACACTGTGGCCCCTAAGGTATTTGTAGATACGGAAGTTATTATTGGTATAACGGTCACAGTTATAGTTACAACTAATAAAGAAAGTTACAATGCGAGTAAAATATTCATTGAACGGGCAATACGCTGAGTTGTGCTAATAAGCCATTGTTTTCCTGACCTCTTAATTTATTTAGACAGCCCGCTTCCGCTGACGAACGGTTCAACATTCCATTTTGGAAGCAAAACTAGTTACTTATTTTCAAAATCACTCATACAATCTTTAGCGCGCTTTAGCTGTTCCTACCTATTTTAACCCCAAACGCAAAAAGAGGGGTGTTATAAGTTTAACGTGTCTGTATGTCTGTATGTGGGAACGTAGCACCTAAACTTGCCTAAACGAATGGATGGACTGATTATGATTCGGTTTTTTTTGTTTGAAAGCGGACGTGATCGAGAAGGTTGTTAACTGTGTTAGTTGAGAATAAATTGGTCGGGGGTAGTTATGTAAATTGTAAAATTTATTGATATACTAGCTGCCCGGACAGACTTCGTTCTGTGAAAAGTTTTTTGACTATAAATTGAGATGTAAGCTATCCTATCTTTCAAGTTGGATCAAACTGCACACGGTGTGCAAATTTGATTAAAATCGGTTAAGTAGTAAGGCATTCAAAGCCCAAAAAAAAATGTATCAGGGCAATATATGTAACCTAAAACAGAGAGACACCCTGCAGACCACATTTTATTAAATTAAACATAGTGACATCTTCGCTTTATTTAAATGAATGTGCAATATTTGTAAAGTCAAACAAGGAAAAATTTAATTTCTCTGAAAGATCACGTCGTAAAGGCAAGCTATGTGTTATGACAGCCAGAACCACACTACTCAGACAATGCTTTATTGGAATGGCATCAACAATTTATAATAAACTGCCAACTTCATTACGAATAATTGACGATTTGAGACTGTTTAAAGAAAAGCTTCGCATATATCTATTAAGCAAATGTATTAGGGTGAATATCAGAAACGTGCAAATTTTTTCAATTTTGGTGGCGAAATTTTCTCTTCAGTTTTCGTGAAAAATGAGGACCTAGTATAAGAATAGAAAGTCTAAGCTAAAAGAACCTTCAAGAGGTCTGAGAATATCTCGATAACTTTTTGAGATATTTAAGTTCAAAGTCTAGTGTGACCACCAGAATTGAAAATCGCCCACCAAAATTTAAGTACCCACCAAAATTGAAAATCAGTGACACCAAAATTGGATTTTTATGTCACATAAGCTCTAAAATCAATAAAATAAAGCTCAAAGTGGCAAATCTCACGAGTTCTCGGGAATTATCAATAACTATCATCGTTTTATAAAACTCTCTATTGTTAAAAAAATATAGATATTATTATTTAACATCTATCAATCCATCAGCCCTTGGAGATCCACTGCTGGACACAAGCCTCCCTAACTTGCGCCATTCTGACCAGTCCTGTGCCTTTTGAATCCAGCGGGTGCCTGCTGTCTTCTTCAGGTCGTCAGTCCACCTGATTGGGGTGCTTCCACTGCTGCTTTTTCCAAGACGTGAGCGCCATTTGAGGACCTCTTCCCAAATGGTCATCGGTCCTTCGAATTATGTGGCCAGCCCATTGTCACTTTAGCCGGCTTACTTGCTGAGCTATGTCGGTTATTCTTGTTCGTCTACATCATTTCTGATTCGATCACGTACAGAAATACCGAGCATAGCTCTCTTCATCCGCTCTTTGTCTCTCTCTCCGTCCTCTGTGTGACTTTGAGCTTATGAATAAGGCCAATAATAATAAATTACGACGTCTTGGAGTCGTATGTCATCACTGGCAACACACACTGCTCGAACAACTTTGACTTCAGGCACTGAGATAGTGTTTTGGACGACAAGATATGACGCAGTTTCCCGAACGCAGCCCATTCGAATTGAATTCTACGAGTGACTTATTCCACGAAGTTGGACGTACGTAGATATATGATATGGACATTGGACATGATTTTCGTCTTGGCCATGTTCGTCTTAAGATCCACCGATTGTGGCGCTGTTCAAGTCGCCTATCGTTTACCAAGTTCCTCCAGGGATCTTACCAGAATGACTATATCATTAGCATATCGCAAGTGTGTGATGTCACTATTGACCACGATGATACCACTTTGTTTCCATTCCATCAGCTTGAAGACGTCTTCCAATGCAGCAGTGAACAGTTTTGGAGATATGACGTCCCCTTGCCTGACACCTCTCTGCAGCTGAATAGAGTTCGTAGCTGTGTCGTATACTCTGACGGAAATGGTACCTGATGATTACAAACACTTGAACACGTCGATATGAGAATTAAGTACCGATACCGATAGAATCAAAGGCTTTCTCATAATCTACATAAGCAACACATAACAGCAGATTATACTCCTTGGTCCTTTTGTTGTATAATCTGCCTCAGTGTGTGTATATTATGGTCTATGGTTCTGTCGCCTTTCGGAATCCTGCTTGTTCTCCAGGCTGAAACTAGTCAAACCTGCCATGCGATTTGTAAGCACCCTCGCAAACGGCTTACAAACGTGGTTCAGAAATGCAATGGGCTTTAGTTCCTCAAAAGGGCTTTTTCGCCCTTCTTGAAGAAAAGAGTCACCACATTTCTGCTGCATGCTTCCGGGATAGTTCCAATATTGATGACGGAAACGAACAGCTATTGGAGTGTCATTAGTACAGGTTTCCCTCCATCTCTTAGTAGCTGTTGTGAATCCGTCATTTCCCGGAGCCTTGTTCTTTTTAAGCTGTTTGAGAGCCTCTCTTATCTTATACAGGCGGCTTCCGGGATATCCTGTGTGTAGTGTCGGATCAGTTTAGCTCGCTTGTTATTGTCCTCGCAGGCAGCTGGAGCTTGAGACGAGTCATACGACCGTCTCTCAGAACTTCAGATTTCGACAAAACCATGGTGCTGGACTCGGTCTTCAACCTCGTATGCTGACTTTGCCCAATAGACAAATCCCTGGCGAACACTTTGAAGCCCTAGCTTCGCTCATGTGGCTCGTTTTAAATTTTGGTCACGCATAAACGCCACCAAAGCCACCAAAATTGAGCCACCAAAATGAAACCATGCATAAAAAAAATCTCTAAAAATAGGGGTTTTATGTAACAATTAAATTTATATAACTATTTTATGTGTAACCCAAATCACTACCTATATCGTGTAGCTTACTGTAAAAGCACTTTAAAATAAACGGCAAATCGATCCACCAAAAATTGAACATTTCTTGTCCCCCTGTGCCACCCAAGCGGGTACTTTTGTTTTGGCGGGATATCACAGCTCTAATCACATACCCGTTACACGCAAACGCAACTACACAACTGTGCGATGCGAAATATTAAAACCTGAATGATCGCATAATCAAGAAAGTTCATGTTTTAGTAACTTGAACAAGTACACCCAAGATTTTGGTTTTTTCTTGGACAAACTTTGATCGAGTATCCTGTGATGTTAAATAGGATTTTATAATATGGTTTAATTATTTTTAGGTAATGTGTCTTATGCGTATACTAACGAAATTATATATTTTTTATTTTAACTTAAATTGTTGCTGTGGTGAATGAAATTATGTCAAAAAATGGAGCTGGGACATACCACCAAACTTGAATTTAAGGGCATTTTTTTTACCCTGATTATTTATATACACATATATTTAAAAAAACAATGTGGCCCCAATTAAAAGAAGTTACGTAGTTTACTATATAAAAAAATTAGAAACATTCTATCATTTTACACCTCGATTCTCAACGTGGACATGTAAAATTTGCCGATTTGATATTCACCCATTACCATAAAACAATTTATTAATGAATAAAAATTATACTAATCGCATGATTTACGCTGCAATTCCGTGTCTGCTTAATTAATTGACTACATTTTTAATCTCGTTGTACTTTAACTGACTAATGTAATTATATTTTATACCTATTGACATTTTTAAATTTGAATAGTATTTATGTGACATGTTAATTGATAATTATTAAGTGTATTATTATCTTAAAGAAATTAACCTTAATTAATTTTGTACTTCAATTTTTGGCAGAATAAGCGAACTATGTTTTTAATGTTACCATCTTTAACTATGTACCTTATTTCACAAATAAAACATTTGATTTATTGATTGATTGATAGTTTAGGAGATCTCGCAGACAGTCAACGTGACACGTAATTTATATAATACTAGCTGCCCGGACAGACTTCGTTCTGTCAAAAGTTTATTAATAATTTGAGATGTAAAGTATCCTATCTTTCAAG
Organism: Thymelicus sylvestris; assembly: GCA_911387775.1. Classification (NCBI taxonomy): domain Eukaryota; kingdom Metazoa; phylum Arthropoda; class Insecta; order Lepidoptera; family Hesperiidae; genus Thymelicus; species Thymelicus sylvestris. The sequence goes on from OU426903.1 coordinate 4,213,042, forward strand.
TTGGAGCAAACTGCACACGGTGTGCAAATTTGATTGAAATCGGTTCAGTAGTTTAGGAGTCCATCGCGAACAAACAACGTGACACGTAATTTATATATATTAAGATTAAGATATATTTAGTTGAATCTAGAGGCACAGGAGTCGACAAAAATATAGGCCGCGCAGGTGACCACTGACCTAGACCTAAGATTTTTGGCCATAAACAGATGAAAAGAAAATAAAAATGAATTATTTATTGTATGGTGAAAGTACTTAAAAAATCCTTTTTAAAACTATTGCACTGCATAAGTATTTTTAAAACCGAATCCTAGAAGTGTAACATTGATTAAATCGTATTTTTTATGAAAGAACCAAAAAATATATCATCTGTGTCAGCTACAGCTCCTATAGTTGGCAATATAATTTGTTTTTGAAACCAAAGTAAGGTAACAATTAAAAGACAAAATGTAAATAACATATTTATTAACAGATCATTTAAACCCATTTATTACATTAACCTATGATAAAGTTGCAGTAGGAATGTATCCAATTCTGCACGTAGGTAGAGTTGAAAACAGCCCAACATAGATATGCATAGAACGCACACTTCACGATATAATCCAATATCAGCATCCTGGAAAAAATAAATAACTTTATATCAATATAGTAACTATACTACTATATATACTAACTGTTAGTTCACAATACATTTTGGAAAATATTATGTATGTTAAAAAATACTCCGATACTTTTCTTAAAAAGAGTGATGTTCACAATATTAACACAAGAAATAAGGCTAGACTGATTGTGCCTCGTTTTAGACTCAACAAAACTGGTGGCTCGTTCATGGGTAGATGTGTAAAAATCTACAATAAAATCCCGTTAGAATTAACAGAAATGCCATACTGTAAATTAAAAACTCATGTAAAAGGTATTCTCATGAAGAAAGCATATTACAAAGTTGATGAGTATTTAAATGACAAGACTGCTTGGACATGAGTTTTTTTTTTTTAAATTAAATAATGTAATAAGTAGTAGTAAGTACTGTCTGTAACTGTGAGTAGGAAAAAAAATAATCCCGGGAGTTTCTTGCCGCTTCTTCTACCGGGACCACTCACGGTAGGGATTTGTTGAAGCAATGGCGTTGAGTGACTTTCGAAAAGTGTTTGTAACAAACCTACTTCGAATAAACTAATTTCATTTCATTTCATTATACACCTATTGGAAACTATTAATTAAACACTAACACACTCATACCCCCGTAGGATGACATGTCGCGGGTGGCCGACACATATAACACATCACAATCACACCCATGACTCGAGTACAAATATTTATCTGTCACATAAATATCTGCCCCGGCCTGGAATCAAACCCGAGACCCCTCGCTTCGCAGGCAGGGTCGCTACCAACTAGGCTACAGGGTCGTAAACAAATGCAGCAATGTTTTATCCGTGAACCCTAGTTGCCCGATAACTTAAAGTTTAACTAAATGGTAAAGTTTAATAACTAACGTTAGTTAGTTAATGCAATATTTAGTGATTATATTAAACCGCATTTAAAAATACCTCCAATAATGTCTTCTCGCTCTAGGAGCATCATCATCCGTCTCTTTCAATAGATACTTCTTCCCTCCTTCACAACTAGCTTTAAAATACTGGAACTTGTCAATATTCTCCATTTCATAGTAGAAATGGTTGATGTCCTCCTTCTTCAAAGAAGAACGCAAAGCCACGAAATTTTTATTGCTAAATGTCCATTGCTGGGTTAAGTAGTATTGCAGAGCGATGTTGGCTGAATAAATCCGCCTTTGTACTTTAACCAACCTGTAAGTAAGCAAATGGTATAGTAGTTGATACCAACAAACGTTTTTTGTGTTGTCTTTCTTAAGGTGCTCCCTTACCGGGAGCATTCACGTGTAATGTAACATTATAGATTCGTTTTTGAGCATTACATTACAATAATACCTCCCTGACTGACGAGCATTCGCGTGTAATGTAACATTATAGATTCGACTTTGAGCATTACATTACAATACTACCTCCCTGACTGACGAGCATTCGGAGCATTTGCGTGTAATGTAACATTACAGATTCGACTTTGAGCATTCCATAGCAAGATGTCAGACGAAGCGGTCGGAAGTGGAACGTATTGATGTTACAAGTTGTAACAAGATATTACACATTGTATCATTACAAGGTGCGCATTGTAATACTCGGTTCTCCTCCTTCACTGATGTATCCCCGTTTTGTATCATTACAAGGTGCGCATTGTAATGCTCGGTTCTCCTCCTTCACTGATGTATCCCCGTTTTGTATCATTACAAGGTGCGCATTGTAATGCTCGGTTCTCCTCCTTCACTGATGTAATGCTCAAAACTGTAACGTTACATTACACGCGAATGCCGGGAGCATTGAGTGAGGGAGCACCTTTAAGAGATAAGGAGTTGTGGCAAAACAAACTTACATAGGTTTCTTTCCTATAACCCATAGCACTGTGTCCACTAGAATTGCTGGTAAAAGATGCATCAACCACACCTGAAAAAATTAAGTGTTTATCGTTAAATTAGCAATTTAAAGCTGAATATACCGCAAATGGACGGACATACACGATAAGCTCGTTTAACTTCTGAAATCTATAATCTATAATTTCGACTTTTTCCATACAATTTTTTTTTGCATTACGGCAGGTATCCACTAGTAATGAAAAAACTCAAATATTTAATCTGACTACCTTCACTAAATGTAGGATTCTGGACTTGGTGACGCCGCCTCCAGCGTTCCAGACCAACGTTTTCGAGGGTATAAGAGGCGCGATCTGGTATCCCATCTTGATGAGGTTCCCGATGCTCACATCATTCAAGTTATTGCTGCAGATGTTGTAGATTGGGATGTCGTCGCATGGCTGTAGCCTGGAGAATTAAATAATTATCTATAGGCAACCAGTCCTAGCACATGAAATATAAAAGGATGATTTGGAAAACTTTCTATGTGAGAGTGGAAGTTTTGAGAAAGAACTACTACTAGGTTAAGTAGTTAACTGTCTTACCGAAAAACATATATGCAAGATGTTAATAGATTTTCTATTATTATTTGAAGTTTCGGGCCTGGGACAGTTGTCCCAGGGGCCACTGCGACCAGATTTGATCTATTGTAGCCGTAAAACTTCTACTGAGACATTGTCTTTAGTTCTATGTGTTATTTCTGAAACCTTACTTTTATCTGAAGAACGTTGTTTAATTTTTTTATTTTCTAACTTTTAATATTATTTAAGTGATCCAAAAGATACTTACCTCTTAGTGCCCCTTGCCCAGGCAGCTGCTATAAAACCTTTGATAGCGATATCTACTGGCATGTAATCAGGAATCATATCCGGATCTGAGTACAGACTTCGGAGGATACCTGGAAATTACAAAAAGCGCTAAGTCCATGAGTTTTTCATTGATAAATTAACAAGGGTAAGAAATAGTCAGGAGAACCACTTATGTCATAGAATGGTGATTATTAATATAACCCTTAAGTGCCCATGACAGTTGGATAAGTGACTTTTAGCATTAACCACTTGCTTTAGAAGGCAAATTTCGGCATAGATCTCAGCTGTTGTTATCAATAAGTCTATCATTATAACTAGTAGTCATGAGTAAATTCTCTACATAGAAATTGAAAACGAGCTGACGATCCACCAGATGGTAAGTGACTATCGTTGCCCATGGAGATCAGCGAAACCAAATGCATCACTGAGTGCACATGCACAATAGAGAGTAGAAAAGAAGGAAACCTTGTGCTCCTGCAACGAATATGCCGACTGGACCGTTGAAATTCTCAACCCATCCAGGAACTGGTTCTATGACGCTTGAAATAACTGAAAAAAAAATCTATTATTACAGTTACGTCAATTCTGAATAATGTCTGAGCAGATGAGCCACCTGATGATATTCGACGCATGCGTCAAACACAATTTACTGATCTAAAAAGAAGCAGACAACGTTATATTCCAGCGTTGATTAGAACAGAAGCAGAGTAATTAATAGTAAAGTATGTTGTGCCAGTAAAAGTAAGGTACAATTTGTATGAAAACCCCTGGGTAGCACCTCCATCCTTCCGAATGCATTCAGTATCAAAAGATTACAATATTTTAATTTCCAATTCGCCAATCTCTGCTAACATTACAAAAAATAAATGAACCCTTACTAATAGACGGTCGTAGCAACACGACCGGAAGCTTTCCTCTCTGTTCATAGACCACATGTTCTGCAAGTTGTTTAGTGAAAACATACGTGTTCGGCAAATCTCCAAGGAATCTGAAAATAAAACAGAATTTTCTGATACATCTGTACTTCCCCGCATCGGAAAAAATTGGTAGCGCCTGCAGAAGTCTAGTACCATTTAGCTTAGCACATTGTGTTAACCAAGATCATCACAGACGCATTGCCAAAGAAAAATCTGTGAACCCAGATATGAACAGGTTCTCAATAACTGTAAGTCAAAATTAGATTTTCGCCCCAATACAGAGTCTCTAACGGTTACTAAAATAGCTCCTTAATACAGAATCCAGTGAACGAATTGTATATACGTTATTAAATTAGTTCAGTGGCAGAATCACAATACAAATTCTGTACTAAGGAGCGAATTATGTAACCGTTAGTGACTCTGAGTTAGGGCGTTAGAGTAGTAGTCAGAAATAAAGGCAAAATAATTCCTTCCGCGCAATATTCTACTTTAATGAAGTTTCTTTCTAGCCACCAGCGACATCAGTAGTATCTATTATGTCTCCAGCTTCCCCTGACTTTAACTATTAAATAAACTTCAAACAAGTGTCTAACTTGGGCGTAAGCACATTAAGCGACCGATCGTCAACATTCTCGCAGATGTTGAGGGTGTCTCTCCAGTTCGCATGTGGGGGATACATGACTTCATCTACAGGATCTCGGTTGGTGTTCGCGTAGGCTGTTGACACGTGCACTAGAGCCTGGAATATACAGACAATTACTTAGTTTGGTATAAAGGAAAGGAAAAATAAGGAAAAAGCTGTAAGACTTTCTTCTATTCTTCTATTTCTAGTGCAACGCGTATGGACCATATTTATGGCTTCCACATGGAAGCTTTCGAAAGCCTACTTTACCCACTCACCTGCCACTCAATGTATTCCTGATACTACGCGTGCTTATTATTTATTTATCTTCATTGCACACCAAATTAACAAAGTTAAAAAAAAATTGTGGTATGTTCCGTTATAGTCATAGCACAGCAGTATATTGCTGCACTTATTGACGTAAAAGTGCGAGCAGGGCGAAGCATATTGCGCGCTCTCTCGCACTTAGGTCTTAGGTCTGTAGCGAGATACTGCGACTATAGCAATCAAGAAGAGTCATTTGATAAGCAGTGTTTGCCACTACCGCCTTGATTTAACCAGTCGACAACGTTGGTTGCAATCGCAAATGGGTAGTATTAACCACTTGTTTAGTTAAGTTTATCTGTTTATTAGCCACCTAATGCAATAAAGAGTTTTGCTTGAATAGACTTTGAAATTCTAGAGACACCAAAACACCAAAAAATATATTGCACGACTCACTTCTAAGTTTTTCATCTGATAAGCAAGTTCAATCATCTCCCTGGTTCCTCGAAGGTTAAGTCTAGCTGCGACCTTGAGAGGATCATCAAATCTGGAACATAATAATATTAATTTAAGGATATTGCAATAAAATAAATTAAACAAAGCCAATTTACTTCATTATTTTAAATAAATTTTGAAGGTGCTTCAAAGTATCTGCATAATAAACGTCGTTTTAACCTCCAACGCAAAAAACGGGGTGTTATAAGTTTGACTTGTCTGTGTGTCTGTCTGTCTGTCTGTCTGTCTGTGGCATCATAACGAATGGACCGATTGACGTGACCTGACGTGATCTGAATGGCTCTTAGCTATGTTTAGTTTAAATAATAGTGTCGAAGTGTTTTTTAACATGTTTTTAAATTACCTTACACTGGCAGCAACGTGAAAAACAATGTGAACATGTTTCTCTAGCATCATCCTGTCTTCTTGTGACAGTCCTGGAAAAACAACACAATACGACAAGAAGTGATATAAAACAGTATGTAATACATATTAAAAAATATTGTTGACGCAAGAACTAAGTACTTAGTTTTCAATTTTTGAAAACAGTTTCCAAAGGATGCTTTTGTTAGCGGATATTTCAGGTCATTTTAATTACTTTTGACATGTTAAAGGGCTCCATCCATTAAATCCAAGCCAGCCTCCTCTACTCTTGGTGCTTCAACTGATCAAAAGATAAGGCTATTGTGTCAGGTGCCTTTTGGATGTCGCTGGATATTTCATCTGCCTTGCTATTCATCATCCTCCTTTTACAATTGACCGTGAAATGTTATTACATCTTTCAGTGTGTTGCATTGCAGTGTTGGAGCGCTTGTATTACGCGGGTATACCGTTCTTTTTCAATCATCAATGCGCCAGTGATGCCTTTAGGAGTTACTGATGACCTTAGGCAACGATGACCACTAACCACCAGGTGGCTCGTCTGCGCATTTGAATAGTTACATAACAAAAAACTTACCTAAACCAAGCTCACTCACGTCACCAGCAACGAAGAACACTTTAGATTCGAAAGTTCCCGGTCTTTCTCTGCGCAGTCGGTCAAAGCACTGAAATGAAAAGAAGACGAAGATAGCAGAAACATTAAATATAAGTAATTAGAAAAATATTTTCATTAACATGAGACTGTGTCCAGTTGTGAAACGGCCACCGAAGTCCTGGATTCGACTTGTTCGGGGCAGATATTTATATGGCGGGTACATGTTCTTACGTCATAGGTGTGTACTTAGTAAATGACAAAACCACCCACCCGCACATGAGAGAAACATAGGTACGAGTATGAATGTCTGAACGTTTGTCTGGCCTAAAGAAGGCCTAGAGCATACTCTATTATGTTCTTCTCTCTTCTTCCGCCTGGCACAGGTATAAGGGCTTGTACACAAAACTGCGATGCGACGTCGCATCGCAAAAACCTGCGAGCTCGCACGTCGCGTCGCAAGAACTTGCGAATTGATTCGCATCGCGCATTCCTGCGATGTTACGTCATACTTGTTGACAACACTTTTAAGTCGGCTCTGAGACAGCGTGTTGGCAAGACGTACACACATCAAATAAAGTTTGAGATCACTTTGAAAATACGAAATCTTTTTTGTTACCTTAAAATGAAACGTTTTTTCTTTTTCTTCTAAGATTCTTCATTTAAAAATCAAATCTTTTAATAACAAATTCGTATTTTCGATGAAAATAGTTCCCTTCGGCGTTCATAATAGTAATAAATGGATGAACCCAAAATCTTCTTTGTATCTTTTGCCTGTATCTCCTAAACAATAACAAAAGTGCACACTTCTTTTTACGATCCATGTCACGACCTAGTTTTCAACGCTCGTCAAAGGTATGGTCACCTTATCGTGGAAGGGACACGCCTTGCCGCACGAAATCGCATCGCAGCAATTCGTGTCGCAACTTTTTGCGATGCGAATTCGCATCGCGTCGAATCGCAGTTTTGTGTACGGGCTCTAATACTTAAAAGAAGAACTCTAAAGTTAAGTTTATAACGTGTAACTCTTGGTGAATAAAGTTATCATTATTATTATCACGCTCTACCACGCTGCTCCAGTGCAGATTTGTGTAGTTTATTTATTGAAGAAATAAACTCGTGCATTATGGGACTTCTGAAACTCAAGCAACCAAGCACTGAAGCAGATTGGCGCAGTATGGCTCAAAAAGCCTAAATAATCATTACCCTCCAACCCCTTGGCTAAAGCTTCCATACCATGATCATACCTGAGAAGAATAAATTGCCTTCAACCTGTCTTCAGGATCAACGCCTTTCTTACTCCTCAGTAGGAGGTAGATCCTGTCCAGCTCAGTGCATGAGTACAGCAGTTTTTCTATCAGGACCTTGCCCATGAAACCTGTAACGAGAGTTATAAGCCGTGAGAGGATCACATAAATTTTATTGAGCAAGAAGTTAATAGTTTAAAAACTAAATACAATGTTTTATAGTGTGAATGTTGATGACAATGAAAAAATGTGCCTATTTGTTAACAGTTAAAGAGTTCCCTAACTTGGAGCAAAACCTGTATTTTCAGGTCATGCTTATCACAAAAATTTGACGACCCTGTAGTTTACCTAATTGGTAGTGACCCTGCCTGTGCAGGTCGCGGGTTCGATTCCCGGCCGGGGCAAATATTTATGACACATGATAAGACTTCATAGTGACCTTCTATTTTACTATTTATTTGAAAAGTCACCTGCAGAGAAAAGTAGCCCATCTGTTTATAAATGTACGAACACAGCAACGTTTCCGTTGCCTGTTGCGTTGTAAACAGATGGGTTGCTTTTCTCTGCAGGTGACTGGACTAATGCAATAAATATATTTCGTTGATTTATCCTAAATAAACAATTTTTATCCAACCATTTCCAGTTTTTCTTCGAACGTGCTAAATAGTGAGAAAATATTTAAATTATACCTGTCGTGGATACAACCTTGAAATGCATTTATTACCTAATAAGGACCGTGATGCAACGATCAGGCTCCCAAAAAGGCAGACCAATTTATTGCACATGCACAAGATAAGAGTGAATTTAATAAATATTTATGGTTCCGTTTCCAAATTTAAATTGAGATAAAAGGTGTTAAAGCAAAGTTTTCTTTTAATAAATTATATTTAATCTTTAAATTGTACCTTTCTTATATATTAATTTTCACGTGTGTTTCATTATTTTCCATGGGTAATCTTCTCTTACTTATTTATTTTACAAATCGTACTTGCACAGCATTGTTACCAGTAGTATATTAGTTCATTGATTGTTACACATTTTAGTAACGCAGTTTAGTAAATTCAGTAACGCCATTGCTTCAACAAAGCCCTGCCGTGAGTGGACCCGGGAGAAGAAGCAACAAGAAACTACCTAGGTGTTTTTTTTTTTCATACTTATTAACTCAGTTATATGGAGCGAATGTGCATTCTATCATTATTCTATCAAATTGTCTTTGTATAAACAGAGGCAGATCATTCGATCTTCGTTCTGATTCGTTCTCTGTTAATCTTTTAGTGATAACACTAAATTTTCTTGAAAGCACTGAAATAGTCTATTTGTTTATAAAAAAATTATAAAAAAATGAGGGATTTTTTTTCAAGTCAGTAAATGTCTTTTATGAATGCCAAAACGATTATGTAATAATAAATTGAGAAAAAAAAATTCAATAATATTATTTGGATTTTTCATTTTTTGTTCAACTTATAAAATTATTATTATACACAAAGTATTAAAACTTTTTAAACTTTTATGACGTGATCTCGTTAAGCATGTATATAAGAAGGGCTCCACGAAGCGAAAAATTTATAGAACAATTACTTAAACATTTTTTTTAATGTACAATGAAAATGGAAGTTCGAGAAAATTTAGTTATTTAACAATCGTCTAACTTGTTGAAAAATTATTTTTAAGAAAAATTTCCTACGGGAGCAAATTCTTTGAAGTGTTTCAAATACACCATATTTTTTTTTAATTAATAATTAATACCTTAAAAAATTATTGAGTGTGATGAACTCGGTTATGACGCCGCACGCGCAACCTAAAAATTCCGCGTGGAGACCCATTTTCAGCGTTAAATTAAAGTTATAAATAATGGAGATAGAGTTACGAGAGTCGCAAGTCATTGTTTGGAAATTTCCTCTTCTTTAAGAATCTTGTTTAAAAATTTCTTAAATATTAATAGTTTCGGAGTTATTGCCAAAAACAAAATACTTTTTTTTTTCAACTTTATTTTGTCAATAACTTTTGCAATTTTTTACGTGCTGGTAAACGCTTCCGAAACATTTTTCTTGACATCATTCCGAACAGAATGAGCTATCGCACGTATTTTTAAGAGCAGTATCTCTATTTTCCACCATTTTGAACTTATTGATTAGACTATTAAGAAGTACTACATAATTACAATTTTTATTCACACTTAAATACTAATAAAAACGGTCTCGCTATAGCTCTACTACAAGTTCGTGTGGTCTAATACCATATTTACCAAAATTTTAGCACATTATTGCAAATTGCAACGCACCGGTGCGGGTGATTTAAATCGTACTGAAGCCAAAAGTGCATTTTTCACTTCTTTTTACCTAATAAAAATAAAAACTTCGTACTGAACCCTAAATACGACAAGTTAAAACAAACCTGTCTCCACTGAAAAAAATACATTAAATGCAGGGTTGATACACACATATACACGACATTGTTGAATTATTTTTTTATTTTAAATACCTACTGTATTTTTCCTCTCTTTTCTGATCGTGATTAAGAACTAGGTATAGTAGGTAAGCCATGATGATTGCTAATGCGTTTGGTGGAATTTTTTTTAAATCGGTTAAAAATCCTGACATATAAAAAGCAGAGGGGCAACCCTAACACTTCTGTACTTTTTTAACGAAAACGCGCAGATTTGTCGCTACAACCGGTTATCAGAAACTGGGTTTCATTACAATTCCAATTACCTTGAAAAGAGAGTTATGATACCAAAATTTTTTTTAGAGTTAAAGTATTGTAATTTGAAAAACCTTGCAAAAGAGTAATTTATTTTGCGATAGTGATTAGATAGTGATTGACACAAAAAATACAATCTTTGATAATCACGTTTATAGCTCAAGAAGGCTCGAGTAAGTAAGGACTTACTTTAGTACCTTAATAGCGAATTGTAACGAAGTAGCTAGATTAATATTAATTTAAAAACAATGGATTTCAACAAAGTAACCACTGATCTTCTCAGCACATTTACTGCTCTACTTATAGCATATGCCCAAGCTAAGTCTATGTAGAAAAAAAAGACTGGTTAACGCATTTACGATAGGATCCCCGAATCCCCCGCTCAACAGCGGGGTCCGCCCCTCCCCCTGACTACCTAGAGATCCTAGTTGCCCTCCGATCTGATCGGATTCTTCGGATTCTCTCAATAACTAACAGTTCGATGACATAACCTACCCTCTAAATCACGGAAGTGCTCATAAAGACCCACTAGTGCTCACCCATCCAACGTCTGACCGCAATTGTTTAACTTTCTTTCTTTTTCTTCTCTCTTTCTTGGCTGACAACGCATCAGTGATGCCTTTGTTGTTGCTGATAGCCATGGGCATTGATAGCCATTTCCATCAGGTGAATCTCGTATGTCAGCTATATCTATATCCAAAAACTGACGTCTCGCACCGATTGCCTTTGAAAAAGAATCAACGCCTTCCAATGAGTATGTATGGATGACATGTGATGAATAAAATATATGATCACCAACCAGAACCGCCAGTGATGAATATAGTTTTTCCCTTGTAATATTCAGGTATTCTCGGGACGTCCGTGAAGTCTCGGTCCTCGAAGTACCCCATCTTCGAATCTGAAAATATGAATTTAATTCAATATAATAGTAGGTAAATATAGATGTAGCTTTGTAGATGTAATTAATTTATATTATGGGTATTTCCATGTCAAAATTGAAATTTAATTGTACTCTTTCAATAATAAATGTGAAACTTCTTTATAACATTCTCAAAGGTTTATTGTGGGAAGACGGAAGCCCATCTATTGGGTAGTTTTTAAGATAGATAGATTAGATTTTGCGTTCTTTCGTGTTAAGTTAGTTTAGGTTTCGTGGAAGTTTTATAAACAAAATAACTAGTTTTTTTTATATGCGCCCGAAACTTTGCCCGCAGTAGAGATCGATTTTTTACAAATCCTGCGGGGACACTGAACTTCTCCGGGATAAAAAGTTGCCTATGTGTGTATCCAGGGTATAGGCTATCTCCGTTCCAAATTTCAGCCAAATCGGTTAAGTGGTTGTGGCGTGATTGAGGAACAAACAACCAAACATTTTTACAAACTTTCACATTTATAATAATAGGATTATAAACAGAACCTTGACAAATACATTAACATAAAACGACAATAAACAATGTTAATTTATGTACATTTAATTGTTACACTATTGTTACGTTAAAGTACTAAAGGATTCTACGACTGAACTGAACATTTATCAGTTAAAACGTAGTTCTCTAAATATGTATACAAAACTACAATTACAATTACAAAATTACAAAACCCTTTTTTTTAATACTGTTTTTTAGTTATTGGATTAAAAAGAACATAGAATAGAGTTATGTAAAATTCAAAATTCAAAATCGTTTATTCATAAAATTCGTTGATATACTTATGCACGTAATCTACCGTCATTTCGTAAAGGTGCTTTGTCATGGAGGAAAAGAAATGCCGAAAGAAACTCCAAGAACTATTTATGAAATTAGACCTCCTTATTATATTTTATAATATTGATATTAATATCTATAGACAGGTTTTAGCTTTTTAACTTAGGTATCTTGTTATTACGAAACTATTACAGGGTACCTACACCGCAAATAACGTCACAGCAAAATACTACTTGTAACCGGTAATTGTTTTACCTTTCAATTACGTTACCGTCCTCTAATTAGCCGGTTGTCTTCTATTAACTTGTCATACTACAATTATACCATTATACCGTCCACATTGTATAGGACTGGACACACAAGTGGTGCTTAGTGTTAATTAGGGATTCTCACATCCGATGAAGAAATAAAAACCTCACAGGTTACAAGCTTGTCTATCTGTATGTCACGCACTGTTGTTAGTGTTACCACAGAAGAAATAATAGTACTTATAATGTGTTACAAACCTACATAAAGTTTACATGATTCGTAAACGAATGTTAACCATTGATGATTAAATAAACTGATTTGAGTAGGAAAATTGAAAAATCAAAATTCCATCTCTTTAAAATCACAAGGCAATAGAAAAACGCATAAGAAAATATTTAATAGATTTTCCCATGCGATACAAAAACGAATTAGGTACTGAAGAAATTCAACTCACGTGTGTTGGTCGGATAACTCGAAAGCGAATGAGACTGTGGGACGGAATTACTTACTTGAAATTTAAATTTTAAAATAAAACATTAAACTAGAACAGTGTTTTTTAAGTACGTATTTTATTCCGAGGTGCACATGCAAGCATTTTCGATTGACCACAGAGTACTGCGATTGACTTACAATTTGCTGTTGTTGCTAGTTCCGATGTTATGACAACCGTTGTTAGGTAATTTTAAAAATGGTCGGCTAATTATAGTTGCTATAGCAGTTTTAGTTTTCATCAAAATCGGTCCCGAGACTCCTTTGGCCACTTTTCGCTATTCCTCTTATTTTAGTAGATCAGATTGAAAATATTTAATTAACAATTTATTGATCAACATTTTTTGTACGCGATTTTTATTATCTAGTCTTATTCTGGAACATTATTATTAAACACATGAGGGATATAATTATGTATTTCTTTAGCCGGATCTTAGACCAGTAGGTAAATAGTAAATACCTAGTTAAGGTTCCGTGCACGTCCACAATTGCTAAAATAAATGGATATTTAACCAAAATGCACGAGTGACTTCACGACATCTGATTAAGGCGAGAGTAAAGATGTTTACCTTGTATCTTTTAGATAATTTTATACGATTGAGGTTATGAATTCAACTGGAGTTTAAACGTTGGTATAATTGTTTCGTGTAGCGCAATTGCTAGAAATTTTTTAACTACACAAAATTAAAATACTTACTTATATTTCAAAATTGACATTATGTACAATTAATTATTAGGAAAAACTTAGTTAGTAAAAATTAGATTAAGAACCAGTTCTTTCTTTCTTTTTCTTCCTCTTCCTTGACCGGCAACGCATCAGTGATGTCTTCGGTTTTCCTGATGTCTATGGGCGACAATAGCCATCTTAAGATCATATTGATCGTCAATTCAACGGCTATTTCCATAAAAAAGTTGTCCATTTGTCATTTAGTCCAGTTATGTAAATGGGATTCCCAGGTTTGATTCGGTATGCCGAATGACGGATTTACTGTAAGTAATAAAAATCTTGTAAAAAAAGGATTTTTTCTTAATTTATACGAAATTAAGTTACGATATTATCACAGTTTGGTCATTTAACAACCCTGTAGTTATTTAGTAGTAACTAGCAAAGCTTGGGTTCAGAGTTTGATTCCCGGCAGCGAACATCTGAGTATGTCATAGATATCTACTGTTTGTACTGTATTGTGGTCGTGGGTGCTTTTGATATCTTATTTCCTTTTTTTTTGTGTTTCATGCTAAAATATGAATGATGAGTAGAAGAATGAGTGTTATTTGTCTTATTTGTCTTATTTTTTATTTTCGAGGTTTCATTAATTTATTAAATAATGGAATAATTGTATGAATAAGAACTTTCGACCTGATTATCGACTTTGCTTCTAAAATTCTAATACCTATAAGTACCTAATGTTTAATTACACATATCTACTCAGTGTTGTTTACTGACAATGCAAATTAGAATAATTACACATGTGGTAATAAAATAAATCAACCGCCATTTTCTGCGATAAACAAATCTATCACGAGGAAACCTGCATGCCTTGCATTTACTTATATCAAATCACTTTTATTGTGATGAATTATTAAATTATTATAATATCTTGTTCTGACAAAATATGTCAATCCAAAAGAAATAAAAATATTAGGTATTATCCTCTTTTTATACATATAATATCATTGGGTATTATGAAGGTAAAATAAATGAAATTTGGTAATTTAGAAATTTGCAAGTAATTTGGGAATGGCTAGTGTGAAAGATCGCATGAAAGAAAATTTCGGATGAGAGAAAGATGACGGATTTTAAATTATGTTGATAAAGGTTGATCAATATATTGATACTAATAATATTATGATTATTATGGCTTTAGTATTCCAATATTCTGCTGTAAATTAAAATTGCCTAGTGTTCAAATTTCTTTATTAACAACCACCTAACTCCATTATTTAAAATCTAGAATTGAAACCTCATAGATATTGCTAACTTAATCCTTTTTTAACTTCGATTACTGCAATACAACTTAATAACAACAAATATTTAAGAATAGTATTAAATTAACATACCGGATACTTAATTCCAGTGACATAGAACAATCAAAATTATCTCACCTTTACCTTTGCCACTGAATCACAAGCACTACGAAAAAAATAAAAATGAACAAACCGATCACCTTAACGGCGAATGTAAAAATGCTGGGATCGACTCAAAATCGCAATCGAATGATAATTTCATAATCCTCGGTTAACTGACGTCTGCTGATTCAACTTTAGGTCTCGTGACAGCCGCTCTGTATTACGTTGAAGTCTGACTACGTGTCTGTTTAAGAGCAACAGGATAAAGATTTGAACGTCAAACGCACTGACGACCAAGGCTACTTATCCTGCTATATTTTTATGCAATACTAAACTCTGTATAAGTCTGCTAAAAGGGATCTCTGCCAGTGGCTAAACCGGAAGGTCCATGGTCTTCTACCTGTGCTATAATTCATAAAGATCCGTTAGTTTTTGCGTGAATGGGTGACTAGTTTTTCCCCGTGTTCGTCACAGTAACACCCATGACCCGATTACAAATATTTATCTGTCACATAAATATCTGCCCCGGCCGGCAATCGAACCCAGGACCCCTCGCTTCGCAGGCAGGGTTGCGAGGGTGCAGATCCTCCACAAATGTAATTAAGAATTCCCAGGGCTGGGCAGGTCCGTAAATGAAATAACTCCCAAAACATACAGTTAATTATGATATAATCATGTAATCCCATGAACACGTAACATCAGGTGCCTAACCATGAACTCTAATAAAATGTGTCATGTTCAGGACAGGTCAGCTTGTAGCTAAAACCTGACAGGAGTGTATTTTGTACCATGAACGTTTACTGATGACCTGCAATGCCTCTACTTCTGTCCTGCATCTTGCATGACATGCAAGGTACTTAATTTGTACTAATTATGTTCTGAAATAGAGCGTTTTATCGGTTTACCGGTTTTCAAATGAATGCGTAATATTGATGTTTTTAAAAGTTTAAAATAACAATCTCAATTGAAGATTTTGAGATTTTTTATAAATACTTAAGTGTTGTGATTTATTAACCTTTCGTTCTCAAAAATTACCAAAAAAATTATCGCTAAGTGATGCTTACATTTTTGAACGTAATCTTACACCACTTGACACTTGACACAGTGACATGTCTAAATGTCTATTAAAATGTGTGATTTATAATGCCGGTCACTCACATTCGCGCGAATACGCAAACCCACAAGTGTGGGACGACATTCGCGAAAGATTATGCGAAGTTTTCGAGGCATTCGGGGTTTTCCAAGCTGTGTCGGTTTTTTGTCGCACATCAAAGCGCGCGAACCTCGAACCTTCGTGTAGTCTCCCACACATTCGTGCGACCAGTTGCGCACACGGCTAAAAAGGTGATGTATCTCTTAATTTTTCGTGGTTCATGGCGTCTAATCGTACTACCATTTATTTTCTGTATTGAAAATAGATTTTAATGACAACAACATAATATCAACAGCAAGATTGAACATTCGTGAACAAAGTGTAGGAGGAGCGGAAATGGGCTTGTATACTCATATGCGAACCCATTTGCCAGACCACCCTTCACATATGTGCAAACATTCGTAAAAATGACAAACATTTGCGCGCATGTGAGTGACCGGGGTTAGGAGCGATAATTTAAAAAGCATAAGTACAATGAATGTTTTTAGAATTTTCCAAACAAATGAAATGTATTTATTTTGTGATGATGGTGTATTTGAAATTCGCCATGGCTGCATTCCGTCGCGTTTCATCATCATCAACGAAATAGCCGAAACAGGACAATAAATGTTACCCCGGTCATTCACATGCGCGCAAATGTTTGACATTTTTACGAATGTTTGCACATATGTGAATGGCGGTCAAGCAAATGGGTTCGCATATGAGTATACAAACCCATTTCCGCTTCCTCCCACACTTTGTTCACGAATGTTCAATCTTGCTGTTGTTATTATGTTGTTGTTATTCAAATCCATTTTCAATACAGAAATTAAATGGTAGTACGATTAGACGCCCCGAACCACGAAAAATTAAGATTTAAGTCACCTTTTGAGTCGTGTGCGCAACTGGTCGCACGAATGTGTGGGAGACTACACGAAGGTTCGAGGTTCGCGCGCTTTGATGTGCGACAAAAAACCGACACAGCTTGGAAAACCTCGAATGCCTCGAAAACTTCGCATAATCATTCGCGAAGGTCGTCCCACACTTGCGGGTTCGCGTATTCGCGCATATGTGAGTGACCGGCATTACTTTCGGTGAGCTGTAATATTTTGACGTTAACATATGCCACTTTCTGATGTCAATACGTCAACAATCGCGTCATGGTACACGAATTGCAGGGCAGAAGATCATCACAGAGTACTTAATCACTACGTTTTAAAGATCATTTTTGAAGTAACGTGACCGCTGTCCTGTTACGGTGACGTGGTCGCTGGCTGCCCTGTGTTTTAGCCAGATCATGGTAGGATATAGCAGGACAGGACCATTATCGGCTAATATTGACCTGTTTTAACACGTTCGAAGCGGCACCAATTTTTTATTTCTTTCCATTCCTGCGGTACATGGCGTTTTCAACCTGGTCCTAAAACTTTCATTGTGGCGATACAAGTTATATTAGACCCTGTAACGCTTTAGAAACTAAATTCTTGTTTTAGCATACTTTTACCAAAAAATATATTCTTTTTTGCCTTGAACATTATCTATAATGAAGTGATTTATGTAAATCTGAAGGCGTACGTCAATAGCTTATTTTGTTTAGAATCTATAGCTAAAATAAAATACAGTATATTTTACACCCTGTACCGCACTGAACACGGGAAGTTGTGTACATATTTTAGGGTTGGGAAGTAAAAATATCGATAACCTTATATAAAAGAATTATATTGAATGTTCTTCATTAAAACATAGTAGACAAAAATATTTTTGGCACTGAGCACAGAGCATCAAAATTTTTTAAATTTTCTGTCGGCTTGTTAAAAAAGTTCGTAGTTTTTTATAACATCCGACACAATTCCTTTTCTTAACACCCTTTACGAGATAGTGTTTACTTAGTTTCGGTTTCGGCTCTGAAAAAATAAATGTATTATTATCGAAATTACATATACGTACATTGAAAACATAAGTGGCATTATACAAAAAAACCCGAATTCTCAGTTATGTAAAACGAGATTTAGATTACCTAAAATGAAGCGCTTCTAATGCAAAGACTGATATTTTAATAGTTTGGATACTTTTTTCTAGATGCCTCTTGTGTCACTTTATACTTTTAGTAAAAACAACTGTGCGGTGAGTAAAAAAGTGGTATTTTGTGTTTACTGTCGTTTTAAGCGTAATTCACGCTATTGAAGTAATAACCACATAAATTACATTTTGGATATAGTGTCACTTAGTTAGTTAAAAGTAATAACCAAACAAATTTTATTTTGAAATCGCACGGTTTTGTCGACTGCGACACAACACTGGCCGCGTGAAGCCAGCGCAGGGTGCGGTATAAGGTGTGCGGGGGTACCAGGTGTTTTCTAGCTGGTACCGCACTGTATTTATATTTTATTACTACAGTGCGGTACCAGATCTAAAAAATCTGGTATTAAGCTGGCCACTCCTTTGGACTCTACTTTAGAAACACATTTTAAATATATATTTATCTCCTTCCTGCACCAAAGCAAACTGAAGTTATGCCTTTCGCACCACAGAGAAGTCTATGTTTTTCTTAGCCGCACTGCAAGCGAGTCATGTACAACATGTTTTCAACCTGGTTTCGCATCAAACGTGTTAAGAGTTCATGGTAAGCCCCCAGCACAATTGATATTTTTAGTACTATAGTAATATATTAATACTACAAAGGAAATTGAATTGAAAAAATCAACATACTCCTCCAAGCTCCTTTGAGGGAACCCAGCTGACCGATGATTTTTCTTGTGAAGCCAAAAATGTCAATATTTAAAAATTTAGAATAAAAATGAATCTGCCAGCCAAGGAGTATTGAACGAGGTATTAGTATACCTCGTTATAGGGTCTCTACCAAATAGGCCACAGGGTCGCCGTTTTATACCGCCTACCAGCTTTTCTGAGTTTCCTATGCATCTAGCAGTCAACAGATAAATCAACTGGTGGTAAGTAGTTACCACCTTCCGAGAAGTTTGTAGTGCAGAGCCTGAGAACTGGCTGATGATGAGTGCTTCCGAGGGCACGTAAAGCAGTCGGTCCTGGTTGATATCGTAGAATAACGTCAACCTGGTCTGGTGGTGTAATGTGCGTGGAGTTTACACTTAATATAGAGCGCCGTGACGGACCTGTCACTGATGCAATTATGTATGTATTATACCGTCCGATGTTCAGCACAATTCAAATAGAATAAGTTGGGACTAATGGACTCATGGGGCCTTTTACACCTCATTTTTCGAAGTTCGACAGGGGAGTCTCTGCAAATGTGTGCAAACGAATGTTTCCTTTGATCTCCAAAAGGTTTGAACTAAGGGTTTCCCGTTTTATGTAAAGGGTTCGTGATTTGAGTATTTGGCGATTGTGTGTTCATGAACCATGACTACTACACTTACTAAGTAAGCTACACTTTTTTTTACTTAAAATAAGTTAATGCTTGACCAAAATCCCACCTTATGGTAAGTGGAGATGTGGTCCAGGATGGTGAACGCACTAACTTAATAAAAGCCTATTCACTCTTTTCTTGAAGACATCCACTTCTTATCATATTGCCCGGAGCATATATACCTAAACCACGCTGCTCCAGTAACTTACATTTACAGTAAGTTTACAGTAAGTTACTTACTTGTTAATACTACTTGTTACTTACTTGTTAGTTACTTAGTAATAATTGCATCGTAAAGTGCATCAGTAAGGTAGAGCAATTGCGTCATAATAAAATTTTAACATTCGAAAGAGTTGTTTTCGAAGGATGGTAGGTACGTGAAGGTCAGAGAGAGTGACTTGCCATATTGTCCACGAGTGACGTTGCAACGTGACATTGAATACAGCCTACATGGCGTAATAGCTATCTAGATATTAATACACGTGAAACGAAAACGTTGTAGTCCTTTTTAAGAATAATGCACGCGTAGGAGTCTACTTGGTATAGTTAAAGTTTACTTGGAGAAGAAGGTCAAAAAGTAAAAGAGTTACAAATACATTTATTAAAGAGAATACAATATTTTATAGTGGAAATTTGAAATAACCATTCGACGAAATGATTTAGGGTTGAAATTCTGGGGATTGAAAACCTAGTCAGTAATTTATATGATAGTTAGCAAGGTGACTCTACTTGCCATCCAATGGAACGAGATTCAATTCCCAGTTGAAGAAAATAATTTTATTGGGTTTGTTCTTGTGTCTAGGTTAATTTCAGGTACTTATCCTCGAGTAGTGAACCTAAATAGTTAAGTTTCAGGTTCGATTCCCGGGTCTTGGTTGCTTTATTTTCACGTATTCAGTTACTGCTAACGAATTATCAAAGACTTAAACGCCTCAACCTGTTATTTTCCAGTAATTTTCCTTCGCTATAAATGATTCATAAATCGTGATTACTGTAGTATTCAATTGATTCTCTTTAAAATTACCGATTGAATTAAATATTCTATTCTTAATGGCGTTGTAATCTTTAATCTGCATATTATGTTTAATGTGTATTACATAATATACATAACACATCTTATAATATATATTAATTACGTGTCACGTTGTTTGTCCGCGATGGACCCCTAAACTACTGAACCGATTTTAATCAAATTTGCACACTGTGTGCAGTTTGATCCAACTTGAAAGATAGGATACCTTACATCTCAAAATAAAAAAACTTTTGACAGAACGAAGTCTGTCCGGGCAGCTAGTATATTAATATATTTCTGTACCTACTAACAACTTCTCCTACTTCCCTCCGGGTTGACTGATCAGTGAGCAAAAAAATTACAGAATATTTGTGTTGTTGTACTGTATACGTAAGGTATAATTTAACTTTGCTAATAACGTAAACAATATAATATTAAACATTATGAAAAGTTTTTGAATCATGCCCTGATAATTCTTGCTTTGCGTATAATGCCATATAGGCATTAAATTTTGTCTCTTGTTACTAACTTTTAGGTGACATAAACATCGCAGAGCGGACTTCAGTTATTAATATTTGTTTATGTAATCATTGTTAAACTACATCTCATCATTTTATTCAACGTAACCTAATTACAATATGACACGCAAAGTATTGCATTCTTGTTGCAAGTGACTACTTCAATTAGAATTTATTTAAGTTTTGTGCGATTAGTTGCTAATTAGTTGTTTATTAGTGCTTTATGTGTCTGTCTTATCTTTTAATACATACTTAATTATACAGTAAACTAGCTACCCGGACAGACTTCGTTCTGTCAAAAGTTTTTTTTTTTGAGATCTAAACTATCCTATCTTTCAAGTTGGATCAAATTACACACGGTGTGCAAATTTGATTAAAATCGGTTCAGTAGTTTAGGAGTCCATCGCGGACAAACAACGTGACACGTAATTTATATATATTAAGAAGAAGATAATACTGAGTGGTTTACTCGCTGCCTGATTTAGTTGGATTCAGCAAATTTTCACGGTAAGGTTAGAACTAAAATATAATTTATAGATGATATAAACATAAAAGCTAAGATACATTAAAGCTAACATACTCTCACACTCTTTCACCAAGAAGTCCTGTAGTAGTAGTTAAGTTTTTTACTCAATCCTGTTTCTTTAAGAAGATGACTTCTTTCAGTTCTACAAGTTTGTACGAAACCCTCGGTCCACGAGTCCGACTCCCACTTGGTCGGTTTTTTTTTTCAAACAATGTCACCGTGAAATAAATAAGGATTGGCATAAAAAGTGCCACACAGGGCAGGCATTTACATATTGAAACAATAAATACAATATTATTGTCGGTGTAGAAAGAACCTGCTTGTATGTATGTTTGTATGAAGACATAACTGAAGCTGAAAGTGATAATTTGAATGCAAAGGGGTACTCACGATTTTTATATTTTATATTATAATTTATAATGTAAAAAGAGGTTTATATTATTATGTAAAAAGAGGTAGATATGTCACTAGCGCGCGGACGATGAAGAGCGTAAGAACAGGCAATTGACCATTCTGCTCGTAGTCGCTCTGTCAATACAAGACGATATGCACGCTTTTGTTGCTGTCAGAAGTGCTTGACATTTGACATACAGCGTTAAAATGCCTTCGTGTATTATACCAATGTGATTGGTGTAGTGAAATGTAAGATAAACATGTGTGTTTTGTAGCTCTTTTCGGAACAGATTTTTTGGTTGATTTGTAAGGGTAGGTATAGATAGGTGTACCAGAATCTGATGGCAAAATGGGAAAATTAAAATTGGAGACAACACACTCCCCAGCGTTGGGGAAACTTGAATAAAACTTGTTGAACCTTGATATTTTTAACAGTGTTAGTTTCATAACAGGCAATATAATAATAATAAATTGCTCCTTCACCGTTTCAATTACGTGAACTTGTATGATGTAACTTTTCATTTCATATTCACAAAATTTTTGGTACCTTTAATTTGTAACAATGTTTGTATTATTTATTTCAATTAATTTACTATCATTTGCTAATCTTACTTACATAGGTACAAAGAAATCATATGTAGATTATTTACTAAGAAAATATAATCACGAAAACTAAGTATCAAAACGAGTTAATCCTACAAGATGGATAATATTAATAATGCAGATTGTCGCTTAAATACAACTTTTTCCTCACGTTTTTCAATAAACATTGAAAATAATATTTGTGGCTTGTGATCGTAAAGTTGTTTTCGGCAGTAAATCGAAAATAATCATCATTTTAGAAAAAGAAAAAAATTCCATACAACTCTTTTTTTGATTTGACAAGCCGCTTGACAATAGTTAGTTTTAAAAATTTTCATTGCCATAATAGAAACCCATTTTTCTGCTTGTCAAATATGCCATGAGATTCTGGTACACCTATAAGTATAACGTATCTATATTTTTTTAAATATCATTGCAGTTATACGGATCATGGTTCCACCGTGACGTGTTAGCGATGATTTATGTTTAAAAACAAAAGTGATCGTTAGATACTATTCGTTAGATCCCTGTCTTCACTCGTCACCAATCCACTGTTGAGACCAATTTAATGTTGACTTCAATTCATTAGTAGGATGCAGGTGTTGTCTTCTTCTAATGGAAATAAAATATTTTACTATTTTTTTTTCTAAATAAATTACTGAATTGAATTGAATTAAAGAGGGGTCTGGATTTTTTATGTAAAAGCCATCAAACGAGCTGACGATCAACCTGATGGTAAGTGGCTATCGCCCAGTTCATACATATTTCTACACCATCTTATTTAACAAATACAAAAAATGATTTAGTTACAAAAAATGTCAGGTGTCCGCAATAAATTTTTTATCTGGGTAAAATACATGATTTTTGTTTGGGGGGATGTAATTGAATTTGTAGGTGTTTGAAACCCCCTAGTCCCTAGGACCGCTACTGATCGCGGTAGGGTTATCCAACTAGTTAATTCACAAGTTTAAATACCTTACTGTATTTTATTAATTCATAGTAGGGACGTTTGCATTGGTTTTTGCTGTATCATCCGTCCTTTGTTTAATAAATTGTTATTGCAAGTTAATTCTGTAATTGTATTATGTACAAAATTATCTTGTCAATCATTTGCCGGCGGTCATCGTTGTAACGTGTTTCCTTAAAAAATAACTTATTACTTCAGTTATTATAATAAAAATTTTGGTATGTAAGTAGCTCCTAAATCCCTAGCTCCATCTGTTCTACTTTTAAGTCCAAGCCTATATAACCTAATTTCGGTGGCTTATTGTTAGTTGCCTATTGTAATTAATAAAATTGTGAGTCAGGGATTTTTTGTAACGATTCGACAAAGGAGTAATGGATCAGGTGTTCACTGGCCACCGTCACCCACAAACATCAACTACACCAAAAGGATTATCGATGCGTTGCCAACGGAGAAATGAGAGAAGAGAAAAACAGTACTGGATCTCAAGTTAGGTAATGAGGTATACACAATTCTATTGAAAGTCGCTGGCCCTTTAAAACTCACTCTAATCAGAATGCAGAGCAATAGTGTTTTTTATCTCCCTGTCCTATATAGGGAAATAAGGTTTTTAGTTTGACAGTATTGGTAAGACATTTTCAAATATCCCAAAATGTTACAGAAACCATGGGATTTTTGGAGGAGCGAGACTTAAAGAATGTTCCATCGATACCGGAATTTTTCAAAGGGAAGAGTATTTTTATAACTGGAGGATCCGGTAAGTTTTGTTATTCGACTTTAAGTTAATAAGTATATTTCCTAGTTGATTCCGAATTTGTGAAAACTTGCAAATTTCTTAAGTGATTAATTTCCAAAGAATAAATTAATCAGAACTTCTGTAGATATTAAATTATATCTCTTTTTTTAAACTCATCAATTTGAATATATCTAAAATCATGTTATTCCTTTTTTTACTTTTATATCTCTTGTCTATAAAATAAAGAACATGTATGAAATAAGTTAGTCCTTATTTTTAATTTAGCACTTAATTACCTATTTATCGTTGTAATACATGTATTGTAATATAAAAAATACAGGTTTTATGGGCAAGGTCCTGATAGAGAAGCTGCTGTACTCCTGCACTGACCTAGAAAGAATATACCTTCTGCTCCGAAGTAAGAAGGGAGTCGAACCAAATGAAAGACTTAAGAGTTTGTATGCTGTACCAGTAAGTACAATAATATTACTACTTACTTACTTACTACTTCATTAATATTTTGTACATCCATCAACTTAATCATGGCGATAGATTCATCCAAAATAGTATATATGTTCATATAGGTCTATGTCCACATATCCTTTTTAATTTTATACCTATCGAGAATGTGTCCACTTAGAATATAAGGGGTTAAAATTACTCTAAAGTGCGGTCAAATGTAAACTGCACACATCGACCTCTCTTAAAGTCTAATAGACATTGTCTATCTGTAAAAAGGTGTTCACAGGAACTGAAGAGCCGAAAGACCATTTTCCTTGACCAAAGGGAAACCATGAGTAATAGTATCGCTACTTCTGTTTATATTTTTGCAGTGTTTTGACCGACTTCGAAAAGAACGACCAGGAGTTTTTGAGTCCAAGGTCTCTGTGGTATCTGGAGACATCAGCCAACCAGGATTAGGTGCGTACTTTGCATGATACAGACTCAATTTGAATTTGAATGCGCTAATGATATCACGAATACGATATACTTATTAAATCTATGTATTACCTGATTAAAACATATTTTTGTATCAACAGGATTATCGACGGAGGATCGTGAAATGATCATCAGAAAAGTAAATATAGTGTTCCACGTTGCTGCAAGTGTACGGTTAGCCTAATATTGATTTTACATACTCTTTATTTTATGTATTAATACATTAAACTAAAACATGACGCACATGGTGTAAACAACAGTTATCGTGAAACGACATTTTGTTCGTAATATCAATAGCAGTTTCATCTATGATTCTGAGTTTAAACGGTCGTTGTTGGTTCAACAAAGACAGTTTAAACTCAGAATCATAGATGAAACTGCTATTGATATTACGAGCCTTAAAAACAGGGTCAGGACAACATTTTTTAGGGACGGGCTAAATTAAGTAACTGGGTTCCTGCACTTAGCAAAATTATCGAAATACTAAAACATTGCCAAAAGTAAAGCTACTAATCTTGGCACAAATTCGTGGATCAAAGAAACTCGCTGATGAGGAATAGTATTACTATAATGAATGTTCAACAAAAAATCTAAAAGAAAGTTCGGAATGAACCTTTCAGTTAAATACAGTAGATATTTTTCCCCTCAGGTTTGATGACCCGCTGCAGGTTTCAGCTGCTATGAACATGCGGTCTACTATCGAAGTTATAGAAATTGCCAAGGAAATGAAGAATCTTAATGTTAGTACCGCATATCATTAAAATTTTGTGGAGTACCAATATCTTTCTGCAGTTTATGCATATCTACAGCCAAAGATTCATACTGAATAACAATACGATGACAATTCTTTTGAAGGTTGTTGGGCTCCGGTTGTACCACTCAAAGTGTGCATGATGGTACTTTTTTAACAGTTTTAATTATGCTCTTCTAGAAATCGTAATATCTAGCTTTGCTTTATGTTATTCCACTTGGCTATTTGATTTGTCTGGAAACTGTATTATTATGCAGTACAGGTAAGCACAACAATGCTTATATGTTATAACATTTGATTTTGACTTACCCACAGGTCCTTGTACACGTATCCACGGCTTACGCCAATATTAAATGGGATCCTGTAGAAGAAGCTATGTATCCTCCCTACGCCGACTGGAGAGACACTCTGAATGTATGCGAAAATACGGATGAGAAGACACTGCAGTGCTTTACTCCTAAGTAACTGTATTGTATTTTGTACATTCCAGTAATTCCATTAACTCTAACATCACCTCACATATTAGTCCTTTACTTATGAATAGATAATTTACTGATGTAATCGATAGCTGAACTCATTTATATTCACGTACTCTTATTTCTCATGTAAGGTTCTGTAAGCTGTAGCAATCCGCTTAAAATATTTTATGTGGCATATTTCAGGTACCTTGGAGAGTTACCCAACACATACGTGTTAACTAAACAATTAGCAGAACAAATAGTTTATGAACAAAAAGGAAAACTTCCCATAATCATCACGCGTCCGTCTATGGGTATGTCCCATTTGTCCCTCCTCAACAAGATTATCTTTTTTCTCTCTCTTTGTAATAGTAAGTTCACAAACGATAGTTCATTATAATCACGTGGTTAGCTCATAACTTCGCAAATGTCACTGGAATACTTTTTGAAATTAAACGTTAATTACTATTCCTTTATTTCTAGTCATAGCCAGTCTTTTTGAGCCAATACCAGGCTGGATTGAAAACTTCAACGGTCCCATTGGAATCATCGTTGGTGTTGGATCAGGTATGTGAGAATGAATTACTAATTAATTAGTACTAACACAACTATCGTAGTAACTAACACAGCAAACGTGTTGATTAACTAATTGTACTTAACATCCATACACCACCCTGCTTCCTTATTATGTAGAATCCTATCGGTAATGTCGCTTGAGGTGAAAGGGGTTTTATCCATCGTTGAGTTCTAGCCCATTCCTTGGCTGTGGTATGCCCTGCTAAACAAAAGACGATGCTATGGTATCTAATTCCATCTGATGGCTGTCATTAGACTCATATTTAGTGTAGGTGGTATGAGTATGGTATAACTGTTCTTAGCCTGCCTGATTCCCTGCTGATTTCTCGCTTCCTTGGTGACCTTCAGCAGGTCTTCGATGCTTTTGGTGCTATATATGTTTTTTCATAACTGAGTAAAAATCCACCAAATAGTGAAGTTAGAATGGGTTTCTTTGTCTTATTTCTTATTTTGGTCAGTTATTACTAAATCTTACTCTGATTACTTAGGAATCCTCCGTTGTATATACTCTAGTAAGGACTTCTCAGGGGATTATGTCCCTGTAGATGGATGTATAAAGCATTTTATAGCAGCAGCATGGATTAGAGGAACGAAGAAGTAAGTTTCTAAGGTTTATTATGTCAGTAATGTATCTTTCTTTTCTTTTTCTCTCTTCGCCGACAACACATGGGTGATGTCCCTGATCGAGCGTAACCATATACATCAAAAACCATAGCCATCATGTAGCTCAAGTGATCGTTTGTCGGCTTTTTAAGTCGGAACAGCTCGACATTCCTGTCCTTTAACATAATGGACTGTTATTCTGAGGAATTTCCGTCGAATTAAATTTGAATAAAGCTTGAGAGTTGAGACAAGAATGGCATCTAATTGGGAATTGATCTAAATTATTGAATGTGTTGTTCAGCAGAGTTATACTTCGAGGGACTTGGATTAAAGGATGCATCCCATTCCATCTTCATAGAATATACATGTTTTAGGCTAGAACCCTCAGATGACATTGAGATCTACAACTGCTGCAGCAGAAAGAGAGTAACGAACGAGCAATTATTGGTGTATGGCAAAGAGTCTTGCACAGAATTTCCCGTTGAAAATGCTCTGTGGACCCTTGATTGCAGCATGACCACTTCAAAGTATTTTTATTACATGATGGTAAGAAATCATATTGAAATCTAAGTAGAAAGTGATAGCTTCAAAATCCGTAAAAATACGAATAATGCGATTACGGCGCAAAGACGCAGCAACCAGCTTTCAATGAGAACATTTTCTTCATAACAATGACAAAGTAGTTACTACAATTAATGATTACCTAATGATGATTAGATATGAAATTTGGATCCGGGGCCGTGCTTCACCTAGGTTTTCGACCTGGTGAAGCAAGGTATACTCACAGTTAGCTCCAATTGAAAATGGTGTTGTACAGTTGATTCAATCGTGTGAAATTAATATGTACATGTACATTT
The DNA here is from genome assembly GCA_911387775.1 of Thymelicus sylvestris. Classification (NCBI taxonomy): domain Eukaryota; kingdom Metazoa; phylum Arthropoda; class Insecta; order Lepidoptera; family Hesperiidae; genus Thymelicus; species Thymelicus sylvestris. The sequence continues at coordinate 4,241,491 of OU426903.1, forward strand.
GAATCACTCCCATATCATTTTCATGTTTCAAGCATGATTCTCTTTTAAATAATCTGTTTGTAAGAAAACTTCGTGATTGTAACTCTCAGTTTACAATGTGTTCTGTGTTACACATCTACTCAAGTCAGATTACAGACATCGAAGTGTGATTAAGTGTTTAATTACTCAGTTATTAGTGATACCACACGGCCTGAAACTTAGTGTTTTTCGATAATTCCACGAGTACCTGCTACTTCTGTCAGGATTATGTTACGTCGGCATAACAAGCAACGAGAACAACTTCTACGTTAGAAAGCGAATCTTTCTGAATTCCTGTGCTAACATTTTTTGTAACGTAACTCAAAGCTGATACCGATGTCGCACCATAAATCACTGAAAAGGCTCTCATACTAGATAACTCCTCTTCGGGTAACATAAAAGAAATACATCTATGAGAAACATTTTCGTTTACAGGTATTGTTCGTTCACGTAATACCAGCAATATTTGTAGACACCATACTTCGGATCTCCGGCAGAAAGCCCAGGTAAAGTTAAGTTCAGAATTGATTTCCAGACTTGGCCTTTAGTCTAACAGCTACCCTTGCGGAAGGATAGGTACCTATAAGATTAGTAAAAGTAATGTAAGTGATGAGATGATCAGTGATGTAAGTCTGAAGTTGATCAGAATCTGAAATCAACTGGTGCTGATATTAAGAAATATTAAACGCTCTCACTGGTACTTAATTAAATTTCTTTTTATAGCCTGAAGAGCTGACAAAAATAAGAAAAGATGCAATAAGAAAAGATACAATAAAGATGCATTTTTGCATCCGTATACTTACGAACATTAGACAACGAGACAGTTGTAGACAACATTTTACTGAACAAAAAATCTTGACCCTGCCATGCATCTATATATTCGAACTATGTAAATTTGTGAGACAAAACCCAAGTTTATATTATCACGTAAAGGATATCCCCCGTCGTTATCAACCTCGAAACGAAAACTATAATCTACAAAGTTCAATATCAAATTTAAAATTGCACAGTGCCGGTCCCTATCCAATGTCAATAAAAATCTACAACAATAATTTACCTAATGATATAAAAAAAGAAACTAAAATATAATAAATTTATAAAAAACATCGAAAAATTCCTCACTGACAAAGCCTACTACAGTGTAAATGAATACCTAAAAGACAAGACAAATTAAAAAATAAACCAATAATAACTTCGACAATAATAATTTTCATAATAATAATTCTTATGACACTAATATACATTTTTTTACGATAAAACTACAAAATACGAACTAATGTCTGCCTCTCTTAACCAATTGCTACACTACACCTTATCAAGCTATTTGCATGTGTTCACTCTGACCATAATATAAAGTAGATATTAATATGTGTGTATACCTAATTATGTATGTATTTTGTGCTATTTTGACATGTGCTTGCAATAAATAAAGAATAAAGAGTAAAAAAGCAGACAAGCCTGATGGTAAGTGGTCACCGTCGTCTATGGAGATCTGCATAGCAGAGGACCCATTGCAACGCCGCCGGCCCTGAAGAAAAATTCTTATTACACCTTTTTTTAAAACACCCACGTCATTGACTTGGAATTAGTCACGTCACGGCTAATATTATCTATACTATAATATATAAAGAGGAAAGATTTGATTTTTTGTTTGCATTGAATAGGCTCCGAAACTACTGAACCGATTTGAAAAATTCTTTCACTGTTAGAAAGCTACACTATCCCAGGTGAACAAAGGCTATATTGTATTTAAAAAAAATTAGGGATGCTTACTAAAACTCCAATAATCCAATAACCCAAGGTGTAAAAAAATAAGAAAACCGAAGCAAAGCGAGGGCGGTTACTCGTTTAAAATAAAAGCCTAATATAAAAGTTTCTGAATATCATACATTCGATAGCTGTCACTATGTTTGTTATTATTAGGCTTTTTTGCAACAAGTAGGCAATCGACGACGGCCGATTTGACGCTAAGTGGCAATGAACTAATATACTAACTGCTAAGTGGTCAATACCGTTTTACAGTTAATTTGAAAAAGGAAAATGGTAAATAGCCAGGTGGTTAAACCCAAGTAGGGTTAAACTCTCTCTCATACTCTTAGGATTAAACTGAGGATGTTAAGCCCAGCGTCTTGGACTAAAGATATCTTCCCTAGAGGAGCCTCTTAAACTCCAGAGGTGACAATCTCCGACGGTATCTTCTTTATCCTCTTTTTCACAATGAAATATCTTCAAGAGATACAATTTTGTGGTCGTGTTTCAGATTATTACAACTTCAGAGAAGAATATTCACCGCCAATATGGCAGTGGAGACATTTTTGCTACATGAATGGGTTTTCGTTGTAAATAATTTCCATAAACTGCGATCGTGTCTGAAGAAAGAAGATTTGCAAGAATTTTATTATGATTTCAAAGACTTTATGACAAAAGAACATTTCTTTACCTGCATCATGAATGGAAAGAGATATCTGCTGAAAGACAAGGACGAAAACTTGCCCAAGGCCAAAGCTCATATGAAAAGGTATTTTTAGAGTCATTTTCTAGATCTATAAAAAAGGCTTGAACTTTGGATATTGCTTATATGGACGCCATTTCCTCTCCTCCATGACAAAACCTTTCCGAAATGGTGGTAGATAAAAAAATGTGTTTTTTATGTTTCTAATGTGTGTAATGCGTGTTGTTCCAGGATTATAATGGCTGATAAAATAATACGTTACGCAACATACGCCTTTGTTGTTTGGGCCGTCATTAAATACAACTTTCTACAAAGTATTTATCAGAAAATAATTTAAAAGTATAAAAACTACTTCAAAATACATATCAAGGGTCAATTTTAGTATGATCACTATTAATTATCAAGAGCTACCGTAGATTTCATTTTTTTTACATTTAATAAGCTAACTCAAATAAAAATACTTCTAAATAGTTGATGTTTTATTTTGGACTTCAATTTTAATAAAATTTCCAGTCGTTGTTATTTTAATATGAAATTACAATACTTTCATTATACATTTTTGAAAAATTATATTTGCAACATCCATACTCACAACTTTACATTTTTTGTTATTTCAATTGAACTTGATAAAGTATATTTAATAGAAATCGATTTAAATAATCTTTGAAGAATGATCTAATAGGCTCGAAATAAGGTTTCCGTTTGTATCTCATTAAATTTTAAAAAGGCACTTGAGCAAATAACATAAGTACTCTGTGCAATGACATGAAAACTGTCATTTGAATCTTTGACAATATTTATTAAACCAAACACAATATTTTAGATTTTTTTACTTCATCTATTTGATAATATAAAATATTTTTACTGGACACAATAATATCAATTTCTAAAACTATACAAAATGGCTAAAAAAGATAAGAAAAAGGTAATATTACACTACATTACAAGGTTATAACAACCAAAAACGAACCACAGGTCAGTGGTCACCGCCGTCATAGACATCATGACATCAGTGTGGCGCAATGGTTACCATCCTGAATGCCGCGCCAAGGACCCTGGGTTCGATTCCCAGCGAGGCGAAAATTTGAATGATGAGTTTGAATTTCTGTTTTCGGTCTTGGTGTGAATGTCCATGGTTGACTCTCCACCTCTGCAACCACCACAGATCGAAAATGTCATGGTTTATTCCAGAAAGTGTAATCTTTAGCCAGACGAGTCACTCTGGCTTCAACCCATGAATAGCCCACTACTGGGCACGGGTCTCTCCTCTTGAGGAGGCCTAGAGCATACTCCACCACGCTGCTCCAATGCGGATTGGTGAAGGGGTTAGTGGCCAACCCAACTGTCGGAATCGTTCAATCGACCAAGAGCCTCCGTCAGGGCTTAAAGACTTATCTTATTTTACGATAACAACCGGGCCCAACGGCTTTACGTTTCTTCTGAAGCACGGAAACCCTCAAGAAATTTTCGCCACGGTCACCAATACAACTATCGACTGTACCCGGTGTTGCTTAACTTTTTCGATCACTTAGGATCCACACAAGCCGCCGGGCTATGAGCACTTTAACTCTTTATAAAAACTCTACCACCATGTATGGATGCACCTACCAAGAATTGTTTTTTAAATGTATAAGTATCCTAGCAGTTACATCCAGCCATGAGCTATGCGTTGTCGGCCAACGAAGCTGGATAATATCATGTTTACTAGCGACATCAACATTATAGGTACCTAATCAGACTTTACCAACAAGGGATCTGTCTCTGAAATGTTTGCCGGTAATCGAACTCGGGACCCAATAGGATGACAGGTAAAGTCACTACCAACATGGTAATAGTTATGTAAGTAATGTATTAAACATTTTCTTTGTAATTTTTTTCAGGAAGAATCTCAGGAACCGCCTGGTAAAGGACTTTTTTAATAATGTAGATGTAGCGACATCTGTCGTGTTCGTGGCAGCCACAGAGCACCTATAGATACCTCTCTTCATGACGCCCTCTAAAAACTATGGCCTATAAATGAGAGCATACTCCACCACGCTGTTCCATAGTACATATTATATAGAAATTCCATCACAAGAATGCGCGAGATAAAACATCTTAGTGCTTGTTCACACTGATCTCGCGGGCGCGGGCGCGGTCGCGAAATATCAAACATATGAGCTACTATGAAAGTGTTCACATCAAAACGCGCGCGCGGTGTATGTAGCGTTTACCGCGACCGCGCCCGCGAGTTCAGTGTGAACATGCACTTACTGTTACTGACAAATCATTACACAACACGCATATTTGTATTTAGTAATTAGTTTGTGGTTGTATATTTGTACAACATAAAACATCCGATTTCATCATAACCGTAGCTACTAAGGCTCTAATCAACGCTTTTTCAATCGACTGAAAAAAGCTGGGAATCCTGGGCTACCTACGCATATGTTTATAATACTTACAACACAGTACAAGATCCATTTGTGAACTGTTTAATAGAAGTTTTAATTTTTTTACGGAAATAGCTGATGATCCACTTGATGGTGAATGGCTATCGTCGCCCATGGACATTAGCAACAAGAAAGGCATCACTGATGCGTTGCCGGCCTAGAAAGAAAGAAGATAATTATGTGTTTGTTTAAACTACCCACATCCATAAAACCATATATCATGGACTATATCATGGAACTATTTACAGAATCAGAGGTCCAGGATGAAGTGCTGGTAGCCACTACGGACCTGGAGCCAGAACCAGAAGAAGTGCAGTACACCGACACTTCATACACCAGCGCGTCTTTCGAGTCCCTACCACCTGTCATCGAAGGTAACCCAGATTCATTACGCAGTTAACTTATTTACAAATTAGTAAATTTAAATATAATATAGCCCATGTTACTCAGAAACGATAGAGCATCCTATAGTATTATTCACTACACTACAGATACTTTTGTCGTCCTCCATTTTTAAACACGACCACAGCGTGAACGTCCGTCTGCCTTGAAATCTTTTTACCCGACTGCGCGACGAAAAGAAAACAAATCTCAATTAAAATATTGCCGCGCAGGCGCGCACCCGCACTAGATCATATTATTATATTATTGGCAATACCCCTGCCTCTCCCCGATATTGCTATTTATACTTGTCGTATTAATAAATATAGAAGTAGGTAATTTATTATTAGTTTTCCGGTATACCGTATACTATAAATATAGGGTTGCCAGATTGTCGATGTCCCGATATTTCACATGATGTCCAGATAAGTCCCGACAAAATACAAGTACAAGGCCCGGCAAAAAACAAAATGTCCCGACAAATCCCGACTTTGAAGTTTTGTCCAGCTATTTCAGTCTTGCCAGCTGGCAATCCTGTATTAGTACAGTCGGCCGCAGAAGTAGCTTAACACTTTAGTACCTTGTCACATTACATTTCTTGAATTTGTCATAGATGTTGCTTCGAAACCGTCGAAACAGTTAGATACTATTACAAAGTACTATAATGTTAAGCTACTTCTGCGGCCGACTGTACCATATATCTTATTTCAGATCATGGTCTATCTGTGTGCTAAATTCCATAAAAATTCGCTCAGTAGTTTTTGCATAAAAGTAACAAACATCAATATAAACTTTCGTCACATGTATAAATTTCAAAATTCAAAATCATTTATTCATACAGGTATCATTGATACATTTATGCACGTAATTTTTTTAATCAACCAGCTTTTCGCAAAGGTGCTTTGTCATGTAGGAGAAGAAAAGCCGTAAAGAAACTACTAGCTTATACGGAACTGGTTGCATAGCAGGTCATTTCCATGCATCTTTGTTATTTAAGTACTCATCTACAGAAATTTGTACTAAAATTTGTAGGATTGAGTAGTAGGGAAAATATCAAGTAGAAACTAGAAGTTCTCATATCATTCGTAGACCCGAGGTAGCGACCGCGACATTGCATGTTTTGTCAATAACATCGACAAACACGACCTCAGTCGGGCATTTTAACATATTTTTTTCATGTTTATGTTCCATTATACAACATATTGTGTGCGCAGTGAATGTAAATTGTTTATTTGCATATTAAAATCTCGTGTACTTACAGTGAATCGGTAAAGCTTCGGTGTTTTCCTTTACCAAAGCAAACAAATCGGAAAAATGGAAACCTTTCCTGAAAACCAATAAAATATTTTACTGGTATTTAGGTAATGTGACGAGGCCCTTTTTTTGAGTGAAGGGGAGAATTACCCCCAAGATACTCAGCCATAAGAGTCTCGGAAGACAGAGGAAATGTGAGATATCACAAATTCACTAAAGCGGCTTTAGTAAAGCCCCTCGCTTGTATTATGTCTTTACGTGTTTTATACTGTGATATGGATCTCGTGAAAGAGAGTGTCTAATTGTCTATAGATATCCTAGGAATTAGAGAGATGATTCTGTCATCCCATCGGTTTTAACACGTTTCAGTGGCAAAGACGCATGTAACGTAGATTGTCAGTCATTGTCAGTAGATAAAAAAAAAATTGATAAATGACATTGTATCTAATTAATAACTGTTGTTATTTGAGTTTAACTCCTTATCTATCTATTTCATATTCAAGCCCGTGGTATGAGATTTTATGAGGAGTAAAATCAATTTTTTTCCGTTACGTTATGTTAACTTTATGCTTTGTTTGTAATTCGCAACACAGAATCTAGATGGCGTTGGATGGTTGATCAGTAATAAAACAAAGCCATGTAATGATAATAAAAACTTGAGAGGTGTCAAGGGACACCCGGATGGAACGAAGTTCCTTGCAGTCAGTACTAGGATAGCAAAAACATGCCAAGCCGATGAGAAATTTAATACCTTAGATTTGTTTTGGCACACTTGCTGCATGTTTTTGCTATCCTAGTACTGACTGCAAGAAACGAAAATATCTGGCTTGCTTTCTATGTAAAAAAAAACTACGACTGCAAAAAGTGTCGTTACAACTTTTCATCCCAAAATTTTCCGCCTAGCCCCCTTTCGCAACGCGCGATAAGGGACTTCGTTCCAATAATCTTGGTTCATCCTATTCTGATGATGAGAAACTTATGATCATCATAATGATTATCATCTCCGTCGGAGCTGACATACACCTTTTTTATTAATTTCTTACTCCTTATATGTAAATGTATACTTGCTCTGGTTCCAAATTAAATTGAAGGTCTCGGTTAATGATCTCCCCGTTTCTGTACCCCAAAGGCAGATCCGAAGCAATACAGGTATCGAAGATCCTGCCACAGTAAAGTCATCATGAATCAGTTTGATGGGAACCTGGTTTCCACTTAACATCAATTACAGCTCTACTGTAGAGCTGCTCATTTTACAAATTTTTATTTCTCATTTTATTTTATTTTTGTTTTTCTTTATTTGAGGAGCAGTGTCGTATGCTCCAGTAGTAATAAAATAATGTTAACTTTAACACCATTTTTGAGTTTCCATTTATGAGCCATTATTTCTGATCGTGCCATTAAATTTTTATTTATAAATGTTTAGAAAATGCTATTTAAACCAGAAATACGTAGCTAAATAAATGTACCATATTTTCAGAACCCAAACCAAAAAAAGGAAAGAAGGGAAAGAAGAAGGCGGAAGAGGTATTTTAGTCCAGAAATAATTTTCTCATTGTTGTCATTCCTATCACTATTATTCTTCAAGCTTCGTGCTAATATCTTCGACCGAAGCTCTTTGAATAATTGTGATTGAACTTCACGTAAAGGTAAGTTCGTTTAATCATCAGTTGTATATACTAAATAATTCTGAGTTGAGCATAAGAGCATGGACATTTCGTCTCCTGGTTTTTCTTCATTTAAGCAAGTTATAATTGTTCTTTAATACGCGATAAATTCCAAAAATAGGATGTGTAAGATTTGACTCTTTATTACGCTAATAGAGATAGCATACGTTGGCGGTTAGGCAAACTACCATGATAAAAGAGAAAAAAACTCAAGTAACAATTCAAATATCTAGATCGAGACTATTTCATGAGACTGATTTTTAAACATATTATTATGCACTCAATGACTAAATTTTAACCCAATAAATGCAAAATCATTTATAGTGAATGAACAACAGCGGTGAAATTATAGGGAACACCACATGAATTAATTCAATACTGTTCCCTAAAGAAGAGTTTATTCTGATAGTAGATTTTATATTGCAGACCGTTGAAGCTATCAGAAAAACTAGCAGTGAAGGGTTTCAGTGGTCTGAAGAATCTCTTCCAGCAGGTTTGCTTCTTTAAATTGTTCATGTTCTGAGTGTCTGTTCTGTATGTGTGCGTCACATGTATTCATGTGTCAAAATGTTATAGTGTCACATTTATTCTCTTTATACATTGTTTCATTGTTTTTAAGCACAGAAGAACAACAGAAAGTCGAAGAAGAAGAGGTGACTACAACGAAAAAGAAGGGAAAGAAAGGGAAGAAGGAGAAAGAAAAAGAGGAAATACCGGATTTCGAAAAGGTTGGCAATGTGGTCTAAGCTATTTTTATTATTACCGTTTAAACGTGAGAGCATATAAAGCTTAATTTAAGTATAAAATTACTTGCAGATGCGTAGTTTCCTCAAATTTTCAGTAATGCTCATGGTTGAATTTCGATCACTGAGAATATACTCGTTTTTAATATGTAACCATTAACGATGTAAATGGCCGAGTCTAAATATATCGCCTTTTAACTCGCTTACCACACAGCAGTCGTGGCCGAGCGGTTAAGGCGTCTGACTAGAAATCAGATTCCCTCTGGGAGCGTAGGTTCGAATCCTACCGACTGCGTCTTAGAGAAGCAAAATTCAGTTTTTTGATTTAGGTGATAGTTTTTTTAACAGATTAAGATAAATCATTAAAATGCCATTCTCTTGTATGTATGTCCATTGATTTTTTCTTTTTTTTCGGGAACTAACGAGGATTATTATTTCTGTATTATCAATAATTTTTTGGCAAACTGAATAAAAAATATTAAATTATTTTCCTTTGATTTTCAAAATGATTAAAGTCATACGCATACTCCTGACGTTTTGCCTTGCTTCAATGTTTCTAGAATCATCTGGATTTTTCATCGCATTTCATTTTAACTGTTGGTAAGCCAGTCAAAGTCTTATATCTCGCTTCTTTTTTACCCAGAACTGTTGTGGATATCTTTAGTGTTATAAATGTCCATGACTGGGGGGGGGAGCACTTACCGTTTCAAATTATGTCGAAAAAGTGGTATATAGCGTGTGCACAGATTGTTAACATTTAATCGATATAGACGACACAATAAAACTGCCTTCTTCCGTGCTCAAACTTTCTACGACGGGGGAATAGAAATGGGGGTAATAAAATTGAGGTTTTTTTATTGCTGATTGTTTTTGTATTGCTCACGCCTGTTGAAGGGCAGCTTTCTCTTTTACATCTTCAAGAAGAAAAAAGACAACAAGCGTTAGAAAAATGACGTGTCAACAGATTTCTGTAGGAATGAACAGTTTCAGTTCTTTTCGGGATTTATAAGCGTATGGGCTTTTGTAGCTAATTGTTAATTTTTATTTTAATGGATTTACGGCCAGTGAAAAATTGTGATAAAATTTTGTTTTCCTTAATATAAAACAAACAATATAAAAACATTTCTTAGATCTTTCACCTACTTATTTATTTTTGGCAATTCTTGCTACATCTTTTCAAATTATCTTCACTTCCTGAAGCTTATGATGTAGGTTACAACTCCAATGAAACTCTTTAAGAACAATAATTTAGTCAAAAAATTACCGAGCATAAACTACGACTAATTATAAACGATCACAGCCGAAAAACTGGAAGAAAATGAATAAAAAGGAAAGAGAAGCGTGGCTCTTGCAACGAATAGAAGAATGGAGAGCGGAGAAGGAAGCAGAGAAGTTAGTTTCTGTTTCTTTTCAAACCATTTCTACCTTGAGATCATACAATTCATGTTAAATATTCAGTTCGATACATCAGCAATTACATAGTATGTTACTCTATGTAGTCTCTACCTTTATAGGTCGCATGAAATCCATTATCTTATTTGTTATTTATCTATTAAAATTGTAATCTCTCATCTTCTTTTAAATTTAAATTTCTTGACTAACGTATTTTCAATGTAACTTTTTCGTATTAGGTACGTTCGATGTTCTGTTACGGAATCATAATATATCTTAGAGAAGTAGACAATTTAATAAATGATAATATGAAAATATAAATAAAATCTAAATAGGCTATCGACCAATTTCTATAAACTTTCTATATCTTACTGCTGGTTAATAGTTTAATTTTTTTAGTTAACTTAAATAGATCACTGGACATAAGATTTTAATTGACCTGCATTAACCTTGTTGACCTTACTTTGTTTCTTGAAATGCAATAATTAAGTAACTGCTGCTATAATTTATTTTTACCAGTAGTAAGGATTTTAATAACTGGTCGTATATTTGTAAAAATAATGCTGTCTCCGATTCCAGACAAGCTATCTTAGCAGGTGCGAAAGAGAAAAGACTAGCCCTGGCGCGGGAAAGAGCAGAGTTAATGGCTAAAGATAATGCTGAGCAGGATATTAGAAGAGATATATTGGCAAAGACTGCTAACTTATTTCACAGTAAGTGTTACCTAATAATTCTAAAAAATATAATGAAATCAACTTCAAAAATTTAAAAAACTATAATGGTTTTTAATTTTTGAACTGGGAAAACCATGCATAAAATTTACCAGTGTTATTAACTCAATTACGTTTTTCAGAATTCGAGAAACAGAAGATTGACTTTGAGAATAAGAAGCAGAAAGAAGCAGAGGTAATTTGCTTTCTCTTATATCGTTTTTCGTAATTACACGAATTTCAATAGGTAGGTAGGTACATACATACATACCCTTCTTTAAGGATCATTAGATCAAGTATCTAGGCTCATATTTCGAAGCGAAACGAAGGTAGGTCCTATGTACGATTCCCAACCAGGCGGAAATTTGAATAATGAGTTTGACTTTCTGTTCTCGGTCTGGGTACTGTGCGTTCTTGTGTGGTCCACGGCCCCCACGTCACTGGGAATCCTAATGTGGGTCTCTATGAGTGTAATCATATAGCGTTATTATTATACTTAGCGTTATTATTACTCTTAAATAATATGAATAAAATATTGGCATCTATAAAGAGTTATTTGTCATAGTGGCAACAATATCTCCGCTGCGACGGACTCCCGGACCCGCGTGTGGTGACGCAAATGAATACCTATCTACATCTGTGGCGGGAGAAAGCTAACTGCGACGACGACGAACTGGAGAGGAGATGTGTGGAAGCTTTGCCGGTGAGGAGAGGATATTAATACCATTAGTACTATTCTTATTTCTCCCTGGAGCACCACTTTCCACCTGCATAGCTACCTTCTTACTCGAGTCATCCACCAAACGACTCGTCGTGTCTCCGCTCGGGGCTTGAGAGCCGGCCCTTCTTTCTTTTTCTTCTCTCTTTCTTGGCCAGCAACGCATGTCCATGGACGACGATAGCCACCTACCATCAGGTGGATCAATGAATCGTTATCTCGTTTGTCGGCTATTTAGCCAAACCTTAATGTTTTATGGCTAATGGCTAGGGTAGAGTGGCTTAAGGCAAAGTGTGGATTGAAAAACTTCTCCGTTTTGTTTTAAAAGCTGGCAAATGAGATTTTGGGCCATTTGATGGTATGGAAGAGTAAGTAAGGTATGGTGTGACCATCGACAGAATAGATTCTCATCGAAACAAAGTTATGTGAAATAAACAATTAATGCCTGGTCTTCGGTTGACGGCAGAAATAGTAGAATACCTACTCGTAGATAGAAATTTGGTGAAAAAAAACTCTTGACAGCTTTTTCTGTTTAGGAGGGCGCATTATGACTTTTCTGTAAATAATTACTTGTGAATTATTATGCCGGCATCTAACCCAATGTATTTCCAGATGCTAGAAATGTTGGAGGAATTCGTTGCAAATTCACGTCAATACACACCGCTACAGGCGCAGAGTTACAATGAGGTGAGTTAGGGTACTACAGGTTTAGAAGATGACATTGCTAAGCTAGGAGTTGAACCTTCGTACTACGTCTGGAATAGTATAGTTTGTCGGATAAACATGAAGACATGTCATTTTTAACAGACTTCAAAAAAGGAGGAGGTATTCAATTCGACTGTATTTTTTATGTTTGTTACCTCAGAACTTTCGACTGGGTGATCCGATTCTGATGATTCTTTTTTTGATCGAAAGCTTGTCATGTGGTCCCACTTAAAATTGAGCTAGATCTGACAAGTAGTTTTTGAGTTATTTTGAAGTCGGTTATTTTTTGTTACAAGAAATCATTAACTTTATGAAATTGGATACAGCGACACTCTGATCTGAAGTAGAGTAAAGTAGGGCAAAATGTAACTTAGTTATATAACATCTGCAGCAGTAGGTATATTTGTCTTTTAATGGAATATTTTGGCCCACCTCCCTATTACAGGAAAGAGTATTGCTTAACGTGCCCTGTCACATTTTTTTAAAGTTACTAACTACTAACTTACTAATTACTAATGCCTGTAGCAAATTTGGTTCTGACTGTGCACAATATTTTTTATTTATGACTTTTCGGCTAATTGTCAACCTTAAAGAAGAGCATTCAAAGTCTACACATACCACTTTTGCGTGTGATCATCATGTTGACTCATACCATAATTGCCATGACTGAGCCCAATTCTTCAGTCCTGGGTATAGTTCACTGCGCTAGCTAAGTGTGGATTAGCAGACATCAGGCAAATAATTTCAGGTTCGTCTAGCACTGCGCTTCCAGCTGTCAGAAGCGATTCAGTGCGCTTCGTACACTTTACTTCGAGATTTGGAACACCGGTTGACCTGGGAGTCCATCAAACTAGCCACTTATCAGAGGGAGTTCAAAGGCCTCAGGCTGAACTTGTGGGTTGCTGTTAGGCTACCGACAAGGAAGCCGAAACCTATTGAGCCAGAAAGGTAGATCAGAGAGAACTTATAATTGTTCTAAGCATAATAAACTTAGGGGATCCCGTAGTAAAAGTTGCTGTTTTTTACAGTAGACTTACTTAAAAACTACTAACTAAAGTCGGGACATGAAGCAGGAAGAAAGTACATTGACTTGTTATTATTACCTGTCTCTATCACTCCCGCGTAAATATAATGCGTTCTCGCTCGCACAGTGCAATGGCCGCCGTTCCATGTGAGCGGGACGCATTATATTTACGCGGGAGTGACAGAGACAGGTAATAACAAGTCAATGTACGAATTTCTTCCTGCTTCGTGTCCTGACTTTAGCGCCGAAGCTTCCTTTCATTAACTCCAGGGAACCAGTAGAGCTGGCATTCCCGTCAATGAAAGTGGGTGTTAAGTTACCCAAGATCATAGACGGCTCCTGTGTGTGTGTGAGGGCTGCTCGATCCATGATCGACCTGCTGAGTGAGAGCTCCAGGAGTTACGCCTTGGCCGCTGATATGCCCAACAGGTATGAAGGTAAGGGGTTCTATATGAATAATGAATGAAATCGTCGTCTTGTTATAGCTTTCCATTATTTTGACTTAGTGCTTGTTCACATTGAACACGCGGGCGCGGGCGCGGTAGACGCTACTTATGGTGGACACTCACGGTCATTCCATCGCGTCAAATGGCGTGATATACAGCCAAAATTTGATCGTGAATGTGAAAAACTGATGGCGTGATATAAAAAATTTGTATGTCCAATCGCGCCATTTTGACATATGTCATTTGGGGTGGCTCCAAAAATGACGCGATGGAATGACCGTGAGTGACCACCATTACACCGCGCGTGCGCTTTGATGTGAACACTTTCATAGTAGGTCATATGTTTGATATTTCGCGACCGAGTCCGCGAGTTAGGGTGAACAAGCACTTAGAATTATGCTTTTCATGTTTACTGTTAGCGTATCTTGTAATATCTCAAGTTTACTAAAATTTTATACGTAACCTTGAATTTTTGCAAAACAAGAGCTGGAAAATTAAAAAAATATCGTTGATACAATTTACGCTGCTGTGCCCCATTACAAGGGAAAACTGACCTAACTGTGATGATCATTAAAATTCTTACTAATAATTATTATTGAATAACTCACATGTTCACAGATTTGTTCATATTCAACGTTAAGGAACATGTTGCGACGTACAAACTGAAGAAAGAACAGGATGACATACGAAATAAGTTCTACAAAGAGATTCGAGACAAAATAAGAGAAGTTGAGGCTTTTTTGAAGGCGAATCCGTAAGTGGTTTTTACGTCTTTTACGCCTGGTGATTTGGTTCGGCGTATATACTACTAGTTGGCTTCAACCCATGAATGGCCCACTACTGAGCACGGGTCTCTGCCCTTGAGGAGGCCTAGAGCCTCCACCACGCTGCTCGAGTGCGGATTAGTGGAGGGGTTAGTGGCCAACCCGATGTCGAAAGTTTACATGCTGCCCGAGGGCGTATTCTAGTGAGTGTTGAATACTGGTTGGAACGCGCTTTTTACTAAACGATGTTGGATAATAAGAATCAATTTAGAAAATTACTTAAAATTGGAACCATTTCAGATACACGAAAAATGAAAAAGAGAAAGAAGAATTGGATAATTTGAACATGGCTGAACCTCCGTTCTTACCAGATCCTAGGACTTTTATTGGAGAGCAAAATGGTAAACCAATTTGTTATTTTACTATTAAAACAAATGCTAATTAAGAAGAAGTAGGTACTCTTATTTTTTCTACTAGCAGCATCTATTCTTGGATTATGTAAATTCTAAAAAGCAAACCTCAATGATGATGATGATGAGATATGATTATAAAATGTATGGCCTGAAATGATAGCTAATTATATACTTTTGGCACAGAATTAGCTTTTGCCAAGTATCTCAAGACCTGCTTGACGAGGACAAGAACTGGAGAAATAAATCTACGGAAATACAGGTAGGTACAAGTACCTACAAAATTAAATACACAATTTGTGCCACCTCGCTTTTTGATTTAGAAATTTTAAAAACTATCAATTTCATCATCATCCTGCCCATTTCCCAATTTTATTTGGGGTCGGCGCAATATGTTTTCCTCTTCCACACTTCCCTATCAGCCGTCATCTTTACACTACTCTCTTATCTTTCATATCATCTGTCACACAATCCATCCATCTTTTCTTTGGTCGTTAAAAACTATCAATTTTAATGACATAATTTGATTTAGTAGTTTTTTTTTAGATTTAGATACAATGCACCTAAAATAATAATTACGTAAAACTCAATGTGATAATCAATAGATATCAATATCATAAATTAATGATTACGCTAAACGCTGATAAGGATCTATGCTTGGAATAAGATGATTAACTAAATGTAGGTATGTAATTCAAAGAAACATTTCTTTTACAATACTTAAAATTCCTTTCAGAATATGTGGCGGAGTCTTGAATTTGGATCTACTGACAACTCCTCCACAACCAAAACGGATAATGAGAGACATCATACTTACCGCTTGTAAGTATGTTGGCAATTGTGTTTAGAATATTCTCATGCAAGTTAATTAGAAACACACCTGAAGGAAATAAAATATGTAACTATATTGTCGTCCTAAGTTACAATAATTGCACGAAAATTGTCATTAGTTATTCCACGATTTAAAAAATTACAAAATTAAGTAAACCGATTTAATTTTAAAAATGTATGGTAGAAAAGCTAATAATGGTTGAGTAAAATTTCAAAAGCCGAAAAATATAGTTCACTATCTTATGATTTACAAATTGAAGTAGCTTATCTTTCTTTAAAGCATTAATATTATCATTATCTTTATCTTATTGGTATCCGCCCTGATTATGCTTTATATATTGCATTTCTTGGTAATGCCATTTATTGTATGTTGTTCATTTCTTCCCTTTTATTACTTTTCACCGTATATTATCCCCAAATACAGTATTTATGACGCTGCAATTTGGTTTTAACTCCGAAACACTTCATCACATCAGTGAGTGAGAGAGAGCGTGATTTTTTATCCAGATGAGTTTTAAGCTCAATATTTAAGCCAGTGAAACGTTCTCAGTATGCTTAAGCTTATGGGTGACCAGACTCTTCTTAAGCCTCTTCCAAAACTGACTTCTTTCTTCTTGTGACTTCGGCCAAACTATATAGGTCTTTGTGAGCATGAGGTAATGCAACGTGTTTGGACGAAGACGTCTTGGAATCTCTTCTAGGAGAACTAGAATTAGGTCCTCACGACGCGTTTCTAGTAACCTGATAAGGACAAAAATTTATAGTTATATACTTTTAAAATAGAAACAGCGTACCTACCTAAATTGATAAAGTTCTCATACATTATTTCAGTAAGGATTTGCTTTAATTTATTCTACTTCTAACATTTTTAAATACCCATATCGTAAAGACAGTATAACAATTTCATTATAAAAGTTTTAATTAACTAGTGGATACCCAGCGTGTACTGCTACAACAAAACAAATGGTATAAGAAAAGTGAAAAAACGACTTTATAAATGGACCAAATGTGCCTAATGTATTGTTTTAGTGGTCTCAATGATATCAGTTTGGGGCCCATCGGTCGGATGGTTTTTAAAGTCTATAAAAGACATTGCCACAATGTTTTTTTGGATTTTATTTATTACTAACTGCCCGGACAGATTTCGTTCTGTCAAAAGTTTTTTTTATTTGATTTATTGATTTTAAGATGTCAGCTATCCTATCTGTCAAGTTGGATCAAACTGCACACGGTGTGCAAATTTGATTAAAATCGGTTATGTAGTTTAGGAGTCCATTGCGGACAAACAACGTGACACGTAATTTATATATATTAAAATTAAGATACGTATAGATAGATTATGTTAAAATTACCTATGTTGTGCTAGATGCATTTCAAACTGGCACCACTGGCTGAGCAGGAAGCGTTGTGAGAGGATCAGCATTATGGACCTCGATCGATCCATGCAGGAGACTATGTTCTCTAGGATGGAAAGACCCACCTGAAATGGATGGCATTGGATCACCTGCCTTCTAAACGATTGTTTCCCAAGAGGGGTAGTGCAACTTCAGGAATGTTTAATGTTATACATTTTTACGACGAAAGAAATTATTCAAATAATAATTACATTTTGATGATGTTCAAAATGATCAAAATGAAAAGATGTACCTAAGTAGTAATTTAGGAGAATAACTCTTAAACAAACATTAAAGTATGACTAAATAAAAGTATGTAAACCGTAAAAAAGATTTAATTTACTTGAAAATCTCTCTCGTGCAGGCATACGCTGATGTTACAATCTCTTTCGACGTGCGGTAAAAGTTGATCCAACACCCAGGCTCGATCTTCGTTGCAATACGACACGAAAACATCGTAATTAAATATTGTGTTAACTGGAACAAAATAGTCGTGTTTATGAGTTTTAGTCTGAGGGTGTCTCAAATAGCGGAAATTGTTGTACAATTAAGGATGTATTAACTACATATGTAGAATAAAATGAAAGCGGTTTGTTCGAACACAATAATCTTAAAATCTGCTATTAATTTTCAAGTGCTCTGGACCAATATTTATAGTGAGGTTGGTCTAGGTCCTAGATCGGCAACCTGCGGCTCGCGAGCCACATGCGGCTCTTTGGATGTGAAGCTGCGGCTCTTTAGTTCCATACGCAAATAATATTTATTTTATAAAAAAGAACATTTAAAAATCGTTCTGAATCGATTAACGAGTATTAGTCACCATTTCTATCTTTCAGCCATTTGTACTTGCTTTTCACGGCACCCCTCCCCCGTGACACGCGTCTTCACTGTCGATCGATAGCCCGTCAGAAGTTCTTAAATGACACCATCGTCGAATGTTTCTATGTAACTAATAATCAACTAGTTAACAAATGAACATTTAGAGTCGTGTTTGAAACTTACAATAAATTATGAGCCAAATATCTAATAATAATATATATTCATTATGTAACACTTAGATAATAATAATAAAAATTAGATTCTAATTTGTTGTGAAAAAACACTACTTAAATATGAAAAAAAAAATATTTTTGCAAGTACTATTTATGGTTTGCAAGAAAAAAAATTGTGGCTCTTTAAAGACTGAAATTTTGTAAATTGTAATTTTTGGCTCATCCGACTCAAAAGGTTGCCGACCTAGGGTCTAGACCAATATGTATGAGGGTAAATTTACATATGTACTTAAAATTCACAAAGTTATGTACAAATATGAAAATAAATCACTCACCATCCTGCCCTTGATTTTTATTTATCAAGCTTAGAGCCGCAGAATTCCTCAATGTAATAAGGAAATACCTTAAGTTTCTTCGGAAAATAAACAATAACGCTAAAGCAGGGAGCAAAATTCCTGGAATAATAATTAAAAGTAATGCGTTCTGAGCTTTTGGAACTAAATCCGGTACCGCAACCCTAATTTCTTCACTGCAAGTTGGGAAATTATGCAATGGTGTCGATTTTCTCTCGGCTACCAATAAACATTCATATTCTTTCGGACTATAATCAAGAAACAGTATATCTCCTTTAAATTTTAATTCCAGATTTATATCACATTGTTTTTTATCATGACATGGTCTTGCAATTGGATTACGATGCTCTATTAAAGTATTGTAATCTTGAAATCCTGTGTGGAAACTCAAACGTCTATCAGAATCACTGGCGCTTATATTCATAATCACTTGATCAGGAACTCTCATTTCATTTCGCCATCCCAACTCGAATAGGTCCCTCGCATTACAATTGCAAATTATAGAGTTGCCAGCAAGGCTCACGTAGGAAATATTCGCGAAATCTGTTGCCATTTCATCCGTTATCAAGTTTATGTTATTGTGTCGTAGTGACAGCAATCTTAGCTTGGACATAAAGGATATGTTTCTATCAAACCATGTAATCATCCTGTTCTGATCTAAATCCAAAATTTGCAAATTACTGAGTGTCTCTACAACAGGTTTCGGTAATGCATTTATTTCATTACCTTTCAACATTAAGATTTCCAACCTTCGAAAATTTCTAAACGGCTCTATTGTGTTTAAATCGACATCCTCGGCGTAAAGGACTTTTAATGTTTCTTCTAAGCCGTGTAATGTTCTTGGTTCAGACAAGATTTCCGCATTTCCCGATAGGTCTAAGTACATCATGGAAGTATTTCTAAATGCCTCTGCTCTTAGTCGGCCTGTATAAGTGTAACATAAAGATAGTCTCTGTATTTTTGGATTAAGATTTGTTATTATTGCAGTGTTACGTGGCGTGAGTCTTGTAAACGAAAAATCTAGAGAACGTAAATTGTTCAATTCAATGAAAAGATGCGGCGTTTCTATATTTACACCCATTTGTAGAATTTTATCTTCAAAAACAAAGTTTCTACTTAAATCAAGGTGGATCAATTCCCTTAAGCCGGTAAAAGCCCTTGCTTGTATATGAGTTATTATATTTTCTCCTAAATATAAGCTTTGTAAATTAGGCATCTCAGCAAAAATCCGATCCTCTAGTGCTGATATCGAACAAGCCCGTAAATCCAACTCTTTTAGTTTTGGAAAATGTATGCCGGTGAAACCACTTGACCAGCTTTTTGCTGCAAAAAATATTTGAATGAACTACTTAATACACATCTACTAAACTTACAAACTTAGAAAGAGATTTCCATGCTAGCCCGTCCTACCAATTTGTTTAGAAATTACTATTAATTCAAGGTCCAAGCCTTCTCAATTGTTCATTGAAAGTACATACTCTCAGGAACTTAGGACATAGGACTTTTTTAATAGGGTAATACCAGGCCAGGTGCACTTCGCACTTTTGGTATGATGTTACAAGTACATGCCGCATTCGACGTGTCGGGTCAATTTCAGAAGCTGCCACGCGCTTCCACGCTGCGCCGGCCGTGTCATAGATTCGTAATCCATCACACATGTCATCACAAAAAAGACACCCCTCACGTTGTCAGAGAGGATAAGAGGTATGATTAGAAAGAGAGTCACCTTTCAAACAAAAAACAACTAGATCAAAATCGGTTCATCATCGGACAGACATGATACACAGACACGTCATACTTATAACAGCCCTCTTTTTAGATCGGGGGTTGAAAACAGTTGCCTAATATTTTTTAAGATACTGAAAGTAATGTGAAGTAAGGCATAAAGTCAATTATACCTAAATAATAACTAAAACTATAATTCTATGACCTTCTGTCAGTTGCAAGCAACTAACTTGAGGATTATGTATGGATATATTATTGAGAATGGCTGGAAAAATCTTCAACTCACTAATACTTTGCAAGGGGTTAGCGACCACTTCCATGGAAAGAGTTGCATTCATAAAGACGTCGTATTGGCCAGTGCCTGCAAGTTGCGCGTTGAAATTGTTCCCATAAAAACTTACGAACTCAATGGTTTCACTTAAAGGGTTATACTCAAAATCTGACCAGGAGAAGATCTGAAATACAATTATTTAAATATTAATTTATTAATTAGTATTTATTCATTGCATCAATAAAGTAAACATTAGACATACGCAAAAATAAAATTTAGCAAAAAAAGGAAGTGTTACTTCAAAAAAAGGAAGTGTTGTTTTACAGATGCAAATCTACAGCAATAAAACGTTTATTTGCTAATCATCAATCATCCATCCATCAGCCTTTGGAGGTCCACTGCTGGACATAGGCCTTCCCTAACTTGCGCCACTCTTACCGGTAATAATTATTGCTATTATCTAATAAAAAACATGAAAATTTATCACTTTTTTTTCAAATTTTCAATATCATTATGACCAAACGGGTCAAACTATGACCATTATGACATGACATTATGATTGCAAATATAATTCGATACACTGTACGTATTTTAATAGATGCGCTAGGCACTTTTTGCTTTAGTAGAAAACAATTATGTAGCGTATGTAGTTAGTTTTTTTAGACAAGGTCTTATTTGACAAACAATCTTAGCGCTATTTTTTTTAGCAAAAGTCAAGTCAAATGTAGAGCTTAAATTACATATTTTTGTCACTAAAATTTTAGGATTTTCTACACAAAACTTGGCACACATTTAGATCTCAATTTACTTTGTTTTTTTTTTGTTTTTTTGAACTTGGCTCTCATTTCAGAGTTATGTTTTTGATGAGATAAAAAAGTACCTACGTAATTAATATTATCTAAATATAAATTAGTTTAAGCATTAACATGGACTACAGAATATTTGGGCGGGTCTACTTTTTTTTGGAATCATTGACTTAAATTACCTTACCTGTGGAATTTCTTGTAAGCCACATCGTGCCATACTCAGAATCTGGATCGGATGTTTTCGCATCGGCTCAGTCAAGTTCCGAAACATCATTGCCAACGCATCTGACTTATACGACAGGTCTAGGCCGTTCTCTGGAATATAAAAAAATGAATTAAATTTAATGCATTTTGACTAAGGAAAGCCACATAGTGTTCTGAAACGGCATGTATTTTGTTCATAGTTCTATGCTATCTTCGAGTTTTCCTTTACAGTAAGATATTTTTTTTAGCAAACTTACCAAATGGTTTGGCGAGTGACCCGTTCTGCCTCACCCATGATTGTACATCGGTCATGTACCCTGTGAGGCACTTATTATGCACGTCGGTACCCGCATTGAGCTCGTCACGTGGTCGCGGTCTGTCATGCTGTGCGTTTATCGTGCATATTATGAAACCTAAAACTCTTGAAAGAAAAACAAACAAACTTACTAAACAACTTCAATAGAGGTAGGTATTATAGGTAGGTACATTATTTACAGACAAATGCTTGCTAAATAAACTCTATTTAATCATTAGAGACATTAGAGACAAAGACAGTAGGTATACCGGCGGAATTCAGAAGAATTGTCAGAAACTCAGAACGCCACAAATTAGAAAAGGCTTAGGTCCAGCAGTCAGTGACGGATTAACCCTTAATCAAATTAAGCAATTGCCTAAGGCATCACGTCTGGGGAGGCACCAGAAGAAGCACAAAAAACCACGTTGACATACGGATAGGGGGGCCCACAGGCGTGGATTGCTTAGGGCATCAAGTAGTCTTAATCCGTCACTGCCAGCAGTAGGTAGACATTATGAATAATTTCTGACCCTTAGCAATGAATTTGTCCAAAAGTTTGTAGACCTATAATTACGCACCAAAAACCAAATTAAAATTACTCCAGTTAATGTGACTTACATAATCTTTACAATCATTTTACGAATATTTCTCCATACAATTCATATTCCACATTGTAATAATCACAAATCATTGTGTGAATACATTTTTTATAAATATCACCAAAACACTTCACTGTTCACCGAATCACTATTATGTATTTTATCACAAACTGATACTATCATTATAATGTCAAAAGTTTCTAAATAAAAACATAATATCGTATGTAAATTTACATAAATACTGAGTGCCGTCGTTGAGAGTAAAATATAGCGAAAAATGATAGCGATGTGATATTACTATCTTATCCGATAACTATGAAAAACAATGTACCTATGAATTAAGGTATCGACGATCATTAACGTGATTAAAATACACCTCATAATATTATTATAGGAATCTGACATTAACCAGCTGCTCTGCTAGTAGTACTTAGCTGTTACCAAGACTAGTCCGGCCTTATTCATAAGCACTTAACAAACCTATTTTAGCTATTGCCCCTTTATACTTAATTATGTTATAAGCTTATCTTTGTCGTTTTTCATAAGAGTGAAAGAAACAAAACACATAATAAGCCCTCTATTTTGCTTGTTTTTATGAATAAGAGGGTTGGTCTGTCTGCCTGAAACTGTAGAGGAAGGTAAGGTAGGACCACCAACAACTGTCAGCAAAAAAAATGTTAGACTTGAGATCTATTCCACTACGCTGCTACAGTACGGATTGAAGGACTTGATAAATAAATTGAAATATCTATTACTACCATACTTCTGGTTCGATCTAAAGTACTTTTCATTTCACCCCGAGAAACGTGAAGCAGGATATTCGTCTGACCCTCGGACACTGCAACCAAACGTCAATAACATTTCTCGGTTGATTCTAGAACGAAGGTAGTGCTTAGCAGCTAGATAAGGTATAAGTAGTAGTACTCTACCATCGTGCACGAGGTACCATCCAGTATTCGCTCATAACAAAACTCGACAACAGCTCATGTAAACTTTATGTCACACAAAAAATGCTCCTCACTCATCAGAATTAAAACATCTTCATTATTTTTTGTGTCTAGACTCTAGACCCTAGAGTAGTAGAGTCCTCTTACTTTCCGAAAATAATTACTAATTTGTTTATTTATTATATTTCACAGACACTATTAGGACATCTATGTACCTACTAACTGAATAGACTACGAGACCTTCACAAGTTTCACAACAGTTCTACTTGCGTTTTGTCACTTAATTTAATACCTATTGCCATTAGGCAATGCAAGGCAAACGCTTCTTTGCTATCATCATTACAATGAAAAAACTTTGTAATTTTTCCAGTCCAGCTTCCAAAATCCCTGCAGCCCATGAAATACCAGGTGCAGTACCGCGCGCCGTCACCCCCGCCCCCAGGAGTCACCAGGACGCCAGAGGAGATAGAAGCCGAGCTCAAGAAAGTAGAAGCTCAGTATGAGAAATTAGCGCTCGTTTTCATTGAGTGAGTTACTCCTGCCTTCTTAGTCTTGCCGTACCTATTTCCATTTGTGAAACGAAGTCATTGCCGGCCGTTTTCTATATTCTATCTATCCAATAACCTGAAAATCTAAATATTGATAGTGTTTGTTTTTTTATCTACAAAATTTTAGAGAGGTTATGGTTATGGGTACATAGATTATTGAAAACAACCGTAAATTGCTTGTTGATTCAGGATATTTTAATAAAGTATTTTAGATGTGTACAGGAATTTAAAGGCGCCGTTTGTTAATAAATGGTGTAATTTGCTAATTGAATGGTGCAATTTCTTAACTAAATGGTGCAGTTTATTATTAGAATGGTGCAGTTTGTTAATCGAATGGTGTAGTACTCGTATGTTGAACAGAATAGTGCAGTTACTGGGCAGTGTGTTCCAGGCTGCCCCAGGACGTGATGTGGTCGGAGCCGCCGGTGGTGTGCCAGTGGCAGGAGCCGCGGCGGCTGTGGACCAGCAACTACGTCAACGACTACAAGTTTAACGAGGACAAGCTTACGATACAGTTTCGGACTGGAGTGCTCTGTTAGTATCAGACGTTTTGAAGATAACGCTTACAACGCTTACACACTCATACCCCTGCAGTAGGTTTTAACCTGTGTCGCGGGTGGTATGGACGACACATACATAACACATCACAATAACACCCATGACCCGAGTACAGATATTTATCTGTCACATAAATATCTGCCCTGGCCGGGAATCGTACCAGGGACCCCTCGCTTCGCAGGCAGGGTCGCTACCAACTAGGCTACAGGGTCGTCATACTCATCGTCAAGATCGTCAAGATCATCGTCAACGTCAGATAAACTTCTATCATTCTATCACATCGATATGTGGAGATGGTTACAAAAAAAGCAACGTATTCTTGTAACGTTTTACCGTCACGGGTGCTTTTATACATTAACAACGTTCCCTGTCTTTGTGTGTTGTCTAATGTCCATGGCACCCGCGACACAGGGAATCCTAGTGTGGGGCTATGAGTGTGAAGCGTTAGGTATTTAATTATATAGTTAATCTACTATTAAAAATAAGTAACTGAAGGATGTTTAATTTAATATGAAATATAAGTCTCGGGGAAATCAATAATTTTAATGGGTTTTTTTTCAGGGCCAATAGGAATAGCAACTCTGAGATATGGTAATTTACCATACCAAGGATGGGACTTGAAGCCTGATCCAAATGGGTAAGATATTCCGGCCGCATTTTTTAGGTAAAGTTTGTTTTTAGTTTATCTTTCGAGCACGTGTATCGTTCCAGTAAAGGTGTGATCATAACAGTGATGGGCGTGAACGTGACGGTGACGTGGCTGTGTGTCGGCAACTCGGTGCGGCTGCGGTGGATCGCCAACGCCACCACGCCGGCGTTAAGGGAACACTTCAACAAGCCGTACAGCGTTAAGAGAATGACGCAGGTATTTGTTAAGGATTTTCTGGGTGGCGTTGAGTTTGATAACCACTGATATGATCACTTCTGCATAACTGTCCGTCTGTCAGTCCGTCAGACAACACGTGGAGGCATATCCAATAAGCTCAGCTAATGCTCAGGTCTATATTCCCTTGAAAAAATCAAGCTTCTATGTCAAAATAATTAGGACATGTCCGTTTTGTCCCGTCAAAACGTCTATTAAAACGATGAACACCGGGTGCACGCATGAAAAAGCATGACTCACTGTCACGTTCCACGCAAGCGCGAGAACAAGCGATAGAGAGGCACGATCGGCTACGATCGGCCGAAGCGCTCAATTTTATTTATAAAAGTATGCAATCATTTCATAAATGTTTTGTCATGACGTTGTCACCAACCATTTTTTCCTTATTTTGGCACAATATGTAGATAGAGGACTCATAGCCTATAGGTTACTTGCCATTGACCTAGGATCATGAAATTTGACAAGAAACAATGTCTTATAGCACAAGCAAAGTATAAAATCCGAAAATTTCAATTATACTTCAACTCATTCAAGTACCCAACCCCACTACCAGATAATGCGCGAAGCAGCGTGCGACTTCTTCCCGGACTTTGATGGCTACAACCACGTGGAGGGCGCGTGTGCCAAGGAATGGGTGATGGAGCGCCACAACTACCACGCCATGGCCTTCCTGTCGCGAGCGTACAACTTCCAGTGGAGTCGGTGAGTGGGTTAACCCATGACTATCCCAGGCTAGACTATTAGCAAGTTGTAACTGCAGTTTTGTCAACCAACCAATGGCAATTAAATATTTGTGACTGCAGATTTTTTTGGATAGAAGTGGTAAGAATAGCAATCAAGCTTGCAGTGCCACGCCACCGTCCCCTGACCATTGACAACGGTCACAAACTACGAATAGGACTGTACAAAGTTGTTATAAATTTTACTAACAAAAAATAACCGACTTCAAAATTACACAAAAACTACTTGTCAGATCTCGTTCAAATTTGTGGGACCACATGACAAGCACCTGTTTTCAATTAAAAAAAGAATCATCAAAATCGGTTCACCCAGTCCGAAAGTTCTGAGGTAACAAACATAAAAAAATACAGTCGAATTGAGAACCTCCTTTTTTTGAAGTCGGTTAAAAATAATATTAATTGTCAGATGGAACGCCGCAGCCGGGAGCCGGCACGTCGTCATGCAACTCAGAGAGGCTGTTGATAAGAAGCGAGAGGTAAAATTATTGCTTTACTCTGCTTTTATTCAATTAACAAATAAATTATATTTGTTCGAAACTTATTATCATTACAGTCCACTTGGGTAACTTTAAATATTAGCAACTTACGCCCCAACTCAGAGTCACTAACGGTTGCTTTAATCGCTCCTTAGTAAAGAATCACCTTACAAATTCTGTACTAACGAGTGGTTTAAGTAACCTTTAGTGACTTTGAGTTGGGGCGACAGATTATAATGTAATTTGTTCTGGTAGGGGAAATTTCAACTTCTACACGTGACACCCCAGCAGGCGGCCATTTTGAAATGTAACGAACTGTCACAAGAATTTAACATGGAGCCCATGGCGGGGCTACAGGTGAGACAAACTTCAAAATTTGAAATGGTTTTTTTATGTCAATCCTAAGTGAACGAGAAAGTTTAGCAACAGTGGGCGCGGTCGGTAGTTGAATGGGTACCAAACATTTCTTGAGCGTTTCGGAGGACACATATTACCGTCGGTCCTGGTAGTTATTGTAAATACCTAACAGTCGTAAAGCCATGTCCAAGGCCCTCGTGCGCCATAATGTGACACTTGGGTTGGCCACTAACATCTCCAATAATCCGCACTGGAGCAACTCGGGAGGAAACCCGTGCTCAGTAGTGAATCATTAATGCGTTGAATTGAAGCCAATGTCTCGATGTGTAATCATGGTTACAGTTCTTCCCGGACCTGTTCACCCTGAACATGACGTACGGGTCCGTGGACGCGCGCCGCGCCACCTTCAACATGAAGTACCGCCTGGTCGAGACAGTCTTCGACATGCTACAGGAACTCAAGCTGTCCAGCTACTCCTAACTATCATGTTACAACCATTACTGAAATCAAAATGTTTTATATCACAGCTTTTAAGCTCGAATCCTCATCGAAATCAGAAAATATATATTTTTTGTTACTTTTAGATTTTTACTACCCATTACTTTTTACTTTAATAAGCCTTTTTAATATGTTCAACGATTGATCGTGTTCTGGCTGAGAATTTGAGAACCAGTTCTTTCTTTTTCTTCTCTCTTTATCGGCCGGCAAAGCATCAATGCTATCTTTGGCGTAGCTTTTGTCCATGGGCGATGATAGCTACTTACCATCAGGTGGATCTTCAGCTCGTTAGCCGGCCATAATCAATAAATGAAAAAAAAACACTGTTTGTTTCCTAAATAGTTTACTACTTTTGTACCTTCCATGTTTGATACAAATAAAAAACCGTTTACTATAAACAAATTCTCCATTTATTATTTCCTGATTAAAAAAACTATAAACTACTAATAGTAGGTAGTAAAAAAAGAACTATACGCTGCCACTACAGCAAAATTAAAGATTTTATACAAAAAAAAATATTGTGATAACAAATGTATTTTAGGTCAACTATTAAAAGTGGCAGTTGATTACATCCTATTTACAATTTTTCATACAATTCTTTGCAAATGTTTGCATTTAATTACTTAACTTATGCGCGTACAGTACCATCACTTCTTAAAATCATATCGCTCCAATATAAGTACTATACAAGTTTGTTGAATCAATTCGTTTATTATTTAAGGCACACTTAAGAAGAAAAGTTACAATTCACTAAAAACAAAACGGCATATAAGTGTCGCAGTTTTTGCATTCGTTACATAATGCTTTTGTAGTAATAAATATGTTACTATGTATTCTACATTACAACTATTTTTTTAAGAAAGAACATTTCTATACGCACACAAGTCATATAAAACTCTGCATATGTCTACAAAGGTGTAAAAATAAATGTATTGCACACGGATAATGCACATAGCATACAAAAACAGGGCCAAATATCTTCACTAGTCCAAAAATAATGTTTACTTTAGCTTTTAACAATGATTTAATTTTCTATTTTTAGGGTTAAGGTTTACATGGGAAACTATTTAGAACGTTCAAGAAATAAAATAATGTAATACATTGCAGTGTCATAAATTACACTATGCATGCGTCATTTTGATTTTCGAAAACTAAAGTGACGTCTTGTCAAATATAATTTTGTATGCTTTGCCTACCCACCTGTACAAAAGGATATATATAATTACACGTAAATAAAATTAACAGTTTTTTACTATTTTTTACATATTAAGCTAATTCCAAACTCACATAACGTGAAACATATGTCGAAATGTGATTTTGTGTATTGAGGACTGACTTTTTCTTTTAACACATTGAGAACACACGAATAACTCAAGGCTACATTACAAACTTGCCAATCACAGATAACTTTTTAATTAAAAAAAATGAAAAAATCAATCCTCTATAGTGACTTAAGTTTAATGAAAAAAAACAACGAATTGTCCATGGATTTCAAACATATTTTTCTCCATTTATCAAATTCATTGCATTAATTAATAAAATGACCCCAGCTAAATTAAATTACTATATTAAAAAGCATATTTTTTTGTTTTATTTAAATTAAAAAATGAACTACTAATCTACATCGATAAAACCTTTTTAAATGTTCTTAAATATTTACAAGATTAAATGAACGATTAAAATGTGATCGCATGCTGCCAGCTATCGCGTTGGGTCAAAATAAATAATGTGACAAATGGGAATATATCGTGTTCGGTCAACGAGCTAGCTGGCACCAAAGACGTGATATTGCCATTATTTAGACTTAAAATAATAAAAGCATTTTGAGTGTTAATATCGCCATTCTATTTAAAACTAATATCAGAAAGGCGTTTCAAATTAATTATCTTTACAATTAATGGGAATCACTCCGAGGTTAGGTGTCCGCGAAGTACTTTAGATGAACTCAAATCCAAGAACAATAGCCAAACACCACTTACCTACCGCCATCACTTAACCTCAAATTCTTCAGCCAATGGCATCACCAGAACAAAATATACGCGCGAAAAGCAATTAATAAATCTGTGACGAACAAACAAAAATGTCAAACTCACATTTGGAAATAAAGATGTGTATGTTTAAATAATCAATTTCAACTCCTTCACTTCCTTGATAGGCAGACAAGAGTTAAAAATTATTAAAAAATACGTAATAACAAGCAATGTACGTCTTAGGTATATCTGGGTATGTTTGAAATTAACAATAAAATAATACGAGAGATAAAAAGTTCTGATAATAAAATATTGCAATGTGCAGAACAACCACTCACAATAATAATTATCATATTCGATAATTCTTTACACGAAATATACACTTTCTCCTGTTTGAAATGGGAAGGATGTTAACAATTTACCTATAATTTTATTTATGGTGCATATTTAAAAATAAATTTAGCGTTATTATCAAAAAGACATCCACAGTGAATATTTTTTTTATATAAATATACGTATTATATAAGTATGTGTATCTAATCTAAAACTTTACGTGACAGTGAAAAATATATTTTTTGAGTGAAAAATCGATTATACAACGGAGTGCTAACAATTTGCATTTTTTTTTATACTTATACAAAGATCTAAAAACCGGATGTTGTTGGCCAATGATCGCCTAAAATTATCAATGAAAATCAAAAGGCAGCTAAGAGGCTTTTATCAAAATAATTTTTCTTTAATTTAAAAATAAACCCTTTAATGTCTTGTGTCAGTATCCAAGATGGAGGCAAGCAGAGTAGGAGCATTTTTCGCAAACTATGCTAGTTATCTTATTTTAGTACCGAAAAATTTTATTGCTAAGAACAAAAGTGTATATATATATATATAAAAGAAAGCATATGAAATCCTTTTTTATATATATATCTACTGAACAAACGTAACCTATTAAACATAAAAAATAGAATTTTGTGTACCGACATCAGTGTTTTATTAACATTTTCGTTTAGTTTCAACACATCTCACCTCCTGCTAAGATTCAATGGACACAATTAAGGGTGAGAAGAGACAAATCTCCTATCATGTAGATATACACCCATCTCCGCTTGCTAGATATCTGACCATAGACATAATTATATGAGCGCGCAAGTAGCTTTTAATAGAAGTAAACAGAAAAAGCATTTGAAAAAACTTTGGAAAGTTAAAAATGATTATTAAATGGTTGAAAGGTAAACTTTGACAATTATGGAAAGGGCCAAAATACCTTTTTTAACACATTCGAATTGTAGGTATATTTTTAAATAAACGCCCCTCGCGAAGTTGTCCGAAACAAACGATGAGTAATAATGTAATTTACCACATTTACAATCGAACAATATAAACATGAAAATCTTGAACACTGTAATTTTCATTAAAATATGTATTTTCAGTAACCAATGGCTAAGGCCCGACCAAGAAAATAAGAAACCACAGCATATAGCGAGAATCAACGAAACCATGCGTAAAAGGGTATAAAATCAATTACTGTTCAACGAATGACTGATTACCTCAATGTAATAATTAATAGTAATCGATCTATCATTTCTATAAAAAGGCAATCAGGTTATAAAATGAATGTTATTTCCAAGTGGAGCCCATTTTGCTCTTATTTCCCCGGTCAAGCTGCAACACTTAACTATAAAAACATTTGAACTTGCGCCTCCAACCATCGTAGTATCTAAATTAGTCGTGCTTCCATTATTATCACAGACTGTAAAGATTTAGAGGTAACAGTTCGCATCTTAACAGCAACCATAGGTTCTTTCACGTTTTTTTTTTATCAAATATTTCGATTTTTCTTACAAAATGTATCTCTATATTGAAAAGTATTAACCTACTATCTCTTTTATTTTAAAGCCACTGGCGTTCACCCGTCTTGCTACAACTATTGCTGTTTCCGACTATAGTATTTTAAAACTAATAAAAGCACAATACACAGTACCGTTGCGATTGAAACATCTTTAAGCCTGTGCCATCTTAAATTCTGCTGAAAATCGTCTCAATATCAGCAATGCATCTGTGACATTTAAATATGATTACATGTCAAGTTATGCCAACTACCTACAATAAAACTAAGGCACTTCTTGAAACGCAATAATTCTATTCATGACAACTTCAACATAAAGTATAAAGTCATAAGGTATATTATGATAACTACTCTCAAAATACTATAGAACTAATGGAAATGTACTAGTATGTAATATGTAACATCATGGGAACATAGTTCGGGCAACGTGCTAGCGTTCATAAGTAGTTTAGCGAAACCTCACTTAACCTAATCACTACTACAGACCAGTTGGTTTCTTATAATGGCTACCGGTTATGAGTCATTCCTTATAAGGCAGCAGGCTTAAAGACGGTATAAGGGGCGGCATTTTGGATGAATCTTCATCCAAAATAAAAACTAAATACATACCATGTTATAACAAGACGGATAGGAATCTTAAGCATACTTAGAGCGTTTACGGAGAGATTTATGTTATGAGTTACTCTTGGGAAGAAAACTTCAGCTTCGCCACTTGTTTTAGTCGTCAACGCGTCTGTGACCACGCCAAATTAGGTACTGATATCCACAAACGATAGTGACCATATCATATAACATTTGTCTGTTTGTTGGGCGGTTACTACCTAATGTTACTATTACGGTTAAGAGCTTAATATTAATGTCCATTTCGACCGAGAATCGAACCCGAGACCCATTGTTGGAATGGGTCTACTAATTACTAATGTGTTATATAAGTAAATCTCGCTTCACCGCTCCAAGTAATAATAAAACAGAATCGTTACAAAAAATCATTCCCGTTATAAAATCGTGAGAAGCGATCTCTCATCAGACTTTCAACTTTAACTACATCCAATAATAACATCTATAATTATTGGCATTAAAGTCCAAAGTTACAAAACGTCAAATTAAACTCGATCAGTATGTACAACTAACAAACAACCCAATGTGTAGGCTACGATAATGCAACGAACAAACATAGATTTATGTGTAACTATTATATACATAAATAACATAAATTTACATATGTGTCACTCAAATATTAATTACTAAGTACTTAATCCGGACACATCATTACATAGAGCTTTGGAAAGAGATAAACGCTACACGCTAACACACTCATACCCCCGCAGTAGGTGAGTGTCATTACCTGTGTCGCGGGTGGCATGGACTACACATATAACAAATCACAATCACACCCATGACCCGAGTACAAATATTTATCTGTCACATAACATCTGCCCCGGCCGGGAATCGAACCCGGGACCCCTCGCGTCGCAGGCAGGGTCGCTACCAACTAGGATACAGGGTCGTCGTGTTATAACTAATCGGTCATCCTTATTATTCACCCTTGCGACTTTCTTGCGCCAAATTGTCATTCGTTGGTTCGTGCGAAAGGGACAACGCTCTACAAAATGAAGCGAACCATCTCTTTCTAAAACTCGCATGTCAAATATTAGTGACCGGATATAATATGCGAATATGTTTCCCATTGTATACTAATTTTTTACAGATAAGATGTAGCAAAGCATTTAACTTATAATATTTTTGGGGAGAGTTGAAAATAAACGCTGGGTTACTTAACTGATACGTCATTACAAATAGCGGCCTGCTTATTAATATTACTACAGACTATTTAACGGCCTCGCGTTTGAATACAAATGTGTCATACCATAGTGCAGTGATATATGACACTGATTTCTATCGCTAGACATTTAATTTATCAACTCTCACCAAAAAGACTTTGAATAATATTAACCAAAGACTAAGGGTGAGATTTATAAACCATACTTAGGCTTTGTTGAGACCTAAAATTATCCGAAAAAAAATTATGGAATCAATCAATCTTAAAATTAGCCGTTTCATATGACTTTTATTTTTTTCGTATGAACAAAGTGTCAGTCATTCGACTGAAGTCTGAACAAAGTCAAAGTATGGTTTATAGATTTCATCATATAACATCTACGTCCAATCTCAAACAGGGCTGTGTCTGTTCGTCAATCACAGAAACGTCTTCACTGAAATATCGACAACAACTAAAAGTTTGTTGATAATTTTATCTTCAAGTTACATAGAGACAGGATGTAAATAGAAGTATCATGGGGGGGTGATCCGAATGTTTTAATGTCATCAAAAACAGGCTTCGATTCACACAAAATTTTGTATTGTATCTATTCATGTACAGATATTTATGTCAATAAATGTTTGTTAGATTAAGGCGTGTGTTTTTGAGTGTGTGTGTGATTAATATCCACTTTTCATGATGACATTTATTTGTGTAAATTATACAATACCCACTACGACACAAGTGGACATTTGATGGATTTGTAATGGATCCAAGTGGACATCGCCATTTTTTCATCGACACTAGATTTATGGCATGACACTTCTATAATATCCTTATTATGTATGATTCGTAAACATAATAAGGATAAAATTGTTGGCGATAAAAATATCGTGTATTTGAAATGTCCATACTGTTTAGGGTCAATAGACATCGGCATATTTTTCGCTGTATCGTCCCAGTCATACCATATTAAATAAATATCAATTCTATAATTATAATTATCTTATTTTCATAGTATTAAAGAGCACTAATATTTTCTCAGTAACCATTCGTATAGTTCGAAACCTCTCGGGTATATGAAATGTTTGGTTGTTCAGCCAAGCTTCGTTAAGCTCTGCTAGATTGAATTTTAGCGACTAGGATACAATTTTTTAATGGCAGTATTACCTATAATTTATATTGAAAGGCATTATAACGCACCATGACTTGAATAAATCCATCATTTTACCACAAAATAATTGCATGTTACTTGAATGACACACCCAATAACTGGTCAAAGTCAAACAATATTACAACAAACACCAAACTGATCCAAGTAACGATCTCAAACATCCATTCACTACCCAAACGTTCGACCAACGTTGGCCCAAGAGGTTCCGAACTGAACCGTACATCAACACAAATGTTTGACCAACTGTCCGGACACATCGGATTTAGTTAGATCCGCGAACTCTGCGGCCTTACCTCGTTGTAATATCTCTATAGTGGACCTGGACTCTAGTTGCTTGATGTGCATGAGTAACTTCTCCTCTGACAACGGCTCCACTGGCTTGGCGACGGTTAGAGTGGTGTTCTTGAGGGCTCTTGCGAGGGTCTTTAAGAACTTGTACCACTGTCGCTCGTTGGAGGTGGCGTCGGGGGTGTTCACTAGTATCACGGCGCGCTCGAACAGTGCGCACACGCAGCTCAGGGTTAGCTGGGGAAGGAATTATGCAGATCAGAAAAAAACATTGGGTATTATGTTCGGGATTTCGGTCATGGGTCGTAAATGGCTACTGTTTGGGATAGGATCCCATGAGTAGCCGCGAAAATAGTAACTGATAAGCAAATACTAGATTGAAAATAGTCAGAAAATCCGTTGCCACATCTCAGGTAAAGTTGGTGGGCAAGGAACAAATAGCTAACTTTATATTATGACTTTTTAAAAGCTGTTAAGTAATTTACTGGAGATTGTGGATATATAGATTTGATTGATATAAACCATAACATTGGCATTGATTGTTGTATTAAAGAATTTATATATGTGTGCGTACACATTCTCGCAATTTTTCCATATTTTTTTAGCAACTAAAACTGAGCCTTTTATTCATTAACAGTGTGTTAGGACGGCGAAGACAATACAATACTCACACATGAAGTTAAAACATAAGGCGTCCTTGCAGGATCCAGGGCTTCAGAGAGCAGCCCACACGATTCTATCACTGCCGACCAGCCTGTCGTGTTTTGGATGTATCTAGAACAAAGAAAAATATATTCATGTTATTGCTGTTGTATACAAAATATGTTACATTTAATCGAAACAAGTGTACAAATTGTACAACCTACATCCAGCCCCAATCCGACCGAAATTGAACCGTATTCATTCACAACATAAAGTTCATGTCTTAATATTTTCCTTTAAGTTGAATCGCCAGGAGGATAATTATTGACGTCGAAATTGATGTGCGAAATAAGACATCTCGAGCGTCAAATGAATGCGCACGCATGTGAATTATTAAAAACGTAAGGCTGTGTCCTACGTGGGCGATGAATACGAAGCGACGCGACGCGATACGACGCGATGTAATGCGACGCGATGCTACACGCGACAGGTTTGTTTTTGTCCCACAACAATGTTTGCTCACGCACTGCGGCGATCAACGCTTCTGAATCAACCATTTCGTAGTTCGTGGTGTCACGTCTAGTCGACCTCAAAACAAGTACGCGTTACATCGCGTTTTGCCGCAGACTGCCATATAGGCCGCAAACCAACTATGCCGTTGAGTTGATCGCGTTCGTCGCGTTCGCAACGTCGCGTCGCGTCGTATTCGTCGCTCACGCAGGACACCCGGTAAGTAATCGAAACTATTTACAACTAGCTGACCCGGCGAACTTCGTATTGCATGACAAACCTTTTTTTCTAAAAAAAAAGTAGCCTAAGTTACTCCTTGTTACATCAGCTATCTGCCAGTGAAAGTCCCGTCAAAATCCGTCCAGCCATTTTAGAGATTAGCCCGAACAAACAGACAGACAAAAATTGTAAAAAAAATTGTTTTGGTATAAGTAACGTGTCCAAATGCACTTAGTAAAAAGCGGTTATTTTAATATTACAAACAGACACTCCAATTTTATTTATTTGTATAGATGTATAGATTTACGAGTTTCAGAGTGATCGTGGCTGTCGCGTTACATAGTATTATTAGTTATTAGTTTTACGCCCCGACTCAGAGTCACTAACGGTTACTTTAATCGCTCTTTAGTAAAGAATCACCATAGAAATTCTGTACTAAGGAGCGATTTAAGTAACCGTTAGTAACTCTAGAGTTGGGGCGTTTTAGTTTTATTATAACTATTAGACTGGCTGCGTATACCATACCTGCGATAGTGTCTCGCGAGCGCCGCCAGCCCGCAGTCGGAGCGGCGCGCGGCGGCGGGCAGCGCGCGCAGCACGCGCCACCACAGCGCGCGCAGCCGGTGGTGCGACGCCGGCGCGCGGGACAGGAAGCGCGCCACCAACGCCTACAACACAAACGATTGTTCAAGAGGCAATGTCGGCACTAATGTTCATATTGGTCAATAATCTGAATTTTACCAAGAAAAAAAATAACTCAAAAACTACTCGTCAGATCTAGATCAAATTTAAGTGGGACCACATGACAAGCACCAGCTTTCGAATTTCAAATTATCAAGGTTCACCCAATCGGAAGTTCTGAGGTAACAAAATAAAAGTGGAATTTAATACCTCCTCCTTTTTTGAAGTCGATTAAAAATGGCATTGAATATATTTGTAAATCAGTAACGTTTGTATCGTGTAGCTGGCATAAACAGATTGGTTTGTCTTTGTACTGAGGAAGAATATATTTTGTTAAGGTTGTCATAGCAACAAAGAGCTCTCAAGTAAAGAATGTATAAAGATTTCAAGGATTCAGGAATGCTTTGCCCGCATTTTCTGGGATAGTCAGCACCCTATATTTTGCTGAACAAGTGCAGATTAGTAGACTTTATACATCTTTGAGAACATTATGGAGGTATGCAGGTTTCCTCACGATGTTTTCCTTTACCGAAGCAAGTGATAATTAACTTCTAAAATGCACTTCTAATACTAACTTCTAATACTTCAAACAGCTAAGTATCACTGCTTGGCTATTACTGCTATCAATATACACGGTTACACTTTATTTATCAATTTAATCTATCAAATTATAGATTATACTGTATCTCAGACTTCCAGAGAAAAGATACGAAAGAAGTTATAAAGTACTAGCTTTTGCCCGCGGCTTCGCCCGCGGTAGATTTTTTACAACTCCCACGGGGAACCTGAACTTTTCCGTGATAAAAGTAGCCTATTTTTAATCCAGGGTATAGGCTATCTCCATTCTAAATTTCAGCCAAATCGATTAAGTCTTCGCGTGAAAGCGTAACAAACTTACATTCACATTTATAATATTAGTATGATATAATGGACTACTTACCCTCCCTTTCCTAACAGTCAACATCTGTTGTAGTCTGTCGTTGTGTAGTAGACCAAGAAACATTTTATTGAGCAAATCATCCTTGTCTTCGTCCAGAAGATTC
The DNA here is from genome assembly GCA_911387775.1 of Thymelicus sylvestris. Lineage (NCBI taxonomy): Eukaryota > Metazoa > Arthropoda > Insecta > Lepidoptera > Hesperiidae > Thymelicus > Thymelicus sylvestris. The sequence continues at coordinate 4,279,210 of OU426903.1, forward strand.
TTCACCGGCGGCGGTTTCTGACTCACGGCTAGGTTCACCACCTGATGGAAATAAAACGTGTATGGTAAAGCCAATGAAACAAGATAAAAATTGTGAACATGCAGGTCAATGCATCAACCAACATAGGGTCTGCGAACTTTAGCGCATGTAAGACAGAGATAGCGACACGAACACGCTAACGTGTGACTGAGAGATAATACGCCGCGTACTGAGCATTGCCGAATTATGTTACTGCGCAGCCTTCTGCGCGAAGTTCTGACGCGCCAAGATACGTCGGCCGTACTGTAACTTATGGGAATGTTTCCCGTATTATAATTTCATAATATCAGAAAGTTACAGATACCGTCATGGGATATCATCCCAACTTACCACCGTCATGGGATATCATCCCAACTTACCTGTCCGGTAGTTGTGGTATGGTATACGGGTATGCGACCCCGGCTTCCTAGCTATTACTGTCCTATCCCTTGCCCTCCTGGGCGGTAATATCCTACATTCCCAATTTTCCACTCCAACTTACCAATCTTCCTTTTCACACCACCTATCCTTCCCTTTCCCTATCCCTACCCTCTCCGCCAATCCAACGTCTGCCGCGCGGATGGATGCATGGCTAGGGGCAAGCCTAGTCATTAGCGTGCCACACTGCCCTGGGACCGGGCGACCCAGAATCAGGCTAGCCTTACCCTGCCATGCGGGGCTCTGCTGGGGTGGACAAACCTTTCCCTCGCTACTCGTGGGAACGCAATGGATAATTATAAAACTAATTTAATTAACCATAATCTAAATTTTACTAACAAAAAATAACCGACTTCAAATTCTCAAAAACTACATACTTGTCAGATCTCGTTCAAATTTATGTGGGACCACATGACAAGCACCAGCTTTCTATTAAAAAAATAATCATCGAAATCGGTTGACGTGATATTGAGTTATTCGTCAATTTGTCGCGCACATCTTAACACAAATTTACGACTTATGTAGTTTTCTCATGGATGCCATTGTCAGATCTCAATAAAATTTATGTGGGACCACATGACAGCCATCAGCTTTCGATTAAAAAAAGAATCATCAAAATCGGTTCGCCCAGTCCAAAGTTCTGAGGTAACAAACATTAAAAAAAAAAACAAAAAAAAAAAATACAGTCGAATTGAGAACCTCCTCCTTTTTTTGAAGTCGGTTAAAAATGGCGGCGATGTGGTTCGCCACCCATCACGTCTCGTTTCTCGCGGGGGTGAAAAGCGGTCCATGGAGAGCCGCTTCGCTACGTTGAATGTAAGAGGAGGAATGGATGGTAAGGTAGATGAAGTATGTCAGATGATGGATGAACGATGCATAGATATTCTATGCGTGAACGAAACCAAGAGGAAAGGATTTGACACCACGGTTCATGGTTACTACACGGCATACTGGTCGGGAGTCCCCCAAACCAGCCGAGGCTGTCAGGGAGTTGGTGTGATTCTTTCCTCTCGAATAGTTGAATGTGTGATAGAGCATGAATGTGTAAGCCCAAGACTCCTCTGGATTAGGTTAAAAGTCGGACTCACTCGCTTGTTTATCCTTGGGGTCTATGCACCGACGGATCTGCGCGGAAGTGGGTCATTAAAAGCCCAACAAGAGAGAGAGGAATTTTGGGATAGCATGAGAGAGGTCTTGAATAAATGCGGAGAAAATGAAAGGATAGTGATGTTAGGGGACTTTAATGGGTGGGTTGGAGTAAAGCGTGATGGGTATGAAGGAGTTCTGGGTACGTTTGGGGACGAAAGAGTGAATGACAATGGGAGAAGCCTGCTTGAAGTATGCTTGGAATGGAATCTTTGCGTAGCCAACACAATGTTTGACCACAAAAAGATCCATTTGTATACAAGAAGTGAGGGTGAGTCTAGAAGTATGATTGATTTTGTAATTGTGGATGAAAGACTGAGGAAGAAAGTGATAGACACTCGGGCATATCGCGGTGTAGGGCTCGACACAGACCACTTCCTGGTCATAGCCCGAATGCGTGGCCTCTTTAAACGGTGGCGACACCGAGAGGCTAAGCCTACGAGTGTTTTGGACAGAATAAAAGTGGAAAATCTACAAGAAAGAGAAAAGAAAGACGAGTATGTAGAGAAACTGAATGAAAGCTTTAAAGGCATAGAAGAGATAGGTGTGATTGAAGAGTTGTGGGAGACATTTAAGAAAGGGGTCGTGAATGTTGCTATTGAGGTATGCGGGGTAGCTAAAAGAAGGAAAGGAAGAAAGAATTATAATGTGTGGATGGATAAAGATGTACAAAGGGCTGTGCAAGAAAAGAAGAAAGCGTGGTTGGATTGGTTAGCAACAAAAGCTAACCAAAAAGTTCAAAAGGCAACGGATGATGAGGTAAAGGAAGCAAGAACGAAGTATAAAAGATTGAAATCAGCAGCGAAAGAAGTTGTGTCTAGAAAGAAAGAAGAACGAAAGGATGATTTTGATAGGAGGCTCACTGAAGATTTCCAGTCAAACATCAAGTTTTTCTGGAAATCCATCAAAACAGCCAGAGTTAAAACATCTACCTCGGAGCTGAGTACAATCAGGAGTCAAGATGGAAGCATTATAAAAGGAGAAGAATGTGTGTTAAAGAGATGGAAAGAGTATTTTGAAAGTTTGTTTGAAAGAGAGGAAGTGCAGGTACAACATCCGGCACCTTCCATGGAAACTAATATAAATGTTGATGAAAATGAGATAAGCATGGATGAAATAGTGAAAGCGTTGAAAAGTATGAGATTAGGTAAGGCAGCAGGGTATGACAGGATTACCGTCGAGATGCTGAGGGCTGGACAGGGCATAGTAGCTAGCCAGCTGTACCGCCTTTTCAATTTGTGCTGGCGAAATGGGCAAGTACCGGGAGACTGGTGCAAAGCCGTAATCGTGCCATTGTATAAGGGAAAAGGGTCACGGCAGGACTGCATAAATTACCGCGGTATAAGCCTTCTCAGCGTCGTCGGTAAATTGTATGCGAAAGTGTTGATTGAAAGGGTTGTGAATGAAACAGACGAAAAGGTATGGGACGCACAAGCGGGATTTAGAAAGGGAATGGGATGTACGGATCAGGTCTTTTCCTTGCGGCGCATAGCCGAAAAGTGTTTGGCTAAAAACAAGAACGTCTATTGCGCGTTCGTAGATCTAGAAAAGGCCTATGATAGAGTGGTGAGGAATGAATTGTGGTCAGCATTGTCCGTGAATGGTGTGAGCAGTATCCTCATACGAGCATTACAATCTCTTTATAGGGATTCTAGTGCTTGTGTAAGGATAAACGGGGCATACACTGAATGGTTTAATATCGAAAAAGGTGTTAGACAGGGATGTGTAGCGTCACCGTGGCTGTTTAATCTGTTCATGAACAATTGCTTGACAGACTTAAAAGGGAATGAAAGTGGGTTGAGAATGAATGAGTTACTCGTCAAATGTTTTCTCTATGCTGATGACCAAGTGTTACTTGCGTCTTCAGCCAAGGAGTTGCAGGAGATGGTAACTGCTATGAATGGAGCTTTTGTTAGAAAAGGAATGAAGATGAATGTAAAGAAGACGAAAGTTATGGTGTTTGAAAGAGATGAGGCAGTGACAGACTGCAATGTCGTGATTGGAGATGAACAAATTGAACAGGTGAATGAGTTTGTGTATCTGGGTTCAAAGTTTACAAGAGATGGAAAGTGTGAGAGCGATATTGAAAGAAGAGTGAATGCAGGAAACATGGTGAATGGAGCTTTGCACTCCTTTATGAACAGTCGGAAGGTGTCTAACAAGGCTCGTTTGGCTGTGCATGAGGGGGTGTTGGTTCCGACACTCATGTACGGAAGTGAAAGTTGGGTATGGCAGAAGAAACATGAAAGCAGAATAAATGCAGTTGAGATGAGAGCGTTAAGAAGTATGATAGGAGTTAAACTGAGTGACAGGATAAGAAATAGTGAGATAAGGAAACGGTGTGGTGTGAAAGAAGATGTAGTGACAAAAATTGAGAAAGGTATGCTGAGATGGTTTGGACATGTCGAGAGAATGAATGAAGAACGATTGACGAAAAAAGTGTATAAGGCGAGTGTGAATGCGAGTGTTGGAAGGGGTAGACCTAGGCGGACGTTTCAAGACCAAATTAGGGACGTCTTGAAAAAAGGCCAGGTCAAGAGTACAGCAAACCGAAGAGCATGTATGAAAGGAATAATGAAAGTGGACGAAGCGAAAGAAGTATGTAAGGATCGTAGCAAGTGGAAAGAAGTGGTCTCTGCCTACCCCTACGGGAAAGAGGCGTGATTTATATGTATGTATGTACAGATACTTATGACATTTTGTGAATCAGCCAGGAAGCTAATGTACATCCTACAGGATGATCATTATTTTACGGCTACAGGTTGTCACTAATACGGGCCCTAGTCTGCCAGCAGGGAATTTGGGTCTATCAGTGTTGACAGGTAACACATAGTTACGGTAGATCTACATCTCTATTGATCTACATTTGCGGCACACAAAAAACAGAACCCCAAATCTAACAGAATCTACCGTATTTCATGGAAAAAATACCGTAAACCAGTTTCTGTACCTAGCAAGACTGGGTTTAGTATTCTTATCAGTCAGTATTCTTACCTGTCAGTATTCTTACCTGTCAGTATTCTTATCAGTCAGTATTCTTATAAGAAACATACCTGTCGCTTGTCAACACACTCGCTCTTAGGAGACTCCTGCTTCCTCCGCTGCACGGACTCGATGTTGCGCAGAAACAGGTTCGAATCCTCCTCCTGTTCATTCTCCAACGCTTCCTTCTGCGCCGCTTCTAGTTGCTTCTGCTTCTCTTCTCTTTCCTATAAATACAAATAAAAATTCCACATAAGAAAGGAATTACATGTTTGTAGTGTAACATCGACTTGCATCCGAGTCAAACTCAGAGTTACACTAATGGTTACTTTAATCCCTCCTTAGTAAAGAATAACCATACAAATTCTGTACTTAGGAGCGATTTAAGTAACCGTTAGTGACTTTGAGTTGGGGCGAGTGATATTACAAATTAAGAATTATTGGACGCTGACAGAATGACACATTATGTAAATGGTAGTTTCGGCCTTTAGGGTCTAACCCCCCACAAGCTTCACAGAGACTTTAGAAGTTTTCATCAAAAGCAATAGATCACTTTCACTCTCATAAAGTGTTATAACCAAGCCAAATAGATGTTATATGTATTACCTTCAATATAAGCGCATTGGAGATAGCCAGGGGGTCATTTAACTCCTCCAGCCTCAAGAGAATGAGGTACAATGCTTCAATGTCCAGTAGAAGTTGTTTCGTCCGCTTTACTTCCCTTGGAACCTGAAACGTTAGTTAAAAGATAAGGAATGAAAACATGTGAGAAAACTCTATTGTTGTTTACATTACATGCCGTACGCAAATCTTTAATATTGCCAACATTTTTTACACTTTTTCTAACATCTGGTGTGAAACAATGCGGTAATATTGATTGGCCCGAATGGCAAGCATGAGGCAACACTGAGAACCAGCACGCGCCGTATGTGCCGCATAATATGACGTCATCAGCATGCATTCTATTAATTCGGATACCTACAGCATTTTTTGAAATACGGCGCGTATGGTTCTGGTGAAATGTGGGGCGGTCATATGATTTTATACAATGAATTCTAAACGGGGTACGTTTTGCGCGTACGATACTGACAAAAGTGCGGTCACCTTAACGGAACCTGCCTTATTATTTCTGGCTCTAAATTATTTCACACTTAAATCTAGAAGGGTGGAGTTGATGGAGAGTTAGGCAGGCTATTTTTGCCGTATTGGGGCGGCTTAGAATACTAACCCCAATCCCACACCGGATGGGTGTCGTAAAAGGCGACTGAATCCGGCCCGCTGGTGGTAGGGCCCCTCGAGGGATTATATTAGTAATATTGATTTTAATTATTAATTAATACCATTATTACTATTATTATTTCTCCATGGGGTTCGCCTGGATAGCTACCACCCTCGAGCATGAGTCAGCCGCCAAACGACTCGTCGTGTTCCGGCTGGGGGCTTGAGAGCCAGTTCTTTCTTTCTTTTTCTTCTCTCTTTCTTGGCCGGCAACGCATCGGTGATGCCTTTGGTGTTGCTGATGTCCATGGGCGACGATAGCCACTTACCATCAGGTGGATCGTCAGCTCGTTTGCCGGCTATTTCCATAAAAAAAAAAAAGGCAAGTAAAAAACTTTTCCACTATTTAAGTGTACTGCTAGAATTAAACAGTGTTACAGATCCGTGTCTCATCATCAATACATACTTAAATCAATACAATCATACAGCAGTAATGATGTTACTTACCTCAGCGGGGTTGGTAGTGCTGGCAACACTGGGAGCTCTGGATGCTCTCCCTGAAGGCGGCTCACCGGCTACCACTTCTACGTCTATTATCTTCCGAGGTGCTGTCACACTGCCACACTGGATAAACCAGATTAAAATATTTTTTAAGACAAACATAAATAAAAATATAAATGATCAAGTTAAAACCACATTAAGAAAATAAAATATATAATATTTTGTCAATTTAATAACAAACATAATTAATAAATAAATGAATACGAAAGTGTATGTTTTTTGGTGCTCTTTTATATTATTTCTTTATTTATATCTCATTATAATAGTATTTTTCATCCATTTGGAGAACATTTACCCACGCCCCAACCTCATCAGATCCCTTACCATCAGACACCTTATTTATAGGCATTCATCAAGAATACACATTAAAACATTCAAACAACAACATTAAACAATTATCACTCATCGGTCTACAAATCTCACAGAAAGTGAAAAGAAAACTAAATCATTATAAATTGCATTTTCTTCTTCATCTTTTTTGAACTGCATTAAAAAATCATCAAGTGACAAATACCTGTAGCTTGCCGAGTGAGTTCTCAAACTGTGTCGGCACATATGTCCTCTGTGGCTCCTCACTGGTCGAGTTGTGTCTGTGCGAGTTGCGTCTCTCGCGCGCTGTGTCTTGCTTGGTCGCTGTCAAATATAACAAACTGTTTTAGTGGATCGCACAAACATAGCCCTTTAATGGGAAAGATGACTATAACATGTAATATTTTAGTGCACACTTTTTATTTCTGGTGGGTACCTATTATTTTCACAACTGATGTTTCTGCAATCATGATAACCTATAGATTTTATCCCACTAATAGTGTATTAGTTTCATGATAATATTTTATTATCCAAACACACGGAATATTGTTGAGAAATCCTGTTGTTAAGGATCTGTGGATGGTATAATAAATATCTTAAATGTATTTTTAGTGCTGTAAACTCACCACTATAGAAGGGGTGGTTCTGCTGGTTAGCTTTATGAGCCTCCTTAACCCCTTCCTTTTCTTTACTCGCCTGTCTTTCTAAAAATACCTGTAAAAACAAACATATTTTAAATCAATTAGATGTTCAAATGTTAAGGTGCTCCCTCACCGAGAGCATTCACTTGTAATGTAACATTATAGATTCGTCTTTGAGCATTACATTACAATAATACCTCCCTGACTGACGAGCATTCGTGTGTAATGTAACATTATAGATTCGACTTTGAGCATTACATTACAATACTACCTCCCTGACTGACGAGCCATCGCGCCATCGCGTGTAATGTAACATTATAGATTTGACATTATTATTGATGTTACAAGTTGTAACAAGATATTACACATTGTATCATTACAAGGTGTGCATTGTAATGCTCGGTTCTCCTCCTTCACTGATGTATCCCCGTTTTGTATCATTACAAGGTGCGCATTGTAATGCTCGGTTCTCCTCCTTCACTGATGTAATGCTCAAATCTGTAACGTTACATTACAAGCGATTGCTCCCGGTGAGGGAGCACCTTTAGATGGTTATCATGGGTCATACACAGCCCTCTTTATTTGATAAAAACTATAAAAAGTAGAGTATTGAACTCGGGCATGAGTAATCAAATCACTTACATTCAAATCATGATTAACTGTCACTTTACATGTTAATTTAGATTCTAAACTTCAATGAGGTACCCGTAAAACACTCTCGGTTGTAAACTACGTGGATCTGTGTGCCATCAGAAAGATAAGTCAGCTCGCAGATATAGAAACTGCTCGATTTATTTATTTTGCATATCTTTATAGTCTTACTAGCTGGTCCGACAAACATTGTTCTAACATAAAATATACTGGATCGGGACCCTAATCACCTAACGATATGAAATATACATTACGACGACCCATTCTCATATCTAACAAATACACACATAAAAAATCATAAAAATCAGTCGAGCCATCTTCGAGTGTGACCACAAACACCCTTAATTTTTATTTATATATGTATTAGATGTACAGCATTTCAATGTGGGGTAAAGAATTAGCTAACCGTATAATAGAAGTCGTGTATATAGGGTGTTCCGGTGTTAAGCTGCAGCATCTGTATGTTGATGAGCCATTGCTTCTCGCGTGACGTCATCAGGCCCGCGTACTCATCCGTGTCGCTACACAGGCTGCTGTCATCGCCGTTCGAATGTCTGGAAACCACAGACATTGTCATTATCATATTAACATATTGACTGTAGTAGTTCAATATACACTATAAAATAATAAACTATACAATACTACTTGCAGACTCGCAGCAGACGATACCATAAATGTTTTTCTAATAAAGATGCTTGCCCGGCAATGCATCACTGCCTTTGGTGTCGCTGATGTCCATAAGCGATGATAGGCACTTACCATCAGGTGGATCGTCAGCTCGTTAACTTGTCGGCTGTTACCAAAAAAACCTGCAGTTTTCATTCATGTTTGGTAAAACGAAAAGTTCTTTAACCCTTAAATAAGTGGCTTTATTCTTAGGATAACAATCATTAAAGTTTAATAGCATATCATAGTTGATTTCGCCAGAGTAAAATAAATTATATTTTGTCTAAACACTTACCTATTAGTATTAACAAATGTTCCATTAGGTCTATTTGCAAACATAGACATATTATTGAATTGATTGAACATGGTATTCCGGTTCAACATGGGGTGATGACTTGCATTATGAAAGCTATTATTAAACTGGAGCATAGGATGAGTATTCTGTATAATCTGTACTAAGCTTTGTGACGTCAGCGGCTGCGTCGTCGAACTCAGAGTGTTGGACTGCGTTGTTAAATTCTTGTTGTTATATATACGTGTCTTCTGAACTTTTTGAGTTTGTGGATTCATTTGAATCGCTGTTGGTTGTTGTATAACCTTGTTTGGCGTCGATTGGTTGATGGGTTTAGCGTTATGGTTGAGCGGTTGGTTCTTCATTTGATTCATTAGATTCGGATTCATCTGCTGGTTAACTGGTGGTTCATTTGGTTTAGGTGGAATTGACGGTCCCTGTAATTACAAATTATATTTATTAGTTAAGATAATTGATAAAACATAATATTTTAATAGTCTGATGTAGCTGTCTGGTAGCAACAAAGTTAATCACAATTACTTTTGATAAAAAAATTGTGTGTATCAGCTCCGACGCACAACTGGAGTTTAACGCCATCTGGTTCGCAATATGCTGATGATGATGATGATGATTCACAGCATCAGAATAGGATGTACCAAGATTAGTACCCGGATGATTGAGCTTTACTCGTTTTTTTTTGGTAAATCGTGTTTTTTGGAATCATTGGGTTAAGTGTTGCTTTACAATGCCATCTACTGAAGTAGCTTTAGTGTTGCTACTCGTTTAAAGGTATTAGATAGATTATTAACATCATTAGATGACGTTGTTATTGATCAGCCATCCAACGCCATATAGATTCTGTGTTACAAATTACAAACTAACACATAATGTAATGGAGAAAGTTTGATTTTACTCCCCATAAAATTTCATATTGCGGTCTTAAATATGAAAATCGATAGATAAGGAATTAAACTCCACAAATATTTGAGTAAAAACTATACTTACACGAAAATTCGCATTATACTGATTCATGTTGGGGCTAAAATTCTGCCTCGGAATAGATATCCCTGGAGGCGGACCCATCATCCGTGGTTGTCCCATCATATTATGTGGAAATTGATTCACCTGCCCAAACTGATTTCCATTGGGCATCATTTGATTTTGACCTACTTGATTCATTTGACCCATTTGATTTATGTTTTGATTCATTTGATTCATGCCCTGTCCCATTTGGTTCATATTTTGGTTCATCTGATTTATGTTTGGACCCATTTGGTTCATGTTCTGTCCCATTTGCCCCATACTTTGGTTCATCTGATTCATATTCTGTCCCATTTGATTCATGTTTGGAGCAATCTGGTTTAGATTTTGGCCCATTTGGTTCATGTTTTGTTGAGCCATGTTAACATTCATATTCTGATTCATGTTGGGACCCATCTGGCCCACATTATGGTTCATTGAGTTTGGGAGCATCTGGTTCCCTTGATTCATTTGATGCACATTCATATTTGACGACATTTGGTTCATCAATCCTTGCCCCATCTGGTTATTTTGAAACTGCGTCGCGTTTTGCACAAATTGGTTCACATTTTGGTTCATTTGGCCCATGTTTTGGGATAGTTGGTTGACATTTTGGGGTAATTGATTGACTGACATGTGATTCATCATTTGGTTTGGTTGCCCCATCTGGTTGTGGGCATTTTGACCAACGATTTTATTTAGTGGTTGGTTGAGTTGATTCATGTTGTGTGTCATTGGTTGTTGGGGGGCAAATGGTAATGGAACAGGTGCTTGTAAGCCAGGTGGTCTCTGTAAGATTACTGGTGGAAATCTTGGCTGAAAATAAAAAATACACATACAGTAAATACTTAATAAATAATGCAGTCATTCCTCATATTTAAAATTTTAACTTTTATTAAATGAAGATAAAGATAAACAACATACCTGAAAGTATGTCATCGCAAAGTTGGCTTGCACCTGCACCTGATTCGGGATTTGATTCTGATTCTGGTTTTGGTTCTGACCTTGATTCTGACGCAGCTGTCGCTCCAACTCTTCGACCGTGCATACATTCTTGAGGGTTGGTATTGGCTGAAATAAATAACAATAAATAAATAAATGAACGCTTACACACTCACCCCCCCCCCCCCCCCCCAGTAGGTTTTTACCTCTGTAACTTTCAATATAATTTTACATTAAATTCAATATACTATATAATTTTCAATTATTTATCTCTAAGTTACATTGAGGATTAAGGTTAGATAGAATACTGAGAATGGTGGCAAGAGAGTGACTTACCGTAGGCGCCGCAGCGCCAAGCCCGATACCATCGTGCCGCCATACGCTTGATCCAATGACGCGCTGTTGAGGCGCGTCCGTCTCGTCCAATACTAGCTTGCACAGTGAAGCCTCTGCGGAACGTAACCACACTGCTATTTATGGATGTAAATGTCGATAGACACAAAGATAGAAAACTTTTTATTGTACACACAAAATAACAGTTCCATCTTTCACTTGACACTGTACAAGAGGTGGTCTAAATTGTACTAAAGAACTGAGATACTTAACTTGATTAATCACTTATACCCATGTTACTATGCTACAGACTGAAAACAATGGTTTAAAATTACAACCAGCACTTTGCTATTTTACTTTTAGAACACTCCTCAAAGGTAGACCACAAAAATAGCACTACTATCATACACTAGGCCCACACACATTAATGTTGCATAATATTTCGTAATATTTGATGTAATATTAGGAGACTGAACAAAAATTAAACTTTTATTAAATGAAATGGAATGACGAAATATACATTTAATCCATTGCACAAAGGACAATGCCCATCTGTGCCCCAGAAATGCCCAGATAAAGTATATTACAAGATTGCTCTAATAAATAAAAACTAGAATTATGTTGTTAATTTTAAATCATAAGAAGCACTGGATAAAAAATTAAAAATTAAATGAAATTAATAGAAAATTAAGTTCCTAGTGAAAAACTAATAGCAATGCTGTCTGTAAGCGTAAGACCAGTAGGAAGTTATCATGTTTAATGTCCAATATCTTTTGAACTGGTGCTTTATATGACATTAAATCTAGATATAATATAAATACTGTTAAAAAGTTATCATATGACATAGAGCTGCAATTTGGGCATTGCATGGCATTTCTGACTTTCAGCTCCATACTAATATGGGCATGGTCCGTTTGATAATAATTTACAGATGCTTATGGAATTCAAATTCAAGTCATCTGTTCAGGACACTGTTCAAATCAAGTTGTCATAGCTTATACTTATAATAGTTTACTACTATTCTATGCTATTCTACACGGCAGCCACAAGAAGTTCTCTCGTGAACCCCCGACTCACCGTCCCTTACCCCATGGAGGGAACCTTTAAGACATTCTCAACCTCCTACCTTTCAAGAATAGAGCTATAATCCCTTGCAAAACAAATCTCAAAAAGGCTGCTAGTGCCATTAACTAAAAGCTACTTTGCCAACAACAACTAATCATTCGAAACAAACTACTACTATGCAAATAAAAATCTGCAGTCAACTCACCAAGCCGTGTATCAACATCGTCATAGGCCGTGTTTGATTTGCGACTGCTTTCCAACTGCTCAGCGAGGTGCTCATGTTCCACCTCCCAGTCGAAGTCCTCCGCTGCAAACAGTCTTACTGTGAATCCCACTCTTATTCAGCATTAAATCTATTGATATATACCAAATTTTGATAAAACGTTAGCAATTAATTAGATTTTAAACTATTGGTACAAGAAACAATGTAATGGTTTCAGCAATATCTTTAGCCAAAGTAGTCTAATGAGAAGAAAAAGCCTTACCATTTCAACTCAACTCTCAAGAAAAATATTTTTCCACACCAAGTTTTTTTTTTTTATGTAATTTGCAGGCAGACGAGCAGACGGGCCACCTGATGGTAAGCAGTCACCGTCGCCCATGGACACTCGCAACACCAGAGGCGCCACCAGTGCGCTGCCGGCTAAGAAGGAAGTGATGGACCCGCTTCTTGAAGGTCCCCATATCGTACTAAAGATATTAAAGAGTGCTTGACACCCTTTGAAATAAATATCCAGTTCATGGCCTCAAACAAATGCCTTTAACATGAGCTATTTGCAAGATAGCTGTATGATTATAAAAATGTACACATCTTCAAATAAATAAATGTAATTTTACTAACTATAAATGTTACAATTTATTTATTATATCAAGAATCAAGATTAATACATCGAACATAAAAAAAATAACTCAAACTAAGTAACATAATACAGAAAAAGATCTTAAATCAAATTACTTGTTAAGCTCAGTAGGTGGGTTTTTTAAATTAAAGTTTACATTATTAAAACATTCTCTGGAAAAGTGTATTTTCGAAAAAGAAAGAAAAGTGATTCTTTTATACATATTTGTATATGGGAATCAATTAAGTTTGTTGAGGGTAGATATACAGATATATGTACTTAAGGATAGGGACATTCCTAGACATCTTTCAAAACCATGCAGTCACTAATTGAACCAAAAACATCACTTCTACAATACAAAAAAGATACTTACAGTCTTGCCCAAACGTCTCATCATTGAGCGCATCATATTCATCCTCTGAAGGCTCCCCTCCTCCTTCATCGTCATTTAAGTTCTGAAATAGAATAAAAATCATGTAAATGAATACAGTACATAACTCAATAGGTATTGAGATGTCTCGTAGAGTCTAGATAGTAATGCTACAATAGCTGAAGACCTAGAACTATAACAATATGTAATGTGTAAACAGTTCTGTTAATGATAGTCTTTGCTAGCTTATTTACACACAAGTCACTGAATTAAGAATTTGACATATTCTAGGGTGAGGATAAACAAATTGTAACGAATACACACTGCCCAGACTACTTGAATCATTGCATTCACTGAGTCAAAGGGATGAGTGATTTGTAAGGAATATTTACTAAGCATTTTTAAATAACAAATCTCTTGAAAGTGGCCAGTAACGTTGATTCCTGTATGATAGATAATCTAATCTTGTATTACTGGTATTTTAAAGCAAACAAATTATTTCAAAGAAATTTATTTTTGATTAGAATGAGAAAGAAGTGAGAGACACAGTTGAGAAGCTTCACATAGCCATGTTTAGGTGTATTGATCTTACAAGCGAAAACAACTCACAAAATGTTAAGCATTACAAATTGTTTATTTTGACCTGATGAGTCTATAAACAACTAGGACATTATGACTCAGTTTGCATACATTTACTATTTTTTATTGCACATTTATCTGGTATCATACTTGCTACAGTTTATTTGTTATTCCAATCTCTTTAAATACAGTTTTAATCCTGTTATTTTTAAATTAACACACAATCAATAGGGCACAAAGATGATATGAATGATGAATGTATGATTGATTCCTACAGTAACACGAGATATTGGAATGCACAATTGTGGCATTGTGAGAGTTTAAAAGTACTTATGACTAAGTAAGCCGCACGTATCGACTTTTATAAACAAGTTACTATACGAGTTATAGGTATGACCACTTCATAACTTTACAAAATAGACAGGTGGTATTTCGAAATAATACTTCGAAAAATTGAACTTTTCAATGTTTTGCATTATATATTCATTGCTACTACGACACTAAACTTACTTGGGGTCGTAACATGGGGTTATATGTAAAAAGGAAAGGTTATAATCGACAAAATAACAAAATAATTAGTGTGATACCATGGCACGCTGGCAGAAATCACTCAAGTAAATAGACTATTTATCACTGTTCCTAGGCGGTCGGTAATGCTGAATAGTAGCAGAACTCACCGATAACGAAGTATCGAACCCGAAAAATGAATCTGCCATTGGATTTTCTCATGTATCATGGACAAAATAGACATGACTTGTCACTCTACGATGTCGCAAGAGAACCCGCTCGCTGGCGCCATTGATGTGATGTGATGATGGCGGACGCGGTCGGATAATTAAACAGAATACCACTCTAATAAACAAGTGAAAAAATACCAAATAAATGCTTTTAATTTATCAGTTTATTATTTCACCATTTATTACATTTATGGACAGGGAATAATTATAATAAATTTATAACATAAGGCAGCAGACACAATATTTATTTATTTTTCAATTTAATCCTTATGAATACTGGCAACATTTTCTAGAACTTCAAAAAGCCCACAGTTTAAATGGAGGGTAGAGTAGGAGGGCGAGGGCCATCTCTGTCTAGGAAAAGTGTCCGTAAAAACTTAAAACGCGTCCAATTACGGGTAGCACTGCTGTGCGGTCTACAACGGCTATGTTTAGGGTTCGAACGACACTTTCGATACTGAGTAGGTATCGATACTTTTGTTCGCAATACTCGTTACTGAGTACTCGATACTCTAACCAGGTACTTACTCGCAAGTACTCATATAAAACGTCGGTATCGAGTACTTTTATTATACTGAGTAGTTTTCAGTATTGTCAATGCATTTTTTAGACGGCCGTCTATATTATAATGGGCTCTCTTCTAGCTGGTGGCACTGTGTCGCTCTCGCTCACGCACGGCTCAAGTCACAAATGTTGCTTTCTCTCTTTCGCAAGATGGAATTCTGTGAATTACATGTTGCTTGGCCGGTGGCCGGCGTTAAGTCACAGTAAAAGGAATACTGTGGTGAAATCACTCTCGCGTTAAATGTAACGGACGGTTTCGATGCATGTCACTGGTGTGACAAATGAAGTATATTGTAACAAGTGATATATCCAGTAATACGTGAAATGTGCCATTCCTATACGAATTAGTAGTTCACACACACTAGTAGTTACACGCGTGGTAACCGTGTCAGTTATCATTGTCGCCGCACCGCGCCGCGCGCCAGCCAGTCGATGACAATCGACTGACATCAATTGTTATCAACTTTTATCGACTAAACTGAACAATCGACTAATTCGATTAATTTAAGTAATAATCGCCCATCGCTACCGTAATTATGTGGTACCTGGCAACACTGGGCAAGATTCATGCTTAAATGTGCGTTCAAAGTTATTTTACCTCTGACACCTGTCATTGTACCTTCCCACTAGATTGGCATTACCTGCTGTCAATATTCTTGGATTTTTCTTTTGTATTAATAATTTTTAACCTCTATCATGCCAAAAAGGATACAAAGTAGTGGTAGAAAAAATACTCTATCAGTGCATAATTTTTGTAAAAAGGTGAAAATGTCCCTCTAATCCCATTTATGAATGTTCGTTGACGGGTAGCGACCATGGCAGGTAGGAAAAATAGTGTTACCTGTTATTATTTTTTCCTCGTAATAGTGTCCAACTAGAATGATGTATGCGGTTACGGTTTATTAAAAAAATAGCTCGTCATGGTTTTGTATCGACATAAAATTCAGTTGACCATAGAATCGAATTGAATTTTGTATCGATACAAAAACAAGCCGATCATTTATATACAAACTGATTTTTTTAAATTTAGTTAAGCATTTCTTTTGTTTTGCTTTAAATAGAACAGTGTTCACGGGTAGTTCTTATTTCAGGTATACCTGAAAAAACTGTCAGCACCATTACCAAGGAAGGCATAGTTGCTGCTTCTACATCCCAAAAAATATTTTCACCTCGAAAAAACGTCACGAGAAATCAACAAAACAAGATAAAGTTAGAATATTTTGATCTGTGTGCAATCAGAAATAAAATACATGAAATGTACATAGTCAGAAAAGAGATTCCAACATTAGGAAAGCTATTAGCTGAATTAAAAGTTGACATCCACTTTAACATGAAATATTTCATGTAAGGGAATCATACAAATTAAATATGACAACACACAGCTAAGGTTAGCCAACTTAATAGCCAGAGGTAAAATAACTTTGAACGGACTGTATTTTTGAATTTTGAAGTATTGAGGATTGACAAATAAATAATGTCAGTAAACTTAGGCCAAAGAGTTGTAATGTAGTATTATGTCTATGGTTGTGATTTCTCAATCTTTCAAATTATGACGACGAAAATAGACTTTATGCGAATGTCATAGAGTTTAGTTTTGCACATAATGATTTCTTTAATACACCATAGCGTTGATTGTAGCTCATTTTATCAAATCAATACGTTATCAGTAAAAACTAAAAGTCAATAACCACAGAACACCTAAATCAATAACACAATATCATTCGTTTTTTATAAATGAAAGTTTTTGTGATTTGTGTTTTTCCTGTTATTTAAGTTTATCAAGATAGTTACTTTGATGAAGTAGCACTTATATTATCTCCGTGTTCAATCCACAATTCATTCAGCAGTTTAAAGTGTACAAGGAAGGAGAGATACTTTAGAACAAATTAATGCAACAAAATTGTAATTTATTTAATATAGTTATCTATCTCTATTAATATTATATTTTGAGATATTCTACTAGAAGTATTAAGATAAGATCTCAGAATAAAGAACTAAATCTGAGGATAAGATATAATTTATGGAAACAGTTCCTAGATATTAGTGGTAAGTTATTATTTATATTAAATAATTTTATTTAATTATTTTTTATTGCGTTCACCTTAAAGATACAAAGGGCGAACTTAATGCCTATTGACTTTCTCTACAGGGTTACCAACTTAGGGGTTTTCCCCCCAAATTTAGGGGGTAAATATGTAAAATGGGATTTTTTTAGGGGTCTAATATGTTTAGGGTTATTTTTAGGGTTTTTTTTGTGACACTTCATATTTGTTATTTATTGATCAAAATAAAGATGTAAGAAGCCCTGGAACAAATTAGCAAATCAAAGGAGACTGGGACTTTTGGCATTTAAAAATAGGATAGATTAATCTGCAATCTGGAAAAAGAGAAATCCAAAAATGAGTATTTGTGAATTTACCTTATAAAATAAATCGATATTGTACTAGGAATTGATTTATTACTAAGAATTTATCAGTCCAATTAATGAACCAAATGGCAATGAATGAAGAAACAAAAAGTTTATTATTATCACCGTATTTTATATTACAATTCATTTTACTAAAGGCATAGAAATAGATGCATAATTTATAAATAAACATATATTTTTTAATTAATATTTACTCTATTTTTCCAAATAAAAATTTTTAGGGGGATTTCCAAGAAATCTGGGTGATTTTAGGGGTTTTTGAGTTAGTTTTAGGGGTAAATATTTTTTAGAGTTGGTAACACTGTTTCTCTATCAGCCAACTCAGTGTGAGGTAGAGAAATGCAAGGTAGGTGTAAAAAAAACTAAGATAAAAGAAAACATCAAATTTTACAGCTAATAAGGCTAATAAGCTTATAAGGTTTTACTTGAAATTATGGCTTTAATATTTATTAAAAAGTGTTTTTAAATAGCTATAAGACGAAACTCAAGTCACCTTCTGACAAATGGTGGTAGCTTATAAATATCAGTTCACTACATGTTCACTAGCTAGGAGTGAATCGAGTGAAGAAAAAAAAAATGTACTAGCTGGGCTGCGGACACAAAAAGTGCCTGACTTGGGAGCTGAGCACTGTCCAGCCTCCATTTAAGTCCAAGAATACCTTGCTCATGATGCATCTGAGATTGCTGAAGATTGCTTAATGGCAGATTCTTTATGTTGCTAGTAGCTGACTAACTGGTCTATATATGGCATAACACCAATTTTTTTTTATGTAATCTGTAGTATTAATGTGAAACGATCTAGGTCAATAGAAAATTTCTTGTTATTTTATTTTAAAAAATTACAATGATTTTACACTTGTAATTCAGTAAATAAACATACAATTTTATTATTGTAAAGAAATGCATTTAAATAGTAAAAAAAATCATACTTTGTCGGTTGAATTTCAAAAGTGTAGGTTTTAGTTTTAAATAAGTATGTTCCAAGGAACTGGGCTGTTGACCCTGTAGAATTGTTTAAAATAATTAAGTTAGTTTGTATCATTACCAATGGCTAAGCATAATTTATTATGTATTTATACTCGAGAAACTTCAATTTAAATATCCGTTCTAAGGTTTCCTTTTACAATTATGTAAAACAAGTAAATAGTTCAAAAACTAAATACACTTTTCTTTAATTAATGTACTACAGCAAAAAAAAATATTACGGAGCTATTAAAAAAGTTAAGTCCAGGTCGAGTTACTTTGTCTGGAACCAAACCGGACGGCGGTTCCAGGTTTGCTTATCTCAAAAATACATTTTCATCGGTTAAAGAGGATATGGAATTTTTTTTTTTCAACTGAACTGAATGCAACTGCACCTTGCAATATATGTAGGGGGAGTTGGGGCACCCTGATACGATTTTTACTTAGACCCATCAAAAAACGATCTATTGACAGTAACATCCAATTTAATAATTATAATATATTCAATATATATTCAGCTAACTTGTTAAATTCAAATTAACCGTTAAATTTAATCACAAAATGTATTAGAGCCTATTTTCTAAAAAATGAAATTTGTATCAATGTACCTCGGTACCCGGGGTAGATTGATACATTATACTGAGGCACTTGGATTCATAGAAATATTTCTACAAATTAAACAAGTCATTGATTTTTATGACATTTACTTAAGTACTAATTGTAATAAATACTTTTCGCGGTCATATTCAAACAGCCCTAACTCTCGAGTTATGCAATTAAGAACAATAATTTTAACGTTAATTTGCAAGTAATATCTTTAAGTATTAGTACAGTATTAAAAAATTTAGTATCAATGTGCTAGTTTTTGAAGTATGTTAAGAAAAATGGAAAAGACAGTCAACTTTTTTACTTAAATTACCATAAAATAATATAAAAATAAGTATCAACAGCACTGTGTATCAATGTGCTCCTGCCTATTACAATCGAAATAAATATTTTATAAAAATTAAAGCAATAAATAATCAAAAAAATTAAGTCTATATAATGTAATGACAGATATGTTCTTACCAAATGTCTTAATATGACACAGGTAATACTAAATAAATTAGAAGAATCACATCCGTAAGAAAACTACGAAAATTTTGTTGGGAACATCAGAAACAGGTTTATACGTGCCAGCCGCTAGTCGTTGAGTGCACGACTGCACGTTGCTCCGCACTGGTGTGCGTGTAGGATGTATAACTACCTTCTTATTTGTGGCGGACGGCTCTTCTAAACGCGTTTCGTTTTCGATTAATATTGACTGTATCTATGTGCCCCACATCATTGGCCCCATGTATCAATATACCCCATCTCCCCCTATATACCTATGAATAATATAATAGTAGGCTGCTATTATTGATTGCCTGTTACGTGTTTGTTCAAATGATAAAAACATTATTAACAAGTCATTAAAGTCATCAATTAAAGTAATTATTTGCGATTACATAATAATATTATAATTTAATTCGTATGTTTAATACCGTAGCAGGGGCGTAGCTACCGCCGTATCAGCCGTATCAATTATACGGGGCCCCGAGGCTGAGGGGGCCCCCAATGCGCCTTAGAAAAAATTCGTGAAATGATCCGGAAATTAATTATTATGATTCGAAAAATGTTCCGGAAAGCATCGATACTTCATTGAAAAGTGGAATCAACAATAAAATTACTTTATGGACCATCTTTCATCGTATTAATGCATTAATTACTTTAGCATCATGCAATCTACTTTTTTTTTAGAGGCCATGATTCTAAATCTGGAAACTCGACGAATTGAAGACAAACAGGCAGTACAAATAATAATAAGAAAAACTTCTAATCAGTTATTTAAATGCCCTATTCAAAATTTAAACAAAATATTTAATGTACAAAAAATTACGTTCTACACGACTCATGATGCTCTCCGGAACTGAGTGCTGCGCGGACATGCCGGCGGCAACCCCATGACACAGCGCTCCGGGATAATACCACAGGAGGAAATTCATTCTACTCGTAGCACAGCTCAATCTACAGTTAGCACGTGCGTGGTAAAAATGATCGGGAGAATCGGACCGTAGAAGTTCTCCGATGAGACTCGTGTCTCATCGGTGTGGATAAAACTTCAATTCGGCCATGAGCTTTGTAAAGCATGAGCAGGTGCCTCGCTCGCAGTGAAGTACTGCTTAGCCCGGTTTAGAACATCAAGCTTTTTGGAAGCCAACTTAGCCTTGGCTTCCAAATGACGCTGATACTAAACATCACTCGAGATGTCAACTCCCAAAATCATACTCTTACAACACTTATAGTGATCAGCGCGGTACCCTGGAATTAAGGCACCATGAAAAATGGAGTTTTCTTAGTGGTAAACGCACCAACTTGTGTCTTCGTGGGGTTGAACTCGACTAAATTAAGTCAACCCTATTCCAAAACTTGCTCCAGAGAGTTCTAGACTTCAGACACCATTTTAAGCCTGCTATCCGCCAATTGCAAGTTTTGCAACTGAGAGGAAATAAGGGGGGCTGTGTAGTAGGCATCCCCTGTGCTGTCATCTGCATAGCAACAGTTGCCACTCATGCCATGTCATTGATATGCAGAATGAACAGCGTAGGAGATACCACAGACCCTTGGGGAACACCAGCATTTTATAGGTTTCATATCTGAAAAACAACCATCTACTACATCCTTGCTAAGTCGCTCAGATAGAAAGCTGACTACTCAACTGCATAACATCTCACAGCGACCGTAAGATGGTACTTCTTGAGACCTCCCTGTGCCAGTCCTGGTCACAGGCTTTAACGAAATCTAGGCTGACTGCCAGTGCTTCCCCGTTGCAATCAATAGCCTGACGATGTCTACAGGTGTGTAAGATAAATTTGATGATCACAAGCTGAACGACCGTCCCAAAAACTGTATTGTCGATCACAGATCAGCTGATGATCTTCCCAGATATCCCAGGAGCTGCATGTTAATCTCGCGCTCCATCATCGTTGCAAGCAGGGAGGCTATAGGCTTATCGCTATAGGTCACTGAGATCACCCATTATGTGGATGGAATGAAAAAGGGTAACCTTCCACGAAGACGTATCATGGGGCATAAGATAGAATAAGAAGAAGCACGTTAAGACGAGGAATCAACCAGCCCCGGATCTACAATTTTTTCGAACCGGGGCAGAGACTTGTGATAGTGATAGAGATAGGATAAAAAAACTCACAAATAAAATAATAGTTGGCATTTTTCGTGAATGGGACAATAAGAACTCTTTTTTAATAAATTTATTTATTCTCCCAACCAGGCTTCCGTATGCTAGGCGCTTTGTGCAGCATGTTTTTTTAGTTTTAATCATACTATATTATAATTTTTGCGCCCCCTGAATTGCCGCCCGGGGCGGGTGCCCCGGTTTGCCCCTCCCCCCCCCCCTAGATCCAGGGCTGGAATCAACTCGGGAGCACACATCTTTAACACCACTGCGTGAATACCGTCTGGTCCTCTCAACTTCTTGGTATCAAGCTCTCACAGGTTTTTAGGCAGACGCGATCCCTTTATCATCAAGAGTTGAGTTGGCGGCAAAAAGGATGCCAAGAAGTTCGATATGCCCCTTTGCCGTATGGACCACGGAGTCGTCCGATTTAAGTAGTTGTGGAAGAGATGACCGACAGAAGTTACCCACAGCAGCTTGAGCTAGCGACCAGAATTCTCGATTACCAGTGGGGTAATCGTCCATTCGCTAGCCAGTTCTGCCGATGAACTTTAAATTGCCTTCCTTTTAGTCATTTGCTTCTTTGCTGACCAGGAGGCAGCGTTAAACTTTGTATTAAGCCCTGAGGTGGATAGATCTTGAAGCGTGCACGAGGATGACCATGTCGTTGACAATGACCATGATGCCCCGCCGTATCACATCGGCTACTGAGTCTGCACTCGCGTTCGGATCTCCCGAAATGAAACAGAGCTGTCCCCAGATTAAAATTTTAGAGTATTGATTGCATGTGGTTTATTAATCGATGTTTGTATATTCTATTTGTTATAATTCACGCTAGCTTTTTTATTTATTTTGAGAAAGATCTTTACCCTCGAGTCGAGAGGGGGCCCCCGGCAAAATTTTGATACGGGGCCCCGGAAGGGCTAGCTACGCCACTGTACCGTAGGTACTACTACGTAAAAAAAATTGTATGGAAAAAGTCGAAAATCGAAAATGTGCCTTTGTTTTAGTGGTCTCAAAACATCTTCGGAATCTTCGGATTATTGCCTTTCAAATGAAACCATTTTGAGGCATATTGATTGGATGGTTTCAGAGATAGACTCTGAAAAAGACTGAAAGGACATTGCATCCGTACAAACATGTTTTGCGTTTTTAGGATTCCGAAGTAAAATCGGAACCCTTAAAGTTTCTTCATGTCCGTCTGTCCGTCCGTCCGTCCGTCTGTTCGTCTGTTCGTCTGTCCGAAGCAAAGCGCCAAGACCCTTAGTGCTAGAAAGCTGTGATTTGGCATAGATATACATATTTATTATTATTAAAAAAAATATTGAAAAACATTTTTTCCATCAAATACCTACACCGAAGGCATCCAGCAAAGATGGAAACGGGGAACAGGAACCTGAATATTAATGTGTTTCCTTTCCGACAATGCTACATGAAGGGACCATAAGCTGTAGGGCCTCTTTCCATCCTCTAGGGCTCTAGGCCAAGCCAACCTCCTTGAACATGCAATCCCTGATCGCGGTGCATCCTGCTTGAACAACTGATGAGGCTATTGCGAACGGTACCTGGCTCAAGTGGCTCATGTAGAGGTCGGTATGTGTAACTGCGATACTGTATCTACTGTCAGGATCAGACTGAGAGGCCGGAGATAATAATAATAATACGCTTCACACTCACAGCCCCACACTAGGATTCCCTGTGTCGTGGGTGCCGTGGACAAAACAAAGACAAGAACACTCACACCCAAACCGAGAACAGAAATTCAAACTCATCATTAAAATTTCCGCCTCGCTGGGAATCGAACCCAGGACTTCCGGCATGGTAACCATTGCGCCATACGGGTCGTGATACCAGATTAGTCTAGCGATAGTAGCGATCTCTGACTACAGGAATCGGCCAACATTCGTCTATCGTTCGTTTGTTGGTAAGTTGGCCTGAATCGTAAAATGGATGAAACCCCTTTACCTTCTAATGCTTATTTTTATCTTATCTAGTAAAATTATCTTATGATTTCAGGCATCATGTTTATTATTTTATGTACATTCTTAATTTTAGCCTACGCACGCCAACATTATAAATATTTCCTTGTTTCAGGAAAAATGTCGTGTGAAGTAAAAGTAAATCATGGATTGTTGAAAGGCAAGGTCTGTAAAAGTTATTTTGGACAGACCTATTACAGTTTTGAGGGAATCCCCTATGCCAAGCCGCCCGTGGGAAAGTTAAGGTTTAGAGTGAGTACGTATTTAAATTCATGTGTCACCCTGTTCAATTCAAACATGTGTATGTATTCATCTATGTGTATCAAATTCGTACGCTTCTTACTTGACAAGATTATATCGAATTCCCATGCAATCAGACATTTATTTAATAAATTATTATAAAATTTGAAAATAATTAACTCACTTAGCTTAGCATTAGGTAAGTAACAGCTTTAAAAAATGGCTTTAACCGACATTATGCACTATTGACTACGACATTATCAAATCAAGTACAAAATGTAATAAACAATGTATGAAGATTAAGAAAACGTTTTTATCTCCTGTAGTTTATTTCAGCCACCGCAAGAATTGGAAAGTTGGTCTGGAGTTCGAGATGCCACAAAGCCAGGGAGCAAATGTGCTCAGATGAACCCATACGGAAACATGACGTTAGAAGGCTCAGAAGACTGCCTTTACTTAAACGTGTATACCCCTAAATTACCAGAAAAAGATCTTCAGAAGCTGCCTGTCTTATTCTTCGTCCATGGTGGGCGATTGCTCGTCGGCTACGGTGACTATTACCGACCTGATTATTTACTAAGACACGATGTCATTCTAGTGACAATAAACTATAGGTTACATATATTAGGATTCCTCTGCTTACACACACCAGAAATTCCAGGGAATGCTGGAATGAAGGATACAGTAATGGCTTTGAAGTGGGTGAAAGAGAACATACAATATTTCAATGGAAACCCTGATAATATTGTAGCATTCGGCGAAAGCGCCGGAGGAGCCATAGTGACATCGTACTTGACTTCAAATATGGCTGAAGGATTGTTTGATAAAGTAATTTCTCAATCTGGTAATCTTTTATCGGATCTATTCATGGTTGAGGAAGATGAAAAAGCAAAGGTAGAGAACATAGTTAAAATTATGGGCAATGAGCATACTGAAAACATAAGTGAATATTTAACTAATGCACCTCTTCAAGATTTATTAGACGCGACTGTAGTTGCTGAACTAAGTCGACCTCCCTGTATTATTAGCGCATACTTCCTCCCTGTTGTAGAAAAAGAGTTTCCTGGTGTTCAGAGGTTTTTTGAAGAGAATCCTCATGTGTCCTTAAAGAATAATAGATTCAAGAAAGTTCCCATTCTTGTGACAACTTGTTCGCATGAAGGAGCGTTGTTTCTGCAGAAAGATGGTGATGGGAACATTGTTATTGAAGAAAATTTTGAAAATTTTATTCCAAGGTTTTTATCTATCAAACCGAATAGTCCGAAAGCGAAGATGTTTGCGGACTCCTTGCACAAATACTATTTTAAGGGCAAACAGTTGACCCAAGAGGATAGATCTGAGTACTTGGAATTTGTTTCTGACGCCTACTTTGGTAGAGATACGGTGATGTTTGTAGAAACGGTTTCGAAGTATGTAAGCACGTATGTCTGTATGTTTTTTTTTAACGGCGAATTGAGTACGGGAACAATGAAGCGATTAGGTTTGAAAGGTGCTGCTCATGGAGATCTGGTGCAATATCTGTTTATTAAAGAAAATAAAATTGAACGTTGTAAACAGAGGGAGAGAAAAGTTGTTGACACATTGTGCGAAGCGTGGTGTAATTTCGCCAAAACTGGGTAAGATATTTTTGGAATATTTTAGCCAAGTTATAAAGATTAAAATCACTTTTATAATAATCATACTTCATACTAATATTATAAATGTGAATGTAAGTTTGTTTGTTACGCTTTCACACGAAAACTACGTAACCGATTTGGCTGAAATTTGGAATGGAGATAGCCTCAGTTCAGATAGTTCTCTCAAACCGATGACCATTACTTATATTACTTTTATTAACCCTCAACGCAAGACGAGGAATAAGTTTTACACGGTTGTGTGTCTGTCTGTGGCATCGTAGCTCCTAACGAATGGACCGATTATTAAGGGGATTTTATATTTGAAAGCTATGTTAAGTGTAAATAAAACTGTCGGGGTTTTGGAATTTTAAAATTCATAGTTATGATTTAAATGCTTTGTTTTTCAGAAAGCCATCCTGGAGGGATCAGAATCAAGAGTGGTTGCCATACAACACGGAGAAAAAACACTGTCTTAGCATAGATAATGAAATACAATTAACTTCCTACCCTAACTTTGATAGATATAATTTATGGTTTAATCTCATGAATGAAAAATCAAAACTTTAATAACAATTGGGCCAAACTAAATCAAAATTATAATAACCCAGTTAGCATGTGGGTGAGGGGTTCGGGGTTCGATTTATTATTTAGACTCTAGTATTATACAGATGTGTTAGGTACCACAATAGACTTAAATTTAATGCTCATTGTAGTAATTAGCAACGCCGCAAAAATAATTATTAACAATAAGTAATTTCGGTTTAGGTACATTAGATAAAATGTGATGCTAATTTGCATACTTTTTGCACAATTTACATACAGATGAATATTGTAATGAGATACTCTCGTAAGTAGTAGGTATGTATTGTTTTTATTATGTTTATGACGTAAAGTGTAAGTAATCATTTATGTATTTACGCAATACTTAGAATTAATTTTCGAAACTAGTTTTTGTATTCGATGTCGTACGTACCTAAGTCGCAAAAGGAAACGCCTTTATGCACTTCTTCGAACAATTGCGACCAAAGAGTTCAAAAATGTCTAAATGGGCTTCCTCATTACATGACATGTATATTAAGTGATTAGCTGTATGTATTTTTTACACTACTTGGTACTTAGAAAGCAGTACTTACTCGTATGTATATATTAAGTCCCGGCGACTTTAAAGCATTTTAAATTTATGGAAGCTCCTAATTATGGCTTAAAAACGTGCGTGGATTTCACAAATTACCATTTATAAATTGATTGGATTAACATATAATTATTTTTTTATTTTTTTACGATAAATTATAGGTATTATTTTATTAAAAAAATAAACCGCACTATTTTGTAACACTGCGGGTTTGCTTTTTAACACAATTCCGTCTACTTAAACTTTATCATTAGGTTTAAATATTTGGTGGTTGTAAATTGCTTTGTTGATAATTGTTTAATTTTATACTGTTATTATTTAGCTAGGGAAGATCTCCCGCCAGGTATTAATGGTGCTAGTGACTGGCAGATCTAGGGGAATATATGGGTCATGGGGCGGTACATTTTAGTTCCTCAACTGATTCAAGCCTCCTCCCTCCTAAGTGTGAGGCCAAACGAAGTATTTAGTTTGCGTCGCCATGTGATACAAACAGGACTTTGGTATGAAACCGAATGCAGCGTAAACTTCGCAACTCATTTTACGCGCCTTAGCTGAAAAAAATACGCTCGTTTGTTTGTACCTTCTAGTACTCCTTTTGCTTGTCAATTAATAAAGAAGATATTTTTCAAATTCATTTATTGTTTTATTATGCCATTTTAAACGGTTATGCCTAAATTGTCAGTGATGTGAATGGGCGATGGTGGCGACTTACCAACAGGTCATCATCAGATGGATATACGGTCCTGTCTGGTCGATGTCGGCTACTTAGGTAAAAAAATCTACCCACTAAAAGCAGTCTCGGGTATCCGCGGAACAAGAATAAACAAAGGGTTTAGTCTTACATTTTATACGTAAATTTAAAAAAATGTAGTAAGAACTTAATGTCAAAGCATAAGTAAATAGGACAGATTTTGTCTGGAAAAGAACTAATTTCTTATAATAGTTCCTTCGAAACTGACAAAAGTAGAAATGAAACAATATATTAATTTACAATGTGTATTTATTCTCAATTATAATAATTATTATAAAAATACAGCTCTCATCAACTAAGCAGTTATAATTCAATGATTAGTTAATAATTATTGCTAGGTTCAATATTGGCACCATATTATCTACAATAAAATATAATAATAAATGACTTTTAAAATAATAAAAACGAACTACTTTATGACATACATTTAAACCATACTATATTAAAATTTAATTGCGCTGCGTGTATCACGCGATACATTTGAAGTTTTAAGTACCTATTGAATAGCAACAGAATGGAACGTATTTTCCTTATATAAATAGTAGATAAGCAAACGCAAATGTTCTAAATACATCGGGAAAATAATTAGAATACAATAATTTTCAAATTCTCCACACCATTTGTTGTTACAACGATACCACTAGGCAATAGTTAATGTTGATATCAGATATTTAAGGGGTAGGTTTTGTATGTATATAAGATAGTTTCTATCCAAATTACGAATCATAAACATCGAAACTCACAATCAGTAATATTTTGACGTTGACGTCAAGCAAGGTTAAATATTTAATATATTAAATAAAAGTTTAATGTGTACATTGTAAACAAAATCCTTGAGTTGTTTTTACAATAGATGATATCACAATTCAAGTAAAGATACTGTTTTAACGCCACGATTTAACCAAACGCGTCAAGGTTTGAAAATATTTTTGAATTTATTTATCAATTTTTGTTCTTAAATATTATTGTAGTGTCACCCTTTTTAACCGACTTCAAAAAAATACTTCCTGTATTCAATTTGACTGTATTTTTTATGTTTGTTAGGTACCTCAGAACATTCGACTGGGTGAACCGATTTTGATGATTCTTTTTTTAATCGAAAGCTGGTGCTTGTAACGTGGTTCCACTTAGAGCTAGATCTGACGAGTAGTTTTTCAGTTATATTGAAGTCGGTTATTTTTTCTTGGTAATATTCATAGCCAAAACAATTAAATTTAGTTAAATAACAATATATCAATCGATTAATTTTCAATTTATTTATAAAGAAACACTAGTTCGCTTATTACAAATCATTGCTACAACTTATAGGTAAGACTAACAATAAGTCTAAGGTAAAAAGTATTTAGAAGCATGAAATTAATGACCAGGTCAGTATGGCTTTTGACTTAGCGCCGATAAATTTATTTTTAAGGAATTCTTATCCAAAATAAAACTTAACGTTCTTGTGAGAAAATTAAAGCAAAGTATATCTACTCAGTAAAACATGGAAAAAATTAAATAGATAGGTAGTTTCTTCTTTTAGTTAGTAGATACTTACAAATGTTTTGCGTAATCGGTGTTTTTAAAGTTGCGTCTATTTCTCTTTATATTCTTATACTTTTAATTCGAAGAACTTTAAAACTTTTGTTCAATTCGGTATGCGGCTGCTAAATAAATGACTATGAAAAAAAAATATGACGATAATTTAAATGGCAGTAGGTAAACAATATAAATGATAGTACATAATCTACGATTAAACCATAGGTTTAATACAGACTAAAAAAAATAGTTATACTCCGATTTCTCAACAAGGCACATTATCAATATTCTTGCTTACTTAACATAATTTTTCACAATAAATAATTTAGCCATTTACACAATTAACCAATTTCGAATACTTTTAAAATAAATGCGTCATAGGAATGTTTACGCAGTAATATTAATACAATTACCAATAATTGTATATTTCAATGTTGCAAGACTAATTTAGTGTAGCGCCACACTTGTCGAAATATACGATGCGTTTTGATATTGGGTTAACAGCATTTTTCAAAAGGCATTTTTACCAAAGCTTTGGCCCACCTTTATAAATATGAGGATTAATAATTACACGCTACGAGAAAGACTTAAGTATCGTAAATATTTCGTTGATATAAAGCTACACTTATAGTCCCCGTGAACTAAGATGCCCAATTTGTCGTTTGCAATCACAGTGACACTAGAGATGTACAAAAAAATCGGTTCACGAAAGAAACCAATTTTTGTAACAAATCAATTCAAAATTGTAAGACCTTCTAATCGATTCGATAATTAAATTGTAAACTAAAAACCGTAACATTTAGGTACCTCCCAACTACCTCAATTGAGCTACATATCTCGTACCACATATTATTAAAATATTCTTTTGTTTCTTCCTAACAACTCATGCTGCTAGATATGCCTGGAAATATCCGAGCCGGCAAACAAGCCGACGATCCACCTGATGGTAAGTGGCTGTCGTCGCTCATGAACATCAGCAACACCAAAAGCATCACTGTGCGTTGCCGGCTAAGAAAGAGAAGAAAAAGAAAGAAAGATAGATCATGATAGAATGAACTCATCCGCTCAGTTTCATAATAATATTTTGAGGTAATATTATGGGCCTCAGGGAAAAAACTACAGTGATTAAATTCTTGTTTATTTCGTAACACACATTCATGTATACATAATTATTATTTTGTCGAAAAAAAAAAGAATACCGCAAAAAGCTAAGCTACATAATTACATATCTGCAGTTTATTGTTCATGGATGGCGAAGTGCCCATACATAATGGAAAATGTCCTTTGTTAGAATCCAATTCGTCGTGGTATTCTTGGGTACCTAATTTTTAATTCAAATGCAAGTAAATCATTTTTAACAAAGTAATTAAATTAATCAATTTTCATTTTTAAATTCCGATTATAGTAATGTATCGATTATGATTGGTTTTTGAGACGGTTTCAGGCCGTCACATCACTTTGCGTCAGTTTTGTTTTAGGCTTCTTCATCTATCATTGTTTCGACGTCAAATATTTTTAATAAATTTTGCATAAATTATGATGTGAAGGGATTTTTACTAGATTATAACGTTTACTATTATTTATAATCAACGCCAATGAAAGTGAGTAAGGATTTTTAATAAATTTTGGAAAAATCCTTCGTCCGTAAGTATTCAACTATTCATGTCAAGTAAATGATTATTCCATTTCGCTCGAAGACGCCCATACAATGTTAGTTCATATTAATAAATGGCAGCTATCATTATGGGCATCTTAGATAATTTTGACTATAAGTGTATCAACCATTTGGGAAACTTCAGTGGGTAAATTCACAATTAATCAAATAAAATAATTAAATGTTGGTATTATCAGTGCCGTGAGTTACCCACTGTAGACATTGCCTCAAACCCTTTGAATCTTCGTACCTATTAATAAAATTTAAACTGACATTACATATTATGTTTAAAATGTTCATTGTTTATATGTTTTCAACTGTATTATAAATATAAGCGTAAATTTAATTTACGTTGCAACTTATTTTAAGGTAAATATAACAGACAAAATTTTGAAGTACATATTAATAATATTTCTCCCATGGAATGTAAATAATATGATGTAAATAAATTTAAAATTATCAAATATAATGTATAAAATAAATCTTAAATGCATACAAATGTGTGGGTCCTGACAAAATTCTGTCTCGACACTGGAAATCATATTATTTAAAACCTGATATTAAAACAGCCATGATAATAAAAAACAAACCATTTTCAAATATCGAACAATAATAAAATGCAATTTTTTTACAGATTTGACTCCTTGACTTTCTCCAGTTTAAAAATACTACTGGCCATTAAGTGAAAAAAAAAAACAAAATGTTCACTTCATGATTGTCTGAACAAATCGTCATTTTTGTTATAAAGCTTATATTTAAAAATGGTTTATATTCCATAGCTAAATTGACTATCTGGCTAAATCGTTAATCACATTGCATGACACTACACGTTTTTTGTACAACTCTTTAAAAATAAAAACATATATGACCCACAAATCATACATAAAACATGTGCATTACAAAGGAACATATGTTTTCAATGACATTCATAAAGTACTCACTAATTGGTCACGCAATTCAAATAGATAACAATTTCTTTTAAAACTTGATTGCTGTGTGAAGATTGTTATAGTTCTTGTTTACAAAAAAACGCAAAGTGTACTGCTATGTAAGATGTTCAAAACATATTACTTTTTCCCTCCGAGCGATTCAAAGAAATTGACGAATTTGTTGACGCCTATATTTTTGGGCAAATCATCCTCTGGTGGGTCGTTAGCCCTAATAACATCTTTAGGATGTCCATTGCTGCTTTGAACCATCTTAATCTCATTAGAAGGTCGAACTTTCTTTTCAATGTTACCATTCAAGTGTGAATTCACGCCATTCTGAGGTTTTGGTTCCAATACCTTGACATCAACTATTTCAGGAGGGACATTGTTTTCTTTAGGGGCATCTAATTTACAAGTTTCTTTGATTTGTTCGACGATTTCTTGCTCAACTACGTTCTTATCTTCACCAATTTCTTGAACATCATCAGTGATTTGTTCTTCAGTAACTGTCGTTTCAATTTCTTCAGTAGCATTTCCTTCGATAATGGTCGTCGTTGAGGTGGTTGTTACTGTCTGTACAAATGTCTCTCCGTCTGTTCTTATAATCGTCTCTTGAACAATCACTGGTGTCGTGTCTTCTCTGACGACTTGAATCTGTTCGGTTTGCGCAACCTTACAGGACTCATCCCAGATTTTGTAATACTTCAAATATAGTTTTTCCCAGAAGTCCATCTTCTCCTTATTCGGGTTCGTGATGAGCGATAATTCGCTGCCGAGGTTCAGGCAGTATAGATTGTCTTTGGTCACCGGCAGCCATGTTACGGTAATGTAGTTATTCTCTTCAGGAGTGGGATTTCTGTAAATAAAAAATCTGTGAGTTATTGTTTAGGGAATTTTTTGCTTCTTTTTGACTAAAGTTATCTTATAAAGAAACCCACATTCTTATTCAGAAAACTTTAAATTTAATTTAACTATCCTAAACACAATTGATGCCAGATAAATTACATTAAAATCAAGATGACGACGACCCAAAGTTACGAAATTGATTTGCTACATATCCCAAGCATATACGAGATCTAAAGGAAAATTCTGGTACAATGAATCAGTTCTAACGCCGTGACTTGACTACTTACCCAATTTTTGCGAAGTTAGTCCAGAGCATTAACATTTTCTCCCTCATCTTCACATCTTCTGTAGTAGGCTCCACATCCTTAGTCCTAACACTCGGGAACAAATACCCCAACTCATCCGCATGAGCCGCATGTTTGAGGCCAAGAGAGTTCATTAAAATCTTGGAATAGTTCAATTCTCCAACATAATCGAACTTGTAATAATAAATCGGCTTGTTAGTAGCCTTCACTAGATACTGGATAAATCTGTGCGTATCTACATTGATCAAAACATCAGACAGAAGTTCGTATCTTTCATTCATGCTCTCAACTCCAGATGGAGACTTTCCTTTAAAATATAAATTCCTAATTTCAGCCGCAATAGCTAAAGAATCATCACTGTTTCTCGCGATGTGCAACCCGGAGGGTATGTACGTTTGGAGATCATCGGTATTGCGTTCACCAGTAAATTCGAGAGCGTTCGATCCTATCATTACTGGCACATCTGCAATTCGTCCAGAGTTAAGTATATCTAGGAAAGGTTCAGTTAGGACACTTTCTACACCTGGAAACTCCTTCTCTACAACAGGACTGAATGTATTTGTACCCTTTTCATAAAACTGTTGCGTCGGTTTCAACCTTTCGTAAGCTTCAACCAAGTCTCTAACGGGCGTAGTGGTGAGGAACTCCAAGATCTCATCCACTTCAATAGACTCGCAACCTAGCTCGTAAGCCAATTTTCTTGCATTTTCAATAGGATTTTCTTGGAACGCCCAGCTATTTAACGCGACCCCGGATTGTATGATCACCTTGCTTATCAAATTCTTCGTCAAAGGACTGGCAGCTACGATCGAAGTGGCCACACCGCCGGCGCTTTCGCCAAAAACGGTAATGTTTCCAGCATTACCACCAAAGCTTCCGATGTTATCTTTGACCCACCGTAAAGCCTGAACGATGTCTTTCAGACCAGCGTTACCGGGGACTTCTGGAGTGTTTAAACTGAGGAATCCTAGAGGACCACATCTGTAATTTATGGTAACAACTACGACGTCCTTCTCGACTAAGTAATCACCGCCGTATAAGGTAGAATTGCCAGACCCGAAGCGGAATCCTCCACCGTGGATGAAGACCATTACTGGCAGGAATTCTCCATCAATAGTCGGAGTGTATACGTTAAGGAAGAGACAGTTCTCATCTCCTATATAAGTTTTGTGAACGATCGGGTCTATTTGAGCGGAGACATTTCCTTCCGATGTGGCTTCACGGATTCCTTCCCACGATTCTGCAGGTTGAGGAGCCTGGAAGAAAGCATCAATATTTATTATTTAACATTCATTTTTACAAGCAATATGTCTTTCTGGTTGGTGGATTCTGGTAATTCGCAGTTTAATGTTCCGTATCCTACTTTCTTACTAAATATTTCAACCATAAATAAATATTTAGTCTTTAATAATGTTCAAAGTACATATCGTTTGAGGATTAGGTTCAAGTTTAACTTTGAATACAGATTGAAACCTATCCATTACAAAGGACGAAAATTTATCTGTGATATTTATAAATAAACGCTGGAGTCAGATATCTTATCTGAGACCCCCTAGGCAAGCATTTAATACCTGAGATAGAAATAGTTACACCCCAATCAATATCTTACAATGCTGGGATACATTTCCTCCACCACTAAGACACAGGCTTGCCTTTATTTGAGTTCCTGTCCAACTTTATAGAAACCCCTGCGCGTTACACAGTGGGCAAAGAATTGTAGCAATAAAATATTTAAGACTATCCATTACATAACACATTTCACCCACGTCACATGCATCAAATAGTTACAAGCGAAAACCACCTCGCCTATAGCGAATACGTGAGAAAACTCCGATAAGAATAATCTTCACAAACATGATAACGAAACAAACTTGTTAAAAGACCAGATAAATGGTAACATCAGCGTCTTGTAACTACATGATATGTTTAATGAAAGTATATTTCTCTAGTTACCAACTGAATAATACAGCTGTCTTCTCTCAGTAAAGAAATTTAATTTAAAGAACTTTACAAAACCAATACCTACTCGTAGTATGACTCCATAGCCCAGTTAGTGACCTTGCCTGCATACGAGATTACCCGGGCTCGATTTTTGAACCTGGCAGGTATTTTCGGGTCGTCATTGTCATTGCCATTTGCAGTATAAATTTTGATTAAGAATACACTATTTTTGTCAGTATATTATTGTCAGTATGAATGTGTTTGTAAGTGTTTATACTACCTTTTTGACCCAACAACATCTTCAAAACGGGAATCAGCCCGGAACATTGCAAGCTACGACTACAGCAATTTTAAGTCCAAAAATGACCCCTCATCGTCTTTCTCTGTTTGGCCTAATGGTTAGCTGGTAGAGAAGCTCGCCATTTGTTCTTCAATATTCTATGTTGTCGTCAGTAAAGTGTACATAAATAAATAAAGTGATCATTACTGAGAAGTACGTACCTTAAACCTAAGCGAGCCAAGGGGTGGCTTGGCGTAAGGGATTCCCTGGAAGCTGTAGTAGGCCTTGCCCGAGAGGCCGTTCGCGATGCGCCCCTGCAGCTCTCCCTGCTCGACCCTTACCACCGGCGCCTCTGTCATTCTACCACCACTGGAACAAAACAGGAGCACATATGTAAATTTTAATACTCTAATGCCCCAAACCAGTCACTAAGGGTTACTTTAATCGCTCCTTAGTAAAGAATCACCATACAAATTCTGTACTAAGGAGCGATTTAAGTAACCGTTAGTGACTCTGAGTTATGACGTATCACGTACGGTTTGGACCCTTATTATTGTTAGAAAATTTATTCACCCTCATTATATGGGTTTTAATTAATACGTTAGACTAGTAGTTGACAAATATATTTAGAAAGAGAAAACTTCGTAGAAGGGTTCCGTAGACATTACTTTAGAAGTTTAGAGTTTAGAGATTATGATGTTATTATATTTTAGGAAAGTTACATTGCATTTATTACTAATGCACGCAATTTGATCAGCATTAAGGCATACAAAAAGCCGGGGAGACCGTCTTATAAAAACCACTATCACTACTGATGCAGGGCTTACCTTTGATATGTTAATAATTAGTAAATAACATGGTATTTGATAAGAGGCAACCGTGTTTCACATTCACGCCTCCAGAGGCGCTACTGTTGTTTTTCCAATTAGGTAACATAAGATTGCATGTTCCTATCTCTTGTTTTAATTATTTAAGGAATAGATTCTAAAGATCTGTAATACATATTTTATAATTTGGTTAATCTTTCTTTCACATACATTTTGTAATCAGTCATCAGTGTTGTCATCAGCGTGTTCCCCGTATCGACAAGATTACAATATTACAGATAACTATCGATTTTTTTAAATATCTTCATAATTTCTTACACAAACTATCAACTAATTTCTATTGCTATTTTATTGCTTAAAGCACAGTGATCTAAAAAACCATTTTACGAACGCAAAATATTGTAATAATGGGATAAACAATAGAACTTAACCATAAACAATTAAGATCCAGCTATCGATTAGAAAGAAAGAAGAAAGAAAGAAACATTTATTCTGACACTGGCATTGCAACATTGATTAAAACTGGTGGTACATTAGTATGAAGAACACCGACATTTTCCCGCAAAGCCAAAAACTTTTTTTCAAATTATTTTTTTTTGAAAAGACTACGAGTATTAAGTAGATAAGAGTGAAAAATTCTAAGAACCAATGATGGGTCCGATTATGCTTCCCCTCTCTCCTCTTCGCCGGTTCTAAGAGTTCTATAGTTTTTTCGGCAGTGTCAGCTGAAAGAACTTCTGTTCAAATACGTTTACTATCAATGGATTAGGATCGAGCATTAATTAATTATCGGTACCAATAAATAAATATTCTTTAAGCTTACGTAATGCTGTCAAAATTCCTAGAAACTACAAATCTCTAGATAATTCACTAGGTACTTCAATATAACCACGTTTCGTACCTTAATCACTCACTGTGATTGAGGCAGAAAGAGATATACAATACAGGTTGTGATGATTGATGGTGAATGAGTAAATGGACCTTAGCTGACGTGGTGATTAGTGGCCATTACCTCTTACATTGTGATAGTATATCGGAGCAGTGAAACAGTTATGGGTTATGATGATGAAATCGGCTGAACTGGGCAAAAATACCATGTCTACCTCTACTAATGTAGACCTCACGCTAACTAACCTTACGTCACCCGTTCGATTGGTAATACAATTTTTTTACATTAAAAAAATAAAAAGCTGTGGCCAAAAGCCGTGATCAAACAAGTTTTTATTTTTTTGGAAAACACTCGAGTACTTTTTTTGCTGTTTTTATTTTTCGTAAAAAACAAGCTCTCGTAAGAAAAGTGATTGCATACTCCATATGCAATAATGAAAATCGAAAACCATTTTACAAAAAAATACTCTGTATTCAGCACACAATTTCCAATCTGGAAAAAAAAAGTGACTCACCGAATAAAAAAATAGACAAATCCGAAACACACGCAGCCACACGTACTAAGCACTTGAAACTAAACTCGAAGAGACGTGTGACTGATAAGATTACAATAACATATCTATTTCACAATTTTGATATGTTTCAAAACGGCCAAAAGACTTCTTTTTAGAGATCCGTAAGTTTACATAGAAAGATTTGGTCCATATTACCGTACCGAGTGAAGGTATACCTACATAATACTTAAACGCTAACAATAAAATTACACTAGGATTCCCTATGTCGCGGGACTCGCGATGACATGGACGTACATGAAAATTCAAACACACACATGAAAAATATAATATCCCTCCCCCCTCACATGACTGAACATATTGCAGATTTGGAGTGGGGTTTTTACCGGAATACCCGCAACGGAGCCTTGGTTGATAGATCACTCGTATTGTGCTAGAAAAGACCTCTTCGAAATATTTTTACATCAAAACTAACAAAGAAATTCAAACAAGAAAGCAAGAACCGATAATTATACTCTTTTATTAATTCACATACGGAAAAGTACTGTCACTTCATAAAGTCAGAAGTCGCTGGGATTCATAATCCAAAATTTATATTGCACCAAAAGCAACATTTTTATCGTTACTTTTTATTCATATCACGAAAAAAGTGCATCATGAGAAAACCCGCATACCTGATAATCGCTCCTAATATTCTTAAAAGATGTAGCTGTAGAATGATTGTAACTCAGATTTCGCCAGCCTCAGATTAAAGAACAAAAAGGCGCCAGCATGCTGAAGTAGGTTCAAGTAGAAACGGTTTTGGTTCAGAAGAAAACAATAGGTCAAATAATATTATTTCTCACAAGACGACCAAGAAACTTAGGCGTTCAAGTTCTCTGCAAGACTAAAACGTAGTGATTAAGTACTCTGTGTGCAAGACCAAGGAGACACTGACACTATAATGCTGAGTGACAAAACGTAGTGATTAAGTACTCTGTGGCTGAGTGACTGACACTTTACATGCCATGATGCCATACACATTTTTTTATCACATTGTTACGAAAGATATTTTAACAGACTTCATTAAGGAGAAGGTTTTCATTCTTGTAATCCTATATCAATACTTTTTCTGCGTTTTTCGGTCACTTATTTGTGACGTTGATTTTAAAGGTACCGGTATTTTTATATCCGGGTATCCGTAAAGATTTAATCGCATACGACAAAAAAGAAACCTGTGAGAAGTTGTTAGTTTTGTCTCGGAGAAATGGTGGCTTGATTAGCATTCTAGATATCGACGTGGGAATTTCCAATGTAATTCAAATCAGTAACTTAACCATGAGTTGCTAAAATATATTCGATGCTCGCTAGCTGATGTTTTTCGAGACAAAAAACATCCTACGTTTATTATAATATAATTTCTTTTATCTTCGTTTACATCATCGTTCCAATCCAGTTTCGGAAAGTCAATATAGGAAGGAGATTAGAGTTCAAGTGTCTTCGAGTTCCCATCAATGATTTTGGCCTTGCCAAATTGATGTTCATTTTCCCTCCTTATGGAATAAAATTATTTTGGATGTTTGTATAGGACATAAATGGTGATAATATTAAGTTTAAATGCTTTACACTAGAAAAAAATTGTCCTGCACAACATACTTGTAGGTTTGCAGTTCTTGATTCATTGCGATCTTTTAAAAACGTTAATAAATAACAACCCTCACCAACAAAACATTTTATACTGCATCAATACGTTTCTTGAAGCCGAGTTCAATCTGTATTTTCTCGTTTGCAAAGGACGTCTTGCCTCTTCAATTTTTAGATGGATAATGTTGATGTTCCTAGTTAAATCTTCGTTCAACGTATCTAAAAACGTCGTCCAAACGTCGTTCTCTTGATGCGTTTTAATAAAGTTAGCTATTTTATTATTCACTGGCTTTTTTCCCAACGCCAACAATTTAGATTCCCTAGCGAATAAATATCTCAAAGCAGTTCTGTGTAGAAAAATTAACTCCTCCAAGTTTCTTGCCATAAACTGCAATTTACCACAAAAATCAGGAATAATCCAACACGGATTTGAAAGGGGGAACAATTCCTCAAAATACGATTTAATTGTACACTAAATATAAAACTAAATTATTTTCAGAGTAATGGATATTACGTAAAGAATATTATGTAATTTTGTGAAAGTAAAATCCCGTTGATTGGATAAACGCTTATAAAAAGACGTATAAGGACCAAAATTCAAAGACACCACATTACGTTCACTTCACTGATAAAGGAATTAACATTTTTAAAACAACGGCAAATGACACTATCTTAAACACGACTGAAGTAGTGTAGTGGAAATTTCAAGCAAAATTAGCACCTATTAACTACTCGCGTCGTGACAATATGATGGATGGTGTCAATTATGTAAAACAGTGTAACGTAAGTGTAAACGTATTATTATTTAATATTGACCATGTTATTCTTATGCTCTTTACAGCTAAATTACCGTAAAATCAAATACAAACAGCTAACCCACTGATTTCTTTCACATAAACTTTGACTGTGTGTGAATATCTTCGATCACTTATTATCGATGGTGAATATGAACAGTTTCACAGAAAGCCCTCATGGTGATGATGTATGGAATGGTCAGCTAATCTTATTGTTGACAATTACTATAATGGTCATATAGTAATTGTCAACAATAAGATTAGCTTTCGCAGTAGCTAAGCTGGTCTTTCCAAAGCAACTGGTAAGTCGTAGTCTCGTAAGACCTGAATCTGAACTTGACCTGAAACTCTCAAGCATTTACTCGGATTCAAGGATTTAGGACCTTGGTTTCCAAAGTGGTCCAGGTTCACGGGAGACTCGACAGGGATCTACGTTAGCGTGATAAAAAATCAATTAATTAATTCACCAATCAAATCTCACTTCTTTTTTCGAAAAATTTCTGTAATCTAAAGTCAGCCGCAACGCAAATTTCCATATTTAGGTCTAATCTTCACATTTTTTTCGGGTTTTGGGAATATGGTAGAAATGTAGCTGCAGGGGGTCCACCGGAACCAGCTAAATTTTGAGAGTGGTCTATGAGAAAAATAGTCTGAGAACCTTTGATCTAGGATCTAGATATAGCAAATCTGCTAATACCTTCTTACCAAAGCCGTCATCAACTGCACACACACGACCATTACAATTTTTCCTGCTATCTTTAGCGCTGTGTGACACTTCAGTGAATTTGAAGAGAACTCTAATCGCGTTTGGGTATGGCACACACGAATCCTCAAGGTTATACTATTTGCATAGCCTTGCCATACTTTGAAAACATACATTGAATACTAAAAACCTAACAATGGATAATTGAATCCAATTTACGGATGATGAGGTTGAATTTAACTTGAAGGTAAGTGAATGCTGTAACAAAGCTATTACCTACATATTTAAAAATAACCAGTTCGAGTTGTAAACGGAGATTTTCGGATTTTTATTACCCGCAATAAATGATCCGATTATTATCATTATGCAATCAATATGTCAAGTATCCTATGTAATAAAACAATGCAGCAACAAATAACTGCATTGTCGTTTGCGATAAGATTAGATTCATTTCTTCAGAGTCAACCGTGAAATGTTTTATCGTATTTCGGCACTGATGTGAGGTTTTGAACGAACTGGCGGGTTGTCCGCTTTCTTTTCAAATGGTAAAGGATTTATTAAGAATATCAAAAATGTCATCGCTATCATGAAGGCTGCTAGTTTTCCCGCTATTTACATAATGGGATGATCTGTTTCAGTTTAAAAGGGCGGAAATATTTTAGTCGGTCGCAGCAACAGATCTGGGAATAGATTGGAGTCGCGACTCGCGAGTGGTCAAAAAGGGGCTTAGGAATACTTAGGATGCTTCATAGATCCTTTTGACCCCAGAAGGCATACGATTTAGGTAGAAGGTAGTCGTGTGGATCTTGCGTTAATTAGGTATGAAGATTTTTAGACTTTCCAATAATGATGCACGATAGGGAAGAATGACCACGGATGACCAAGCCGACGCATTTTAAATCGTGGTAATAAATTGACAATCTGAATAATTCCTCGTAATGAAATGACTAACACTTCCGTATCGCGGTTTACCGAACAATGCCTCTAATATTTGAATGTTTTGGCTATCTGATAACAATTAACAAGTGACCAAAGCAAATGACTCACAGATCAGCTAATCTTTCTATGGCCTGTATCAATGATTAGAACATTGGAATTGGAATTGATATTGACTTTATTATCAAGCTTCAAGGGTGTGGTGACAGATTATATGATAGCCTGTTTAGCTGGGAGGATTTGGTGATGTTTTTGGTTTGGGAACCAGTACTTCTTTTGTTTTCTAATCTTTCTTTGCCGGCAATACATCGATGATGGCTTTGGTATTACTGATATCCATAGGCGACCGTGACCACTTAGCATCTGGCAGGCCTGTCGCCTGCTTTTTTGTCAGCTATTTCCTTAAAACCGTTAGGAAAGGCTAGATTAGATATTATCCTATCCGGAAATTAATATTTCTAAGACAGCTAAATAGTAACGACCTTGGTATCATTCGAAAACAGATTTGGCTCGTACATAACGTTGCCAATTGTGGGGATTCGTCCGCACTTTTGCCTTTTGAAAATTTCGACCAAAAAACGCTGAAAGACCATCTCGCACGACCCTGAACAAGTGCTAGCTAGGGTCGAAGCTCAAATACATCATATGTCCGAACTTTTAGAAATGCCCGGTTTATTTTAATAATATTGAACTGATTGTTCGCACTCACTCTTACAAGTGTAGTATTAAAGAGGCTAGTGGAATTGGACATGACACCCATATCGTCTGGGTTTGGTTAGATTAATTGACAAGTAGTATGTACAGTACACAGCTAAGCACAGTATTTGTTTATAACAATGTTATTTACGTCCAAGGCTAACTCACCGCAGGTCATCGAGGAAGTCATTCACCGCCGCTATCATCCTGCGAGCTGGAAAAGAAAATAATGTGCTATTATATATGCAAGCCGAGTACTTCGGGGTATCCTGTCTTTAAAACAATAATAATCGCTAAAATAAGTAAAAAAAGACACACTGTCACACACTCAAGCACACACACACACACAAACAGTAATTGCGGTTGTTATAGAAACCAGTGGCGGATTTATGTTTGATGTCGCCCTAGGCCCCTTAAGATATGCCGCCCTTTTTACTCTGTGAGGAGGTGATTATCGAAATTAAATATGCAATTTTTGAAAACCAAACCTGTCAACGCTTCAAGTTACACAATCGCCTCATACAAAGAGACCCACAGAAATGTTGCGAACTTGTAAATATATGTATATTTCACCTCAAAAATGCCAATTTTCATACATACTGTATACATTTTACAAAATGGCCGCCACGCCGTCCGTCATCTTGTCAAAAAAAATACCCCAAACAGCAAAGTTGAGGATAAACCCGAGCAAAGAGAGAAGAAATATTGCAAAAAACGTTATCAAACTTAAACATCTCGGCGGCCATCCTGTTTTTTTTATTTATTTTTTTCAACTTTACGTAGTAGTAATTTGATGAAAATGGTCAAATGTCATTACGACAACCATGAAAAATTTATAGCGAAATTTTCTGATTAAAAATATTTCTCCTACTTTTTATATTTTTAAATAGAGTTCAATAAATGTATGAGTGAAAAAATAATTAACGTAACCTGGCAACACTTAAGACCAAGTCCTACAACAGCCTCGTACAAAAAGCCCCCTGAAATGTTGCCGCCTCAAGATATTTCAAAAATGCAATTTTTTGTCGAAAAAATAACTACCCAAACGTCAAAATTGCGAATTGATCCGAACCAATAGAGAAAAAATATATAAGAAAAAACTTAAAAATCCAACGCAATCCGACCCTGCAAAGTCAACTCGAAAATTGAAAAAATTTAAATTACAATATCTCGGCAGCCATCTTATTTTTTCAAATTTTTCCAATTTCATCCTGACACTTTTCCATAGATGAGCCGAAAACGACACCAATCTTGGTCGGGTAGGTGCATAATAAAAAGAGTTGGTTATTCAACTCGGCCGCCATCCTGAAAATGTGAAATGTCAGATTTTTCCCGAGGTCAAGGGAGGGGAAGGAGAAAACCCGCCATAGACAACAAAATCCCATTTTTAAATTTAATTATAATTTATTCATAAAGGCTGTTGAGAAATAGCAAATAATTTTTAACTGTCCGCTATAAAAATTAATAATATGCGAAAAATCAGAAAATTATTGTTTTCAAAGTAATATAGATTAAAAAGAATCCATGTTGCACCGACAAATTAAAAGGTAAACTCAACATTAAAAATATTTTATAAAGAAGGAAAATAATTCACAAAAATATTTTAGGTAGGTACCTACAAATAATTCTCATATTTTACCCCTCCTAAGTTTTTGGGGATCTGAAAATTTTGCCGCCCCCTAAATCATGGCGCCCCTAGGCCCGGGCCTCACGGGCCTAGGCCTAAATCCAGCACTGATAGAAACTAGGGATGTTACGGAGGTTTGATTCCGATTCTGAAAAGTCGAAACTCCCGATTGTTTTTTAACTTCCGGTTCCGATTTCGGTTCCGATATCAACACTTCCGTTACATCCCTAATAGAAACAATGAACCTTAATAGAAACCCAAGTCCCGAGCAAACCAGGAATCGAATCTGGGCCAAGGAATCCTAGTAGGAGGAAGAGGCTCGATTGGGTTTGGATTACTTTTGGATTGGATCAATAATATAGTTTATTAATTGTAGGAACTGAACTCGTCTAAAAGCTCCGTATGTTATGTATGGTACGTCTTCTAACACCATCATTCTAATAGAATACACGTACCTAATCGTGACTAAACTTAAATTAAATGAGGACAATTCTGATCCTGAAAATGTACGCGACATTTACTGTCAGGACATCCGGGCATCTTAGAAACGTTAGAAATAGAAAGTACTTTTATCAACAAATTCACCATAATAATATGTTAAATTAAAACCGATCACCCAAAAGTACATTGCAATTCATTTTTAATTTACGTAAACAACTTGTTCGCCACCTTGTCCGGTTGTGGCGGCAGTGAAAGTTGCAGCCGAACTTGAAATGGACATAATTCGGATGAATTAAACATTCTACCGGATCGACTTCATACAATGACATCTCCAGTCACGAAATATATAAAAATATATGTAGAAATTGCCTTCTTATTTATTAACGTTCTTAAGACAGTCACTACAAACATTCATGCGTTCGTTTGAAATC
Organism: Thymelicus sylvestris; assembly: GCA_911387775.1. NCBI lineage: Eukaryota > Metazoa > Arthropoda > Insecta > Lepidoptera > Hesperiidae > Thymelicus > Thymelicus sylvestris. Next base: position 4,323,855 of record OU426903.1, read on the forward strand.
AGGGCTTCTCGTGACTATACCCATAATTTTACAGAACGCGGATGACCGAGCTTTGCTCGGTATTTTTGTGTTTTAGTAAATCGTGTCTTGGAAATTATATTTGGCTTAGTATTGCTTAACAACGCCATCTGCTGAAGTAGCTTTAGTACCTACTGATGATGAAATTCATGAGGAATAGAGGCATTTATTTATGATTTTGATTTAATATGTTCAGCGAGAATTTTAGTGGTCTATTTTATTGGTAATAAAATTTACATTATTCAATCAATGTTAAAAATTCGATTCTCATCATTCGCTGGAAAAAGTCGCTGTCAACGCCAAATTAGCACGTAAATTCGTGTGTGTTAGCCTATGCAGTGTTTTATTAATCGGCTAACATCGAATATTATACCTACATAATAACAATTTTTATATGTCTGATTATATTAAAATGCATTAAGATCTTTGAACTCACAGCCATTAACATTTTTATCTTATACGAATGGTAATTTATGCGGTTGTTATCTATAATACAGTATTAAAATTTTTCCAACGCGAGCATTAAATATTTTATAATTTTTACTATATGATTTACAATAACAACTTAATATTTTATAATGATTATAATTATAATGGTATACTCCCAACGGCTACTTGTTATTATTGATTGTTTGTAGGCTATTTATTTATTAAAAGAAAACATATAATCTGGATTAATCTGGTATAGAAAGCCTTATAAACTTTCTTACGTAAAATCCCTGTACGCAATGGGGAAATTATTAGAAGTAGAGCATAGGGTTGGCAACCTGTAGGGCGAGCACGAATATTTGCGAGAAAGTATTCGTATGGTTAACGTAAGCAATTTGTCAAATTTGTATGGCATTTTAGTACCATTTACGCACGATAGGGGCGCTTTTGAAAAAATGCCATACAAATTGCTTACGTTAACCATACTAATACTTTCTCGCAAATAATCGTGCTCGAGCTACTGATTGAAATTATCTACTACCTAGGTATATGTGTTTTACGTTTTAAAGTGAAATAAAGGTATGCAATACATAATTTAAGTAGTACGAGTAACTAAAAGTACAAACACAAATATAATTATTAAAACATACAATACAACACAGGTAATTTGGGACTTCGATAAAAAATATAACACACATTATTCTCTGCATTAAAATGAAACTTCCTGCACTGTGACAAAAGTCTGTAACAAAAATAAGTCACATCCTGTTTGTCTCAATCTCAAACCTTTGCATCTATATTACAAAGAATTAGAAGGTCGACATGTTAATTTGATAACACTTAGCTGTCCTGATTTTGACTACTTAGACAAATTATTTGTTCAAAAACTTAACCAAGCTAGAGCGCTTGCCATCAGTCATCATAAGTCTCATCGCCACTTACCAGCGGCAGAAGGATTAATGTCGAGCATTAACTTATGAAAAGTAAAAAACGCAACCCTATTTGTATTACAGACATGTCAAAGGGTATGGATGACAAGAAGCCTCTCACCCTTCGCTTCCCCTTAAGCCTCCCCTAGCATTTAACTCAAGTTTAGCATTACAAGCACAGATTAAACGGTCTAGTGCCTTGGGGTGCTTCCGTCCTAGAGGTTAATTCCAACTTTTGCGACTGTAAAGATAGATTTTTACTTTGCGATACGAGTATGTATTCTAACTTCCTTATCTTACGACTACACTTCATTATTACCACATCTCACTTACTGAAACGTAGGTTGTTAGACGTTTTTAATCAGACATAGGCCTCGCTCCAACTGATTATCGCCACTGACCAAACCAGAGATTTATGAATCCAACAGATATCTCTGTAACCTCTTCAAGTCGTCCATAGCTGGTTAGGGGACTGTGCTCTATCGATTTAACTATGAATTATTTTGAAGAATAATGGTGTCTATACAAAAACTATCAGTTTGCTAGCTAGTTCTTTTACTTGCACTTAAAAATGTTAGATAAGATTCGGTTTTCCTAGTGGTAATGTTCATCATCATGCAATCACAGTAACCCGCTGAGGTCTCGGCGAATTTTTACACCGATTTTAGGGTGTTAAGCCTCCTTTGAAATGTACGAATTTAGCGCACCCTTTCTGACAAGTTAGGGTCTATTCAAACGACATAGCTCGTTACTTTGTCCCCTACAGCGTTAAACTTGAACACATACATTGGAATATAGAGTCGATTAATGACCTCGTGATTATTTATGGTCATCTTTCTCCGAGAAGACGATATCTTACCGTAACTAGAAAACTTTGTTCATCAGGCTACGACGAAATTGGGCTGCCCTGAAGTCGAGGATGGATGAACCCTAACACTCTATCTTTAGTCCCTTAAAATTGCCGAAAGAAGAGGAAGTCAACAAAAAATATATTTAAACAGACTTCCCTATTTTGTCGAAAGACTACGACGTATTTACAGCATATTGAAGTTACTCAGTTTCGGATATCCGATATGCGTAAGCGATAGGTGAGTCAAGAATTTACCATATAAATCGTATATTGAATATTCAAGAATGATTCATGTGCGCGCATTATAAAATTCAATATTTGTGTTCACGCTAGACTAGAATCTGGCTGGATGCCGTTATTTATTCTAGAAAAAAGCAGGTAAGTAGAGCCAATAGCTCTTATTACTTATTGTCTTACTAATAATTTAAATTTGTTTGCTATTAAATTTGTTTTGCTCATAATTTAATTAATTGTATAATAACTTTCCTTTTAAATATAAAACACATACGTTGTAATATTAATAAATAATTATCCTTAATAATGTAATTTGTGTATACTAATTTGATTTAATAATACATAATTAATAATTATTATGTTAACGTCCGTGAATTTCGGAGAATTCGAAGTAACACCACAGTAACACTATCTGTATTTTGTACTGTTGACGATATTTTTGTAAGTATGTATATATGAGTACTTAGTTGGTGCAATAAATAATTGCTAAGTTTACTTATCAAATTACAGAAAATGACAGTCAGTTCAACTTTCATATGTTATAGAAGAAGAAGAAGTGGAACAGATCTACATAACCGTAACTCAAATTTTTAGGATGTTCACGCAGGAACTCAGTAATTGGCTATTTGACAGTTATCACGGTAAAATATGAAATGTGTTAAATATGGTTGCATAATGTTTAACAATAATTATACAATACTTTTCTTGCATGAAAATAAATTGTAAATATTTTTACTTTTGAAAAATAGATTTGAGTTTTTTTACCTGTGGATACGAGAACCGAAACGCGGGCGGCCATGATTGAGCATGTTATGACGTCACAATTCAAAAAATAAGCGTCGTGTACTACTAAGTATATCGTGGGCACTGTGCAATTTACTGAGAAAATTAATAAGATATATTTTGATTTCTGCTTTTGAGAGGTTTTGTAAAATGGAGTCAGGCTATACAAAAGCTGACAGTGCGAATTTGCCTCAAGTTGATTCATTTATGGTCGCACTTTGCGTGTAACCCTGACTTTTGCTGTACCGAGTTTCGGAATGCAAAAACCTCCTTGTAAGTACTGAAATTAATAAAGTAAAAGTTTGCTAAGTGCTCAGGGGGGGATTTTTTTGTAAGTTTTTCCTCAACGTCCCCTTAACGACACCATATTACTAATGATTTAAATTACTTATAGGTTATGTTTATGAACAATATTAGGTTAGGTTTAATTTGTTTTTTAGTAAATCAGAGGCTAAGTTGATTTCTTCTAAATACTTACATCAAAGTGGTCCTCACAAAAGAATATTGCTGATATAACAGATGTTAACTCTGGGTCTCGACGTGCTAATTGTAACCACTGCTTTCGACGTTGAGGGCATTTAGAAACGTGTAGGTATAAACAATTTGTCAGGTTTAATTGTAGTACTTCTACACATAGGCACTGCACACGTCTTGTAGCTTGTCATTTTCACAATTCCAGTGAAAAAGGTGTAAGTTTTTCACTTATAATCTAAATTTTACTAACAAAAAATAACCGACTTCAAAGTCTCAAAAACTACATAGTTGTCAGATCTCGTTCAAATTTATGTGAGACCACATGACAAGTGCCTGCTTTCGATTAAAAAAAGAATCATTGAAATCGGTTGGCGTGATATTGAGTTATTTGTCAATTTGTCGCGCACATCTTAACACAAATTTACGACTTATGTGGTTTTCTCATGGATGCCATTGTCAGATCTCAATAAAATTTATGTGGGACCACATGACAGCTACCAGCTTTTGATTAAAAAAAAAATCATCAAAATCGGTTCGCCCAGTCCAAAGTTCTGAGGTAACAAACATAAAAAAAAAAAAAAAAAAAAAAATACAGTCGAATTGAGAACCTCCTCCTTTTTTGAAGTCGGTTCAAAAATATCTTCAGAGTTAGAGCGTAAACTTTTGTTAATTGAAATGTGACGTCACAGCCAGCAAGTGACAGATGGCGGACTATTTTCGCGCGAATTTAAAATTAATGGATTAAAAGTTATTTTTTTCCTACTAAATAACACTTTTATGAGAAAAATAAATATTGTAAGAGGTATAAAATAAAACTACGAAAATTTTAAAATATTTTTCCAAAAATTGTCTAATAGCCAATTCTAGTGTCAACTTGTAAATGTGACTTTGCAGTTACATGATATTTCATGACATGGCTTTGCACATGTCACATCTAGACCGACGATACGCTGAAATTAAAACACGACTTGCAAAGACCACTGATCAGCGACATTAGGTGTCGTTCTGCACCTTGTAGCTACATCATTAAAAACTATGCAATAAAAATAATGTATGCAAACGAAGTTGTTTTCCCTGCCAGTGACAATGGGCCGGAGTGCCTTAAACAAAACAATCGGAGGAAGGTGTATATTGCTGCTCATCGTATTAGTAATCATGATGACATACTAGCATTGAATGGTAGGAGGGTACGATTGTGGAACGGTAAGACTCGACTGAACGTTGTCTGCCAAATCCCAAAATATGTCTACCTGGTTTATGCAGGTATTAGAGCTTGGGCCATGGCTTTGCTCGCGTTTTCCGAGATAATAATATGTGATGATAGTATGTTATTCCAGATCATAGTATGTATCTAGTTTTTGCGTAAAAGAGTAACGTCCATCCATACATCTTCACAAACCCTCACATTTATAATATTATAATAGGATTTTGCTACGAGACAAGATTCATCAGTTACAATAATAGCAAATCGTAGAATAAACGCGGAGTTGTAGCAGAAGCGGATAGAAGAACTGAAGACCGAACAGATTAAGAAATCTTGGCGTGACGACTAGGTAAAATTAGCAAACATCGTATCCCAACTAGACTTTTGTCCTGACAAAATGACAGGAAATTGTTGATTTCAAAGGTCCCAGGATGAGTTAAAAATGGTGTCAATTAGACAAGATAAATGGACAGAGTACGACGGAATAAATATTTAGGAATTTATTCACTCAGAATCAGATCTCCTTATTTTTCTGTTACTAACCATAAGCTTAAAATTACGAAAAAAGCAGATCAAATACATCTTTCTTTATCCATAGTTTTCAGAAAAACATAACAGATAAATAATACATGTAACATGATGATTCATCCTGCATCGGGTTTTACTGCAAACATTTGCATAATAAATGTCCACATTCAATCAATACATAGTTGTTATTAGTATCAGAAACTATTTTCGTATCTTGTGTAGGTACTTCCTTCCTTATAAACAGGAGGATAATGACCTTATAAAGCTAAATAAATAGAATACGAGTATAATAACTTTTCAAGTAATAAAGGAGGGAATAAAATAGTGTGGTTTGTACACATGACCAGGTGGGCCCCCCCGACCAGGTGGACTGACGACCTGAAGAAGACAGCAGGCATCCGCTGGATTCAGAAGGCTCAGGACCGGTCAGAGTGGCGCAAGTTAGGGGAGGCCTATGTCCAGTAGTGGACCTACAAAGGCTGATGGATGGATAGACGTACAAATGATTCAGTCCTTCCCCCGGCCCCACTATGATGTTCGAATCGAACTCATACGAAGTCTTTGCATTTTTGTCACCTGAAAGATTTCGCTTCCTAGGGAAAATTGTAGGGAGGACTTTACACATTTTAAAAATCATATTGTTAGTATTCTCAATCAGTCAATTAGAACTTAAACTTCCTTTTCACCACGCCCCAAGCAAGTAACAAGCTTGTGTTATAAATAAAACGTCATTAAACATGTGTGGAATGTCTCATCGGGGAGATATGAGAAATCAAAAAGCAAAAGTGTAGTGACTCACGCACTTGAAGTGACGAATACTGATGTCAGCCGGTGCTGCTGTGGTGTGGCAATAACTTTAATTTAAACAAGTTTGTATCAAAAGCAAGGCCTCATGCACAACGAACGGGGCCTATTTGTAAGAGGTGCCAGTACCCAGGATTTTTGTATTATGTACTGGAATGGTACCTATGTATTCAATAAGTGGGCCATTATTTCGTGAGATTCGTTGAGTGTGATCGCCGTGATGATAACAATTCTGTTTTTTATAGTGCGTTGACGATTTCGGCTACGAATTAAAGCGTACACACTTATTCTAATCAAATAAACGCATAATTATACACTAACATTCTTGCACTAGTATCTTGTTTCATGTGACATGGATTTTCACCAATGAAACATTACTCAAAATATTTACGACATTTTGCGAATTTTGCGTCCGCCGGACATTTCGCGAAAAGGACATTTTGCGCCTAAACCAAGCAAATCTCTGCCCCAATATTAAACCCAGGGCGAGCAGGTCTATACGTATTTACTGACGCCAGCTGATGTTAGCTGAGCTGCAGAAATGGCATGAAATCATTTTGACGTATGCCGGTCTTTCACAAAACATATTTTATAAAATAACTAGCTGCCCGGACAGACTTCGTTCTGTCAAAAGGTTTTTTTAGATGTAAGCTATCCTATCTTTCAAGTTGGATCAAACTGCACACGGTGTGCAAAGATTAAAATCGGAGGAGTCCATCGCGGACAAACAACGATACTAGGTACGTTTACCCTCAAATATCACGTATTTATTGCATAGCATTAGCTATTGAAAAAAATATATAATTGAAACATTTACATTTCCTTTTTGACCTCAAATTTTAACTACCTGAAAGTATAAAGCAAAACCTTGTATGCCGCAGTCGACAATTTTTTTAATAAATTGAGATCAATTGTTTTTTTTTTCATTATTATTTCACTCTAGTATTCTCGAACGTTGTGATACAACGTCATGCTTATTGCTTTTACACAAAGTCACAAACCATTAACTTTAACACAAGTAAAACATTTTACTCCGTAACTTGGTAGGAAAGGAGTAATTTAGTGCCCAACCCAAATCTCCAAATCAGCTCTCACTTAGCTAAAAGACCAATAAACAAGACTTATCAGATCTGTAACCATAATATGTGTTTTAATGTATGGGCCAGATGGGCCTTAGTTGCCAAAGTTTAAATAAGTAATGCGAAATGCGCAAGAAACGAAGTTTTTAATGTTTGTTAATCCTCTCTGGAGTCAATCACTGTTGGACTGTTGCTCCTGCATCCTGGGTAAATGAAACACTAAGGAAAAGGGTAAATGAAAAACAAAAACGAAATAGATGTACCTACATAAAAAGCACCATATTTCTTTGACTAGGTTTTTAAAGTGAAGACGTTCAAGGTATTTGTCCACAGTATTTTTCCCACAAATATTTAAAATAAAAAACAAAAGTATTAACCAAGGATTGTTTATGGCTGAGACCTTAGAATAATAATAAACTGAGACAGTGAAGTGAAGAGTCGTATTTGTGCGTGTAAATGAAGACATAACAATAATATTGACTTTTAAAAAGCAATTAGTTACCTCTCTAGCAGTATTTGAAGCCGATTACAATAACCATTTTAATTAGCAGATATGAATAATAATAAACTTTTCTTGTAGGCGATAAACATTCTTACGTCGATGGACTAAGGTCTATTGAAATTCACAGTTAGTAGTCACAGTAGCATGAGATTACAGCGACCCACTTGTTCAGTTAAATATTTAAGTTGATTAGACTTCTTTTGTTATTAAGATTCACTCATAGAGAATTATCATCGCCAGCTCCTTAGCGTCTACCATTCGAGCTTTTATAGATTTTACAAAGAGCGAAGGCTACGAGAAGTGTGTCTATTTTTGGTCATGATGGATATAATCCATCCTTAAAGTGATTTTGAAAATGCGCAGCCTTAAAGCCATTCGCTGGTAAGTGATCTGGTCCTAAGACATAAGTAAACATAAAAGGCATCACCGATACATTGCCACCCAAAAAGGAAGTAAGTGGAACCCCTTACTTCCTTTTTGGGTGGCAATTGGGTGATTATTAATTACGTAAGGGTCCCGAGGGAGAGGCAGTCCTCAAGTAATTTCGGGAATTAAATAGTGTAGAATTAGATGGTTACTGGTTAGTAACTTAACTAAAGTCTAAAGCGCCATCGATTTTATTGGGCTCTACAAGTGAACCGTATCCACGGAACAATTAGTGTGGATGACCTCAGACGATGAAGTCGTTTAGAATATTATCACTAACAGACACACTAATTACATATACCTATGTATAAAGATACGTTCACTGTGAAGTATGAACCTAACCAATAAAATATATAAATAAGTTCTGAAATGCATTCGGAGATATGTATGGTAATGTACCGTGTTTTGAAACACATCTAAACACCGAAAACACTCTTCAAAGTAGTTGTTACACCTACTTATGCATAATGAACCTACTAAATATAAAACTTATACCTACCTACATAGCATACCTGTACCGGCCCTTACGATACGACATAGACGGTTACGGGTTCGATTCCCACACAGGTCACACACATATCTGACTTAATATATCGTACGTAAATGTCAGGATTCTCAGGGAATCTTTTCACTAATGTAAAACGTGCTATTTATTTTATTTATCTGAAGTCAGAATTTTTAAATAACAGAAGTCTTATTAACCTGACTTATGTAGGTATGTACTACTATGAACCTATTTTATTATCTTGGTTAGAAAATTATTACTGCTGCATTTTCTCCGGCTATTGTTCTCCACGTAAATTTCATTTCACGTACCTTTTTAAAGGCAGGTACATTTTGAGGCAAATTAATTATGGAATTAAATTTTTGATAAATAATAGGTAGGTAGTTGTAGTTACCGTAAGTTTTCTTTCATAGTAAGTAGGTACGGAGTAGGGAATCGGATAAAAACACTAGGTTTCTGTTTGTTTTCGACTGCATGCGAGTCAGTAGTAAACAGGTAGGTACTAGGTACCCATATATATATGTATTTATTGTGGTGAATTAAATGAATGAATTAAGGTAGGTCTAATATTATAACGTATTATAATAAATACTGAAATGCTATAAAAAAAATAACTTAGTCATCACTAGATAAATAGATAAATAACCTTGAGGTTGTTTATTAAAAAACTTACCGGCTGTGTACCTACCTATGTAACCTATGCCACGCATTGGCTCAGCGCATTGGTAGTCATTGGTAGATAATATAATAAATGCTTTTTAAGTATTTATTGCAAGCAATACTCTTAATACATAATAATATGTACATTGTCAAGTACAAAGTCTGAAATATAAGTAACACGCCAAACATGTACTGGCTAAGCTAAGCTAAAAATCGAAAAAAATATAAAACAAAAGCATCGTTTCAAACCTGTTTTGCTAAAATCTCACGATTTCGCGCGGTCGGCCGGCGAAACTAAACTTTTTTTTAATTCCTCTCTAAGCACTAGATTTCACACACATTATGCCTTTGAAGTTAGCAAATTATTGTAAATAGCATTATTTAATTAAAACACTCACCTGTATGCGATCTGTCACACAAATAATTAATCCGTAACTTTAATCACTATTCACTGCGGTACAAAAATGCGATTCGCAAGTGCACTCGTGACCTAGCGGGCATTAACACTCGCAATGCAGCCAACAACACAACATGGCAATGACTAGCATTGACTGGTGAATGAGGCATGAGCGAATGAGACGGATCGACGAATCACGATTTCACGAATGAGAAATGAGAATACAAATTTTGTCTTGTCAAATTGGCAACGCATTCTAGGTGTTACCAATACGAAAAACATGTGCTTAGTACTTGGCAGTCTTGGCACTAAGTTATATCAAGTTATTATATGTCAAGTTAAGTTAAGCGTCTTATACATGGTCCATCTTGCTGTACGTCCCGCCAAGGCCATGCACGGTGCACGATACAAAAGTGCCGTGAATAGGCTTGACGTACGTCAATAATTATTATTAATTGTTTGCTGGACTTGCACGACCCATTTTCAATCCAGCCAGCGAGCACCCCCACCACCGTGAACATCGTGCAGATAGACAGTGAATAATGCGGACGTACGTCAGAGCGATCGTGCATCGTGCGTGCTTGATTGTGTATAGAGTTGCTGTACAGCAAATGCATATGTTGCACGTTAAGAAATAGATCGCGAAACACGTCTTTTTATTCTATATTTTTTTTTACGATACATGAATAATTACTTTTTAACAAAAAATAAAACCAACGAAAAAAAAACTGAAAAGCAAAAAATAAAATAAACCATTTAGTATTATAAATTAAGATCCGAAATTAACAGTAAATAAATAATTTTGAGACCGTGCCAAACAAACAACCAAAATTAATTACATAAAATTCATAATATTATGAGGGCAGCACGGCAGTGGCATGCGATGCACACGGCAGCAGCAGCGCGGCACACATCTTTTCGCCGTTTGTTTTTTCATTGGTTTGGCACCGCCTCAAAATTATTTATTTACTGTTAATTTCGGATCTTAATTTATAATACTAAATGGTTTATTTTATTTTTTGCTTTTCAGTTTTTTTTTTCGTTGGTTTTATTTTTTGTTAAAAAGTAATTATTTTTTAATTTTTAGTTGCTATAATACTTATAATTAATAATAAATTATTGATTTTATGAATTATAGATTCAGTTACCAGGTAAAAATGTAGTAGATGAAATATCATTCATCCCCTATTTTCGTACCTATAGGGGTAAAATTTTGTTTCGAAATTTAAACAAGAGTAACCTCAAGGTACACACTATTCAATAAAAAAAGAATCATCGAAATCGGATCATCCAATACAAAGTTATTGGGGTTAACATGTAAAAATTCCGGGTAAAAAACGGGTGAATAATCAATCATTCCCTATTTTCGTACCTTTAAGGTAGGAATAAAATTTTCAAAAAAATATGGGACCAACGTCAGGACATACCCTATCCAATAAAAAAAGAATCATCCAAATCGGACCACCCTGTGCCGATTTCTGCGTGATCATACATAAAAAATAAAAAAAAATATACGTGTCGAATTGAGAACCTCCTCCTTTTTTTTTTCGTCGGTTAAAAAGTCATAGGAATTACGTACGATTTAGATCTTTGGATCGTACATGTTAAAAAAAGCAAAAAAAGTCGTATGATGAATACTAATTAAATCGTACATCTGGCAACACTGTAGTACGCTAGATGCGCGCACGATAGTATGTATGCTTATAGTTGTAAGGTTGGTTTAAAACGAATCAAACCATGCCGTTTAAAATCAAAATTTTGGTTTAAAACCGTTTAAAACGGTGTTTTACGGTTTTTATGGTTAGAAACAGTGTTTTTTTAATATGAACTCAAAATGCATTAGATTATCGAATTCGCCATGCAACGGAGTACCAAACTGTGTATTTTCATGTTTGTTAGATTTTTTACTAATAATTAATATTAGTGAAAAGCAATGAAAAATGCCTTTTTCACTTTTTACTTAAGAATTAGCGCTCAAAACGCAAAAAGTTAAAAAACTTCAAAAAATAATAATGATTGTACATATTAACTCTTAATTTAATAACTTCTTAATAAAAAACATATTATTTCATTACCGATTCGAGTTCATCTATGCAACGTTGCCAGCTTGCACGCCCAAACATAGTAGCCCAGTCATATTAGGGTTTCACCTCGAAATGAAAGATGTAAGCCACCAGCTTTCGATTAAAAAAAGAATCATCAAAATCGGTTCGCCCAGTCGCTTGGCATTAGGCCATATATGACTGTACGCGGCGCACTCTTCGCGGTCTACCGCAAAAACCGTTGATCATATGAAAAAAAAGTTCAAACAAAAGTTGTAGAGAATTTTAAATTCTACAACTTTTACATAGGTGCAAATCTCATTTAAGCAATAGAAAGCGGAGATATTCACAAAAAACCGATTTTAACGACCTTTGACCTTGAATATCTTAAGACGCGGACACGATAGCACTTGTGACTTTTGAGACAACATTTAGAACGAAAAAACGAAGGTTTATACCAATTTACAGCTTATTATCTTTCATTCCGAGGGTGACCCCTTTTTTTGCCTAATTTGACTGGGCTATAGTTGTCATGTCGCTGAGTCGGACGATTCGTGCGCGCGAGCGGGTAGTGTATTTTTTCGTATGAAGTGCTAAGAGAACAATTATTTAAAGTAACCAATAATATAAAAAGTAGAAATACTCTTTTTTACTTGTAAATATTTTATTTCAACAAATAAAACCATTAAAGTAAGTAGCTTGTAAAATATTGCACGTTATTTTATGCCTTTACAATTCTAAATACATAACTCTCTTTTGTCTCCGCAGTCGGGTATTACACCGTTTAAAACGGTGGCTTTCGGGTTTTAAACGGTGCGTTTCAGTTTTAAACGTTTTAAACTGGTTTTTTTACAACTATAAGTATGCTACATCCATAGAGTAACTTTGTATATTTATACGAGAAGCTACGGAATGCTACTACTACTACTACGCTAGGGTATGAGTGTTCTGTGAGCTACATCCAGTGGATGTAGTGGATGTCATCCACCAGCGCTGCCGCCTTGAGCGGACGTACAGCAAGATGGACCGTGTATGAGGTGCTTTACTACTAGTATTATTATTTATTTAATCGTGTCAACTGTCAATCGTGGTACTGGCAATGGCAACACCACTATGTTTATTGTCATTTCATGGTTCAATTTTCGAAAGAAGCGGTTTTCATTTTAATATAACCGTCAAAAGTTAAGTTATCGGTTTTACAAATTTTGATTTTATTTGAATTACTGTTTGTGATGTAACAAATGTTTCTTTGTGATCTCGTGAACTACAGGCAGTTATTGCTATTGAGATTGTTACATTAATATTTGTATGACGACATTCAAAATTTGAAAAACGGTTGTTTCTGTTTGCTTCTGCTGGAGCTTGTGATAAATTCCAAGTTCTACGAAGTATTGCAATCGAGTGCAGCATAATACAATGTAAGTACTTCTTTAAATAATTATAAAATGAAGTCCCCGGCCGCGCCTGTAGGGATATTCAGCGTAATTGTTTTTCAGCTCTTTTATGAAAAAAAGTTTGCGACCTCGATCTCGATGTTGGAAAGATAAAATTTAAATGCGGACGCGACTACCGAACCTATTTTTGTACGGTTTTCACCAAATGATAGTATGATTTTGAGAAGCTGCGGGTGGGAGCTACTTAGTTTAGTGTATTTTAATAAGTCAATTCTGCAATATAGTTTATTAAAAAATAAAGAATCTGATGAAGTAACATCACAATATTTAAAACCAATAACTAAAATAATGTAACTCACTAATTCATTTATTTAATACATATTAACTACAATGTCTGTAATATTTTATGTACCTACACATTAAGAATAATAAGATTATGTATTTCTCTTAGCTACTGAGTATGAAGATATATATTACAGTATGATGAATCTTATTTCAGAACAACATAATGGCTGGCAATATGGCATCAGAGCAGGTAGTGCGTCTCAATAAGTTGAGGGAGGAGCGGGTTGCAAGGGAGAAGGCTAGAATTGAAAAGGTAAAAAAGTCTTAACATATTGACTATTAAGAGGTTGTCTTTGCTTTTGGATGTACCTCTACTCTTATTATTATTTGAATTTTCTGGACCGGGACAGCCATCCCAGGGGCCATTGTGACCAGATTTGATCTATTGTAGCCATACCCGTTTCTAAGTTAGATCTGGTCTCCAAGTCCCACTTCCCGGACGAACAGTAGGATATTTCTAGGTTCCAGTTCTCTTACTTGGCTGAGTAGGATTAGGCAGCCTCCTAAGATGCAACTTCTGCAGTGACTTATGGCAGGGCAGTCACAGAGTATGTAGATGGGCGTTTCCTCTTGCTTCGCGGCAAAATCTGCATATTGCAGTGTTCTCAGACCTATCATCATTAGGTGTCTATTAAGCCTGCAGTGTCCGTTAAGCAATTAGATAAGTGCCCGTAAGTTGGGACGATTCAGGTTGAGCACTTTATATGAGTATTTTTGCGAGTAGCCAGCAATTAAGGTTTTGGCCTGTCTTGCTCCAGGTTCTCTTCGCCACATCTCAGCTCCCTCTTTAGGGCTATGGCCTTGAGTATGGTATGAGAATTTATTCGTAAACTCAATTTTTGAAGTGAAAACTTCTTTAGTACGGGGGTGACTTGAAATTTTATGAAACAAAACTGTCCAGTAAAAAGAGACAAACACATAAATTCTAAAGTGAGATAGGAAGCATTGTACAGGGGTAGGGTAGAGGAGTGAGGGGTAGGGGAGCGGGGCAGAGCGGAGCGGGGCGGGGCGGAGTGGAGTGGAGTAGTGAAACCTACATTTATCATCTTCCCGAAATTTTACATTCGTCTCATTATCTTGAAAACAAAAATTTTGAAGGTTTCACTTCTACCATGTGTGAATTGCACACATTTTAGTTTTTTTTAGACGAGACTTATTTGGTAAATGTTTGTTTAGTATACTACTTTTTATGGAAATATTACTTAATTTAAATTAATGTAAAGAAATTATTAGTGGTAAACAAAAAATTTTTTTGACATGAAATGTTTATTCATCTTTAAAAAATTCTTATCATTTTTCCTGCCTTATACATATTTTAATTCCCAATAGGATAAAAAGACAGTACAAGTTTGTATACTAAATAGGACTCTTGTGAAAAACGGAGTATAGGTACTATATTTATAATTATGTATGTGTGTGTTTGCTATCCATCATCATGGACAAGTCAAAATGAATATATATAAATAAACAAGAGCTGAAGATAAACATCTACCATTAACAATGAACACTAGAATTAAGCTGGTGATTGTTCATTGGATAAATTCGTAACTAGCACCACAATTTGACTTTCTGATTGTTGTTATTTAATTTAAGTCAATGGAATGTTGAAGTAGTTGTTAGCAGCCAGGATCAATATGTAGGGGCAGGTGTAAAGTTAGCACTGTATCAGTGATACAGACAAGTTTTGATATAGAAGGGTTATCCCCCATGGAATAAATGTTAATCAATTTGTGTTCTGGTGTCAAAGGATTTTATTAACCCCTAACATTACAAGTGTGGAGTTTCAAATATTAACACATTCACGATGCTAGGTTGTCCATCTCATCTGTCCATGAATTACTCGTAGGTGACGTATGACTACATCGCCACTTACCATCAGGTGGGATAGTAGTTAAGCATTAACTTTTAGGATATAAAAAAAAAACTGAAACCTTCGACAGACATCCAGTACAAAAGCAATGTGTACATTATCATATTAAAGTGATAGATATGATGACATATTTTAAACTATTAATTCAAACTTCACTATGATTTACAAATGACAATTCTTTTTTTGCAGTTACGAGAAATGAATTTAAAAAAATATAACAAGCCTGAACTGCAAAACAACATAAAACAATCAGTATCAAGTGTATCTTTTTCTAATCGATCTGTTAAAAGTGATACAAACCAACTTCCTGCTAAAAATAATGCTTCAAATGCAGTTAGAAATAGTATTAGTCACAGCAATATTACAAAAAGACCTACTACTGCCCCTGCAGTATTTAAGAAACCTACTGATACAAAAACTAACACAAACAAAAGTGCAATTAAAAAAATCGACAGTAAAATTTTAAATTCTAATAAGAATGAAGTTAAATCTGTAATGAAAAATGACAAAGAGCCAATCAATGATAAATCTAATAACAAAGCTCTAACTACAGCTATTACTGCACCCAAAATCGGTGCAAAAGATTCAAATATAAGAGCTGCAGATAATTCTAAAAAGGAGTTAAATGCCAATAAATGTAAAGATACAAATGTATCTAGAAAAAGCATGGCCGTAACTAACAAATCGAGTGTACACAAAACCAATTTTAATGCAAGAAAAAGTTCACAACCTCCCAAACCGCAAGCTACTCAAAATTCGCGAGAGTCTGTATTCGATCGGTTGTACAAACCAAAGACTGTACACAAGGAAACTGTTAGTAATGCGGCTAAAATTCAGACAGATCCTAATTACCTAAAAAAGGTTATAAAAGATTCCAATCTCGTTTTTAACAAAAGACACACAATGTTTGGAACGAAAACTACGAAAACTGTTGAGCAGCCAGTAAGAAGATCAATATCGGCTGTACATTTAAAAAGAATAAGCAAGAATGAGTTATCGAGCTGCATCCATAAATGGGCATCAATTGGGGAGAAGTTAAACAAAGTAAATTTAAGTGACGTCAACGAAGACGACTGTATTAAAGGCGATGTAGTGGTCTCTGCAGTTAAAAGCGAACGAAAGAGAGTCAAGTTTCAAACTCCTGTGCCTTTTAATTTCAACACTCCAAAACCTGAAGAGTTGCAGAGTCGACTACAGAATTGGTTGCAAAAGAGAGGAAAATCGCTTAACTCCTTCCACCATTTACAATGCTTCGGCATTCATCATCTACCTAAAGAAATAAAACCTTTGAACGTAGAGCCGCCCAAATTTGATCTTTACGATGACGAAAATAAGGAGAATGTTCCCTTAGAATCAGATAGCGACGATGACTCCTTCTCTGAAAACATGAACAAGCAGAAAGATGATTTAGACAATGATAATAAAATTGACTTCAATAAGGACAAATGGCGCCGGGCCAGTTACATCAGTGATTCTGCAACGGATTACAATGAAAGCACAGATACTATTACATCAAATGAAGTAATGCATCATGTAGATGAACTCTTGCTGGGAGCGTTGAATGATTTGACTCAGTTACTAAAAGAGGTGAGATTTTCTTAATTTTTTGTTCTTGATTTCAACTCGACAGAAACTTTACATTTGACTACTAATTCTTCAATGCAGCCTGCTAAATCCTTTTCAAACTGTACGTCAGATTTTCTTCACAGAATTGTGTTAACAATTAATATCTAGCATAGCTCTATCATTCAGTAAGTCTGTGTCATCAGATTAGATTTAAATTAGTAGGTACACTTTATCCAGACTTCAGACGTCACATTTGACATCCTGTCTAGAAACTGGAAAGCACCCAGATTCTTTTAATCGTTTCATGCTCATGCGTCTGTATGTCTGTATCCACCCAGGGTTTCGACTGGGAGCAATGCGCACGTTGGCTGCGAGCCATCAGGGACCGGTTCCCTTCGGCGCCGGACAACGCCGCCTACTGGGAGTGTCGCGCGGCGCTCGAGGAGAGGCGCGGAGACCTGCCCGCGTCGGTGCAGTGCTGGGAGGAGGCCATCGCTATGGGCACTGAGGTCAGTGTGGAATGTACCTACTACCTACTATCGCTTGGACCCTTGGAGTTAGAGACTGTGTTGCATAACTCCTATAATATTCTATCCTATTTGTTTGCAAGTCAGGCAAAGCAGAGTAGCATTAAAATATTAGGTCTAAGCCGCGCCATTAAAGAAACGAATCTAAAATGGCGGTAATTATCATTCCCCCTCACTCGCACGTTATTCCTCTCTTTAGAGTGCGAGTGTGGGGGAATGATAATTTCCGCCATTTTAGATTCGTTTCTTTAATGGCGCGGCTTATAGTTATTTGGTATTATTGTTAGTACTTGTTATTACCTGTGACAATTACAAATTACTCAGGAATCCATCTTTGCCCAACTTAATTTTTTCCTTGTCAATTTTATCTCATAATTATATATTTTCCCAGCATTCGGTGGTGGAAGCCAACCTGGACCAGCTATTGGACAAGTTCCTGCAGCTCCGCATCAGTCCCAGCAGTGGGAAACGACGACAGGCCGACGCCAAGATGCTGGATGTTAAAAATGTCTTCAAGAGCACCATCATACGGTTTGCAGTGCAGCAAGCGAAATTGTGAGTATATATTGAGTATATATAACATTATGATGACTTTTTCTTATGCAATTTCTTCAAAGTACCTAATAGCAGTCTCCTCCTTAAGATTAAGCCAGATTTTAACTATTAGTTAAGCCTGGTGTCACATAATAAATACTTTTGTTAGTAGATGTGCTAATATGTACATCAGATTACGTTTCTTAGATTACAAATTTCAACAGTTCTGATTCGGTCAATACTGGTGGTGTATGAAAAATTCCTGTCTGGTAGTCAAGAGAGAGGTACCGCTATAATTTTGCTGTGGCTTCAACCCAATATCGTCCACTGCTGAGCACGGGTCTCTCCTCCTCTCTAGCCTCCCTAGAGCATACTCCACCACATTCCAGTGTGGATTGGTGGAGGGGTTAAATTCAAATTCAAAATCATTTATTCATGTAGGTATCATTGATACACTTATGCACGTCATTTTTTTAATGTACCAGGTTTTCGGAAAGGTGCTTTGTCATGGAGGAGAAGAAAGTAGAAAGTAGTAGAAAGTTAGTGGCCAAGGGTCGGTTTTATGCCGTCCGAAGGCCTCCGACATGGCTTAATGACTGTTTTGTTATGATAACAAAGAGAAGCAACGGCTTTGCGTGCCGTGCCCTACGAAACATGGAATCTCAAGAAGTTTTTGTCACTTGCGGTCAATTTGTCCAACTAGCGACAGCGTCTGCTGTTGCTTCACTCGGTCGATCACTTTGGATCGACTCAAGCCGCCAGGTTTAAACGATTCATGAAGATAATGGTCAAAGAGTTTGTGTTGTGGATTCACCATCATTTCCAATTCACTTTTGGGCATAAGTTTCCCTTCAGAATTGAGTCTCCTAGACTAAGACCAATCACTGTTTTCGCTGGTATATTTTTAATTAAAAGATTTAAAAGTACCCACCCGAAAACCAGGGGTATGTCCAGAAGTACGATGGGTCTGTCATGACTTTTTGGACAAAATGAAAACCATTATTTTATGGAAATAGCCGGCAAACGAGCTGACGATCCACCTGATGGTAAGTGGCCATCGCCGCCCATGGACATCAGCAACACCAAAAGCATTACTGATGCGTTGCTGGCCAAGAAGAGGGAAGAAAAAGAAAGAAAGAAAGAACTGGCTCTCAAGCCCCCAGCCGGAACACGACGAGTCGTTTGGCGGCTGACTCATGCTCAAGGGTGGTAGCTATCCAGGCGAACCCCATGGAGAAATAATAATATGTAGTAATAATGGTATTAATTATAAATTAACAATTAATATTAATATTACCTATATAATCCCTCGAGGGGCCCTACCACCAGCGGGCCGGATTTAGTCGCCTCTTACGACACCCATCCGGCGTGGGATTGGGGTTAGTATTCTAAGCCGCCCCAATACGGCTAAACATTCTTCACTACACCATCTATTTGGCTAGCAATGCCTTTGGTCCTGTCATATTTACCTTCAGCTACACAAGGCAATGGGTCTTTTAGTCTTGTCGGTAACCTACGAATGTGGTGGTACGAATTTCGTATACTTGCTTGACCCACTTGAGGTACTGTCTGAGTACCCTCAGGCTGGCTCAGTTTTAAGGAGAACCAGTGCCCTGCAGTTGCCGGTATAATGTACTCATTTTAATTTTTAAAATTTTCTTAATCAGATATTGGATCTACACATTTGCAACCTTACTGGCACTGGCATTATGTTACTGGTGAAACGGATCTACGACAGAAAAATTGGTTATTTGATACTTTAATTAATGGAATTGTTTTTTAATCCGTAAATATTTGCGTAGTGTTACGATATACGTATACATTGTAGCTCCGTTTCACTATCAGTATACCTACATTGTTGCGAAATTAGTCTTTGTTGTGAAGTACATAGCTTCCATTGTCTATTTATCATTAGGTACAACTAGTAATTTATTGTATTCGTTAATTATTTCACATGTATTTAGAGTATCTGCCACTTTTCCATTTGAAAATAGTTTTCAACATGTGTTTTGTTGAAAACACTATTTGCCTATATCAAAATAGTTGAAAATTGTGTTAATATAGTATCTTTAAAGGTATACACACCTTACAGTCACCTGCAGAGAAAAGTAACCCATCTGTTTATAAATATATGAACAGCAATGTTTCCGTCGTTGCCTGTTGCTTTATAAACAGATGGGTTACTTTTCTCTGCAGGTGTACTTTACCCAGTGACGGATTAACCCTTAATCAAATTAAGCAATTGCCTAGGGCATCACGTCTGGGGGGGCACCAAAAGAAGCACAAAAAAGCACAAAAAACCACGTTGACATACGGATAGGGGGGCCCACAGGCGTGGATTGCTTAGGGCATCAAGTAGTCTTAATCCGTCACTGACTTTACCTTACAATTCCCTATTATCAGAACGAAACAGAGTATTTCAATCTGCTTTATTTTGAATCAGAGTTCTATTTGAATTTTAATTATAGACTAGCAAGGGTGTAGCTACCTCGTATCAATTGTATGAGCCCCCAGCCTACAGAGGCCCTTCTACGGTTCCCAGTAGCTCAATGAACCGCGCCCCTCTAGTCGCTAAAACATCCTTATATCAATGTGCTTTACCTGCATTTCAAACGTGGCGCTCTCTAAATAATGTTCGTCTTTTTCAATTACAATAACTACTCTTTTCCAGACGTCAATCAAACCAAAGCGACCAGATTCAGCCAAAGTTCACAGTGACGCCGGTGCGACGGAGCGGTAGGCTCAGTACACACTTGCGGACACACACGCCGCTCCGGATATGCGCTAGCGTGAAACAGGCCTGCGAGCTGGGGCCTATGGAGTTCAGACCGAATCGCACGCTCACTGAAACACCTTAGATTAGTTTTATATAAAATTATTAGTACATATTATTATTATTATTATTAACTGATCTTGATAAGGATAGTGGGGATGTTTATGCAATTCATTCATCAACTTGTCAGAGGTCCACTGCTGGACACAGGCCTCCTTTTTGTACCTCTTTCTGAATTTTTTAACTTTTTTACCAATAGAAGGCGTTACGTTTCTTTTCAAAATATATTGCCTAATTATACGCTTCTTTTCAATATATTATATTGCCTAATTATACGCTTCTTGTGTCATTTTGTATATAAAATGGATAATTGCAAATTGTTTTCATTATTTTTCTTATTTTCAAAATACCTATATCTAACTCTTTAATATTATATAAAAGTTGTATGGCTTTTTTGTTATTTTTATCATGACAATGAATTTTTTAATGGCTTACGCAACGCGACGTGGCGTGCAATTTTTGAAGCGCCTATACAAAACAATGACGCCAAAAACGTTAAGTTACGTCGTTTCATCGTTGCGTCGCGTCGTGTAGTGTCTCGGTGTGAACCGCCCCTTACTCGTTGTTCTCGGAGACTGACGAAAGCGATGCCATGCGATGCGATTCATAAACAAAACTGAAACATAGAAATATAGTGGGTCATAGACCTTTCGTCCCCTACCTAGAACAACGGATCACAAAAAGGATTTTTTTTTAGTAGGTAAATATTCTTCAAATCTGATTTTATTGAAATAAGAAGCTATCGATCCAATAAGATTTTTATTTTAATATGGACTTTAATGAACTATTTTTAACTGGCAATTCGCGGAGTTCAAGAAGCGTAGTGTCAAATGCTTAACCCAACTGCGGTTTAAAACCATGTGTTTAATTATGTGTGTGTTTAGAGTGAACATTTATTTTAATCACAAATAAAATGTAAACCATTGCCATGTGTAAATCTTTACATAATGCGATATAATACCATGTTTCGTACGTCGTGTATATTAAGTTTGTATATAGTAGGTATCTGTAAAACATTATGTTCATTGTTTTATTTAATCTTTTTCCTTTATTTTCTTAACATTTAATGTTGCTATCGCTACTTCATATTTTTTTCTATTAAACGTGTATTAGAAAGATATTTGTATATTTCTTATACCTATCTGAGCATTTCTATATAATTATGCCAGTAAGTGTAATCATAAATTAGTGCTTACCTAGCAGGAGGAGGCGATGCGAAGTTTTCTGAAAAATTGGTAGAAAAAATTGGTATTAAAAATGATGACGTGTTTAAGTGTAATCAGTGATACTAATTATTATGAATAAATTATTTTGTTTTTGAAGAGGAAGCATAATGAAGAAGTTTCATGATGTTGGAAAGTATAAAAAAAATTATAGACCAATACTATTAAATCTCTTAAAAATTTTGAAAATCCAACAATAAACGATTAAAGTTTACGTATTCTCCGCTAGTATGTGACGTCATCGCAATTATTATAGATCGTCGAACGTATTATTCCCAGTCATGTGAGGGCTTTGTACATACTTGGACACTTTTTTATGGAAATAGCCGCCAATCGAGCCGACGATTCACCTGATGGTAAGTGGCTATCGTCGCCCATGGACATCAGCAACAACAAAGGCATCATCGATGCGTTACCGGCCAAGAAAGAGAGAAGAAAAAGAAAGAACTGGCTCTCAAGCGGGGGCTTGAGCCTTGAGGGGGGCCGGCTGGGGAGCCGGAACACGACGAGTCGTTAGCTATCCAGGCGAACCCCATGGAGAAATAATAATGGCATTAATTAACAATTAAAATCAATATTACCAATATAATCCCTCGAGGGGCCATACCACCAGCAGGCCGGATTTAATCGCCTTTTACGACAACCATCCAGCGTGGGGTTAGTATTCTAAGCCGCCCCAACACGTCAAAAACACTACTCTATACAGTATACAGGGTGTCCCAGAGCGAGGTGACCGCCCGGCGTCTATTGATTACTTGGACAAAACTATCAACAAATACCATTAAAGTACAGGTCTTATCGGTTTGGTTTTTTTTATCAGCTTTTTAAATTTTTTTGTAGAGAAACCTGACTTGCTGCACTATTTTCAAAATATTTTCTTTGTTTTTACATTTATGGGACACCCTGTATAACAAAATTAGCAAAACGGAACCCTCAACCGAAAAATGGTCTCAGGTAATCCATAATATTTTTGAAAGACTTTTTCATCGACAATAAATAATAATTATAATACTTTATTCACATATTACACAAATGTTCGGTTTACACGTATCATTATAGTTATCTAAATTTTAAGTAAATTAATACGTGTAAACGGACAATTTAGTAATTTAGTAGTAAATCAAGTAGATAAGTAATTTAGAATTTTTTCTACTTTTCCGTTAAGTAGGTGGGCGGGGCTTATCAGTTATCACTTAACACGTAATTTAGTAAAATGTATAAGTAGTTAAGTAGAATTGTATGAATAAGAGAGCTTTACTAAATTATTACGTGTGGACGCACACTAAAAATTATTCTCATAATTAGTTAAAATTTACTTAACTACTTAATACGTGTATAAGGGCTATAAGGGTCTCACGCTATGCTGCGGATGGACAGACAGAGGGATATGACGAAACTATAATAAAGTTCCGATTTTTTCTTTGAATGAAAAGTATGGTAAATTGCAATATTTAAAAATAAAGTAGGAATGCATATTATGGCAACATTATGGACGAAGTTACCATTCACCACTCCACTTCATTCACTCTTCAATCTCTTCATCAATCAGTGTTGCCAATGCTACGGCAATTACCGTGTTCTACGGCTTTCAGGCCAAAAAATCACAAAATCTACGGCCTACGGCTGGAACCCTATTGCCGTAGCAAATTCTACGTCTTTTCGCAAATTGTGTGGTCTTTTTTTATTTTATTTTTTGCAAACATTTAACGAATGTTAAAAACCTTAAAACAACGCCACTACGCTAATGTTGATGTCAATTTATGCTAATGAAAAGTGTTTCTTGTTTTGTGGACATCAAATTCACTGCCGATAACTTTTTTTTTAGTACGAGCGCTGAACCGATGGTATTTAATGGCATAATTGGATATCATAATAATCTTATTATATTGGCAGCTCAGCGGGCCTATTATGAACTTTTATAAAACCATTCATGTTCCAGGCAATTCATTTATGGGGCTTAGAACGACGAATGATTGGCTAAAAAGTTTCACGTGACCGCTTTTTAGCCAATCATACGTCGTTCCAAGCCCGATAAATGAATTGCCTGGAACATGAATGGTTTTATAAAAGTTCATAATAGGCCCGCTGGAGTCTGGACACGGCCCACAGTTGATCTTTTCCCCTTGTAAAACGGCTTTTTTTATCTAATGTACACGGCCTTCCAAAATTTTTTATTGGCAACACTGTCATCATTCAACTTCAGTTACTTCAGTCAACGTAGTGATTAATAATTACTCTGTGCTCAGTGTTCTCGAACCTACCGATTTTTCGGTATTTCTACCGATATGGGCTCTGTTCTACCGAAATACCGAAACGCAACGATTTTTCTACGATTTAAAATGATATAAGGAAATTCTCCCGATTTTTCTACCGATTTTACATAAATTTTAAGTTAGCAACCCTTTTTAATTATGTTTTACGTTAAAGGCATGGGGAATCCCTCACCAATAGATTTAGAACTAGTAGATTCTCCCATACATTTGACAGAGCGAGATTGCCAGTTAAAAAATCCAGACCAAAATATAATTTTTTGTCCCGTCACTGTGGCCGATTATGTTAGACATATTTAATGTTTATCACAAGTGCAAACAATGTGTGAGTTGTGACAAACAATGTAGAGTGAGTTGGCTATTTGGATATTTAATGTAGTTTCAGATTGATTTTAAGCAGAAAATCGTAGTAAGTTTAACGCCGCAACTCAGAGTCACTAAGGGTTACTTTAATAGCTCCTTAGTAAAGCATTTCCTGATGATATACAACTATTTTGGGATCAAGTAAGTTTACTTAAGCGTGGCGATGATACTCAAATGTTTTCGTTGTTGTCTAATTTAATTTTTAATATTTCATCACTGCCTCATTCATCCGCCAACGTTTGTAATTTTACCGATACTTTAAATAGCTTTTAATCTTTATTTGTTTGTTAATTAGGTGTATTTGATGTACAGAAATTAGTCTTTAAGTTTATTTTTTGATAATAAAACGAATTTGATTAAATATTGTGTATTTTTTTGACATCTACCGATTTTGGGTATAAATCTACCGATATTTGTGGGCAAGTCTACCGATTTCGCACTTTGTCGTTCGAGAACACTGTCTGTGCTTCAGTCTAGGGATGTTCGATCCAGGTGCCTTGTATCGATACTCTGGATCGATGCGGATCGTTTCGCAGTGTATCGATCCAGGTATCGATCCAAGTGATTTGATACGATACTCTGGATCGATCCAGTATCGAATGATTTTTTTTTTTGATAGAAATAGCCGGCAAACGAGCTGAGGATCCACCTGATAGTAAGTGGCTATCGTCGCTCATGGATATCAACAACATCAAAAGCATCACTGATGCGTTGCCGGCCAAGAAAGAGAGAAGAAAAAAAGTAAATTTTTAAATAGGAATGGTTGATCCGGGTGTTTTATATATCGATACTCCGGATCATCATGAATATCACAATATAATTAATAGTCCAAATATCGATTCATATAATAATTATTAAATATATCTGTAAGTGGGTATCGCGGCCAATGGATGTCAGCGACCAAAGCGTTGTCGGCCAACAAAGAAAAAAAAATGTTAATGTAAGTAATGTAATATGTTAAATGTTAATAAATAAAAGATGATATTTTATGTAGATATACCGTATAATATAATATGATGTTTTGTATCGATCCAGAATCGAATAAAATATTTTAAATATAGTTGTGTAAACTATCGACAAGCTTAATTCAGTGGGTTTCTAAATAAAGATAGATCATTAAGGCAATATTAAAATCAATCGTTTTAGATTAAATTTTATATTACATTTCATTTTATTCAAAATATTGTATACTCGTAAATAAATATTGAAAAAGTTACTTAAAAATAAAAAATAAAAAAAATAAAAAAGCCTTTTATTTCTTGCATGCGTTTTTACAATAATATTATTATTCTTTTACATTTAATTTATTTGTGATTTAACTACATATATTAGATATTATTAATTTTTACATTGTTATTATATTGTAATTCAAATTATTTCATTTCATTAATTATTATTTATATTATTATTTATTAAAGTTACTTAAGGCTTTTTAAAACAATGTGGTATGTAGTAAGAACATTATATAAATAATAATATCTCACTTTATAACACTATATTTGATTTAGAACTCTTGTGTATTTAAACTAAATAATCAAATAAATTATCATGCAAAGCTTATAAATTACATTTGCCAATCCTTAAATTTTAATGAACGCTGGAATAGTAAATTGGATATGCGCTCAGGATCAAATCGATTACTTTCGCTTAAAATGCTATTGGCTAACAAGAAAAGCCATTCGGAGGGCAATGAAGTTCCTACCACTGATAAATACCGTAGGCGTAGAGTTAAGTCGCAGAGTTTCCTCAAATAACTTTTCTAGCCGACCAACACTTTAATTAATGGATCAGACTTTCTATCAAACAAAAATTCAGACAAATATTGCTTGAAAAATGTGTGGAAGCCTTCTTGTTCGTGTAATATGACGCGCCAACAACTGATCCAATGAAATCTACCTCCATTCCATAATAATTTTGATCCGATCCGATTCGATCCGATCCACTCTGCATGTGTATCGATCCGCCAGTGGATCGAATGCCATTGTATCGATACAAATATCGAGCGGATCGTATGCCATTGTATCGATCCACACAAGTATCGATCCGGATCGAACATCCCTACTTCAGTCAGTCATTAAACGAGGTCTTTGGAGGTTGGTGTTGTTTCTCGTGTTCAATGATTGTCATAATTCGAAAATATTTCATTTGCAATATAATTAATTAAATGTACAATTTAATAGCGATATTGATTGCTTACACGTTTTAAAAATATACCATTGTGTCGTGCCGCTGATTGATTTCATGATTGACATCTGGGCATCAGCTGACCGCGATTTTCTGGGTAAGTTTTGTTTTTCATTTATTAGGTGTAGAAAGGCAAACAATATTCATGAATATTGAAATAGTTGTTCACCGTTGAGGGTCATTACTAATACCAGAATCACTTTTACCAATATTGTGCAACATTTAATTCAAACTTAGAAAAGTTTTAAGAAATACTTTCTCTAACATTTAATGTTCAATTAAGATATAATATATTTACAAGTTTTCTGCTCTTGTTACAGCAACTGCCAAAGTTTCGTTATTTTATTTACCATAGATAAAAAAGTAAAAGGCCTTATTATAATAATAAAATAAATATGTACCAATCTTAAAACAAAAAGTACTTTTGGGTTTGAGAACACGTCTAACAACTTGTCTATTTCTATAATAATCTAGTTTAAAAATTAATAAACTACAAATTGAGGCATTTGATGGTAAGCAGTCACATCAGTAACACCAAAGATATCACCAATGCATTGACCAACAACCAAAGCTGGCCATACATCCAGTTGCATGGTCTTCCATACACCGTCAAGTTTGCTGGATGCCGCATCTAGTCCGCTGCGAACTTGACAAGTAAACTCAATCATGTATGGCCAGCTCAAGCAACCAAGATAAGAGAGAAGACATAAAGTTCTTATGCCTCGAGCCAGAACACAAGTCAAGTTTGTCATCCAGTCGAAAGTTCTGAGGTAAGAAACAAAAAAATTCAGTTGAATTGAATACCTCCTCCTTTTTTGAAGTTTGTTAAAAATAATTATACAATAGGACAAACAAAAATAACTATAATTACTAATAACAATACAAAATTAATTACAATAAACAATATGGTGTACAGTAACTTTTATTACTATAATAATTCATAACTAATGATTGATACAGACATGCTACAATACCTAGATTTTTTTAATAATTATATTGTGTCTGTCTAGACTACAGATTCATTAGACTTACTTGGAACAGGAAGACATTCACTCCTTACCTTGCCTTGTTGCTAGTCGCTACTAATATACCAGAATAGTTTATTGGAATGTAACAATTAAAATAGATTGGTACATGTCATAAAGTTTGCTATATTGTTTGCCATTCAGTGTTGTATAATAATAGTGTGCTTTTATATCTAAAAATAGAAACTATAGGAGTACTGCTGAAAAAAATTGGCAACCTTAACACAATGGAAATTTTTTAATGAATACAAGGTTAGAATTTAGAAAAACCCTCTCTCAAATATTGAGATCCCTCTAAAATATTTTAAATGAAAAAGGCTCATAAAACTGACCGTTTTTATCAGATCTCCACTAAGCCATTTACAAGACTATAAACCTTTTTTGGTCAAAAAGAATGGCTGAAAGAAAACTTATTAAGTTTCGGGGGGGTTGTTCAAGAAAATACGACTAAAAGTACATAAAATAACCCTAAAGAAAATTTAGACTTTATTAGGGTTCCGTAGCCAAATGGCTATGCCATGGCAAAAAACGGAACCCTTATGGATTCGTCATGTCTGTCTGTCTGTCCGTCCGTATGTCACAGCCACTTTTCTCCGAAACTATAAGAACTATACTGTTGAAACTTGGCAGGTAGATGTATTCTGTAAACTGCGTTAAAATTTTTACACAAAAATAGAAAAAAATCAATAAATTTTGGGGTTCCCCATACATAGAACTGAAACTCAAAAATTTTTTTTTCATCAAACCCATACGTGTGGGGTATCTGTGGATAGGTCTTCAAAAATGATATTGAAGTTTCTAATATCATTTTTTTCTAAACTGAATAGTTTGCGCGAGAGACACTTCCAAAGTGGTAAAATGTGTGTCCCCCCCCCCTGTAACTTCTAAAATAAGAGAATGATAAAACTAAAAAAAATATATGATATACATTACCATGCAAACTTCCAACGAAAATTGATTTGAACGAGATCTAGTAAGTAGTTTTTTTTAATACGTCATAAATCGTAAACCGCAAAAAACATCGATCAAAGTTACAACTAACTACAAGAACTTTTATATTATGTTACTTGCTGCTACGGAACCCTTCATGGGCGAGTCCGACTCGCACTTGGCCGCTTTTTAGTTATTTTTTCTCACGACGTATGTAGTGTCATCTATTTTTAGTTTAGTCAAAAAGTTCAAAAACGTGTTTAATAGAAATAAAGCTCCTAAAAATATGTGCGATAACTCATTCGATTCGGAATGACGTCTAGAAAAATGTTTTTTAAGAGTTTATTAGCACATAAAAATGTCAGTCCTTAACTTTTCGGGGGCGGTTTGACCCCCGAACCCCCCCCCCCCCCCCTCCCCTGGCTACGCCCATGGACTGGCAAGCTTTTTTTAGATAGCCGCCACCTTGAACTCTATTGACGTCCGTTGACGTGGCCCGTCGCAAACATCCTGGATCCGCCAGGCGCCAGTAAAATTGGCGCATCTTGCAACCGGGCGTCTGGAGCGACTGCTCCTCTTGCTCTACCTATCCCAAGTCCGGCGGTGATGAAATAATACCTAGGTATCTATCGATAAAAAAATAAATACGAATAGTGAGATTGGGGTAACATTTAGTAGAAATAAGTTTGTAAGAGTTCGAGGGTCGATGGATACCTTCTGTAGGTTTCCCGAAACGAAGCGGGCTTACTATAGTAGGTACTGTTATATATATGTATTAGGTATATTATTATATACATCATACTTTAGCGACTACCGTCAACGCATTATTATTTATAGTATATAGTATTTTTACGAAAATAAGAATATAGGGGAGGCTGGGGTCAAAAAAAAACATTTTGAGAAAATAGTTAAATGTGACTTCAATTTTTATTCTTTGTCTGGTTATAGATTTTAATTATGCAAGACTATCTGGTTACATCACAAAACGAATATTTTTTCTTGATGTAGGCCCTGAACTTCAGAAAAAAGCCACATACGATACCTACATAATTATGATGCTAACTTTTGCCCGCAGTAGAGATCGTTTTTTTAGAAATTCCGCGGTAACGCCGAACTTTTCCGGGGTATAAAGTTATATGTGTTAATCCAGGGTACAGGCTATCTCCGTTCCTCAACCAAATCGGTTAAGTGGTTGTGGCGTCATTGAGGAACAAACATCTAAACATCTTCACAAACTTTCACATATAATATTTATAGGATATATGATGAAAATGTTTCATACATCCCATTTATCGGGGCCAATTCTAAAAATGATTGGGAAGTGTCCCGCTCTGCAAAAGTGACTGATTCATCTTGTTTAGTCCTTCATCTTGATAAAGCTAAACCGGTTTTAACAGGTTTCTAACCGTAGCGACTCTGGTTTCGTCGACGTCGGAGATATCTTATGCCTCATCCATTTTCTAATTTATTAATTATTATAGAAACTTTAATATATTTCGGTTAAAATTCGTAGTTATAACTGAAGATTTTCACTCAAAAATAGAAAAGAAAACAATAAATTTTGGGGGTTCCCCATACTTAGTACTGAAACTCAAAAATTTTTTTTTCATCAAACCCATACGTGTGATATCTATCCATCTATGAATAGGTCTTCAAAAATGATATTGAGGTTTCTAATATCATTTTTTTCTAAACTGAATAGTTTGCGCGAGAGACACTTCCAAAGTGGTAAAATGTGTGTCCCCCCACTGTAACTTCTAAAATAACTTAAAATAAGAGAATGATAAAACTAAAAAAATATATGATGTACATTACCATGCAAATTTCCACCGAAAATTGGTTTGAACGAGATCTAGTAAGTAGATTTTTTTAATACGTCATAAATCGTGAACCGCAATTTACCTCGATCAAAGTTACAACGAACTTCAAGAATATTATGTTACTTGCTGCTACGGAACCCTTCATGGGCGAGTCCGATTCGCACTTGGCCGCTTTTTTTAAACTGCCTCCACAGCCTCGCATGTCGCATTGCATGGAAAAATTTTTCAAACAGCAAAAAATCTAGCTGCGATAGCCACTCATATTCGAACAGGATATTTATACAAATGATGTTTATAAGTTAAGCTTCAAAAAAATAATAATTAATAACAAAAATACGCAAAGTATAAATAGAAAATAGAAAAATATTTTATTTCCAGTAAACAAGTGTTATTAAATAAACAATTTGCAATTTCTACGTGCGATTTAATAGCGAAAAATATACATATAAATATCTGGTGTGCTCATAGTTGCGCGTAAACTGAGCGCTTGGTTTCACCGTGCAAACCATGCACCGCATTTTCTCCTCTTGAGACCAAGCCTCTCTGGAAGGAAGGAAGAAGATGGCTTCTTCCTCATCCTCCTCCTTCCATCTCCGAGTTTTTGGAGTTGTTTCATCCAACTGACGCATGTCTCAATCGACCCCAGCCTACCCTACCTTTACAGAGTACTCTATACTACTATTCGTGATAATTTATTTAAATCAAAATAAATCAAATGAGTAACAGTTATCAGTAATCTTTATATGAAATTGTCCATTTGGTCCATCACCTTTGATAATAAAATAAGCCAAAATCGTTCTATATTGTAGCTTATCGGCTTATTGTTGTGATGATATGATAACAATACAATCCAATCCAACTAACCGCCTGATACCGTCTCAAATATTATGTACATTCATAAATAAATTCGTCATGACATGTCCTTGGTAATTTTCAAGTATCTAAACAAATGTTTCCAACTTTTATAAATTACGAATATCAGTCAATGTGTATTATAGCGTCTAATCTTTAGCGTTAGATTTATGTGGGGCATATAGACAAAGATTAATTCGTCATAGAGGAAAGATTTGATTGTTTGTTTTCATTGAATAGAACGAAACTACTGAACCGATTTGATAAATTCTTTCACTGTCGGGAAGCTACACTATCCCCGAGTGACATAGGCTATATTATATTTCCAAAAAAAAATAGGGATCCTTAATAAAACTCCTATAATGTAATCCAAGGTGTAAAAAAATAAGAAAACCTATGCAAAGCGAGGGCGGTTACTCGTTGATAATAAATTGTCTACGCAATGGAATTATTACCCCAAGGTGTGTCTTGCTAGCCAGGCTTATATTACAGCGAAGGGAGTTTAATTAATCTCAATTATTCTTTTAGTTGTTTCGGTAAACTAACAGCGTCTCCACAGCAGGTTTCCCACGTATTTCTCCAATGTTACGATAGTGATGTCTAATGTAATTATCGTGATCTCCTTGCAACTAAAAATCGTATAGCCATCAAACTCTGAATCGCCAGTACCTATGGTAGGGTTAACAGAAAAATAAAAAAAATTATTCATTTTACAATTCATTTGAATTTGAACCTGTTTACTTTGTTCTCACTTTGAAGTCAGACTTTGTTGATGACATATAGATAAAGAAATAACGTTTCCACACTCATATCTCGACAGTTCACACTAGGATTCCCTGTGTCGTGGGTACCATAGACAATACACAATAACAAACAGAAATAATTTCCTCCTCGCTGGGAATCGAACCCAGGATCTTTGGTACAGCGATCCAGTAACCAATATGCCACATGGGTCGTCAATATACTTTCTACGTTCGGTCGAGGTTACAAATGAATACCGTATAACTATTTCCTACCATCCTATATTATGCTCTCCGAACCCCATAAACAAACTGTACCATCGATCCGATACCATTTGGCAAGAGCTTGCGCGACCCCATAATGTAGGATTTAGGTCACTTGTAATGTTAGAAGTGGTTTGATTGTACGCCCTTATTTGTCCATGATTACAAACATTTAATTTCAAGCTGTGATATTACCATCAATTAAGAGTTTGTGAATCATAATTTATTGTTCCATCCAGTCGTTATTTAAACGATAGCTTGCTAGGGAATTAATAATCTCACACTCTTTGGTGACTGACTTCGTATATAGGTACTCGTATATTAGGGAATGCAATCTCGCGAGATTTTAGACCTAGCCAGGGAGATCATAGAGCCAGTCTCGAAATCTTGCGAGATTAATGGTGGCCACTCACGGTCAGTCCATCGCGTCAAATGGCGTGATATACAGCCAAAATTTGATCGTGAATGTGAAAAACTGATGGCGTGATATAAAAAATTTGTATGTCCAATCGCGCAATTTTAACATATGTCATTTGGCGTGGCTCCAAAAATGACGCGATGGAATGACCATGAGTGACCACCATAAGATTGATTTCCCTAGTATATAGGTAGTAAGTAGGCACGTTGTGGATGTAAGTCATCGACTTCAAAGTGTGTTTGTCAATTTCCTACCCACGGCCACATTACCATGGAGTTACCCTCTACGGTACCCTCTATGGTAGAGTCTACCATATACTCAACTCTAACTACTGGGTACTCAGTAGTCAGTACTCAGTACCCGGTACTGCATAATCATTTGTAGTTAGGAGTTAGTTTTAGATTTAACGCCATTTTCAATAATCTATTTGTTCATAATCTCTGTTTAAGTGGTTAGATAAAACTGACAGGTGACTTTTGACAGTTACTAGGCAACTCATTTGAGGATTATGGATAGATGGAATACTGAGAACGGCTGTGAGTGACATGATATCGGCGTGAAGCGGGTTATCAAGCCATGCAATGACGTAAGTTCTGCTAATGTTATACCACTAATATGCCCATTGTGATGATTATATAATGATGTGACCAGTGATAAAGTTACAACAGATAACTAATACAAGTAAATCAAGATTTTTTTAGGATTTACAGCTTTACTTTTAGATTTGTGCAAGGTAATTTTCTATTCTCACTCAAAGTGACAGCTGATATCGCGATTAGGGTTGCCAATTGATTGAATTTGTTTGGACAATATGATGTACGGACTTGGCTTTTGAATTAGTCCGGAAAATTAAGTAAAAACTTAAAAATAAAATTATCATTCGATAAGATTTTATCTTTTTATACAACTAAAAAGGTAATCTATTAACTTCATCTAAGAAATAGACTTATATAAATAGTTTAATTTCAAACACAAAAATGAAGACTGAAATAGCCGGACTGTATTAATATGTGGGTATTTTTATAATATCCAGCTTTTCCAATTTGAGATGGTAACGCCTAAGGGTAACGCTAACCACGATGAAACTATAATAACGTTATAGTTCTAATTAATACAAAGTTAAAGGTCAATTATAAATTATTGTGGTAAATTAATGAATAACTGATAAGATTAAATTACTCTTTTCATCTTCATTGAGAGCCAATCTCTCAATGATGTCTCATGAAGTAAATTATTGGCATGCAAAGAATGACATTTAACGGCATCCCTATGGCATTCTTCTAATTATATACACGTCTTTGATGCTCAGTTGACAATGACTGCTGAGTTCGCTGAGGCCTAGTAGGTTCGATTCTCAGTTGTAGACGTTGTGGTCTTTATAATCAGGGGCGTAGCTACCGCCGTATCAATTATACGGGGCCCCCAGCGTATAGGGGCCCCCACTAACACTCCTAAAAAAAGCTCGCCAGCAGCCTACGACCGCTACCGTTGGCACGGCACTCTTTTTATATTTGACAGCTGACATCGAGAGGGCCCCACAACAAATATTGATATGGGGCCTCCTTGGAGCTAGCTACGCCACTGTTTATAATACATACACCAGTAATCGCTCTCAGATCGCTTTGCTTCGGTTTTCGTATTCAACAACCCTACCTATCATGTTCATGATTACCAAAAAGCGATGGCCTTGTTTTAACGTAAATAGTTCTGAAAATAGTTCCAAGTTCTGACGTCAGCGATCCATGAAATAAAAACTCTCAATTGTATATTTATTTTATGCGATTTCTGCGTACTTATGTATACGGTTCTAATGGGAAAAACCCACTTCACTGTCGTTGCTATGTCGGTAAAGTACCTGTTGTTAAGGTTGTCCTCCATCCGATTTGTTATGACAAATCGCCGCTATTTAGCATAACGTATTCATAATACATTACACATTCATTTGACTACTTGACTACCCAGAGTGCTTGACCCCGGGCCCTACGTACAAACAAACAAACGACATCCTCATCTAATTCTGTACAATTGTAAAACGATGAATTGAAAAGCCGACTTGTATAATACATTGATAATTTTGCGCTCTCTCCACAGGGCTCGTCCAAATTCTATTAGCCCTCAGAGATATGGGAATGCATTCATCCCGCAGGTCTTACCTAGGCTAGGACTCAATTTTATAAATGTGACAGTCAAACAGACTAAAACAGCATGAATATAAAAATCGAATTTTATATAACACGTCATGTGATA
Source organism: Thymelicus sylvestris (assembly GCA_911387775.1). Classification (NCBI taxonomy): domain Eukaryota; kingdom Metazoa; phylum Arthropoda; class Insecta; order Lepidoptera; family Hesperiidae; genus Thymelicus; species Thymelicus sylvestris. The sequence goes on from OU426903.1 coordinate 4,359,124, forward strand.
TTTTGAAACCATCGAATGTTTCCTTCCCCGGTCCAGGGCATTTCTGTCAACATTTCGTGGAACGTATTCGCAACAACACTTTACGCACGTTACTTCGTTAGTTCAACAACGTGATGTTCCCACAAAACATTGGATCGATTACCAGTATTGTTTTGATAGAATGATGAGGAAAATGGTAAGTGAGGTGTTGTGTTGTCACTCTCCCCGATAAAGCCAGCGTTGTGGATAAAAAAGTTGTGTAGTTTTGCGCGTACCTTGTACTTGGAAAAGCGTGTTAATTTTAAATGGATTATTAGCTACCTAGGCGTTACAGCGATTTAGTGTATTGTTTAGTTAGAAAGACAAATTAAATCCACGCGGACGGCAGTGTATTGGGTTCCGTAGTTGTAAGTTGAAAGTTAACACCTACCTATTTATAACTATGATAGTTTTCCTTTTTAACAGACTTCAAAAAAGGAGGAGATATTCAATTTGACTGCCATCGGCGCGGCGCCCATGTCTAGTTAGGGTGATCATTGGTCAATAATAATAATTTATTTTAAGGGAATAAAGGACTTGTAAAGCCAATATTTTAGATAGGTTACATACTACAGTACCTAACAGTAAGTTACATAATGCAAAACATACAGACACACAAAACGCATACGCCCACGCACACACGATTGCATGTATGCCTGCCTATGCGCACGCGCATGGTTACATTTATTACTCGTACTAGTCTGGATGATTCGTCATTATTTTTATTCAAATTATCATCTTGATTTGAATGACTCGTCACAATAAAATTGTGTGTGTGTAACTTGTCACACTGCGGCTTAACACACTATCATAATACTTGCGTAGAGATTGTCTGTGACCTTCGCGAGCTTCGTGACTTCCTCCAGTGACTTCTATAAAATAATTATGTTAGATGAGGTAGGTACCTATCAGATAACCTCAATCTTCCGGGGGTTCTCATCGGCTCTTAACCTTTGGCCGTAACACTTCGAAAGATATGTAAATGATAATTAAACAATAAGAGTTAATTAAGTTTTAGTTAAGAGTAAATTATATTAATAAGAGTTTATAAATAAATATATAATTTTATGATTTATATGAATGTAATTATGGCGGTCTTTTACCGAACTGAAGAGTTTCTTTCGCTGTTTCTTCTCCTCGATGATAAGCACTTTTCGGAAAAAGTGTAGATAGACGCCGATCAGGTTCGGGTTAACGAGATCTGAACATGACTTAGCAATAATTTTCTTGAATATATTTATCAATGTATATTGTATACATATTACATACACTTGCTTATTTTGCGGTATGCTATCTAGCCGGAGGCAGAAAAACATCTGATTCTGAGTTTTGATAGATTTGTGATTTAAACTAAAATAAAATAAATATAAAAAAAAAAAATTCTTCCTATTTAAATTAGTTTTCCCTATTACCCTGGTCCCTGATAAAGCTAAAATTCCGCACATTTCAGAACGATAACAACTGGGTCTGACCTGGAGTTTTTTTAACCGACTTCAAAAAAAGGAGGAGGTTCTCAATTCGACTGTATTTTTTTTTTTTTTTATGTTTGTTACCTCAGAACTTTGGACTGGGCGAACCGATTTTGATGATTCTTTTTTTAATCGAAAGCTGATGGCTGTCATGTGGTCCCACATAAATTTTATTGAGATCTGACAATGGCATCCATGAGAAAACTACATAAGTCGTAAATTTGTGTTAAGATGTGCGCGACAAATTGACGAATAACTCAATATCACGACAACCAATTTCGATGATTCTTTTTTTAATAGAAAGCTGGTGCTTGTCATGTGGTCCCACATAAATTTGAACGAGATCTGACAAGTAGTTTTTGAGAATTTGAAGTCGGTTATTTTTTGTTAGTAAAATTTAGATTACACTACTTTACAAGATTTTTTACCCAGAGATGAAATTGATATGTATCGGCTGAGTTATGAACCCTTACTTAAAAACTGAAGTTGGAAAAAAATTAGGACGTCCAATTTTGTAAATATTTATTACATTTATTTTTTATCATTTTTATACATTTATGTCACAAACAAATCAAAAATGGATTATGTTTCTCTTTCTTTTATACTAATTAGTATCAGTTTCTCTTATTATAGACCAGCAATAATCCACTAACATATTTTTATCCCAAAACCCTTGGTACCTTTCCTCAAAAACCTTCGAATCTTGGTGAAAACGTTCGCCATGCTCATCACTCACGCTTCCCAGGTTCTCAGGAAAAAAATCCAGGTGAGAATGTAAAAAAAATATTTTTAACGACATACTCGAGTGAGTCCAATGGGAGTCCATTCTTTGGTAATTTCTCAATAAATTGGAAACAATTTCTGCATAATTCTCAGATTTATTGTTTCCCAAGATTTTTTTAGCATCTTTTTCGACGCTGGATAAGTGACCATAATTTTTTTTTATCTGAAATCTGTGATATTAAATGTGGTTCACAATTCGATTCTAACCCGGGAAGATCTTCGAAATCAATTTCCTGGCTCGAAACCGCATCTGTTTCCAACTACATATCCTGCGGTTCCTTTCGCTTACTGCTGCTGCTGGGTAACGGTGGATAAGGAACTCCTTCAGAATGCAGCACACGTTTTGTGACTGAAGTAACATCCGGGTATTGTGTTGTATTGTATGTATGTGTGCTTTCGGTTTTTTGTTGTTAAAACCTGTAGTTTCAGTGAGCCAGAAGTAACAGTCAGGAGTGTGATTTGTTGGTTCGCTCCATATCATTGGGATACCGAATCACAAATGTTTTCTTTTTCCGGCAGCTTAGTTCAATAATGTACTTCTGCAATTTTCGCAAACTACACCAAGAACCCATTTTTTATCAAGGTTGGTTACCGATATTTGAAAGTAATGGAAATAGGCTCGTTTTACGGCCTCAGTGATTGGTCTCTTCTTTTTTGACAAAATAATTTGACCACAAACATAGCAAAAGTTATTTGGGTTTAATTTACACTGTCTTGATGACATTTTAAAACAAATGAAAATGTTTTTATAATACTTAGGTGCAGCGCAGACGGCACACTGTCTGTGACGCTCTTTTAAGTCTGTGAAAATAGAACCTTTGCAATTATATGCAGTAACGCATACGACGCGCAATAATTGCGGCGCATACAAAATACGTGTAATTCGGGCAGCCCGCGCGGCACCGCGTCGCGCAGCTCCGCACAAATGGTGTGCGAAAGAAATACAACGTTTGCTTCAACACGCGCTAACGCAGACGGCGCACACTTCAGTCTAGGGTTACGCAAAATTTCAAAAGTATCGATACTTTACTCGATACCAGTATCGTATCAAAAGTATCGATACCAAAAAAGTATCGGAACAAAAGTATCGATACCTGAGGGTATCGAGTACTTTTTAAAACATTTATAAAAAACCTGAATAAAATGTTGTTTGTGCTGCAAGGTTTCGCAAAAAAATCTAGCACTAAAAAAATTTGTAGGGATCTCTTTTATAGAAACTGAAACCATCAAACCGATATGCTTCAAAACGTTGTTTCATTTGAAAGGCAATAATCCGAAGGCAATAAACCAATGCAATAAGCACATTCAGTCCATTGATAAAGTCGATTTTCTGCTTTTCCAATACTACTATTTGAAGATAATATGAAACGATGGCGCATTAACGTCATGGTCAACAGCAACACACAAACACTGATCTATCATATTTATCAGAAAATTTAGCGTAGTTGACACGCCGAGTATCCACTAGTAGATATATATCATGGAGGATTGAGTAGAAGGAGGGCCATCTCTGTGAATTTACTCTCTCCTTACACCTCTGTGAAAATTACGGGTGGCACTGCGGTGCGGTCTGCAACAGCTATGTTCAAATATCTACTTATCAGACGATAATTTTGTGTCTACAAGCCCTATTCATTACGGGTGGCATAACTAGGCAAACTTCATACACACACACTAACGCCATTCTGAAATGGCCATTATTGGAACCTTTATTTTCAGTAATATGAGATGGCCCTCCTTCTACCTTTCAATGCTCCACGATATATATTAAGAAACTGTTAGACAGTTAGTCCATAGAGTGTAGAGGGTAAGGAGAGCTATCTCACATGGGGGAAATTTGAAATAGTGTCCAGCTGTATACTGATAATAGAGGTTCCAATACCTACCACCATCCTACGACAATAGCGCTGGCATCTAACTACCATATGAATATAGATGTTATAGACGGAGCTGGGGAGTGAAGTTCGCTGAGTTCAATAAAATTAATCCTCTGCTACCGCAGCGCCCCCCGTTATTGGACGCATTTTTACGGACAATTTTCTTGCACAGAGATGGCTCTCCTTACCTCTATACTACATGAGTTAGTCATAAGCGTACCTATGTCAGAGAAGTACTTTCCTTATAACCAAGGAATTGAAAGATGCTGTGCAAATAATGCAATAATACTTTTAAGGGCTACAGTTATCAGAAAACTGAATAAGTGAAACAGTTTAAAAGACAAAAAACACTACACAGATTATTCAACCCGTAAATGTTACTCGTAAAAAACTCCTAAGATAGTTCAATGAAATAAAATGATAAAACACATAAAGTGCTCGTCAATGAGTGGGAAACTGGGAATTCACCGATTCATGTATTAGGTTTAGTAGTGCTGTGACAAATATTTTATTTAAAAATTCGAATAATAATTGTTATTTTTCATAATCTAATAATTTATTGGAAATGGGAGAAGGAAAGTATCGATACTTCTAGAAAGTATCGATACCTTAAAAGTATCGGAACAAAAGTATCGATACCAAAAGTACTTGGTATCGTAACAGAAGTATCGATACCTAAAAGTATCGATACTTTTGCGGATCCCTACTTCAGTCTGCAATCTGCATTCGTTAGTGGTGGGCGTAACGTATGCGATATTAGCATGGCGCCAGAGGTCGATTGAAATACAAAACAGACCAGCACTTTCTCATTGTTTCCGAATGAGTCAAAGCTGGTCTTAAAATAGATAACAGTTAATTAAATGTTGTAACAGATATTTTATAGAATTTGAAAAATTTATCCGGATATTGTTTCAGAATTGAATGTTTAATATGGAACTGTCCTTTCAGTAATCTCTCCGAAAGTATAGAATGTACCCAAAATTCTCTATTTCTTCTTTTTTTCTGTACTTCAAGTACAAAATAATGCATCGCGATCTCTGCGTGATTTCCATAGCGTGTACGTCACTACAGTTCTGCCGACAGAGTGATCGAAGGTGTGCGTCGTGTGCTTTGAGTCTGCGAAAAATCCGAGATAGACTGTTGGCGCGCCATGTAGTCATTTGTGCGCCCGCAGTCTCGATCGCTCAAGAAGAGTGTCGTCTGCGCTGCACCTTAAACGCAATAAAACCAAACCATAACCACTTATACTACTAAGAATATAGCTTACTTACATTAATGTGGGTATATCAAAAACTTGACGTGATAAAAATATGAGACATATATTTTTGTAGTAAGGGGGTAGGTAGAAAACACATCCAAAATGAATTATCTTTGGGTAAAAGAAAAACTTTTTTTTGTAAAGTAGTGTTATTAGACGACATTTTATTTGGTAAATAAACTTAGGACAAAATTGTGTGAAAATATTAATTTAAGTTAATTAAAAAAAAAAAAATTAATGATGAATAGAAGTTAGTTTTGGCATTAAGTGTTTATTCATCATTAAATTATTATCATTTTGTGTTAGCCTTATTTTTAAACTAGCTTTTGCCCGCAGCTTCGCCCGCGGTAGAGATCTATTTTATACAAATCCTACTTAGGTACTTACTTTTACTTAGTTACGCTTCGTTGCCTATGACTTAAGTAATTTACATGTATCATTTGATTGCGTGAAATGCAAATGAATTTTACTAACGCCATCTATTAACAACATCCGGAACTAAACATCTAGCAACTAACAAAATATCGATTTTCCCATGGGGATGTTTTACCACGTTAAAAAGTAGCCTACGTTACTCTCCACCCTCCTCACAATCTCCACACACAAAAACCATACCCTAAGGTGCAGCGCAGACGACACTCTTCTTGAGCGATCGAGACTGCGGGCGCACAAATGACTACATGGCGCGCAAGCAGTCTATCTCGGATTTTTCGCAGACTCAAAGCACACGACGCACACCTTCGATCACTCTGTCGGCAGAACTGTAGTGACGTACACGCTATGGAAATCACGCAGAGATCGCGATGCATTATTTTGTACTTGAAGTACAGAAAAAAAGAAGAAATAGAGAATTTTGGGTACATTCTATACTTTCGGAGAGATTACTGAAAGGACAGTTCCATATTAAACATTCAATTCTGAAACAATATCCGGATAAATTTTTCAAATTCTATAAAATATCTGTTACAACATTTGATGAACTGTTATCTATTTTAAGACCAGCTTTGACTCATTCGGAAACAATGAGAAAGTGCTGGTCTGTTTTGTATTTCAATTGATCTCTGGCGCCATGCTAATATCGCATACGTTACGCCCACCACTAACGAATGCAGATTGCAGACTGAAGTGTGCGCCGTCTGCGTTAGCGCGTGTTGAAGCAAACGTTGTATTTCTTTCGCACACCATTTGAGCGGAGCTGCGCGACGCGGTGCGGCGCGGGCTGCCCGAATTACACGTATTTTGTGTGCACCGCACTCATTGCGCGTCGTATGCGTTACTGCATATAATTGCAAAGGTTCTATTTTCACAGACTTAAAAGAGCGTCACAGACAGTGTGCCGTCTGCGCTGCACCTTAAGGTGCAGCGCAGACGACACTCTTCTTGAGCGATCGAGACTGCGGGCGCACAAATGTCTACATGGCGCGCAAACAGTCTATCTCGGATTTTTCGCAGACTCAAAGCAGACGACGCACACCTTCGATCACTCTGTCGGCAGAACTGTAGTGACGTACACGCTATGGAAATCACGCAGAGATCGCGATGCATTATTTTGTACTTGAAGTACCGAAAAAAAGAAGAAATAGAGAATTTAGGGTACATTCTATACTTTCGGAGAGATTACTGAAAGGACAGTTCCATATTAAACATTCAATTCTGAAACAATATCCGGATAATTTTTTCAAATTCTATAAAATATCTGTTACAACATTTAATGAACTGTTATCTATTTTAAGACCAGCTTTGACTCATTCGGAAACACTGAGAAAGTGCTGGTCTGTTTTGTATTTCAATCGATCTCTGCCGCCATGCTAATATCGCATACGTTACGCCCACCACTAACGAATGCAGATTGCAGACTGAAGTGTGCGACGTCTGCGTTAGCGCGTGTTGAAGCAAACGTTGTATTTCTTTCGCACACCACTTGTGCGGAGCTGCGCGACGCGGGGCGGCGCGGTCTGCCCGAATTACACGTAATTTGTGTGCGCCGCTCTTATTGCGCGTCGTATGCGTTACTGCATATAATTGCAAAGGTTCTATTTTCACAGTCTTAAAAGAGCGTCACGGACTGTGTGCCGTCTGCGCTGCACCTAAAACAGCTTCGTTGCGACGTGAAAGACGGACAAACAAACAAACACACTTTCACATTTATAATATTAGTATGGATATGGATTACAAAAGACGATAAAAAGACAGTGTAATTTTGTTTTTATAAATAGGACTCGTCGTAAATAACGGAGCATATAATATTTAAACCAGTTTTGCTACTGATATTGTATTACTAATATTACACAAAACAGGAGACAAAGCAAATCTTTTATTTGTCAAGATATAAATCATTGAGTACTAACAATAAGATCTATCATAAAGTCATCAACCTGTTTAAACAACTAAAGGACGGAAAACGGCGCCTTGTTGTTTTCAGATATATTAAAATTATTAAATGTTACAATAGCTACTATTTGTTTTACACTATCAACAATCTCATATCATGAATAAATACTAAGTGCGTGCAATAGAAAATAGGGTTGTCAATTCTGTGGTCAGCTGCGATGAAGAAGTTAGCCCAATAGCTAACAGAAATTGTCCATTGAAAAAAATACCAATAATCTAAATTTTACTAACAAAAAATAACCGACTTCAAATTCTCAAAAACTACTTGTCAGATCTCGTTCAAATTTATGTGGGACCACATGACATGCACCAGCTTTCTATTAAAAAAAGAATCATCGAAATCGGTTGACGTGATATTGAGTTATTCGTCAATTTGTCGCGCACATCTTAACACAAATTTACGACTTATGTAGTTTTCTCATGGATCCCATTGTCAAATCTCAATAAAATTTATGTGGGACCACATGACAGCCATCAGCTTTCGATTAAAAAAAGAATCATCAAAATCGGTTTGCCCAGTCCAAAGTTCTGAGGTAACAAACATAAAAAAAAAAAAAAAATACAGTCGAATTGAGAACCTCCTCCTTTTTTTGAAGTCGGTTAAAAATATGGGTCACATTCACATCTGAAAGCATGCATCTTCCAAATCGGTTGATAAAAGACGGAATTCTATGTAAAAAAATACAACCGAATTGAGAATTTTCTCCTTGTTTGAAGTACATACATATTATGTTAAAAATGGGTTGAAGCTATAGCCGTTTTTGTGCCAACCCTAATTAATTATAACTGTGATTTTACAAAACTTTTAGTTCAGATAACGTTGTTTGACAAAGAATTAAAGATTTACATAGAATTTCATCGAAAGTCGTCAATTCGAGAACATTTAGTATTTTCCTGTTTTTGTTATGTTTTCCGCCAACTCTTAATTTATCTTAAGACTTAAGTATTAAAATTATGTATTCCGTACTTTATGTCGTAATATCTTCCTTGATGAAGCAGTTAGACAGACTTTTCCTTCTTTGCATATTTTCTCTATTTTCCTGATAGAGAGGTAAAATTCTAGACTTGTGCAATAAGTAATTACTTAAACATTTTGAAGTACCTCCGAACGGTTACATTTACATTACCATATACATATTGTAGTTTTTTTATTGGTATAATTATCTATAGTAATATTATAAAGAGGAAAGATTTGATTGTTTGTTTGCACTGAATAGGCTCCGAAACTACTGAACCGATTTGAAAATTTCTTTCGCTGTTGGGAAGCTACACTATCTCCCGTTGAGATAGGCTATAATATATTTAAAAAAAACTAGGGATCCTTAATCAATTTCAATAACGTAACTCAAGGTGTAAAATAATAAGAAAACCGAAGCAAAGTGAGGGCGGTTACTCGTAACGTAATAGATAAATCAACAAGAATTCTCGGACATTGGCAAAGCAGTGAGCGCGTGGCCACTGGAGCCCAATTCTCATTTCGTAGAGATACATGTCTAACAGAGATATGTCGAAAAAACATGGCCGATTGGCCTCGTTTTATTCGAGGTCGGCCATGTTTTTTCGAGATATCTCTGTTAGACATGTAGGTATCTATCTCTACGAAATGAGAATTGCCCCCAAGGCCGCATGGCGTTACCTATTACGTGACGTGACGATGCATAAAAATTAAAAAACCTTTTTGTTGTTCTTAATCATTTAGAGAAATAACATTTTAAAGGAAATTTTTATGTTATATTTATATAGTATTTAATTAATCGCAAAACTATTTACCGTCAGATTAAACCTGCTTACTTTTTACTCAAATAATCAATGTTTTCCGACTAAGGAATGTACTGAAAGAAATAAACAGAAAAAAACTAAAAAAAAACAACGAGGGTTTCTTAAGGCTTATTAATTAATATCAATTTTACTTAAGTATTCTTACTTATTCTATTCTTAGTACTTAGTTAGATATTTTTATTAAAAACTATACAAATAAAAAACACAAATACTAGTACTTACATTGCTAGTAAAAATTGTGCTACCTAGGTAGTCTAGGTACTAAAGTATTACAAATATTCATCTGAAGTTAATGACAGTTAAGTGTATAGCTATTTAGCAATGTAACTTTGCATTTGGACATTATGTCGATTTTCTCAGAAATAGTTTATATTAAATTAAAAGTGAACGTATCAGAATATAAATCATTGCTACCACTAGATATAGCGTAGGTACCTTAGTAATTAATTAAAGGTGATCGTCCACTCCACTCGACCACAAGGTCGTGGAGTCAACTTTTGAAGCCTTATAATATAAATTAACTATAAACTTACTATAGGTAAGTTATATATATAAGAACTATGTTTATTTGTTGTTTAGTGTACGCTTGCCTAACGTGTTGGTTTATTTTTTACGACAGGGTTGTCAACTAACTATAGATATTTTTATGGAAATTTTGACTGATATGGAATTAGAAAGCTGTTATGGTATCAACTATCCAGTGGTCATTGACACAGCTAAAACCATCCTCCAATATCTACTTGATTTTATAGTACTGTTGATAACAATCGCAACACATTTAGCATTTCTGCCGTCCTCAAACTAAAAGGCGGTTAAGTGACAAAAACAGTTTTTGAGGCAGAGCTAAAAACGCAGGATTATTTTGAAATCGTGCTAGTGATTCTCTATAAACAATCGTTAATGTTGTCATATTATGTCAAACTCAAAAGATATAACAATTTTTTGAACTTTAATAATAATAAAGTTCAAAAAATATCAAAAAATGTAAATAAAGTAAAAATTGACCAGATGACATTTAGCCGCCTTTTAGCTTGAGGACGGCAGATTTAATGACTTGGAAATTGGAATGGAAGTAGTGACCTGGATCGCTTCCTTCCAGGCTTTTATCTGTGTCAGGCACTCAGGCGTCATAAAAAGCTAAGTTTATGGGATGTTTTAATTGTGTAAGGGGAAGTAGAAGTAATAGAACATCCATTGGACATCACAGCCTCAGCCCAAATTCATTACCATAGCGACCTTCCAATTCGCCACCCCAACGACCTCTTCACTCATAATTAATTTGATACGCGGAGTCATGTCACGGTAAAGATATAATATAGATATCTTTACCGTGGTCATGGTAAATTAGTCGCTGATACAGCGATACGAACGTTGCCAGTTGACTTTTGTTGTTCTTAACGATTTATTGCCCGGATTCTATACTGCTTCTATCTATTTTATTGGTGAAAAGAGCTTAGATATTTAATAGATGTAACTGTAAAAGTAAGGGTTGTTGTCTAAGGTCTGTGGGTAAATGTTCTATCCTACTAAGTAAAATTATAAATGTGAAAGTTTCTATGGTTGTTTGTTCCTATTTCAAGCAAAAACAACTGAACGGTTTTTCATGAAATTAAGCATACAGGTGGACGATTTAGGGATCAATGGTCCCCCAAAAATTAGTTCTAACTCGTTACGCGCCAAAAATGTATTAAATTAGTACTAGTTCGTCACGTCTCAAAAAAGTTACAATTTGTCACATGTAAGTATAGTTCCAATTCGTCACGTTTTAATTTAGTTTTCACTCGTCCATGGTCTACAAAAAGATATAGGGTTTATTATCACGAAAAACGCAGACAAAACCGCGTGCAGAGCGAAATTAAGAAATTATTTAAAATGAAGTCATAAGTTTGAAAAAGTACAAAAATTAAAGCCAATCACGTCCTTACGAGCTGTCAAACTTGTACAATCGGCCGATACCGACAATTAAAGAATCGCTGTAAACTTTAACTCCGTGATACTTTGACTCCATCATTTAGTTTTAAGTATGTCAATGACACTCAATGCTTGTAATCAATATAATATTACCTTGTTTAGTGGGATTAATGTTATCTTTTATTTATAAGTATCGCTGTTCAAATTTAAACACTTTGATAACACTACATGCAATCTGTAATTATTTGTGTTGCTGTGTGCTCCTTGTAGTAAAGTTCAATGATATAATACCTACCTAGATACATTTAGTGTGCTTGTTTCATATGTACTTTCAACTGCTGTTACTTATCTTCATAGTGCCTTGGAATTTAAAGACTGGGATTTTCATGAAAAAAAAAATGAATTTTTTTTTTTATGGTTTTGTTTACCGAGGCAACGCTATAAAATAACGATAGAAACATTTCAAAATGACTGACAACTGGTATTTTCCATCTTTTTTAATTTGTTTGAAAAATCTTAAAATGATCCCTTTCAAAATTCTTCGGCAAATATATCATGTAATTGCGCAATGGTGGAATAGTTACATAACTCGTGGTAATGGCTAGTGATAGATGCGTACAAAGTGTTCAATTTGTTTCGTTTGAAATGAAGCCTTCAATGATTTCAAATTAAGGTCATTCGTTATCGTTAGTGAAGTGAGTAAGGGGACCTATCCACTGAAGTCTGAAGTTAACTTTTTAGGCCAATAGAAATCTGCAAGGAAAACATATTATATAACTTTTGCAAATCCGAAAAGGCATAAAATATGCCTTCTTATGCTTCTAATTTATTTTCAAAACTTTTCATCAATGTAGTTAATACTAAACAGGATGATATTCAAATTCATTTATATATTATGTTGGATTTAATTGATACACTTATGCCCCACTTAGAGTTACTAACAATTACTTCAATCGCTCCTTAGTAAAGAATTACCATACATATCCTGTACTAAGGAGCGATTTAAGTAACCGTTAGTGACTCTTAAGTTGGGGCGTTAGATTGTATTTTTTGCTCCTGATATTTCTTAAAGGTGATTATAAATGATTAATCATAATGTCGGATAAGAAACGGCAAAAAACTCTTATTAACATACAAGTTTTCTTTTAATACCACTCATAATACTCTGAATAAAATAGGTATGCTAATTTGATACAAGATTCCACCCATGGCTTCGCCCGTGGAAGAATGATTTTAAAACATTTAAACGTCCAAATGTCCTATCATATGGTACCGTATAATCGGGATATTCTTATCCTATTACTTAATTATATTATCTTACCCTATTTTTTAAAGTCTGGACATGGTCCGTCTGTGTGCAAATATTCGCATTTATAATACTAGTAGGATTCCAATACCTATAATATTCCGAAGTTTTGTTTTGAACTTTTATAACTTTTATTGCCTCAATGTCTCTCTTGTGTTATGCGCTTTAATAAGCAGGCTTCCTAATGGACACCAATAATTGTGAATTGAACCACTCATAGCAAAGTTCAGTTACATTGGATTGTGTCTATCCGTACCGTATTTTATTAAATAGTAATGTTCATTATTGTTTTCGACGTAGATGGGAATAATTAAATGTTTTTCGCTATTGTTACTTCGCCTATTGTTCCAAATTAGACCATAATCATTTTTGACCAATTGAAAGGAACTTATGAAGTTACGCAGAAACTTTTTTATGTATGTACAATTAAAAAAATATTGTTACTATTATTTCTTCTGTTAAAGTATAAGACACGTCGTGTAGCAAAACTTCTTCTTATTTTATTTTACACGTTTTTATTACGCTATTGTCATTTTACGTGATAAAAACATACTACAGTTGCAAAGGAGGTGGCCAATATTTACCCCGGAAATGGTTAAAATACGTTTTTTTGTACAAGGTTTTAGTCCTCTGAAAAGACATATTTTCCATTTATTATAACATAACTAGAATTTTAATTTTCTTCTGAACTCCGCCGTGAGTAGTTATAATAAATTAAAAATAATAATAAGTTGTATTGTATACAAATATACTTTTACTACCTCCATTGCTATCACCCCGGTCACTCACATGCGCGCAAATGTTTGACATTTTTACGAATGTTTGCACATATGTGAAGGTCGGTCAGGCAAATGGGTTCGCATATGAGTATACAAGCCCATTTCCGCTTCCTCCTACACTTTGTTCACGAATGTTCAATCTTGCTGTTGTTATTATGTTGTTGTCATTCAAATCCATTTTCAATACAGAAAATAAATGGTAGTACGATTAGACGCCACGATCCACGAAAAATTAGGAGATACATCACCTTTTTAGTCGTGTGCGCAACTGGTCGCACGAATGTGTTGGAGACTACACGAAGCTTCGAGGTTCGCGCGCTTTGATGTGCGACAAAAAACCGACACAGCTTGAAAAACCCCGAATGCCTCCAAAACTTCGCATAATCATTCGCGAAGGTCGTCCCACACTTGTGGGTTCGCGTATTCGCGCGAATGTGAGTGACCGGCATCACTGGAGGTTGACAATTGGCTGACAGAAGTGCGAATGTCTACTATATTGTCATTTGCCAAAATAATATTTTTCAGTTTCATTTCTGCAAAATATTAATAGTATTTGATTTTTTGCCATGAGCTGCATTAATTGCGCGGTTGATATTGAGCGCATGGCACGTCACTCCATATCTTCCTTAGCAAGAAACCTGCAATCCATATTATTCCATATTGGTAGAATGGATCACTGCAGTACAGGTATAGCATTTTTCTTTACTATTAAGTAGTGCTTACTACGACTAGGTTCACGCGGCAATGTACAATATTCCTGTTTTTTTTTGCAATACGTTTAGAAAATAAGTTCTATTTTATAATAGGCTCCTAACATTTTTTCTTTCAACTTTTAGGCAAAGGCTACTATACTGTAGATGAGTACATAAATGACAAAGACGCATGGAAATGACCAGCTCTGCAATCAGTTCTGTACAAGCTGTATATTTTTTTGTAATAAATATATCAATGTATTTTTATTTTTAAAAGATGTGTTGAGGAGATTTTTTACAGCTTTTCTTGTCCTGCATGACAAAGCACCTTTGCGAAAAGCTGGTTGATTAAAAAATTACGTGCATAAGTGTATCAATGATACCTAAACGAATAAATGATTTTGAATATGAAAAAAAATTGAATGCATCACCTTATTTGCCTTATTTGGTACTATTGTTATATTTTATTTCTTAATTTTTACATATGTGTACCTAAATGTATATAATGAAACACTTAATAATATCAATATGCAGTTTTATTTATATTACCTTTGCTTGTGAATATTTACAAATAGGTAGGTGAGGTGACAAGTTAATACGTATATTTTATTTAGTACTGCTGGTACTTCTTTTTGTAGGAATAAGGTCATAAAGTCATAATTAAAGTAAAAGACATATATTAATTAATTATCCAAAAGATAAATAGTATTTATTTAATACAAAAATTGCTCTTTAAAACACTTTTTCACGATTACATATGTTTTGCAGAATGTCAAACTACAAAAGCTAAAACTGCCCGTAAAAGGAGAATCCCGAGTTCTAGAGATTTTTATTGATAAAATTATCAAAGTAGATATTGTAAGCTTTAATGTAAGGTAAAAATAATATGTGTACATTATACTTCACAAATGGGGCAAATGCCCATACAGATGTTGGCCACCTCCTTTAAAACATTGTTACTGAACATTTTACTATACATATCTATATATACCACAGTGTTTACTGAACATTTTACTATAATACTAATGCTACTATTGAAATTAATTGCGCAATACAATCTTTATCTTTGTAATTTTTATCTACTTTTCAGTTCTCTGAAATTATAGTATACGGTATATGTACTACACCCACTCATTTGTTTAACACTCTGAGCAGTTGTGTCTACACTACATGAATTAATTAGGTAAATTAAAACACAATAATATATTTTCGGACACGTATCGTGACGTATCGTAGAGTTAGTAATATTGCTATTGGAAAAAATATTTCATTTTAAAATTTTGTATTGTAATATGAGGTATTTTTTATATTCATCATAATATATTTTTATTTTAGTTTTAAAAATGACGATAACTTTTTTAATAGACTACAAAAATAGAAGTTACTAAAAAAAACTTAAATTATGACTTGCATTTTATTTTAACTTTTGAAAAATGTTATTAGTTTTAATTGTTTATCGTATTTATAATATTTTGAAATGTATGAAATTGTAGAAAATAACTTATCTTAATATATATAAATTACGTGTCACGTTGTTTGTCCGCGATGGACTCCTAAACTACTGAAGCGATTTTAATCTTTGCACACCGTGTGTAGTTTGATCCAACTTGAAAGATAGGATAGCTTACATCTCAAAATAAAAAACTTTTGACAGAACGAAGTCTCTCTGGGCAGCTAATATAATATGTTTTTTTGTTTTGTTGCAGACAAAATTTCGAAATGGCGCCGAGTTAAAAGTAAATAAGAAAAGAAAAGAAGATTAGCTAATTTTATTTCTAGTGTTAAATAAACTGTAAAGTTGTCAAGTGTGAGGTGTTAAGTGTAGGCATATAATGGATCCAGGGTACTTCGATATTGAGAGGAAGCAGAATCCACGAGAAACAGCTAGCATATTTTCAAAACTATGCTTTTGGTTAGTATCAATTATTATAAGTATCTACAAACTGCGCTACAAATTCGACCGTAATATAATGTGACAAAAGGCTGACTTCTCCTAATAAAATTTAACTATACCTACCAAATCTCCTTCCTATGTGTACCTATGTAATTTTCTTAAAAAGGGGTAACAAGGCTTTCCATTCATGTATTCATTTATAGATTTATAATTTTATATGGTGGAGGTCAAAGAGGGAATTATTTAGCAGTAAAAGCGAAATTAAATAATATTGTGCTTTTTGGGTTAAGTCCTTTAATTTATTTTTTTCTTAATGATAAAGATATGTTGCGTACATAAATTTTCAATTCCTCTTATATTGAGTTTTTCAGATTATTGTAAAGTCGTTTCGACTTTTAAGTTATAAATGGTCTAAATTTATGGTTTTCCTAAACTAAAATATTTTCCCACGTTATTTCAGGTACACTCTGCCCCTTTTTATGAAAGGTAGAAAAGGACAGCTCAGTATTTCAGATGTGTACAGGTAATTATGTTTGTTGTATGTATAGTATAGTATAGCCCGTATAGGTATAATTATTTAAATATTTATATTTATTTTGGTATATATCACAAATCATCTTTATATGGATTTTATAGGTAATAACGTTAGTTGGTAGGTATATTTTTGTAGGCTGTACTTTTCCTATTATAGAATATGTAACTATGTATATAATGTATGTATTATATAATATGTAACTATTTTTTGTTAAGTTTATGTGCAATGGATGTTGTATTGAATTGTTGCATATTACAAATATTGTAAACATAGCTACGACGATCCCTGTAATTTTATCCAGTGGTTGAGTTACAATTCTCTTTTAATGTTTAAATTAATATAATTATTGACAAAAAGTAACCGACTTCAAAATAACTCAAAAACTACTCGTGACAAGCACCAACTTTCGATTAAAAAAGGAATGATCAAAATCGGTTAACCCCGTCGAAAGTTCTGAGGTAACAAACATAAAAAAATATAGTCGAATTGAATACCTCCTCCTTTTTTGAAGTTGGTTAAAAAGACGATATTTTAGACGATGCGTGTATACTATATATGGTTAATAATATAATGTTAATTTTTTTTCAGATGTACACCCGGCCACAGAGCAGCGCCCAGAGGTGACGTCATGGGGGAGAAATGGAAGGAGGAATTAGAAAAATTAGGTAAAACTCATATTTTTATTAAACACTTGTATTAACATTTCCAAACCGTAACATGACCTACCTTGTAACCTATCCTGAATGTGAAGTGACATTACTTTAAATTTTCTTTGAATTATAGAATTCATTGCGTGCCTGTTAAAGTAACTTTTATTCTTTATTAATAAATTATTTCAAGTTCAATGATCTATAAACATAGATCATTGAACTAGTAGGTATGATTGTTTTAAATATGTATTGTAAAATACATATATTTAAATAAGTGTGAAGAAAGATATTGAATATCATAAACCGACAAAGCATTGAAGTTTTTTGTTTAAGTTTATGATAAATTCTAGATACATGTTAAAGTTATTCTATTGTTATTTTTCAGATAAGGGCAAGAAACCATCTTTGCTGCGATGCATGCTTAGAATACACGGTGTTAAATTCTTCGTATTCAATTTAACGTTTTCCATCATAGATGCTACGTTTAGGTAAGGATGTAAAGAAAATCTTGGGGCTAGTAAGAATAGGTGCTTGATGATGCGTCAAAGATGCCTTTGGTGGTATGTACCTACTGATGCGATCACTTACAATTAGGCGGGCCATCCACTCTTTTGTCGGCTATTGATATTAAAATAATGCTTCATTACAACGTTTGAGCGTCACAGAAGCATTACAGCTACATCATCATTATCATCTTTACCCATAATACTCTATTAAAATACCTTGCTAGCGATATATATCATATTAATGTGATGATATTTGAGCAATAGCTGTTTCAATCACTTTCATAGCAAGTCGAACTGTGATTAAGAGAGTTTTATAATTTGCTTGCAGGTTATCAGTCCCATTGTGCCTCGAAGGTCTGGTGACGTACTTCTCGTCCCCGCACAAAACCATCACCGACACCCAGGCGTACTTGTATGCTATTGGTGTTGTAGGGTAAGTACAGAATGTTCATTTTATACTGGGAATAGATTCTGATGATGTGAACACATCGGATTTTTCTTGTTTACGTATACTTCTCATAAAGTTTGGCGTCAGTTTATACTCGTGTCAAAATAATTTACTATGGTTTTGTGAGTCGTTTCGTTTATTTCTCATTTGTCACAGTAGAATAATATAAATGATTTCAATTTATTAACCGAATAATCCAAAAAAGGAGGAGGTATTCAATTCGACTGTATTTCTTTTTATGTTTGTTACCTCACAACTTTCGACTGGGTGAACCGATTTTGATGATACTTTTTTTTAACCGAAAGCTGGTGCTTGTCATGTGGTCCCACTTATATTTGAGCGAGATCTGACGAGTAGTTTTTGAGTTATCCCTTATTTAGAAATCGGTTATTTTTTGTCAAGAATTATAAATAAAATATATGGTAATTAAACTTTTTGTTTCATTAAATATAATTATCTTTGATATTGATATTTTTCATTATTGCAAACAAAATTAGTGCCAATTTTTTTTTACCAAATAATACTAGTCTAAACAAATGGACATACCTCGGACATCTCTAGTGGATACTAAGCCTAATAATGATAGTGTTGCATTGCATTGCAGGTTGATGGCAATGATGGCGAGCATGATGCACCCCATGCTGCTGTTCCTGCTGGACATGAGCCTGAAGGTGCGGGTGGCGTGCTGCTCGCTCATATACAGGAAGGTGGGTTCGTACCCTTACCCTTTTGTAACCGACTTCAAAAAAAGGAGGAGGTTCTCAATGTTTGTTACCTCAGAACTTTCGACTGGGTGAACCGATTTTGATGATTCTTTTTTAATCGAAAGCTGGTGCTTGTCATGTGGTCCCACCTTAATTTTATTGAGATCTGACAATGGCATCCATGAGAAAACCATATAAGTCTTTTTGTATTATGTATGTGCGAGACAAATGGATGAATAACTCAATAATGGATGAATAACCCAACCGATTTCGATGATTCTTTTTTAATCGAAAGCAGGTGCTTGTCATGTGGTCCCACATAAATTTGAACGAGATCTGACAAGTAGTTTTTGAGCAACTTTGAAGTCGGGTATTTTTTGTTAGTAAAATTTATGTGTGGGTCAAATCTTGTCAGCTGAGCCGGCGTTAGGGGGAGGGCGAGGTGGGGCGACGGCCTTGGACGCCAAATTCGGAGGGGCGCCACATTTGGTGTGAGGAGCTAAAAAAAAGGAAAAATAAAATTCTTAATAAACGTTCCTATTGGTTCAGTAAAAAGTTTTTCGAGCAAAAAAGCTAGATTTTTATATTCTTACTAGCTGCCTGGACAGACTTCGTTCTGCCAAAAGTTTTTTTGAGATGTAAGCTATCCTATCTTTCAAGTTGGATCAAACTACACACGGTGTGCAAATTTGATTAAAATCGGTTCAGTAGTTTAGGAGTCCATCGCGGACAAACAACGTGACACGTAATTTATATATATTAAGATGTGGGCGCCACAATATTCTTGCGCATGCCGTCAGTGGCTCTAACGCTGGCACTGCTTGTAAGCTGAATTAGAACTACTCGTACTTCTTATCATCCTAATATATCATCATAATGAAACTCCGTAACAGCTGATTCACACGGAACCCGTCATTGAAGATTCGTCAAAAACAACGTTACTTCATGAAGGATGCAGGTTCACATTGCATACGGAAAGGAGTTTTTTCGCGATTCGTCAAAATAATAATTAAAGACGTAAAATGTCCGTTGCATAACGTTACTTCCTTACTAAGGCAAGTCTCGTTTCTGAATACGGGGGTTATTCTTTCGGCAGATTCTTATTTCTTCTGTACGCATACAGCCCCATCACTCCATCAGTTGTAATTTATTTGTTGTTCTGTAAAATTATTTCCTATAAAATATGTATACAACGCCATCTAGCGAAGTTTATGTCACACTTAAAAACAAAACTAAACCTTTTACTAAATTTTATTGTAAATAATATTTTTCTGCTTTCCAGCTTCTACGGCTAGATCTAACCGCCGGCGGCAAGGCCTCCGAAGGCCTCGCGGGCCACGTGGTCAATCTACTGACGACGGACGCTCAGCGTTTTGATATGGCGAGCATTTTCTTCACGGATTTAATCCGAACGCCGATAGAGAGCACTATTGTCGTGTACTTGATGTATCGGCAGATAGGTGTCGCTACTTTACTAGGGGTTGGATTCCTGCTGATGTTTATACCTCTGCAGGGTGAGAATTATGTTTGTATACAACTATTTTCACTTTAAACAACTTGTTGGTAAATAAGAGTGTATTTATTGTAATTTTTGTTAACAAATAAATTATTTCTCATATCAGGTTATCTCGGCAAGATAACCGGCAAGCTTCGCCGGCAAACGGCCGTCCGGACCGACAACCGGATCCGGTTGATGAATGAGGTCATCCAGAGTATCGAGGCTATCAAGATGTATGCCTGGGAGAACGCTTTCGCGGGTATTGTGGGACACGCCAGGAAGTATGTTATCTTAACTACCATTATAAAATTTAAAACACCCGACAGTTCTTTATAAATTGTAGCTAAGAACCATCTTGGATCACGTCAGTTTTCAAACAAAAAAACCTCATTATAATTTTATTGGTCCATTCACTTATGAGCTGCGATGCCACAGACAGACACACAGATAAGTCAAATTTATAACATCCTTCTTTTTACGTTGGGGGTTAATAAATTAATTGGGGCTTAAAGTCAGCTTATGAATGAATGAATGAATATTTTATTTGCAAAAATTGTGGTTACATAGAGGTCTTAATTTTAGATTTTTGCAGCTCACAATGTACCATGTTGTAGGTGTGCAAATTTATATAAATTTATTAAAATATATTTAAATAACTTAACATTAATGTCACTATTCATTCATTCAGTCATTATACAGGGTGTCCCGTAAGTAGTGGATCAACCAAAGGTGGCAGATAGCTTGAAGGTTGACCTATCATATGTCAAAAAATTACCTCAGTAAAAGTGTCACCGTTTTCGAGATATTGACCATTTTTTAAAATTTAGAAAATTCGGCTCATTTACCCTACTTTTTCCTGTTGAGTCCACAAATGAGCAGATATTTTGATATATTTTTTTCTTAGAGCTCTCAGTTGCTTTATAATTAACAGTATGTAATTTTGTTGAAATTATTAGGGAACGCTGAGAAAATAGCGTCTACTTTGGATATTTTTGTTTTTTGATTTTCTTCGACACAACTTTGATGCGAGGTGGTTGAAAAAAAATGTACTGGGCAAGTATGCCCCGGTATTTTAAAAACTTGCCTGTTTAATGCAGATTTTAAAAAGGTACAATACAGGCTACTTTGATAGGGAAAATTTTCAAGTAAAAGCCATTTCAGTGTCAAAGGGGTGAATTTAAATCAAAAGTTATCTTATTGTTTACTGTTAAGAGATGAAGTTTTTCAATGGGTTTTGCTTAATATTACGTTACGTTAAATTATTGCTCTAATAAATATTTAAAATAATGATTATTTTCCAATATTCCAACCTTATAAAGTAATTACAAATTACTTGAAAAATATTGTTTATTTCAAAAATAATGCTATGATTTACTGTTTTTTTAATACTAGATTATCAGGAAGCCTTGAATATTATTGTTTTAAAATTATTTTTGTATGAATATTCAAAAAAAAAAAATGAGAAAAAATGTAAGTAAAATATTTATTTTTGTTTGTTTTATCATACAAAAATAATCTTAAAGCAATAATTGACAAGGTTTGCTGATCATCTAGTATTAAAAAACAGTAAATAATAGCATTATTTTTTGAAGAAACAATATTTTTCAAGTAATTCTTAGGTAATTTGAAATTTCTTTTAAAGGTTGAAATATCGCAAAATAATCATTATTTTAAATATTTATTAGAGCATTAATTTAACGTAACATAATGTTAAGCAAAAACCATTGAAAAACTTCATCTCTTAACAGTAAACAATAAAATAACTTTTGGTTTAAATTCCCCCCTTTGACAATGAAATGGCTTTTACTTGAAAATTTTCCCTATCAAAGTAGCCTGTATTGTACCTTTTTAAAATCTACATTAAACAGAAAAGTTTTTAAAATACCGGGGCATACTTGCCCAGTACATTTTTTTTCAACCACCTCGCATCAAAGTTGTGTCGAAGAAAATCAAAAACAAAAATATCCAAAGTAGACGCTATTTTCTCAGCGTTTCCTAATAATTTCAACAATATTACATACTGATAATTATAAAACAACTATCTGAGAGCTCTAGGAAAAAAAAATTATCAAAATACCTGCTCATTTGTGGAGGACTCAACAGGAAAAAGTAGGGTAAAGGAGCCGAATTTTCTAAATTTTAAAAAATGGTCAATATCAAGAAAACGGTGACACTTTTACTAAAATAATTTTTTGACATATGATAGGTCAACCTTCAAGCTATCTGCCACTTTCGGTTGATCTACTACTTACGGGACACCCTGTATATATCATTACTATTATTAAATTATCATTATATTACATTGTTTTTTTTTTCTTTTTTCTCAGTTGTGCATGTCAAATTTTATTGAGGCAATAGGTATTTAGATTATATACTATATAATTAATTCAATGTACATTATTATTGTTATTAAAAATTATTTATATTTTTCCTTCATATAAGATTTGGTACTATAAAAACATTTGTCAACTAACCACTCATATAATTGTTTCTTAAACTTATGTAACGGTAATTCTTTAAGATTATCTGGAAGATTATTGAATATTTTTACACATATATGATAAGCACCCTTAGAACTCAACACTGTTTTACTAGTTGGTAGCCATAATTTCTTCTGGTGTGTACTTTTAAATTCGATTACATCTTTCTTTTTAACAAACAAATAGTACTTTATTTGTTTCGTTCTTCTCACTTCTTTCTTTTCCGGTAATGTATCGGTATTCGGTAGTGCTTTTAATATAATATACTTTATATGAACACTTATTTTTAAAATAAATAGTAAATAGACGAGCCATTTCATAGTAAGTGGTCACCATCGCCCGTGAAAAAGAAATAAGAGAGGCGAAAGAAAGAACTGTCCTTGTTACAAACATAAGTTGATTTATTTGTGTGCGTGTTTTCAAAATTTCTTTTCCTTCCAGAAAGGAAATGAACGTTATAAAGAAGATGTCGTGGCTGCGAGCCGTGATGATATCATGCGTCAAACTCAACACTAAAGTGGCTATATTCATCAGCATTATCTACTTCATATCAATGGACAATGTGCTCACAGCGGCCAAAGTTTTCGTCATATTCTCCTACTATGATATGTTGAAGGCCACTTTAGTAGACTTCCTGCCGTTGTCAATAACGTTCACTCTAGAAGCGTATGTGAGCGTCCAGAGGATCCAGGAGTTCCTCCTGCTGCCGGAAGTGACGAATCAAGATGGCGTCAATCTACTCACGATCGAGGAAAAGGGACTTCCGATGAACGGCGTGTTTGAAAAAATTGGGAATGGGTAAGAATGATCTTTTTGTGTGTAATTTTTAGTAGTAAGAATTAGTTTTATTAATAATATTTTGTAGTGTAGTTGAATTGTGTATTTTGATTAAATTTTAATAGCTATAGGTACTACCAAATGTGTTAAACACTTATTACCAAAATAATGCAGAAGCAAGTTTGTGATTCAAATGTTGAGACAGACTTGAAGAATGAACATACCTACTTCACATTATTTATTCAGACTATTTTCAAGTGATTGTTCACATTTAACATAAATGAATATTATTAGACATATATAATACTTATAAAATTTAGAAAAAAATATAGGTATTGAAAAATTGAAGAAAAATAGATTTCGTTCACATAATATAATAAAATTGAAGAAAAATAGATTTCGTTCATATAATAATAAATAATATAAAAAAATATGGGACATTTTTTTAATATGACAATAAATCAATAGATATTGTGCAAAAACTGCGGCAGTGCTTAAAGATTCCGATACCGGGAATCGAACCCGAGCCTCCTGGGTGAGAGCCAGGTATCCTAGCCACTAGACCATATCGGATTATGATAGAACTTTTGAAATATTGAACTGTATCAGAATATTTGAGTTTTAAATTACCGTTATTTTTAATTTAATATTAAACTAGCTTTTTTTCCCGCAGCTTCGCCCGCGGTCGATTTTTTTTTTACAAATCCTACTTACTTTTACTTAGTTAGATTTAGTTGCCTCTGACTTAAGTAATTTACATGTATCAATTGATAGCGTGATTCAAAACTTGCAAATGAATTTTATCATACTAACGCCATCTATTAACAACATCCGGAGCTAAATATCTAGCAACTAACAAAATATCGATATTCCCATGACTGGCGATGTTTTACTGCAGTAAAAAGTAGCCTACGTTACTCTCCACCCTCCTCACTATCTCCGCACACAAAAACCATACCATATAACAGCTTAGTTGCGACGTGAAAGACGGACAAACAAACAAACACACTATCACATTTATAATATTAGTATGGATTAAATAGCTGTTACTTTAAAGTAAAGTAAATTAACTGCGTTTAAATAATGTTTATGACTGATAACTTCAACATTATTAGATATGAAAAACTTAATAAAATTTATTAAACTTAAACCTTACTTAGAATATTACGATTACATTACATTTTTTTATTTTGCACATACACAATGTACCCTTATACAATGTCGATCAAGTTACTCATAAAAACTTTACTGCCATCTATCGGCTTAGTGAGGAACTAAAGACACAAGCAACAACGTCTGTTGCGCGTTGTAATAAGAAGCTGTGCGAAGCGGTAAAAAACGAGTATTATTGGCGCAGGTTACACCTCAATCCTATGCCTCACCTCAATCAAATGAATTCGACTTCTTAATCCTTCAAATTATGATAGATTATAACAAATGACATCCATTTGTAGGAACCCAGGCTCTAGTGCGTTTCACATAAGTCTGCACTTCGATATTTTTTCGTTATTTTGTTGGTAATTCCTACTTTAATGCTACCAATATAATATCGAAATGCAGACTTATGTGAAACGCACTAGCCTGGGTTCTTACAAATGACATCCATCATAATCCATCATAATCTATCATAAATTGAAGGATTGAGAAATCGCAGTCATTTGATTGAGTTGTAACCTGGGTTTGCGATGGGCGATAGTTGTAAAAAAACAATCGAATGAATCGACTATTGCTTGTATTCGAATGGTCAATTCATTCGTCGTCGCAGATAAACAATCGACACTATTGTATCGAACTATTGAACTATTGAACGTTTTTGTTTGGCGCTAAAAATGTGTCCGGTCACCGGTGGCGTGGCGATTCCACGAAGCGCAGCCCGCAGTGGAACGAAACTGTCGCTAGTGTTTTTAAAAAAAATTCACGTAAACCTACTTAGGCGTCGGGGTTAAAAAGGGCGATTTTTTTTCCTTAATTCAAATCTCTTAACACTAAAGTGATACAGTTACAATCGAAAAACTGCGTAATCGGAATTTGCCAATCGAAGAAAAGAAAACTTCATGTTGCCCATACACTTAACAAATAGTTGTAATTTGTATGTACATGTTGATCCTACACAGAAAAGACCGCGCCGCGCCAATCGCGCAATTGAAGCTAACTAGTATAGCTCTGAAAACTATTGACGCGATGGACGATAGTACCTATCGATAGCAAGATGACAATAGTAGAGTCTATAATAGGCGCACGGCATCGTGCATCCAAATTCGAAAAATTATTAAAGCCTCGCCGTCGCCGCCAGTGATTGAATAACTTTCGACCTATTGAACTATCGACCATCGCCTATCGATGTATTACAATAGCTGGAACTATTGATAGCATGGGCGTAGCCAGGTTTTAGTTTCGGGGGGGATTCAAGTTTCGGGGGGGGGGGGGGGGGGTTCAAGAAAATACGACAAAAAGTACATACAATAACCCTAAAGAAAATTGAGACTTTATTTTTTCTCACGACGTATGTAGTCCCATCTATTATTAGTCTATGTAGTGAAAAAGTTCAAAAACGTGTTTAATAGAAATAAAGCTCCCAAAAATATGTGCGATAGCTCATTCGATTCGGAATGACGTCTAGAATAATGTTTTTTAAGGGTTTATTAGCACATAAAAATGTCAGTCCTTAACATTTCGGGGGGGGGGGGGGGGGGTTTGAACCCCCGAAACCCCCCCCTGGCTACGCCCATGATTGATAGTTCGATAGTTTTTTACAACTATCGCCCATCGCTAACCTGGGCCAATGGATTTACTTAGGGCGTAGGCCGTCGATGTGGCCAACACAATTAAAATTCTTTGATGTGTCGTAAATGTGCCCTTAAGGACCAATAAGGACCACGCTTCTTTTACAGATAGTCTTTCAATCTTAACGCGTCAGGACGCAGGTGTAGTAGGAACATTACATAAATTGTAGATTTGGATTTTAATAATATTATTACCTACATTATTACATACATATTATGTAACAACTGCATCCGCCAACGTTTCGCTGTGCCTCTTTTCTCTTGTCTTACAGCGATGTGTGTTTCCAGTCAACAAACGTACATAAAGTCGGAATCGAACCTGGAACAGCCGAAGCCAGGTGCCTTCGTTACGTTCAAGGACTACACGGCGCACTGGCGCAAGGTAGACGAAGTGGAGTTGGACGGCAAGATCGCCGCGCTCTCCAATATCAATCTCACTGTGAGTTATTGTAGATGTAACTATACTATGTATGTATGTACATATAGTCCATTTTTTTGGTCGAGTCTAAAGATGTCAACAAATATGGCCGACTTTTAATGTCAATTTGCCATATACAATATTCACGATTGAATAAGGCTTAAAACTATCGAATTAAAATCGATTAACTGTTAACGAGTACGATAAATTGAACCGAATTATATAAATATAGCATTATACTTTAAAAATGGATAAATTAAAATTAAACCTTTCATAATTCATAAATAAATGATACAATATATTGAAATAATCTAAATTTTACTAACAAAAAATAACCGACTTCAAAGTCTCAAAAACTACATAGTTGTCAGATCTCGTTCAAATTTATGTGAGACCACATGACAAGCGCCTGCTTTCGATTAAAAAAAGAATCATCGAAATCGGTTGGCGTGATATTGAGTTATTCGTCAATTTGTCGCGCACATCTTAACACAAATTTACGACTTATGTAGTTTTCTCATGGATGCCATTGTCAAATCTCAATAAAATTTATATGGGACCACATGACAGCTACCAGCTTTCGATTAAAAAAAGAATCATCAAAATCGGTTCGCCCAGTCCAAAGTTCTGAGGTAACAAACATAAAAAAAAAAAAAAAAAAAAAAATACAGTCGAATTGAGAACCTCCTCCTTTTTTGAAGTCGGTTAAAAAATTCATAGAATTCAGTTGATTCATCTTCGCTGCTTGATTGTGGCACCTATATAATGAAACTTGGAGTCGGTTCAACTGATACAGCGACTAAAATTAAGTGTCTGTTAAAGAAAATGATGCGAATTGATAAGTACCTACTTAAATATTTCTGTTTAAAATTATTTGCCATGATACGAACGAAAAATCATTGTCATTGTAAGGGGCCATCCATAAATTACGTCACACGTCACTAATTTCATGATTTTTTGACCCCTCCCCCCGTCCTTGTCACAGCTGGTCACATTTGTGAGACCTCCCCCCTAGTGTGACGTCACATATTATGAAATTTTACACATAGGAATTATTAAATTAAAACAGCAGTTCCAAAAAAAGCTTTATTTCCCTTTATTGTTTTTTAATATTTACCTATACATACCAATATTTCGATTTTGAAATGTGACGTCACAAAATTTAGGATCCCTCCCACCCTTTGTCACACAATGTCACAATACATTGACCCCCACCCCCCTAACGTGTGACGTAATTTATGGATGGCCCCTAACCTAGAGTAATAGAAAGAGACAAAAATAACATTACACAGTTTTAAAAATATGTCTTTAATTTTTCAAGCGTAAAGTTAAAATATTATTATATCGATCAAGAAATCATTCAAACTATTTAGATAATCTATTTGTCTTTCAATCAACGACAATCTTAAGTTCCTAGCTGTCAAGTTGTCATCGATATATTGGTTTCTGCGCAGGAAAGTTTTGTGTGATAAATAGCAGCGTTTTACCTTACAATAAAACGCATATTAAATACTTACCTTATTTGAAGCTTACAAGTTTGAGATAGGCCCTACCGGTTTCCGCCAACATGTTCCCTCCCTTTCTACCCCACTATATCTATCTCTCTCGCACATCCCTTCCATCCCCACCAGGCAGCGACCCGAGCTCGGGGGCTCGGAGACGATCTTATAGCATTGTGTCGAAAACACCAGGCAGGAATTAAATGTAAGCTTCAAATAAGGTAAGTATTTAATATGCGTTTTATTGTAAGGTAAAACGCTGCTATTAAATCTTGACCGTTATTTGAAGCTTACAAGTTTGAGACGTGTTTGTTATCGCCTGGTGGGGGACGCCAATGTGAAAGACCTACAGCATTAATTAATAAAATGTGCTGATATAGTTATCTTAATTTATAGTTAAATAATTGTTCTGGTAAAATAAAAGGACTTAGCTGTGAAACAAAAGTGTATATTTGAATTACATATTAACATATAATTGTAAATGAAATGTATTTCGGTAACACAAGTAGATACTTTATTACTTATACACAAATTTATTTGGTTTATCAAAATAGAGAGAGATAGTAAGTGGACAATCAATTTAGTTTATGTATTTAACATATTAAGGAAAATAACATAGTAGAAAAAAGTCCAAAGGCACTAAAGCCATTGATTGATCCGTAATCAAAATCATGATAATAATAAAAAAAAAATTTATTATAGTAATAATTATTATTGAACAGAATTAAACAATGAAGTGATGCTATTACTAACAGAGGCTGATATTATCTCACGTCTGTAAAAACGCGCAAAGGTATTACTAGATTGCCAATTTCCTCTTGCTAAAATTTCATCCAAGGGAAAATTGTTAGACCAATTCTTTGAGGCAACTGCGGATCGTAGGCTTCCAGGTGTTGAGAGTATACCAGCTTCTGTTAAAACAGACTTCACCCACCCAGCAATTACAGTACGCGAGGCGGCTTTAAACTGGCCTCTTAAATTAACAAAAAGACTATTACATTTAGATAGTTTACGTCTGTGATCCATAATAGTGATCGTACGTTTTACCCAAAATACAGGATTTAGATTCTTATTGTTATCATTCAAAAATAACTTCCAGCCCGATTGCCTGTGACTAGCGGTATCGGTTTTCGAACCAAACACAGGCCATAGTACAATACTGTCGTTATGTTCAACGAAATGTTCTGGATCCACTGCTAATAGAGTCAAGTCGTGTACTCGTCTGCCTGAACATAGCAGTAACAAAGTAGCTGTGTGACTACAAATAGAAAAGGGGTTGTTTTCGTCAACGATCCGGTTCTCTAAAAATTTTGCTAGAATATCAATGTCCCAAATATATGGTTTTTGTGTCACTTTAGGCTTTTGTAAGGATATAGATTTCAAAACGTGTTTCACTAATACGTGCGAACTTAGCTTCCCAGAAGTATCGTCGTTGCATAGCGTAGCAACTACAGATTTGTGTAACAAAACGGTGTTGTAAGATAATTTATGATTAAGATGTAAATCAGCTAAGAATCTAGCCAAGACCGAGCCAGTCGGATGTATAGGATCGGTATCATTTTGTTTTGACCAAGCAAGCCATCTGTTCCATGCCACTTTATATACCTTGCGGGTAGATGGTCGCCAGGCAGCTCTCAAAAGCTCTAGCTGAGGTTCATTCCAGTCTGTTAAACTCCCTGACCACCCCCAACTCTCCAAACCTCCAGAATCATTTCCTGCGAGCGTGGCGGTGGTAACCCGGTTGCTAGATCGATCAGGTGGCGATCTAGATTGTGGAGAGTGAATGGGGCTGCTGTTGCTCGCGCTTTCAGATCTGGGCGCCAGAAAACACGATCCCACTTGGGGACTACCATTAAGTAGACTCCGGTTGCCGAGTTGAGGTGACACAGGACCTTCGGAATCAGGTACGGTGGCGGGAAGACCCACGCCAGAGGGTAATTCCATGTTTGGGAAAAGGCGTTGTGGTAAAGAGCTTGGCAATCGTTCTGATCTAGCGAGACATAATTGTGCACAACGTGGGCTCTCTCGGATGCAAATAGGTCGATCACTGGGGTTCCAAACTTTTTGAAAATTATCTCCGTGCACTTGGGCATTAGATGCCACTCTGGCAGAGTATTGTGACGCGACAGACTGTCGGCGTGGCTGTTGTATTTGCCGGGGATGTAATGCACCATCAAATGGATTCGATGTAAGTCCAAGAGGTGGAATATTTTGATCGACAGATCTAACAGGGCAATGGATCGAGTGCCCCCCTCGTTTCTCAAGTAGGCAACAACTGTGCGATTGTCGCACTGAACTAGTACAGATGAATTGTGTAGAAGTTGACCGTGCATTTGAAGAACTCTCAAGACAGCGATCATTTCTTTCGCATTGCAATGTAAGGTCTTTTCTTGATCGTTCCAAGTTCCCGATATCGATTGTCCATCTAGTTGGGCACCCCAGGCTACATCGGACGCGTCCGTAGTAAGGTAATGGGATGGTGGTGCGAAGTGGATCGGCGAGGATTGGCGGCAATTTTGAAGCCACCATTCCAATTCTTTGTTTGCCTCTTTCGATAGAGGAAATGTTTTGAGAGGCGGCAAGTCTAACCGGGAGTTTAGAAGCAATAGGAGGTTTCGAAAATGCAGTCTTCCGTGAGGTATCACAAAGCTTGCGAAGTTCATGACACCGACCAAACTTTGCAAGTTTTTTAGACACGTTTGATCTTGATTGGCCAAGGCAGTGGTCTTTTTGATCAGCCGAAAGATTTTTTCGTCTGGGAGTGATTTTATGTTTGTCCACGGGTCCCAACATATTCCCAGAAAAGTTATTTTTCTTTGCGGTATCACAACAGATTTTTTGTAGTTTATGGTCCACCCTAGGTACTGTAATCTGTCTAGTAGTATTTGGACATGAGCTCTCAGAGTCTGTTGGTCCTGATGAACTACCAAAAAATCGTCGAGATACACCAGTATTCTCAACCCTTGTTCTCTGAGAGTTCGGGCTACCCAATTGGTCAACGATGCAAATACCTTTGGGGACGTGTTGAGTCCGAAGGGAAGGCACGTCATCTGGAGTAATTCTCCATTGTAAACCAGACGTAGGAATCGCCTGTGGCTTCGGGCTATAGGCAGGTGGAAATAGGCTTGAGAGAGATCCACCTTGCAAAGCCAATCGTCTGGCTGTATGAAATCTGGCACTCTGAACATATTTATCAGCTTGAAAGGCTCGGTTATCACAAATTCGTTCAGGGCTTTTAAATTGAAGATGGGTCGGTCGGAGCCATCGCTTTTTGGCACAAGGAACATCCTTGACAGAAAACTCTGGGAGCGCCGAGCTACTTCCAACACCCTTTGATCTTTCATTTGGGCTATTACTGCAGTCATCGATTCGGTTACCTCCGTGTGATATGAATTTGTTGCTGAACTTTGGAGTGGTATGATCAAAGGAGGTATTTCGCGAAAGGGTATGCGATACCCTTTTAGAATTTGCAATAAAAACTTGGGCGCGCCCAGTTTTCTCCAGCGTACTAGAAAATTTGCTAATCGACCTGCCCTGAACGTGTTCGAGTCAATACTTGCGTTTTTTATTTGAATTGTAGTCGGTGACACCTCCGTTACGCTTTCGATTACCTTTACTTTGGTCAGAAGGTCTGTTACCCTGCTGTCCGCCTCGGGGGCGAAATGCACCCCTCGAGTTATGGCTCTGGGCCGTGCGACGGTCCGAACTATTTTGACCGTATCCCTGCGAGGGTCGGTTGTGATTATGGTACCAACCCTGCGAGGGTTGAAAACTTTGATAAGTTGAGTGATGGGGCACATGGGTGCAACACCTGGTATTTGGTCCCTGCGAGGGTCCAGAAAGATAAGCCAACCCCTGCGAGGAGTGGCGTGAAGTCTTATTTGTTCCTGCTTGCGCAGCAGGTCCATTATTTGACTTGAGAGGTAAAAAGGCCTTTTTAACTCCTCCCGCTTTCTCTAGTGCAGACGTGAATGGTTCCGGACTAAACAAATAGCGATTAGATGGCGGTACCTTTTTCAAAGCAGATTTAATTAGTGGATCACGTACCATATTTGTGATGCCATCACGGCGCATCTGTATAACTTCTGCTCTATGGCCGCACACTAGTTGTAGCAAATCTGATGATAGTTTAGTGTACTCACCGTTAGAAAATAACTCTGTTAATTTTTCACGCATACCCTCCATGCACAAGTCGCTTCGGTCACGAGCCCATAATAG
Source organism: Thymelicus sylvestris (assembly GCA_911387775.1). Classification (NCBI taxonomy): domain Eukaryota; kingdom Metazoa; phylum Arthropoda; class Insecta; order Lepidoptera; family Hesperiidae; genus Thymelicus; species Thymelicus sylvestris. Next base: position 4,391,797 of record OU426903.1, read on the forward strand.
GAGCTCTCGCAGGCTAGACTGTAACGTCTCTCGTTGTTTTAATACACAAAAGGTTAATGCAGCATATGCTTTGTCTGCATACGTCAAGTGGCGAAGGGAGTCATAGGCTTTGATCTCCTCGTTAGCTTCCAAGTCAATGAACCCGGGAGTGTGGTTATACAGTTTCTGCACCTCTGCATAGCGTACCTCTGACCATTCACTTTTATTAAAATATTGAATGTCCTCCAGGGTCTTCAAGATGTTTTCAGGAGCTTTAGGAACTGCGGGTTCCTTCAGTTTTGTATGAACGTCAAGGTCAAAAGTTAACTGTAGGTTTGCTTCACTTTCACAGTCGTCGCGTTGGTACAAAACACCACTCACATTATCGTCAATACTGATGTCGTCCTGTAAATTTGGATTTGCGGTACCACCTACATTATTATCGTAAAATTCCATTTGTTTGCGTAGCTCACTGATTTCACGACTTAATTTATCAAGCTGCGTATTATCGTCCCGGCGATATCGCTTGTCTTTTTTGTTGCGGCGGTGATGACGCGATCGTTTCTTCCGGGTTGCAGAATCCGAAGACGAACTTGAAGAGGAATCACTTGAACTACTGCTGCTGGAGTATTTTACTCGCGTCTTTTTTGCCCCGCTAGTAGTCTGCGTGGTTGGTGGCCGCGTGGGCTCCGATGACGGGCCAGCGCGCTCATTTTCCCCAATATGTTTTTCGGAATTCATTGTTACGTATCCTAACCTTGCAGAAATAATTTAAAAGGTTACGTAAATAATATTACTCAAAGGAAGGTAGCTAAAGAAAAAAAGAAGGTAGTTTGGAAAAAAAAGGGGGTAGATTAAAAACAAAAGGGGGAAGAATATTAACACTTAAACAGAATATTATTCAATTAAACGAACGGCTAAAGCCGTTAAATATTAATACTATTTTCAACTTACGTGAAACTTCAGTTTGATACCTTATGGTTTAAAACCGATATTAAATTAATAATTCTGGAAATAAAAATCACAAAATAACTTTTAAAGTGAAATTTAGCAGACTCTGTAGGAGTCGCTTGTTCGTGGCGGAAAACTGGACGCCAATGCTATAAGATCGTCTCCGAGCCCCCGAGCTCGGGTCGCTGCCTGGTGGGGATGGAAGGGATGTGCGAGAGAGATAGATATAGTGGGGTAGAAAGGGAGGGAACATGTTGGCGGAAACCGGTAGGGCCTATCTCAAACTTGTAAGCTTCAAATAACGGTCAAGATTTAACATATCTTAAAAGTAAATAACACTCAAAGCGTGTGCATGTCGTGAAACTAATAAGATTTCCGTATGACTGTTGTTTGTTTATCAGTTTGGTCTCCGCCAAAAAAATGGACTATATGTGTGTTTGCATGTGCCTAGTTATTCTATACTATGTATGTATGTATACAGGGTGAATTTTTTCAAGTGTGCGTGGATGGCCAAATTCGAAACTATGAGGAGGAATATTGAAAAGTGGTCTAAGAAGTCTCGGGTCGATTTTGACCAAAACTAAAACTGCATCATTAGATTTTTGAATTAATAACCCTGGCCAGGAATCGAACCCGTTGATTTTGAAAAAAAAAACTCAGTACCTAATAATACAGTTATTAGACCATTCAAATTCAAATTCAAAATCATTTATTCATGTAGGTATCATTGATACACTTATGCACGTCATTTTTTTAATTTACCAGCTTTTCGGAAAGGTGCTTTGTCATGGAGGAGAAGAAAAGCCGAAAGAAACTCCTCAGCACATCTTTTAAAAATAAAATACATTGATTCGATAGTGTTGATAGCAATGATCTAAACTATGAGTTTCGAATTTGGCGATCCTCGCACTCTTGAAAAATTTGGCTTCAACCCATTAATGGCCCACTACTGGACACGGGTCTCTCCTCTTGAGGAGGCCTAGAGCATACTCCACCACGCTGCTCCAGTGCGGATTGGTGGAGGGTTTAGTGGCCAACCCGAGTGTCGGAAGTTTTCAAACCGCCCGAGGGACTCCGACATGGCTTAACGACTGTTATCTTATGATAACAACCGGGACCGACGGCTTTACGTGCCCTCCGAAGCACGGAAACGCTCAAGAAATTTTTGCCACTAGCGGTCACCCATCCAACTACCGACCGCGCCCGCTGTTGCTTAACTTTGTCGATCACATAGGATCGACGCAAGCCGCCGGGCTATGAGCGCTTCAAAAATTTACCCTGTATAATCTAGTCAGTTAGACGAGTCTTATCTAGTAAACAATTTAAGTGTCTGTTTGTCGTAATTTGTGATTTAAAAAAAAAGGCAGACACAAATAAACAGAATTTTGGAATAAATTATCATTTAATGCTATAACTAAATAAAGTTTATATAAATTAACTTGCTGACGGGGCAAACGTTGTTCTGCCAAAAAAAATTTAGGGGTAGGGGGATGAAAAATAGATTTTGTCCAATTCTCCACCCTAGCCGATATGCACGCAAAGATTCACGAAAATCGGTTGAGCCGTTTCGGAGAAGTTGAACTTCAAAAAAGCGTGACACGAGAATTTTATATATTAGATATTATAATGAAGTTGTGTTAAAATTGTTTCATTACTTTTTCTGTCCACTCGATGCTTCATAAGTAAGACTAAGTTATTTGTAAGGTAGGTCACCTTATAAATAGAATAGAACTCACCATCTAAGGTTCTCCCACAGATAAAGCCAGAGAGCCTTACGACAATAGTGGGAACGGTCGGCTCGGGCAAGTCAACATTACTGCAAGCAATGCTCAGGGAGTTGACGCCCACCAGTGGGCAACTGGACGTGCGTGGGGCGATTGCGTACGCTGCACAGGAACCCTGGCTGTTTGAGGCTTCGGTAAGATTGTTTTAATAAGTTAATGCTTGACCACAATCCTACCTGATAGTAAATGAAGATGTGGTCCATGATTCGATCACACTAATTTGTAAAAGCCTATTCACTCTTTTCTTAAAGACTTCCATGGTTATAGATGATACGGATATTGTTTATCTATAGCTAGAACACCTAGGAGATATTTCAAAATGTCGATGATCTAGAAGCTCAGTTGGTAGTGACAATGCCTGCGGAATAAGGAGTCCTTGGTTTGATTCCCGACCGAATCAGATATTTATGTATTAGTAAATGATTATTCTTGACTACTCTGTAGGTTAGTCTTACTCGTGTTGTCTATGGCAACCGCGAAACAGGAAATGTATGAGTTTTAGTGTTTATGTTTTGATATTTTTTCCAGGTCCGTCAAAACATCCTGTTCGGCCAACAGCTGGACCTCCGTCGATACAAGCAGGTGATCAAATGCTGCCAGCTCACCACCGACTTGGAGATCCTCAGTCACGGCGACAAAACCATTGTGGGGGAACGAGGTTTGTATACTGATTTTATCCGCCATTTTTGAAAGTTATAAATATTTTATTGAGTAACCTATAACTAGACGTGAAATGTTTTTGATTTTGTTTGGTGGCTCGTAACTTTCTCACCCTTGTGTTTTAACAAGTAACAATTTCTATGCAACAAGTACTATGTTCGGCACCTAACAATGTGCACGAAAACTGGAGCTCCAAACTACATATCCAGAATGTATCCAGCGATGGATAAATTGATTATTAAAAACGGTCATCAGAGCATTCAATTCAGCCTAATATATTATATAAACTAACTAGAATATAAATTAGAGCGCAGACAGGGAGATAAGATAATACAGTATATTTAATAGCAAGGTTAAATCATCTGTCCTTTGTCTGTTTACGTGACACGTTTTAACAATCTTAATATATATAAATTACGTGTCACGTTGTTTGTCCGCGATGAACTCCTAAACTACTGAACCGATTGAAATCAAATTTGCACACCGTGTGCAGTTTGATCCAACTTGAAAGATAGGATAGCTTACATCTCAAAATAATGAACTTTTGACAGAACGAAGTCTGTCCGGGCAGCTAGTAATATAATAAAAATTTTACCAAGAAAAAAATAACCGACTTCAAAATAACTCAAACACTACTCGTCAGATCTAGCTCAAATTTAAGTGGAACCACATGACAAGCACGTGGTTTCGATTAAAAAAATCATCAAAATCGGTACACTCAGTCGAAAGTTCTGAGGTAACAAACAAAAAAATACAGTCGATTTGAATACCTCCTCCTATTTTGAAGTCTGTAAAAAACGCGTTAAACAACGATGTATGTAAAAAAAAAAACAAAAATAAAACAAAAAAAAAATGTTATCATGTGTGTTTGCGTGCAGGTGCGTCGTTGTCGGGCGGGCAGCGCGCGCGCATCTCGCTCGCGCGGTGCGTGTACCAGCACGCGGACGTGTATCTACTGGACGACCCGCTCGCCGCCGTCGACGCTAAGGTAGGTTGGTCTGTCTGTGTACATAACATGACATATATACAGGCGTATCTAGCTTCTGCTGACATCGAGAATTGATGTAAACAATGTGTAATGAATGATTTTGCTATATATTGATTTATTGGACATGCCTGCTATGTTAAACAGCAGGCATGTCCTAATACGTTAGTGGTTAGTTTGTCGGATTAATTAAACGGATTAAGACGTCAAATTTTAATAATTTTTAAAAATCAAATAGGACAACAGAGTAATAGAGTAAGTTGGGCACAGTATGACATAACTATGTTATATGACATTTGCAGTAGCGTTTGTATTTGCCTTAAGGTCGATGCATACGTAACGTGGACGGGACATAAATATACATACGTGCGTGCCTCGTTCCCGTCCCGTCCGTGCTTCCGTTGCGTATGCGCTATCGTTTAAATATTTTATGAAACGATGTTTCCAAAACTTCATGTCCCGTCCCCGTCCCGTCCACGTTACGTATGCATCAACCTTTATCTGTCATATTTTGTCCCGACTTACCCTATTTCAAATAAGAATGTCCCGGTATCTGATTGTTAATGTTCATTAATTTTGACATGGATTCACATTTATCCCACGCACTATAATTCACATATCGTTACATTATATTTATATAATATTTTTTATAATAGTCGAATACCTATCCACAATCTGAGACAGACAAACGTTCGCCACGCCCGTATACAACACATATAACAGTGCTAACGTGGTGTCGCGCTGTCGTATATTTAACGTATACAACACATATAACAGTGTTAACGTGGTATTGTCAGGTGGCGCAGGCGATCTACGAGGAGTGCATCCGCGGGTTCCTGCGCGACGCGGCCGTGGTGCTCGTGACGCACCACGTGCAGTACGCTCGGCACGCGACCAACGTGTGCGTCATGCGGAGCGGACGGGTTCGTTCCACGCTGATAGCTATAGTCTATCCCCGTTATTCATAATATAATATTAATGTTTATTTATATGCACAAATTACATAAACTATCACGAAAAATTTACAAATAGGTCCATAGATTAGTGCTTTGTGGGAGATCTGGTGTCTAAACTAAGCCGAAGCCTGTAATATAGATCACCAGAACCCCTCACAATAAGCAAATGATATATAGTATATAGGAGTTTTATATGTATGTATATATAGCAGAAGGGGTATTCTACGAGTTGGTTATTCAATAATATTCCTTTTACTTTGCACCATGATATATTTCCAATTCTCCTAACGAACGTTAGTCATTACATCAATATTCCTTTATCAGTAATCCTCTGTTCTCTCTTATTGACAATTCCTTCATCTAAATAAATATGACATGTCATTTCTTATATGCCAACCTGTGCATCGGACAAGCGTTGTAGAATAAAGAGGTCCGTGCCTGGACCTTCACTGGAGATTTGTGGTGGTTATATAACTTATATTGTGTGTTGTGCAGATAGTAGCGCAGGGCACGTACCACGACCTGAAGAGCAACGCGGTGCCAGAGTTTGAGACGCTCATAGAGATGGGGGAGAGGGTGGAGCAAGAGAAACAGAAGCAGCAAGCCGTCTCCTACGAGAACACTGACAACTTGGTATGACACCTTGTTATATCATATTTCTGTATGTTACATATTTACTATAACTTATATATAATTGTGCTAAATAATTGACGAGCCAGTGTTAATTATAATTCGTTAATTTTATTATTAATTGACTTAACTCTAGCTTAGGATAATAGGACAAGCATTATGGAAAGTTTATTATGTGATAAAATACAGAGTGGTAATAAGACATTTACGTGAAAAAATGTTATTACATATCGGGTCTGGGATGTAAGTGTGTGAGCATTTATTAGTTATTACTCACACATAATAACAATTAAACATGACGGAGATGTAAAAAAATATATATTTTTAACACTGGAATCCCAATGCGTCAGATTTACGTTTAAATATTTTCATTCAAGGTGTACAGTGCGATAATGGAAAATATAGAAACAGGCGTTGACGAGAAACGAAGTGTTAGTTGACTGTACTAACTTTTTATTTAATTAGTTAAAAGGGTTAAAGGGTGTTTATAATAAAGATGAAATTTATTTATATTAAATTTTGAAGTTTATTATATTTATATATGTGTAAATAACTGCAAAAAATTTAATGTTTTAGTTACTAAATCATTAAGTGATTTGTGTTTGAGTATTGTACACTAAAGTCTTTCTGTATGGTAGCTATTATTCTTTAGAAATTTTAACTGGGAGTAGTATGGGTAGTACGTCAAGGCCCTATTTTGAGCCCATTATTTTTCGTAATTTATAAATATGTAGATTTACTATAATTATAGTAATGAAGTTGTATTATAACATTTCACCGTATTTACATGTAAAAATTGATATTTAAGTTAGCAAAAATAAAAAAAGATATAGCAATAAATGTAACTTGTGTATGTGCAGGAACACGCTCATAAGCTACGATCGCAGCGATCCATGTCGGTGGCGTCGCAGCTCTCCTTCAACGTGGATGTTGACAACAATTTGGATCCAGTGTATGAAGGTTAGGATTTTGACAATAACCTGTTTAGGGACCTGTGATTGTGAACTTAATAATGTACGTATGACATGTATTTACCGAAGACTATTTCTTTGAAATTGGTTATTTTTTAACCCCCCCCCCCACTGTGTGTCTGCCTGTGGCATCGCTCCTAAACGGATGAACAGATTTTGATCTAGTTTTTTTTTTGTTTGAAAGGTGACTTAATCGAGAGTGTTCTTAGGTATGTTTTGTAGAAATAAAACTGTCGTAGGTTTTTAAATTAAATTTAAGATTTTTGAAGTCTGTTATAAGTTATTTTTGGTTAATACTTTTACACAAATATTCGCCCCCCCCCCCCCCCTCCCACCAGGTGAAAGCCAACAGAAGGGCTCGGTGGACAACGGCGTGTACGTGCGCTACATCAAGAGCGGCGGCAGCGCGTGGTCCATGGCGGTGCTGATAGCGCTGTTCGTGGCGGCGCAGGTCTTCTACTCTGCGTGCGATGTGTGGCTTAAGGAGTGGTGAGAATCACTATACTGTTATATCTTAATATATATAAATTACGTGTCACGTTGTTTGTCCGCGATGGACTCGTAAACTACTTAACCGATTTTAATCTTTGCACACCGTGTACAGTTTGATCCAACTTGAAAGATAGGATAGCTTACATCTCAAAAAAACTTTGGACAGAACGAAGTCTGTCCTGGCAAGTAGTAATTATATAAAACACAAAAAAAATTGTACGGATATCCTTTTGTAGACTTCGAAACCATCCAACCGATATGCCCCGATATGTGCCGATATGTATGGGGAAGGGATAGGTTACCCTAATGCATTTGGTAGATGTGTATTATGTAGACGGAATTATCTCAGCTACTTTACATTAATAACTTATTTAACTGTTTAGGGTGAACTTGGAAGAGAAAAACAGCGCTGTAAACCTCGCACGCAATATCAACGCGACCATCGGGACTCCGAATATTACTGCAACTTGTAAGTACATACCTACAAACTGTTCAATTCCAAATATAATAAAAAAAGTCAATTTTTTTTTGTTTTCTGTATACATTATGTACATTCATTTCCTGTTAGTAAATATAATGCACTTTAATAATGTAATATGCTCCTGGTATATCATATAGGGGAAATAATTTGTATTTTTCATTAGTTTAACCTAATCCTTTTCACTAATTCCTCTTTCTTCTCGTTTCTCCTTATTTTTTGTGTGATTAGTCCACAAATGAGTTGAGGATCCACCTGGTGATGAGTTACCACTGTCCCCCATGGACAACAGTAATACTAAAAAGAAAGAAGAGTGATAAAGAAAGAAAGAACTGGCTCCCAACTTCATTAATTAATTTCTCCATAATACTACAGCAATCCCCTTCGAAGAGTTACCAAATAACCGCTTCCACCTGACGCGCGAGCAATGCGTCTACATCTACGGCAGCCTTATCTTGGTCTGCATCTTCTTCACCTGGAACAAGTTGGTCGTGTTCTACAACACCTGCATCCAGGCTTCTATCACGCTGCACGATAACATGTTCAGGTGAGCCGGCTCGAAGGACCAAATTTTTTTTTGTTTTTAGGCTTATGTAATAATAATAAAAAATAAGATTTTTTGTTTATTTCAATGCGGATATTTCTGGATTTCATTTTTTTTGTATGATAGCCACCTTCATGAGGAAGGCTATAAGGCAAAGAGTTGCCTCAGGGCTAAGAGGTATTCGAAGCGAAGTGAGAGTGGGTTACTAGTCGCTGTGACAGATTTACTTTCAGGGTAATAAATACCCTGTATCTTATTCCAGATCACGGTTTACCTTTATGCTAAAATTCATAAAAATCAGTTTAGTAGTAAATACTACCTACTACTAATATTATGCGTGAAAGATTAAGAATTATCCATACACCCTTTCACATTTATAAAATTAGTTGGAAGTATTGGCACTACATGGCAGTATATTTTTCTTAACCAACTATCATGTTTTGTCTCCAGAGGGGTGACCAACGCTCCCATGTGGTTCTTCCACCACAACCCATCGGGCCGCATCCTGAACAGATTCGCCAAGGACATGGGACAAGTTGATACTCTGCTGCCGGTCGCTTTGGTGGACTGTCTCGGGGTAAGTTGGGTTTTCATCTCATATCATTGCAGCCATATCTGTCCCAACTGCTGGGACCAACCCAACAGTGTGAGGAAACAGACCATATAACCTTATAATTGTAACAGAAATAGATTAGTTGTTAATATTCATAGACCTATATGTATATAGTACTATACTAGACAGGCTGTTCAGTACTAAAACTTTGGATAGCTACGTTGACACCAAGTGGTGCCAACGCATTTTAGTCGGTTGCGAGCAAGCGAGACAAGTAGATGTCATTTTTGAAAAACCCCGACCGTTCCAGAACACATAATAACGCATATTGTTTATTGTGCACAGTTAAAACGTCTTCATTGTTTACGTTTGAACGGAAGTGTTATGGAGAAGAAAAAAACATGGGAAGTAATTTGTAAAAAAATACTTTCCATATTTTTTTTACATAACCATTTCTCCAGTTCTTCCTGGAAGTGCTGGCGATCCTGGTGGTGGTGTGTCTGGTGAACTGGTGGCTGCTGCTGCCCACCGCGCTGGTCGCGTCGCTGCTGTACCTGCTGCGGAACATGTTTCTCCACACCAGCCGGGAACTGAAGAGGATAGAGGCTATCGGTGAGCCGCGAGAGTTTACATCGACGATCTACATCTGTTTTAATTACCTTTCTTCTTTAATTTAATAAATGACGTTCTTTCTTCATTTTCCTTCTCTAATTCTTAGCTGCATAAGTGTGTAATGTAACAGTGATGTCCTTGGTGTTGCTGATGTCCATGGACGATGATAGCCACTTACCATCAGGTGGGTGGTCGTCAGCTCATTTGTCAGCTATTTCTATAAAATAATTATAATCAGTGTTTTTTCAGTGTAACTTAGTGCGGAATTGCCAAGCATAAATTAGGTTTTAAAATATCTTGGCACATTTTCAAAGTTCACAAGATCATGCTATTTAGCATCCGTAATTAAGCTTTTCTGTCCACTTTGATGCATCTCAATTGTCGCTTGCTTGCTCTGACGTGTGTGGACAGAAGGCCTAAGAACCCTCCTCTCTTCCCCCCTCTAGCTCGCAGCCAGAGCCTGAACCATGCAGCAGCAACAGTCTCCGGGCTGACCACCATCAGGTCCGCGCGCGAGCAGCAGCGCACCCTGGCGCGGGAGTTTGACAAACTGCAAGACCTGCACTCCTCGGCGTGGACGCTGGTGCTCAGCACCAACAGGGGGTTTGGATTCTGGATGGATATGGTCTGCTGTCTCTACCTTGGATTTGTCACGTTCAGCTTCTTCCTGTTTGCTGGGCAGGGTGAGTTGGTGTTAAGAGTTAATAATAATAACTTTATTTTTTTCTCAAATACATAGATATTACATTTTATATGTATGCAGTAAGTTGATTTTTTAAATAGTGCGGCGGATATTACATATAGTATGTGATGCACACTAACTAAGTTAGTCCTTCGAGTTGTAGGTGATATGTAGAGTTTTTTAAAAACGGTAACGTTTATTTTATCTATTATCTACTCATCGGTCGGTTATTTGCTTAAAAACCAATGCGATCATGTTTATATTCTCCCCCTAATGTTCTAGCAAGTCGCAAAGTACCAGGCGAACATAACCCGCAAGAGTTGTTTGTCATTGTATCTGTATGTTGGCAGACAGCCTGGGCCGCATCGTGGAACTGGCCATGTCGCAGGTGTTTAGTTCTAAATAGGAATCTGCGACAGAATTCTTTCTTTATTTATTTCTTATCATTTTTTGGCCACAGAAATTCATTACTTATCAGCTACCATTAAGCTTGTCTGAACACTTTTCGGTTATTTACATAAAAATACAGTCATGTTCAAAATTTTCCCCCTAAAGTCCGATTTACACTATTAAGTAGTTCAGAAGTTAACTAAATTTTAAGTAAACTAATACGTGTAAACAGACAATTTAGTAACTTTTTAGTTAAAATTTAGTTAACTACTTAATTACTTAATACGTGTAAACCGAACATAATGACCGTAAGTTGCAAGGTACCAGGCGATCATAGACCACAGGAGCCGTTGTCATTGTGTGTCCGCAGACAGCCTGGGCGGCAGCGTGGGGCTGGCCATCACGCAGGTGATCGGGCTGGTGGGCATGTGTCAGTACGGCATGCGGCAGACGGCGGAAGTTGAGAACCAGATGACCTCTGTGAGTAGTTAACATAACTGTTTATTGAAGTTATACTTCTTTAGGCGCGTTATGAAATAAATAGAACTATAAAAGTTAAAAGTAACAACAAAATAAATTCCCGGATTATTAGGCGATACGAAGTTCGCAAAATATTATTATTTAATATAATTAATACTATAGATAAATATTTATTTAATGATGCCAAAGAAGTATAACTTCTCACGCGCGTACAAAAGTATACGCACCCTTTTTATTGTTATATTCCTTTTTATTATTATACTCGTATTGCTCGTCTTTTTAACAGAGTAAAGATTTTTTTTATGTTTGTTACCTCAGAACTTTGGACTGGGCTAACCGATTTTGATGATTCTTTTTTTAATCGAAAGCTGGTGGCTGTCATGTAGTCCCACATAAATTTTATTGAGATCTGATAATGGCATCCATGAGAAAACCAATAAGTCGTAAATTTGTGTTAAGATGTGCGCGACAAATTGACGAATAACTCAATATCACGCCAACTGATTTCGATGATTCTTTTTTTAATCGAAAGCAGGCGAAGACAAGCGCCTGTTCAAGAAAATAAAACGACTAAAAGTACATACAGACTTTATTTTTTCTCACGACGTATGTAGTGCCATCTATTATCTATTAGTTTAGTCAATAAGTTCAAAATCGTGTTTAATATTATAGAAATAAAGCTCCTAAAAATATGTGCGATAACTCATTCGATTCGGAATGACATCTAGAAAATGTTTTAAGGGTTTATTAGCCCATAAAAATGTCAGTCCTTAACTTTTCGGGGGGGGGGGGGGGATTGAACCCCCAAACCCCCCCCTGGCTACGCCCATGCACATCGAATAAAGTTTATAAAAGTTGTTATAATAGTTAAAACATCAATAGTTATATTCGTAGTAAATTCCGTTTATATTTCCAGGTGGAGAGGATCCTAGAGTACACCAACCTGCCTCCGGAGCAGCCGGTGGAGGTGGACCGCAAGGCGCTGCAGGTCGAACATCCCGCATTGGACTTTGACAAGTGGCCCAGTAAAGGTTTGTATCGATTATTTGACTTTTTTTTATTTGAAATTGAAATTTTATTTCAGTTAGTTTTTGTTAAAAAAACACATGCACCTTTTTAATTGACTAATTAAATTAAATCATCGATTAAAAAAGGGCGACAAAGAAAAACTCATATTAGAGTACGTACATTGAAAATATAAATACTCCTGACTAAATCATGTTTTACTTTAATACTAAGGAAAATACAATAATTAATTTATTCCTAACATAACGTTCCCATCACCAGGCGAGATAGTATTCAAAGACGTATCGTTAGAATACGAGCGTCCCCCCAAGAAGGAGGGGGGTGACGCGAAGGGCGACGAGCCGTCGTTCGCCATCCGCGGCGTCAGCTTCACCATCGCGCCGGGGGAGAAGGTGGCTGTGGTGGGGAGGACGGGGGCGGGGAAGAGCTCGCTCATCGCTGCACTCTTCAGGTATGCTACTGATGCGAGATTATGACAATAATCCAGTGGAAAGGGCACAGTTTGCCGGTTAAACTTATACTAGACGCGACAGTCTGTCTTCAAATGCGTGCGGCAAATGCTAATATTTATTAACAAGACTACCTTACACAAGCAGTCCTAATAAGTCCTAAAAAAACGTCCGCAGTCCTGAAAAAAAAACGGGTTATTCTTATTTACGATAAGTTTATTTGACCGTAATTCCACCTGATGTTAAGTGAAGGTGAAGCCTTAGATGGCGAGCGCACTAACTTAGTAAAAGGCTGTTCACTCTTTTCTTAAAAGACTCGTTATACACAGATGAAAACGTGGACACAGGCATGCTAGTCGAAGTGCGCATAACAAAAGACGACGCAAAACGCGTTGACCGTCAAAATAATGGATACCCGTGTCGATCTTCATTGCCTCGTCGATATTCTTCCTAACTAACCCCCCACCATCCACAGACTAAGCAAAGTGTCCGGCACGATAACCGTGGACGGTGTGTGCGCGCGGCGCGCGGGGCTGCGCGCGTGGCGCTCGCGGCTGTGCGCGCTGCCGCAGCGGCCCGCGCTGTTCGCCGCCACGCTCAGGGAGAACTTGGATCCGAGCGGCGTGTACAGTGATGCGCAGATACACGCCGCGTTGAGAGAGGTGTGTAGTGTGTACACACCTTTACCGTGGTGACTGTTGTACCTAATTATGTTGAACCTCGACCCTAGTGTCACACATGCGTTGCTGGAGAAACTTAATGATGTGATTGATGATCAATGAGGGTATTTTCAGATCAATGATTCCCTGTAGCCTAGTTGGTAGCGACCCTGCCTGCGAAGCGAGTTGTCCCGGGTTCGATTCCCGGCCGGGGCAGATATTTATGAGACAGATAAATATTTGTACTCGGGTCGTGGGTGTTATTGTGAATGTGTCGTCCATGCCACCCGCGACACAGGTAAGAACCTACTGCGGAGGTATGAGTGTGTGTTGCCGTTTAGCGTTTAATGATTACACGGTAAACTTGCGTGTGCATGACTCTGTTAGCAAGTATTTGACACCGTCTGCCACTAGTATTTGAAAATCGATAAACGAATAGACCTACCTGACGGTGCGTGACGAAATTATACAAATTACGAATTTCATAATTTAATATTTTAATAATACGTATTTGACCTGATGTGTGTTTGACCTTTGTGTAATCCAAACGTATGTGAATGTTGAAACAATATTTACCATTACCACATTACCCCAGGTGGAGCTAGAAGAGGCCCTGACCGGGTTCGCGGCAGGCCTCTCAACGCGGGTGGGGGACGGCGGGGGGAATCTCTCCGCGGGACAGAGACAGCTGCTCTGTCTTGCTCGCGCCGTGCTCGCGCGCCGCGCCGTGCTCGTTTTGGACGAGGCCACCGCTAACGTGGATACTGAGTGAGTGAGATAGTGATATCGGGCTCTAGAAGGTGGGGTAGAGACGGCTGTTGTGAATTTATCACATCGTATTAGTAAGGTGGTCTGGAAGAGATTGCTAGTAAGTGTAAGGTCGCCTTTTTGAAGTTATACTTCATTAGGCGCGTTATGAAATAAATGAAAAAAATGATGAGAGTAAATTTTTAAGATTTGTAACACGTCCGTGTTGACACAAAAACGCCGGTCACGAAAAACCGCACGTGCGTGTTTAAAAACGCTAGTTTTGAAAAATGATTATTATTTTATATATTATATTGTTTTTTAATATTGTTAGAATATGGTTTTTGAATGTTGTTTTTTTGAATATTGTTTTTTTGAGTATTGTTTTTTTTATATATCTAATATATAAAATTCTCGTGTCACGGTGTTAGAAGTTGAACTTCTCCGAAACGGCTCGACCGATTTTCGTGAATCTTAGCGTGCATATCGGCTAGGGTAAAGGCTAAATGTTAAGGGTTTTTGGCAGAACAACGTTTGCCGAGTCAACTAGTATTTGTATTTAAGTTAAACAGGGGAAGAGGAGAGGGAGGGGAGTGGGTTAAATATTTACATATTTAATTATGCCAAAGAAGTAAACTTCTCACGCGCGTACAAAGTACACGCACCCTTTTTTGTGTGTTTCTGCATTAATTAATGTGTTAAGTGTTTATTTTGATGTATAACTGAATTTTTTACGTAAACGCTCTCAATAGAGACTACGAGTATAACTAGAGCCCGTTTACTTGTCGCAGGACAGACAAGCACATCCAAGAGACGATCCGCACCAAGTTTGCGGACTCCACCGTGCTGACCATCGCGCACCGCCTCAACACCGTCATGGACTACGACCGCGTCATCGTCATGGACAAGTCAGTGCTTTGTGGCTTATAGTGCGTGTGTGCGTTAGTGCTTGTTCACACTGAACGCGCGGGCGCGGGCGCGGTAAACGCTACTTACACCGCGCGCGCGTTTTGATGTGAACACTTTCATAGTAGCTCATATGTTTGATATTTTGCGCCCGTGCCCGCGCGTTCAGTGTGAACAAGCACTTATACTGCGGGCGCGTACGTACGTGGGCGTGTGATGTGTATAGTTTTGTGTGAATGTGTATGAATATTGTATGTGCGAACTACTGAGTGTTCGCATGTATATTATTCGCAGTATGTCACTTCACTCGTTAACATATTGCGCGCTCACTCGCACTTTGACGTAAGACATTAGTGCGAGTGAGCACGCAATATCTCAACGAGTGTGTTAGTGTATTTTTTTTATGTCAATAACCGGCAAACTGGTAAATGATCATTGTAGCCCATGAACACGACACGAGTAACATCAGAGGCATCACTGATGCGTTGCCTTCAAAGAAACGGACGAAAGAAAGAACTACAGTCTTCATGCCTTCGTATGATGTCTCGGAAGTCCATTTAATATTTGTAACCGATCTATTTACATTATGTACAGAGGCCGGGTGGTGGAATCGGGACACCCATACGAGCTGCTCACCCAGACCAGCCCCCAGACTAAGAACGACGCCCCGCCGCGGAGGATGATACTCTCCAAGAGCCAGGTATTTGTGGTATGTTATTGTGTAGCTATACTTTTAGACCAAATACTTATATTATTACTGATTATAATAAACAAAATGTTTAAGATTTAACGGTAACTATCGCTTTATTTTCGTTTAAAATTAACCCAGTGTTTTATTATTCAATGTTAACTTTAACTAATATGTACTAATACTTGCCCAGCCGTGACGGTAAAACGTTACATTACTAACAAAAAATAACCGACTTCAAAATTACTCAAAAAATACTTATCAGATCTCACTCATTTATGTGTGATTTATGTGGGACCACATGACAAGTACCTGCTTTCGATTAAAAAAGAATCATCAAAATCGGTTCACCTAGTCGAAAGTTCTGAGGTAACAAACATAAAAAATACAGTCAAATTGAGAACCTCCTCCTTTTTTTGAAGTCCGTTAAAAACGTTGCTTGTTTTGTTACCAGCCTTTAAAGTCACATTCAATAGAAGTTACACTTCACTACTTCACTGTAAGCTCGTTTGCTATCCTCATAATAATTATTTATTATGTATTGTTGTATTGCAGGCGCCGCTAGCGATCCCGGAAGACGAGGCGTGCGAGCGAGCGGGCGCGCGCGACGACAGCGAGACGCTCGTCGTGTCGCGCGACCGCGTGCGCACGTACTCCAACCGGTGCGTACGCGGCTTTATATTGACTACCGCTAACAATGTTATGTATATCTAGCATTCAGTACTAACGCCCCAACTCAGAGTCACTAACGCTTACTTTAATCGTTCTTTAGGAAAGAATCAAAGTCGCTTACGCCCCAACTCAAAGTCGCTTCATAGCTAATCGCTACATAGTACAGAATCTGTACTATGTAGCGATTTAAATAACCGCTAGTGACTTTGAGTTGGGGCGTAAGCCCATTGGCGCCACAGCATTCTTAGGCATTTATATTGGATGGAAAGTAATGTACCTTAATTGTATAACAATAAGGTTTATTAAGGTTAAACGTATCTCGTTTTAAGGGTTCCGAAGTAAAATCGGAACCCCCTTATAGTTTTGTCATGTCCGAAGCAAAGCGCCGATACCCTTAATGCTAAAAAGCTGTAATTTGGCATGGATATACATATTTATTAAAACCTCCCCTACAGGTAACGTGATGATGAATTTTTGCGTACCCTATTGTGTGAGGTATCGTTGAAAAGGTCTTTCAAAAATATTATTGCAAAATATTTGGCTATAAAGTGCTAATGGTTAGAGTCAAGTGTCCCATCCCCTGCTGGCTAAACGGTTGGGGTTGGACAAGTGAAAAAATTCTCAAAAATAGGTTATATGATGAATTTACAAGGAAAACTATCACGGCTATGTTAGCATAAGAAATTAATGAATAATAGTCGATAAACTTACTACTTCGGAAGCCTATATTGCGCGTGGCCTGACATGCACTTGCCCGGTTTTTCAACTTAACGGGTACTCGTGTATTTTTTATTATACTTCACTATCATGGTATTATTAATATAAAATACTTAGAAAGTCTTTTATTTAACTTACTTTACATAACAAAGATAATATAGTTTATCGTGTATCTCTATCAGATCGGAGATGAGCGAGCAGGACAGCGGTATATTCAAGAACCTGGTAGAACAGACGGGGCCGGAGACGGCCGCACTGCTCTACGAAATGGCCGAAGCGGTGAGTACAAAATTATAGGCAAATGACAGTGGAAAAACCATAAAAAAAAAGAAAACTGAGACATTTATTGAGTATGATATTCCGAATTCTCAATTGTGTTCTTTTTGGGAAGTCTGTTAAAGATGTTATAATATAGAGATTAATAATATAAAACTAAGATTGAGCGTTATTGCTGGCGTTAGCGTTGCCGGCTCCGAAATTAGGCTTCCCAACACGGTTCAACCGAAATACATTGCTTCTGGAATTAACTTGCTTCAAAATTCCACTGACTAAATGGCATACAATAAGAAAACAAAGTTACTGTGTTTTATAACGAGTTTATGACGATTGATACCTTCTAAATTCTAATGACGTTCTCTCATATTTCCAGAGTTACAAGAAAATGTTGGCGAAGAAGAATTCCTAATTCCCTCACTACAATTATACCTCAGAAGGCTGTCGACTTATACCAATTATGTACTGTTTACTTACTACTGTACTTATTACAAACGTGATCTTTGAAAGAATTTACTTAAAGGTGTAACATATTACTTTAAAATTTTACTATTACTTACTATATCAAACTTTCCAGTTTTTGAAGCTTTACAACTTTATGTCAATTTTTATTAGTTTATTACAAGTACGTACAAATATCTCACTAAAGTTGGATCGTTATGTATTAACACAATAAATATATTTTCACATAATATTACACAAGTTCAGTATGTGAAAGTGTTGTACGTGCCAGCTTTAGACCGTTCCCAATATTCTATCCATCCATTATCCTCAAGTCACTTGCTTACCAACCGTTAATACCTGACAGTATAGTGCCAGTTATTATTTTACCTGCTAATTTATCCAAAGATAGATTATTGAAAAATGGTAATTATTGAACTATACCCAGTGATACAAATATAATACAAGTAACATGCAAGTTCATTCCACTTTATGCTTTTCAAAGTATTTTATGTCCGGATCAAAAATACGTTAAGTTTTCGAACATCACATACAGCTGTTGTATGGGGTTCAAAATAATTGAGTCAGCTGGACTTTAGAACATTATTCCAATGTGTAACTTGCGTCAATTATCACACATGACTATGAATCTTTATAAGGCTTCAGTTTTTAATACACTTTTGTGCCTTACAAATAACATTGTCGAATTTTATTTGCTTTAAAAATTCCTACGCATTTTGTAGATATGAGGTCAATTATTATATTGTGTATTTGTTTCACATTGCCTTTAAACAGAAAAGTTTTTTTGAAATTAATAAACACTAAATTAATTTAGGACAATGAAAATTGTAATGAATAAATTTTATTTTATACCTATAGTTCCTTTTATATTACGGGACATAAAAATCGAGCCACCTTGTTTAACAAATATTTTATCAAATTAGGATTTTTACGCGGTTTGCATTTTTAAACAATTATTTTAACGGTATTGTTACTCAATTTTAGTTCCTTAAGATTAAGTGGGTACTAACTGGTACTATTCAAAACTATACTAAAATTGCATGGTGGCTCGTTTCTATTGTCCAACATGTACAGAATGTCGAAATTTAAGTATTTGAAGCATTTACTTAAATTAATTGTGTAATAGTGTGTGCTAACATAAAATTGCTTACCAGTACTTCAGTGTTTAGACTTTAGACTAAGTTGTGCCCTAATATTAATAATTTACAAACAGATGTACAATAGTTATGTACTTAAAATAATTTATGCTGTGATTAAAATTGGGAAATATGTATATGTTATGTTATATTTTCGACTGCTACCGTTTTGAACTGGTGCTTTATGTTAAGAGGTGGGTCGGATGGCCGATATAAAATACGAAATTAATCACTTTCCGTATGATTATATTTGGGCAGACTAACACCTTAGACCTGTTACTGTCACCGAATGATCTCGGCTCTACGTTACATGCGCATATATAGAAAAATCAGAGTCAATACAGTGTCTCATTAAGACTTATTTGGTAGTGTTGCCAGTAGTTTGTAACATTTAACATGTATTTTTATATTTGACTTTGTTTTGATAGAACATTTTCTGGTGCTACTTGAGACTGCTTAAGGCCACTGCTGTTAACACACGCATTACTTTTAGTGTTTGTTTTGTATCTCAGCATGTTTGTAAGTGGTGCAGTTGGATGAATTTTATTGAAATGGCTTAGGTACCTAATTGAGATTTAATTTTGTCAGTAAGATATTCAGCATTTCCATTTATAAAAGCATTATTGTAAATTCGCTCTATAATAATTGAGCATTTATGGGCTTAAGTTATTATTTAGATACAAAAAATGTAATATAAAAGTGTACTGCACTCAAAATTGGTAAAGGTTAATTTTTAGTAAATTTACGTTATCAAAAACTGTGATTAAGTTTATATATAAACGAATCATCAATTAAGAACAGTATTGTTTTCATCTCAACTGATTATGTTATTTTGTCGTAAATAATTTTATTTTACATCAATGCTTTTGTTGTTTTCGCATTGAATACTTTAAAAACCAGTGCGGAAAGTGATTTTTTTTAACTAAGATAGAACAATTATTATTATAATTGCCACATCAGTGAGGAACTTACTGGGCTAACGAGTATGCTTAGTATTTTAATTATCTAAACGAGTATTATCGTATACCTATCTATACAATGTAACAAAATACCTATTTGGTTAACCTATCCCCAAATGCATATTCGATCAGAAATTATTTTGTACTTACATTGAATTTAGTTAAACAACACCAGGTAGTTAAACACCACTACCTTGTTTTCGCTGAACGTTTTCATTATTCCTGACTTTTTTAAATCCTTATCGTTATAAAACTGATGATTCCTAGGACAAATGCGTTGAGGCTGATTACTACTAAAACAATTTTATTGTTTCAAACAATAATCATTTTTATTGTATTTATCATTGTACAAACTAATTTCATCATCGTGTTAATTTTATATTTTGTGACTCTTATTGATTTTTTTCAATTACATACTTATTTAGGTAACGAGAAACGATACAAAAAGGCCGTGCGATACTGCCTCTATGGTGAAAATTATGGTTTATTTAGTACTTTAAGTACTACTATTGGAAAATAGAAGACGAATCATTGTATCGGATTCCGTGGGCCAGCTGTAGAAGTAATTTTATGTTACCCATAAAAGTGATAATGTACGTTCAGAAACCAGTCTTTTGACAGTGATAGTATTTAATGTGATATAAATATTATGCAAAGGAAATAATAAATAATTATTTAAATTAGTTTTTTGAGATTCATTTTCAATTCACTATTCAAGATGTACGGATAGTACAGAACTATAACCCTCTCCACTCTGTTACACACTACCCTTTAATCTTAAGGTAGTCTGGAAGATCTTAAGAAAAACATTAATTCACGTTTAAGAAATTTATGAGTGTTTGCTTGAAGTTTTAGTTAATTTCAACCTAAATTCCTTATAAATCTCAATTTGCTACGCCAAGAAAAAAAAGTGTGCTCTCAATCCAGATGCACACAATTTTCTCCATGGGTGTAGAATGATGAGAAGTCTTTGATCATAAATGTTAATTGAAGGAATCGTAATAAAACAAATCCATAGGACATAGTTGCGTTTATTTTTTTACTGTACCGTTGGTTCGGAAGGTCATTTTCTGCTGAGAAGAACCAACAAGAAACTCAGCAGTTACTCTTTTTTACAGAACAATTTTTGAATAGGCGAACGTCCGAGTGCGGCCGGAAATATTGCATTTCTTGTGGTACAGGTTTTCAATAGATGGAGGTTGCCGCGGGCAGCAGCATTATATTGATCTGGAAGTGAATAAATAAATAAAGGCATATTTTTATGCTGCGGTTATATTAGCGTCCGAATATTCTTGTTCGGGTTGTCGCGATAATTCTTCACCCTTGCCATCTGCGATGTTCCTGTCACACATGTTGCGACAACGCGAATCTCGGTAATGTAGCCGCAGCATTTTCTGTTACATATTATGAATCAACATGAAGTTGTTGTTCGGACTTTAGGTAACACACACGCATATACAATCAGTTTACGTTGTGTTGCCAGTACAAACGCAACATAAATAAACCATAATAGGCATTATGTTATGCCATAAAGTGACGACCACTACAATATGAAAATCTAGTACCTATTACTAGTACAGTCACCTGCAGAGAAAAGTAACCCATCTGTTACTGTGTGTTTATAAGCAGATGGGTTACTTTTCTCTGCAGGTGACTGTACCTATTAGTCATGAATTTGACGCACTTTTTGCGACCCATGTATTAGTCTTTTGAATCACCAAAAATGATATATATGTAGTTTGTTAACAGCTATCGCACTCGTATAATACGAGACTAACTGTAAACCAAATTAGGTTTTTGCATTCTTCAACTTTAATCATTCATATTATAACAATATCACAGATAATTTTGGTTACTGAACAAAGTAACTCCAACAATAAATAGGTATTCTATATAAGGGAGATCTAAAATTATGTAATCCACCATTCAGAAAAGATGTCCCGAAGATAGTTTGTAACGACTACGCCGGGGAAGACGAACCTTCGTTTACAACACCGAACAGTACTCACCATTATAATTATTATGCTTTTATAGGGTCCACATGACTCATACCACCTTTTCCAAGAGTTCCTTCTGCTTTACATTACCTGATTATCTCCATCCTCGTCCGCGCCAAGCTGCAAGAGAGAGACAGACAGCTGGGCTGTCAATTTGACGTCCGTCCAGAGACTCGGAACCATTTATTTTGGCGGTCGCAATATTTTCTTCAACATCATTTTTTCACAAGACTAACTCAATCGAAGGCACAAGTTATTTTTTTCTTGTGTTACATACAGTATTCAATTTATCTTTCAAAAAAACGACGAGCGACCGCCTTATATAAAATATGCACTGACCGTCGTCAAAAAATATTTTTTTAGCCGTCGTCGGGGTGTTATTTTTTTCGACGGGCGTATTCAGTATTTTATTTTTTCTCATCTTTTTTACAAGATATACAATTTAGTCAGTAACATAACGCTAAAGATAAGAGTTACAATGTACAAACGCCTTAACTATTATAGTTAACAGAAAAAACAACATGAAAAATGCCTATTTACAAATGGGGAATATTAACTGCAGTTCAACAATTACAGATAAAACTTTGTATATTGTAAATTAACTAAATCCCTCCGGTTACCGATCCCACTTCACCCGTAACTTAACCACTAGCTCCTATACTTAGGAGGTATTAAAAAGGACGCCATTGTAACATGTTTAAGCGATTAGTTTTAATATTAATGCAGTTAATAAATTACCCATTTCTTTACATCAAACATTTACACACTAGCTGCCGCGCTCACAACCCGTAAATAAACGTAACGAACCGCTAGTCCTGTCCCTTTCTACTACTACAGGATAAACAGAGATATGTTTGATCGGTCGTTACGTTGAAATACACTTGCGAGCGCGACCGTACGAAAAAAAGGAAGGAATAAAACAGTATGTTGTATATTTAAAAATCTCTCACGCGACAAAGAAAAAACAACTAACGCTAATATAATAATATAACTATTCAGCTAAGTAATATAATATAGAAAAAACATTTTGTTAAACAATTTCTTATAAAGAGCCTCCAACGCGTTACTATTGGTCTTATTTCGGTAGTCGGATGCCGGCGTCGAACCCTCGCGTATATTAATTGGTACCGCCAGTTATTTTGTCAACAGGAAAAAAACATTTTGATGATATTATTCACTATTTTCAATATATTCTGCGCTTGCAAAGTTGTTGGCAATACAATATTTTCACCGCTGATGTTTAGTTTACAAAATAACCGACCGCACCGAAACCCTACATAGATTCAGTATACCTATTTAATTCTAATATAATTTAAAGCACGTCCATTCGTCATTGCGTTTCAAGTGTAGTCACTAGCGAATCTAAGCGTTAATTGAATATTTATGTCTTACCAAATGACACTAACCTTTTATAAGTTTGTCTTAGTTCTAGCCATTTCTAAAACTTTGAACTGAGACGCTACC
The DNA here is from genome assembly GCA_911387775.1 of Thymelicus sylvestris. Classification (NCBI taxonomy): domain Eukaryota; kingdom Metazoa; phylum Arthropoda; class Insecta; order Lepidoptera; family Hesperiidae; genus Thymelicus; species Thymelicus sylvestris. The sequence goes on from OU426903.1 coordinate 4,415,099, forward strand.
GGCGGCCGTATTGAAGGAATCACTGCGGGCTCACTGTTGGGCTTCTCATGAGAATCATTGAATCCCATCATCTGTCTTACACGCGCTAAAGTTCACAGAGCAGTTCAGACTCGCCAAGATACGTCGGCCGTACTGTACCTACGTTTAATTTATGGATCATGGATTAAAGTAAATTTATAAGGAAAAAGAAATCCATTAATGTATTTAAATAACGGATTTTAGTGGACATCGTGTAATTTACGAAATACTATGGAGTTTCCTCAAATATACATTATAATTTTATAATAATTAAACCACAAATAAATAGGGCTAGGTCCGAACAGCCGCGGTCGCATCTCAGATACAAAGCTTTACTTAAATTCGAACCCGATGTTTACCGATTGAAAATGCCCATTCATTTAACCTAATCGTTTATACCTATTAAAGCGCATGCTTTGAGGAATATCGATTAATTTCACAACTCAACCAAATTAATTTTATAATATTTTTTAAATAAAGTTTGTAATATTTTTGTGGGATTTTTCGGTAATAGGTAAGGTTATATAACTACTTAAGTAGGTATGTACTGTTTATTAGTTTAAGCATCAAATTATAATAACTGAATTGAATTGAATTGAACGTGTGTATATTGTCAATAAACTAAATTTGACCACATCGATATTTTTCAAAACATACGCACTAACATATAAATTGTATAACAGTCGGTCCGTACGTCCGTCTGTAAGTGTATACGCTACAATTATTGCTATAAGTAAAGCACTCGTCCGTTAGTTTAGTAATGTAAAATTTGTACTTTTTTAATTACATTGGTGTTTAAATATGCGCAGTGTCATTTTAATACTAGCTTGTAGATTATGAGCAAAATTTTTCCTCTATACCAACATTCAGATATTATTATTAATATTTTATGATATACAGATATAATCAGATAAGATACATGGCCTATTAAACAAATAAAAGAATGTAAATAATTGAAGCAAAAAAAATATGTATAATCCGCGCGCGATCAGAATGGGATGCGACCTTTTGGAACTGAGACGCTTACGTGTCATCGGCAAGCCGTAGCGTCGGCAACAATGATACTTATTTCTTTGTTTATTTATTGATGTACACTTTATTGACCACAATTTAAAATATTGAAGAACAAATGGCGAGCTTTATGCTTTTGCATGTATATTGTATGTATAAAAAAGGTAAACGTGCCAAGAGGGCGCTGAAATTGAGGTAGTCGAAAATTCGACTAAATAGTCAGACCTGACTAAATAGTCAGGTGTAGCGATTTCACTATGACATTTGACAGCTAAATATAGATGATTTTGTAATTAACAAAAGGTGACTTCTGACGAAAGTGAAAGCTCTGAAGATGACAAAAACTCTGATGATGATTGCCATGAAGCAAATAGCAAAAACATTTTAATGAATTGATTAAAACCATGAACATTTTTTATATATAAGTTACCATTATGATAGATCGTAGAAATAATTAATTTATAATGAATACTAGGTAATACTAAAAAATAATTATCTCAGTTTTTCAGGATTTTTTTTGCTAACGCTACTTGAGAACTTTTGTTTTTGATTTACTTCGACAAGGTTCCATACCAATTTCGTCGCGCGCGGATTATAATCGTTTGTATGAACCTATCCTATTCTATTATTAATAAATTACCATAGAATAGGGCTGACTAAACGTTAAATGCTGAAGTAAATTTATTATCAATAAGTTTTAATAAAAAAATTAAATAATTAAGTGGTTCTCAGTGGTAAATCTGGAATTACCGAATCAAAAATGTATGTATTACTATGTGGATGGGTTTTTATATTTATATATTGTGTATTACGAGTATGAATGCCATAAGTACCTCTCTGTATAATTGTTAAATAATAGTTTTATTTTATTTATATTTACTTAATTAAATTTTTTAAATTATTCATTTATTGCAATTGTTAAATATTATCAAGAGAATACTTAGAAAAAAATTATAAATCTACTACTAAATAAACACGGACCCAAGATATACCAAAAGAAGACAAAAAATATAATCTGACCATTTCGAAAAAGGAGGTTAGAAGTTAATATTAAATTACTAGTTATATATTATAGTACTATTAAGTACTGTATATTAATAGTTATTAAGATTATCTATCAGTGATATAACTTCGTGGCATTCGCATTAACAATCAAAACTCACATCTACCTTACCTAGCCTAGTAGCTTAAGAGTAATTCATTATAATAAACTACTTAATTATTTTAAATGTTACTATAATTGTACTATTATGTCTTCTATGGTACAATTAATGATGTTAACACTAATATAATAATCATATATCTTCGTACCTTAAACGAAACGAGTGTATTACCTACAGAAGATTAATAATATATCGCAAAAAATATATTCCGTCAAAAAATCGCTTAATATCTGACACCAAAACATCAAATCAAATTGGACACCTACAAATTAATATTTATATCTATCTGTTCTGCACTAATTGATAGGAGCGTTGATATTAACGTCAATCATGTAATTATAATATATACTAATGCTATGAACCTACATACTATACAGTAAGTTATGGTAAATAATTAATAAGGCATTGGCTGACGATTCCTTCGATGAGCCCAAGTTTGGGCACGAGTTTCTCCTTAAGGAGTTTACACATACTTAACAAGTTTACGCATTGTTTTACCTTAGAAACCGAACCATATCAATCGCGAGAGCGGCGTTCAATAATATTGAATCATTAACAAATAAAGGCACTATAGATGGAAAATATCATTTGGTAATATCCACTGATCGAGTATCACTTGCAAGCCGCATGCATCAGAGCTGATTGCAAATCCTGCGATCCTGCATCTTTTAATTACCTCCTAAATTTATTATGATTATCAACACCAACGAATTTTACTTACAGAGTAAGACGCGCAGACATCCGACTTTGATACCGGTATTGTATTGAAAACCGGTAACTTTAATGCAACCGGTATTATTTCTTTACATTTTGAAATTGCATTTTTTCACGGTATGTACGCTTCTCACAAGCGCAACTTCGCACGTACTTGAACGAGCACAGTGTCTATGGGAACATCCGTTAGTTACGTCACCTAAGTGGGTGTAAACTAAAATCATATTTGTTTTGACTAGTTCAACTATGGGCCCTTTGCATACAATCGTTACGTCCTGTCGTACTTCATGAATAAGGTACAAGCGAGTTTTACTGACACAAAATAAATAAATAAAATAAAATTATAATGCTAAGAAATGTAAAGATGTCTTTATGTACTAACAAGTGCATTAAATTGTTTTGGCTTAGAAAAGGTCGGGCCTATTTTTAAAACAAACGTTACCGTATTATCGAGATGATTTAAAATCCGAATAATCCAATATATTTGTCTGTGAAAACTCTACCTTTATCAATAGCTCTCTGGAAAAATAACCGTAATGTATAAGCATAAACTGTTTTTCTTTATTTTAATCAGTTACAAAGACATTATCCATATAATCAAAAAATACTCCAATAAAATACTCAAAATACGTAAATCAAAGTACTCTATGTAAGACGTAACGAGCTAATATCCAAAAGGCAGACGCAAAACATAAGGAATGGCTTCAGAAGTGGACACGTCGGGGGCGCAGTACCAACGTTATTCGATCACCACCTTCCAACCAACGCCATTGCCTTCCCTTTTGCGCCTCAATCGATCACTATGACTTCAACACCATGACCTGTAGTGTTGTGACGTCACACCACAGCTCACGATCCACACATGACGTAACTCGCAGACGGTTCCCCACGACGCTGTATAATGCTCAACTAAATCTGCACTTGGGTGTAATGTTGGTAGCATTGAAATAAGTGTCTAAAACCATTTCATGGACATAATAATAGCGTTGTTATCAAGTTCATCAAAGGTAATAACGATTATATATTAAGAGATAATATAAAACATTATATTTGATATAACGTTTTAATTTTTATACTCATGTATCAATGCTACCAACATTACGCGCAGGTGCAGATTTAGTTGAAGAGTACTTTACACTCTAGTCTACGTGACGCCGCAGTGCAGCCGGCGCAGTGGGCGGGACGCGGGGGGCAGGGCGATGGGGGCGGGGCGTTGGGGGCGGCGTCAACGTCTCCACGAGCGCTCCTCGTCAGGGTCCTCTTCCTCCTCCTCGTCGAAGCGCGCCAGCGGCTCCAGGCCCACCGCCGATACCACCTGGACGTGGAAAACGATTGGTGACGTCAGCGATGCAGTAAAAAGATGTCCAATGGAAATACTTTTGTTGGACTTACGCCCCAAATAAGAGTCACTAACGGTTACTTAAATCGCTCCTTAGTACAGGATTTGTATGGTGATTATTTACTTAGAAGCGATTAAAGTAACCGTTAGAGACTCTGAGTTGGAGCGTTAGCATTATTCAGTGTGACTGCCTGAAGTCAAATAGAACTACTACTACACTACAATACAATGCACTAAATAAATTAGCTAAACATTTTCGCCGCCAATTCGTTGATGGTTGGTTGGTGACGGAAACGTCTAGTGGCAACAACGTCATCTTAACTAATATTATAAGGATGCAAGTTTTGATTTTTGTGTTTGTTTGTAATGGATAAATTCAAAAACTACTGGAACAACTTCAAAAAATCTTTCACCAATAGGATGCTCTATTGTTTCTGTTTGTTCTGAGTAACACGGGCTATATTCTATTTGCTACTGTTCAATACAAATATTTTTTTGTTATCAGACAAGTTCCCAGCACGGTCATGGTGTGGGTACGTACACTGACCTCAGTTTCCTTAACGTCCTCCTGCGACACGTCACCGTTGACCGCCGGCGCGGGGGTAATGGCCGGCAGCGGCTTGTTGTTCGTCACCCACGTTATCTGCAGACACACACACATACATGTTTATAAAAATATTCACTAATTATTTTTTATGGAAATAGCCGGCAAACGAGATGACGGTCCACCTGATGGTAAGTGGCTATCGTCGTCCATGGACATCAGCAATACCAAATGCATCTTCGATGCGTTGCCTGCCAAGAAAGAGAAGAAAAAGAGAGTAAAGTCCGGTTTAGACGTATTAAGTAGTTAAGTAGATAACTAAATTTTAAGTGAATAATTTTTAGTGCGCGTCCAAACTTAATAATTTAGTAAAGCTCTTTAGTTTATACAGATCTTCACGACTAAATTACTTAAGCATTGTAACTAAAAAGTGCCTGTTCAAACGTGTTAAGTGATAAGCCCCGCCCACCTACTTAACAAAAAATAGAAAAAAATTTAAATTGTCTACTTGATCACTAAACTACTAAATTTTTAAATTGTCCGTTTACACGTATTAATTTACTTAAAATTTTGTTATCTACTTAACTACTCAATACGTGTAATCCGAACATAAGGGATGTCTGGATGTCATCACTCACCGAGAGCGTCCGGTCGTTGTAGTGTCGCGCGCGCAGCATGGCCTGCTCGGCGTGCGCGCGCGCCTTGAACTGCAGCACCAGCTCCGGCACCGCCAGGTTCGCCTCCTTGCCCGTCACCTCGCCGAATTGCTGCACAACACACAATACACAACTCGTTACCAACATTACACTACGACATTACAGCAGGACGACTGTCAGTGTCGCTGACGACATCGACATACATGGGCTAAGATATGAAAATATACCCTCATCTGTGTTGATTCCCTGTTTTATGTGGCAACTCACTCACAATTTATAATCTGCGTATCATCCAACTTATTGAACTGAAATTTAAGACTCTGGGACTTTTGCTAGACGGGATAATCCCGCACACATGGTAACTAAAAGAAATCAACGTATTACCGTCACGGCTCCATCACATACTATCGTAGGTTAAGTAATTAAAAAACAACAACAAATTCCGTCAACAAAGTCAGTACATAATATACATTTGCTGTGACCATCATTTAAGCGTTATATTGCTTGCCTTGGAGGCCTTGCTCTTCCATAATAGTATGAATAGATTAACTAATATTAGGTAATTAGTATATTTTTATGATGTATAACGATGAAATTAATAAATACATGAATCAATTCATAGCGTGCGTATGTGTGTGTGTGAGCATGAGTGCGTGTGCGTGAGTGTCACCAACCGCAAAGTGTGCGAGCAGCGAGTCCATCTCCTCAGGCTCGAAGCCGGAGACGAGCAGCGCGCGCGGCCGGTGGTCCACCGTGGTGTTGGTGTTGGAGTACGGCTTGCCGGCCGGCGCCCGCGTGAACCGCGCGCCCACGCTGAACCGCCCGCCCCTGCTCCAAGTGGGGAGGACACACGCTGGTTATACATCAACATCGACAAACACTGGTGCGCAAAGCAAAGAGTTAAGTATGCATATGCAGGGCATTATTATTAAACCTTCCATAGTGTTTAATATTACATATTGACGGTTAAGAATCAATAATATCTATCTCAAAAAAGTCAACTTTACGGGAGATGAATTAATAATAAACACGTCTACTGTTCATTGAATGGTTATGGAATGAAAGAGTATAGAAATATAAAAATAATATAGAATTACGTTATCATTACAACAGTAAAGATATTTTCTGTTCATCTCTTATGAAGTTTACTTTTTTGAGATAAACACTATCGATTCTTAACCATCGATATTGTTTACGTTATTAGCAACATTAAATTACACCTTATCTACAGGTAGCGTTTAACATTGATAATAAAACTAACATTTTATTAAACATTACAAAAGGTTTTATATTTAAACCGTGTATGCCTAACTCTTTAGCTCATTGCACATAAAAAATATATTTGAGGTTCTTTCAGCAACACCCCGATAGTTCTATAGCACGCTCAATTAAACGGTGTAAGAGAATATAGACTACAGACCTCTAAACTGGAAAGTATTGACACAAAAAATAACAAGTTTCAAACAAAGTTGATTCTTACCGAAGTTTTCTCTTCACAATTCGATAGCTTGTAAATAAACGACATTGTGTAAGTCACATTGTGTAGATCGGCATGAAAAACACAGGTCTCTTTTTAACAACAAAAAGGTCTAATACTAAAAACTACCAGTCAGCTTTCAATCATTCTTACACTAATAGAATGCCCTATTCTTTCCGAGTAAAAAGGGTCATATATTTTATATAAATGTATAAAATGTATACTAGTATGTATCTATACATAGCAGAGTATATTCCGAATAGTTCCATTAGAAAGCTACCTGGAATGCGGTCTCCTCATGGTGACGGGGTGCGTCGGGAACTGGATCGACATCTGACGTCTCATTTCCGCTATTTTCTTCGCCAACTCTGTCACATCTTGTCCCTCCTGCATACAAAAATATCATGTTATCTTAATTATTGTACCGACCGACATTGAAATCGTAATTTACTAACATAAATAATGTAAATTATAATTCACTCTCTCTGGATAAATTAGTCGGTAAAATTATAAATTATGGACTTCTTGATAGTTCCTAGGCAATACTTGAGAATAGAATATTATCGGCAAAATAATGACAGGGACTAAAGACAGGGATAATAGCTGGGCGTACAAATAGCCCGTAATCAAATGCAGGACAAAGTTCAAACTGAGGGTATTCTTTTTTCTTTCTTCTCTCTCCAATCTTAGCCGGTAACGAATCGGTAATGCCTTTGGTGTTACTGGTATCCACAAGCGACATTGACCACTTATCATCTGGTGACTCGTCTGTTGGTTCGTCAGCTGCTACTACTACAACATGATAAGGAGAGTTAAAGATAGTAAAACTCTCACCTGTTGCTTTGTAATATAATCCAGTTCAGCGTCAAGAATTTCCTTCTGCGCTTCCACCGCAGTCTTCGGTTTCTTCGAGTTCACCTGCCAACAAACATACGTACAGATCCTGTGGTTGCTATATACAAAGCCGTTGATTGCTTGTCTGCTATCTAGCCAATCGATACAACCTTCCTATGTTTACAATGAACTACAATTATTTTTATAATTGAAGTTTTTCTAGCTAGATATATATGTATATGATTTCATATGAAAGAAAAGAAAAAAAGAATGTATAGAATACATAACAGTATACTTAAACAATAAGTAATATATTTCTTATAAACGGAATACACAAAGAATAAAGTATAACATAAAAGTTGTTTTATTTTAAGTATCTCTTTAAGGTTAATATTAAAATAGTGGGTTTAGAGATGTATTTTTACAAAGTTAATAAGCAAACTAACAGCTATGCCTTTAATCTTATACTTCTACAAACACAATGCTTACATATTATGCAAACAAAATTACATGTTTGTTACATACAAATGTTTGTAATGAACCACCTGTGACAAATGACAGTTGATTATAAAATTTTGTTTGTGCAAATGACTAATGTAACATTAAGGGCTTGTTTCACGATCTTCAAGTAAGTCTGAAGTAAGCTATTCGTTGGTTAAGTTGACATTTCGTGTATGTAAAATGACACTTTAACGTCACTTTAACCGGCAAATAGCTTATTCAGGACTTTACTTGGAGATTGTGAAACAAGCCCTTTGGGCTTGTTTCACAATCTTCAAGTAAGTCCGAAGTAAGCTATTTGTTGGTTAAGTTGACGTTTCTTGTATATAAAATGACACTTCAACGTCACTTTAATCGGCAATTAGCCTACTCGGGACTTTACTTGATGGTGGTGAAAGAGGCCGTAATGATTGTAAATATCTGTAACTATATGAAACCGTGATTAAGAACTTGATACAATATTGATGAAAACTATGATACAGGTGTCTCGTAAATGATAATTATGATTAATTAATTACACATGACTATTATTTATATTAATGAACGTGAACCGTGTGTACACATGTGTCGTGCTTTTAAATATGCAATACTTTATAACAGTATTTGCTATGTTAACAATCTTTTTGAATTTGGAATTTATATTTTTATGGACTGGCTTGGCTAACATTAATCGCTAAAATAATTTAATTGTAAAACAAAACATAGCATTAAAAGTGGTTATTCTTAATGATCGATATATGTTATTAAATAGTAAACTGTGATTGTAAATATATCATGAAACAATCAAAACATGCAATGACATATTTGTGATGCAAATGCAAGCCAAATTTGAATATAGATAGTAATTTAAATTTTAGTTATTAACATCATGCATATAATATTTAGTTGAAAGATTTTTATTACTGATGTATTAAGGAAGTATTACTCATTTTGAGGTTTTTGTACAACGAAGTTTGGTAATGCGTTTAGATTTCGTAGCTTTATTTAGTATCGATGTAAGAAGACCACATTAGACAAATATATATCTTATTTCCTACAAAAAGTACCTACAGAATAACAAAGAGAAGATAGCCCCAATACATGGATTATTTCTTCTTTGTTCTTCCCCATTCTACCACTACCACTATTTCATCGAAACATGTTTTGACGGTAGTTGTGAAGACTTTAATAGATGATGAAGACTTATTTCTTTACAACAATCAGTGTGAAAATGATCTCTTCATCTCTTCTCAAAATCCACGAGAGGGACAAATACAAGTTTCGCTCGTTTGTGTTGGAATGAGCTAGCTACAAAACAATTTTTTATAATAATCGTGATATATTAGTTGTATACACAACCAAACCTAATGACAATCATTACACATCCAAGAAGACTTCATAACCCATAAACTTGTGAATATTTTGTGAAAATATGAAATGTTGCCATTAAAAGTCACCCATGCATACATCAGAGCTGAATTGGCTCCACATTTTCATAGAATGAGACGTATAATGGTCACATGACGTGCCAAACGAGTGCAATGAGACGTTGAAACCATCGTCCCATACGATGGTTACAAGTGGTAACAGTGGTGATGTCAAACACACGACACATGCGCACACAACACGTCTATACCTGCTCTAGTTGGAGCCGCGACAGAGACCGCGCGACCGATTCCTCCTGTTCGTACAATTGTTGCTTTAATATTTGTTCACAAGTGTAAGACAAAAGTGCAGTTTATTAGCGTTTAAATAGGGTTGAATTTGTATTGTCACTGTAGCTGACTGCTGACGTTATCAGAAGTTTTAAGAGGATAAATTTTATTAATCGTCACCAACTAAAGTTATTCTTACAAGGTGAATGTAATTTGATGTATTTGATACTTTTTGATACTTTTGTTTGATTTGAATAAATCTATTATTTATTATTAATATTACTTTTCTTAAGATTTGTGTGCTTTCAAATCCATACCTTTGAAATTATTAATTTTATTTTTATATTATCCTATCCACTGTGTATAACATTGATTACATTGATCAATGAAAAATAATAAACAATAAAAACTAAAGTTAAAAAATAGCAACACATAATAATAACAAACAATCAATTTGTATTTATCAGTGTCACATTATAATCACATCATAATATGACTATAATATGGTAGTTATTTTAAGCTATAAATGATGCTACATTATCAAGGGTGGATTCAACCAACTTGTTTAAATGTTGTCTTTATAATGTAGCAAAAGGAGATGCACATACATTCCCTTTAATTTTCAGAAGATGGCTAACATGTTTAATGTTGATTCATCATACATTCGTCAACTATTGACGGTATATTTACTCTAATGAAATAAAATATTTGGTTGGATCCGTTCTAACCAATGTACACAATGTAAAAATGTCAGTGTAAGATGTACCGACCTGCATTTGTCTCAGCATGCCGTTGTACGCTACAAGCTCCTTCCTCAGTTTCTCGATGCCCTCCTGCGCCGCGTTGATAGCCTCCATCAGAGTAGACTTCTGGCTCTCCGTCACGTTGCCTGCCACAGACAATGTATACATTATGTAAATAGCTCATAAACTAGCAGACAAGCCATTTGATTATAAGTGGTAAACCATTGCCGCTATAGTAGGGTTGATTTGCAGCCGATACAAATGTAAACAAACCATTAGAATTGTTTTCTAGGATTTTCATCAACTGACATGAATTTATACACCAAATGCGTTTTATTTAGATAAACTACTAGAGATCTAACTTAAAAAGTAGTACGTATATAGGTCGATACCGAAAGCTGGCGCATACAACACAAAGACGGATAGCATTTGTGTACTGTATTCAATAAAATTTGGACTGACATATTTACATTCATCACAAAAAAACTGATACATATTTCTGTTGCACATGGACAAGTTTATGCTAATAATAACCATTCTTATATCGGATTTTTCCATCACTCAAAATCTATTGACAAATACAAAAGCGTGACGTTTTTTTGTACTTGTGTAGTGTAGTGTATATAACAATATATCTCAATCTCACCGTCCTCCAACCGCTGTATGAGCAGCCGTTGCTGCCGCAGCTGCGTCTGCAGCAGCTCCTGCGCGCGCCGGTGCATGTCGAGCACGGCGGTGGTGGCGCGCGCGCGCAGCGCCGGCGAGCGCTTGGTGACACCCGGCGTCGCGCCCGGCACCGGCTGCGGGGCGACCTGCGCCGGGGGCGCCTGCTGGCCGTTGCTCTGCGCGTCTTTCACCGCTTGCTGAGGATACGAGTCGCGTGCACGTTACATTGTATTGGGTGGTGTTTGTTATGGAGGGCAATAATGTACATTAGCGTTATCAGAAACTATTAATGAGGTGTTTAGTGGTAGATAAATGTAAACAATAATAATATGACAAATTGTAATTATTATAATATTTTTAATTAAGGTGTTTGCCTTTTAAATTTTTTTTTCTTTTGAAACATTACATAGCGTTTCATAAAATCAAAAGATTTGTTAAGTGTTTCGTAGCTTTAAAACTTACGGAATCAGTGCTACTACTACTGCTACTATAGATTTTCTTACCATTTTTCTTGACCGGGAATACATTATCACCTTAGTTGTTACCGATAAAAATCACCAGACTATCATCATCTCCCTCACCTTCTCCTTATCAGCCAGCGCCTGCTTGTTGTCGGCGGTGGCCTTGATGTTGTCGCGGTTGATGAGCACCTTGTTGTGCGACATGGGATGCTGCGAGCCCGCGCGCTCGCCCGGCTTGCCGCCCGCCGCGTGCTGCGCCTGCCCGTGCTGCCCGTGCTGACCGTGGCCAGAGGGCGCTGTGTTCTCTTGCTTGTTCTGAAGGAATTTACATGGTGTTAATGCACCTGCTATATTATTATGTATTAACGATAATGTTGGGTCCCAAGTTTAATATGTGCAAGTAAATCTTGCACGCACCTCTAAGGTATAAAAGTTATGTGCGTATTAAAAGCTACCTATTGCTTGTGAATATGTTATTTAGATACAATAAAATTTTAAACAACAGTACCTAAAAATTATATCATTTATAAAAGAAAAAATCAAGAATTATAACTCAATGCTCGCATTCAGCAGTTGTGAACAAATCCTACCGATCCTACTAATATTATAAATATATAAGTTTGTATAGATGTTTATAACGGAATTATCATGAAATTTACCTTAATCTGGGATAAGACATAGGGTACCTACTTATTGTCCTGCAAAACGTGAGCCCATCCGCGGGAAGAGCACTAGTACACTAATGGCCGGTTTCTGAAGTCTCCAGTTAAATGATCAACAGCTATTGAATCAATAAAGTTAAACTTAAGTTATGTATTCGATAACTGTCACTGGGTTTCTGAACACGCGAGTGGCCTTTCAATAACTATGAATTCAATAACGAGTATCTTAAACTGCCACTAGATGGCTCTCTTCAAATGAACAAGTTTCAAATGGATATTATCATTTTCATATTCATTTTTACTATATCAAACCCGTTATATTGACTATGCCCTTCAGCTACAGTCAGGCCAGCCAAGCCGACGCAGCCAGATAGTGAAGGGAAATACATCAATCGTATTATAGTGTAGCCTTTGCCATAACAATACTTTTTGGATAGAAGTACCTAAAGAATAAATTGTGAGATTGACGGTCGGGTTGTCATGGATGTCATGTCATGGTAGTCATGGATATTATTATTGATGAATGTCAAATGTCAATGGCAAGAAATTGTTGCATTTTATTTCATAAATTTTATAAGTATTTAATTTAACACGTTGCATTGGCGATTCCTCTGGTATTGCTCATGTCCACAGGCGACCGTAACCACTTACTATCAGGTGGCCCTTATGCCTTTTCATCTGCCAAATCTTAAATTGAAACGTCAAATAAAGTTATGGAACCTATAAACGGCCATCTTGGGTTAGATAAGTTGATCTTAGTTTAAACCGAGTTTATGTATTATCGCAGTGCTCAGAAACGCTTTTTCGGAAGTTATCGACCCGATAGCGTTATTGAATAGATAAACTCCCGTCAAACGGACCTCAGAAACCGGCCATAAGAAACGTACCTCAGGGTTATGCCAGAACACCTTGATGAACCGGTTGTTGAGCACCGCTTCAGTGCTCTTGTACGCCACGTTCGCCTCCGTCGGGTTCGAGAACGTTATGAGCGCGCCCTCCGGGTCACCCTCGTAGCACACCTAGGAAACATTACGAGGGATTAGCTTCACATTTATTAAGTTAATTTAATAATGTGACATTAGTAATTGATTCTGTTCTGGTATGTATATTATGTTGATGTTTAATTAGCGTTAATGAGCACATTAAGCTAACAAGAATTTGTTAGCAACTTGGGGGCACGTAGCTAATATTTCTATAAGCTACTTCTAGTTTCTGTCTTTAAGCTATCGCGTTATAATCGCGGTACGTAGGCGCACGTTTTTGCGACTTTCATTTGCGAATGTATCGCTATGTTCCAGACAAAATAAATTGATTTTGTTGACTGTAGTTTTTCGTTTTGTGTGTCATCACGCAGCTATTTTTAAGACAGAGGAAATAAGTCAATTTGACAATATTTTTGTTTTTCTTTAAACTTATCATGTTAAAGGCCGTGGATTGGAAATAGTACTACATGTAAATATTAATCGCTTCGAATTGAGAAGCTCGCATAATTTTGATAGAACTTCACGTAAAGATAAGTTCGTTTTATCAATAATTTAAGTTCCAGCGCATTAACATAACGCGAGGCATCCAATTATCACAACAGCACTGGCACGAGTCTCACCTGTATGTTGACGATCTTGCCGAACTTGCTGAAGTGGTTGTTGAGATGCGTTATGTCATTGAGGCCGCGGGGGACCTTTTTCACCTCCAGTGAACAGTTCGCCCCGTTCACCGGGAGGGGGGGACGCGCCGGACCTGGGGGGGGAGGAGCTCGTTATTGTTAAAGTCCATTGGTAATTGACATTTAATTTTGATATCGATGCTTGAAAGGCAAAAATTACCAAGCGACATGTTGGAAACTTTACACTAGAGACTTACCAAGCGACAACAAAACTCTTCCAAGCATCAATCAATCATATGATCAATCGACGCAGAATTTTTTGTTAATTTAGTGATGTTTATAACTCAATATCGCCCAACACGTCGCTTGTTAATTTTTGCCTTTCAAGCGTCGATATATAAACAGTGATGTTAATCCTAACATTTAAGTTTTAAGAGTAAAGTGTGGAACGTTACAATGCATACCATGCATACCGAGTCTGTTGTAATCAAAGTTCTTCTTCATGGGCGGCGGGTGTCGCGGCTGGTTGACCGGCATGACGCCCATCGGGGGCTCGTGTCTCACTCTGCAAATAAATGTAACAACATAAACTATATAACAGGCCGATATATGACGCTAGTATATTCTATGCAGTTGTTATTAAAGTATTTCATTCATTTAGAATTTTATTTTGTTGACATTTTATATTATTTAACAGTTTTATTATTTATTAGACCCATATATTGTGACAATTTGTATTACCCAAAGAGGTAGAACATAAGGAAATAACGTATTGTTTGTGAATTACCTATATGCTTGTACTATGTTGTGGCAATAAATTACTTATGATTTACCTATGACTTGTTGTCTTAAATAGTGCACTGACTTACTATTAGCCTATTGACTCTACTCTTGAAAACACATTATAGACGAGGTGTGATGCCTGGCGAGCGACCGTGCTAGAACTAGTCGATTTCGGAACTTGTACACGACTACACATGCAAGCGACGTAAAAACCTTCTATAGCGTGACTAAAGTCATGCGTGACGTCTCTCACCTCGGTATCGGCACGAGTTCCCGCGGCGTGTGCGGCGCGTGCGGCGGGTGGGGGGGCGGCAGCGAGAGGGGGGGACCGAACGGGGTGAACCCTGCCCCGCACCAGATGTCCGGCGCTTGGGGGTTGTATTCTGGAATAAATATAGGGAACATTGATTATGGTTGTGTGGAGATGGCCTAGAATACTGACCGAATGCTCGTGTGGCGGTGTGCTGAAGATTTCGAGCAGACAATAGCAGGGGCGGCTGTACTTTAAGTGCGCTCGTGCGCCGAACTGCCAGATTTTAATGTTTAGAAAAATAAAAAAATAAATGTTTAATAGTGTCTGATTAACGATCTATTCAATATTAACGAAATTAGGATGAACCAATTTAAGCTCTTTGATAAAGTATTAAGACTCATTATCGCGAAAATCGCTGTAATATGGTTCACGGTGCGCTAGCCAAAGCGCACGGCGAATGCTCATACAACTTCTATGAGATGCAACCGAAAACGCCTGGCGCGTGAGACAGAGCTAGTTCAATAGAAAATGTATGGCGAATTAAGACCACTCTGGTGCGCCGCACGAGAACCGAAGATTACCGAGGTTTGACGAAATTCGCGCGCGCTACGTCGGTCACCGCGCGGCTGGCGCCCGCCGCCTAGCTAAAAGGAGTTGCGTTTGTTTACATTCTGCAAGGATTTTCAGTATTTTAATATTATAGTTACTGAATTGTGGAACATTGTGTGTGAGTAAATAGGTGTGAAAATGGGTATTAAACTTTAACATCGACTATTTTGAAAGCAATAATGAAACTTTTCAACAAAAATTGTAATTAAAATGGGCAGGATTATTTTTCAAACACTCATTTAAGGACACTTTTAAGACGAATATAACGATACAAATCCATCCAGCCGTTGAGAAAATCATAACCGTTCTTTGGTAGTCGTTAAAAATAAAAATACGCTGATACAGTGCACCACCACTTCTAGGATCCACCAGCCGCCACTGGACAATAGGCTTGTTTCCACTAAGAATAAATCCGATGGCTTAGAGTTTCTAATGATTAACCATGATAATTAGTAAACAAAAATGCAACTTTTCTATTAAAATAATAAAAGATTAGTAATATTTTTGGAAAATAAAATCGACAAATTGAGGCGTATAATCATGTGACATTAAACACCAATTATAGTCAAAATTATCTAAGATGCCCATAATGATAGCTGCCATTTATTAATATGAACTAACATTGTATGGGCGTCTTCGAGCGAAATGGAATAATCATTTACTTGACATGAATAGTTGAATACTTACGGACGAAGGATTTTACCAAAATTTGTTAAAAATCCTTACTCACTTTCATTGGCGTTGATTATAAATCATAGTAAACGTTATAATCTAGTAAAAATATCACATCATAATTTATGCAAAATTTATTAAAAATATTTGACGTCGAAACAATTATAGATGAAGAGGCCTAAAACAAAACTGACGCAAAGTGATGTGACGGCCTGAAACCGTTTCTAAAACCAATCATAATCGATACATTACTATAATCGGAATTTAAAAATGAAAATTGATTAATTTAATTACTTTGTTAAAAATGATTTACTTGCATTTGAATTTAAAATTAGGTACCCAAGAATACCACGACGAATTGAATGCTAACAAAGGACATTTTCCATTATGTATGGGCACTTCGCCATCCATGGACAGTAAACTGCAGATATTATATTATATGTAATTATGTAGCTTAGCTTTTTGCGGTATTTTTTTTTTCGACAAAATAATAATTATGTATACATGAATGTGTGTTACGAAATAAACAAGAATTTATTCACTGTAGTTTTTTCCCTGACGCTCATAATATTACCTCAAAATATTATTATGAAACTGAGCGGAAGAGTTCATTCTATCATGATCTATCTTTCTTTATTTTCCTTCTCTTTCTTAGCCGGCTACGCACCAGTGATGCTTTTGGTGTTGCTGATGTTCATGAGCGACGACAGCCACTTACCATCAGGTGGATCTTCAGCTTGTTTGCCGGCTCGGATATTTCCATGCATCTAGCAGCATGAGTTGTTAGGAAGAAACAAAAGAATATTTTATTGGAGTCGTAAATACATAATATTGAGAATACGTGGTACGAGATATGTAGCTCAATTGAGGTAGTTGGGAGGTATCTAAATGTTACGGTTTTTAGTTTACAATTTCATTATCGAGTCGATTAGAAGATCTTACAATTTTGAATCGATTTGTTACAAAAATTGGTTTCTTTCGTGAACCGATTTTTTTGTACATCTCTAGTGTCACTGTGATTGCAAACGACAAATTGGGCATCTTAGTTCACGGGGACTATAGAGAAGCGCATGGAAGCGTGACGTCACACCTCGCGAAACACTACGTTGTAGCTGTCATTTTCGTATAAAGTGAACAGGTTATTTGGAGTTTTCAGCAATTCTTGTTAAATTAATACAGTTCGTTTTTAGTTTAATCTTGAAAGACAGGTATAATTTGCCATGGAATCAGGATTTAACAAAGCAAACAGCAGTAATTTGCCCAAAATTGACGCCGTTATGCTTGGCAATTTTTTTGCAATGAACACAGACTTTTGTTCATCGGAATTCCGCAATCTTAAAACTTCTGTGTAAGTATAATGTGAAGAACAAACAAAGTCTCATTTAATTAGCAGTTACCAGTCAGAGAGTCGCATTTACCTACTATGGAATTTAAATACATAACTGATTTTGAGGTTAGCGAATACAAAGTTTTAATAATATTACGAAAATAATATTTTTACTCAAATAAATCATAAAACCCTATTCAAGTCATAACATTTTATAGGTTACGTGTGGTATATTATGGTAGATTTTGCAAAATAAATTTCTTTTACTATACATTTATAAATAGATACATCAAGTTGTGTTTAATACTTACATCAAAATGATCTACACAGAAATAAATTGCGGAATCAGTTGATAAAGTAAGAGCATCTTGCCTCCTTGCCATATTTAACCACTTTCTTCGTATTTGTTTATTGTTTGGAACGTATATGAATAATTTGTTTGACGTTTTTATCGTTGTACTTTTACATTGGGGCACTATTCAGTATTTATAATGCGAGGAATTCATTATTTATTAAAAAACACAATTGACTGTCATAAACAAACACGGCTGTTTCGCGAGGTGTGACGTCATTCAAGACGCCATGACAGTCTTGGCCTTTTTCGCGGTCAATTTCAAGTTCATTTCTAAAAACTCAAAATACTAATGTAAAAGACTTATTTTTCTTAGAATAATATATTTTTGGGGTGAAATAGGTGCTAAGCTATAGTTTTAAACTAATTTCCAAATTTTGTCAACTAGCCTATTAGAATACGAGCTCCGACGGCGCAACTCACAAAACACACTGTGGCAAGAAAGGATTTGCGTTCGATTTTCATATTACTAGCTATGTTAACAGACGACAAACGGGCAGACGCACCACCTAATAGCATATGACTTCGTCGTATTTCTATATACTTATCAAACAATACATACGTCATCACAGCATCAAACCAGTCAGTACGGCTAGTGATAAAGGCTGTAGTGTGTGCTGACCGGGCAAGGGGAAAAGTAGTAGAGGCTAGTATCATAGTGTCTAGTATCGCAGTATCCAGAGTCTCAGTGTGTCAGCGTGTGTGTGTGTGTGTGTGTGTGTGTGTGTGTGTGTGTGTGTACGTACCGGGCACGGGCGGCGGCGGTATGAGCACGCGGGTGAGCGCCGCGTCCTCCAGCACGACGGGGTCCACGCCGTGGTCCCACTCGCACAGGTCGCCGCGCATGCAGTACCCCTTCACTGCAACATGCAACATGTACAGTACAATTACTGCAGCTGCGTGTCCACTTGAGCTGCCTCATCGTGAGCGTGCCGCGGGCTGCAGAAAGGTCATGCGTCTCCACTTGAGCCACATACAAGAGCATCGTGGCAATAAGCCTCAACCCGGGCCACAGTTCTCTCAGTTTCGTACAACGGTCTCCACTGAACACTCGGCTCTCACTGAGGCGCCTTTGAGAACGGAAGTTCACTGATATGGTTTGATTGACTCGCTGCGCAGCCGTAAATATTACTTATGCACTAATGAACGTATTTTTTTTAAACAACCATTACGGAAACGTCAGCAAGCACAATACAACTGTGAAACACTCACCGTCAAAGTCTCTACACCTCCGTTTGTAGGGATCGATGTGATCCAACCGCGAGTCCGGGTGCGGCGACAACGAACGGTCCCTCGACCTGTCGCGTGACCTGTTCGCAGATAACATCGATTGCATAAAATTGATTAATAAATGACGACACAATTAATCACCGTAGACCCCCTCACAGCTACATCAATGACATCCATAGAACATTTACCTTTACTTAATCACACGCAAAAACGCAGTTACTGTTGTTTTGCGGACATATTCAATAATCTATCTATCCATAAGTTAGGGTGTAATACCAGGGGGTATTACGGCGCACACTACAATGTCGTAACTTGTCAAAAAAAAGGCGAGAAAAAAGGCTTAAAACGAGCTTTCCTTCTAGGCCAGCGAAGCATTATCGATTTCTCTGGTGACACGATCCATAGGCGACGATGACCACTTACCTATACTTATATAAAAAAGTAACCTCTTGTAAGCTCCATAAGATAGATATTTAGTAAACAAATCAGCCATCACTCACCGCTCCCTGTCTCTGGAGCGCGATATCCTGTCCCTATGGTCGCGATCTCGCGACAGCCTGTCTCTCTCCAACTCCCGCGGCGCACGCAGTCTGTCTCTCTCTCGCTCGTGGTCGCGTATAGGTGACCTTGACCTGTACGAGACAAGTAAATGAAGGAAATTATTTCAACAGTTAACACGTCGTATATTAAGTAAAAAATATAATTAGAGTAATATCACTTTCAATCAAGTAAAAAACATGATACTACAATATCATACCAAAATTTTATTTTGGATTCTAGTGGCACAAATTAAGATGAAATTAGCTGTCCAGAATTAGAAATAGGTTAGATTTTATCCCGTTTGTATACTTCCCTAAGACAATTGGGCTGTTTATTTATATGTTTACAATTTAGTTTAGTGAAACCACACCTTCCACAGATGAAGCCGCGGGCTGAAACTAGTATGTCAATACACTCACTTGGATCTGCTAGTCTGTCTGTCGCCGACCGCGGGCGGTGGACTCCTGTTCCGGTAGCGTCCTCGGGGCGACGGGGACCTTGAAATTGGACGTCTGTCAACAAACAAGTACTGAACGCTCACACTCAGCACTGCAGTACGATCATATGCAGGTAACATGGACAAAGTAAATATGACCAAAAGTATGTCCAAAGTTAGTATAAAAGATAGTACTAGTCCGCTTTTTACAGGAGCCCCAAATCAGAGTCACTAATGGTTACTTTAATCGCTTCTTAGTTAAGAATAACCATACAAATTCTGTACTAAGGAGCGATTTAAGTTAGTGACTCTGAGTTGGGACATTATTTGGTAAACAATCTTGGCACATTTTTTTATTGAAATATTTTAAATAGTATGTAAAGAAAATATATTAATAGAAATTGGAAACAGGAATTTATTTTGGCATTAAATTATCTTTCTTTAAATTATTTTCATTTTGTATTACCCTTATTTTTAAATTATAAATAACGATAAAAAGACAGTGTAAGTTTATTTTCCAAAAGGACTCATCTAAAAAAAATTGACTCTACATGGAACAGGTCTCCCATGATTGAAGAGGCCTAGATTAAAATCCACCAAACTGCATCTGTGTGGATTGCCTAGCTCAACACTGGCTATATATCAGAGCCGTTTTAATGGTTTAGCTCCCTCCATCCATAATGCTAGATGAAATAGCAATATAATATGCAATTATTCAGTTATAGTAGTGTTAGTATATGTTATAAACATTTTTATAATAAATTGAAGCCAAGCAAACACCAATATGAAACATGGTATAGCAGATAATGCCATAAAGTGATTAGGCAAACTAAAACGATGATATGAAAACTGGATTGAAAGCAGTAACAATTTTCTTTTACTTTCTATGAGCTATACAATGTGTCCCAGCACGAAGTGACCGCCCGGCGTCTCTTGATTTTTTATTTTTTATGGAAATAGCCGGCAAACGAGCTGACGATCCACCTGATGGTAAGTGGCTATCGTCGCCCATGGACATCAGTAACACCAAAGGCATCACTAATGCGTTACCGGCCAAGAAAGAGAGAAGAAAAAGAAAGAAAGAACTGGCTCTCAAGCTCCCAGCCGGAACACGACCATTACATACATTAAAGAATAAGTAGTAACTAATTTACCTACAAATTTACCCGAGGTTATGGACAGATATGATTACTGATAAAAAATATAAACAAGACGAATTGATGACCTCGATTGCTTTTTCCAAAACAGCTGTTAGGGGTGCTGCACACATATTCTGTTCGGCGCATTCAATATGTTGAACAACAACCGTCAGACTTTGGCGAACCGACCATACGTGTAACACACCATGACGTTAGTTCGGTTTAGACATATTAAGTAGTTAACTAGATTTTAAGTGAATAATTTTTAGTGGGCGTCCACACGTAATAATTTAATAAAGCTCTTTAATACATACTAATTACAATTCTACTTAATTACTTAAGCATTTTACAACATTTTAAGTAAATTTTAACTAAAAAGTGCCTGTCCAAACGTGTTAAGTGATAAGCCCCGCCCACCTACTTAACAGAAAATGGAAAAAAATCTAAATTACTTATCTACTTGATTACTAAACTACTAAATTACTCAACTACTAAATTGTCCGTTTACACGTATTAATTTACTTAAAATTTAGTTACCTACTTAATACGTGTAAACCGAACATTAATGTTAGTAGTGTTAGTGCCCGTTACCTCCGCTCGTACCTCCGTCCTTCCGTGTTGTGCTCCGAGTCGCGCGCGTGCCGGCGGGCGCGCGTGCGCCGCTCCCACGACCGCGACTGGCGGCGCCGGCGCTCTTCCTTGTCGCGGAGCTGATGGTATGAGGGGTGTTATAAGTTTGTGTCTGTGTATCTGTACGTGGCATCGTAGCTCCCAAATAGATGAACCAATTTTGATCTAGTTTTTTTGTTTGAAAGGTGACTTAATCGAGTGTCTTTAGCTATTTTTAGTGTAAATACAAATGTCGGGAATTTCTTAAATTTTAATTTTTTTAAACAACAAACAAGCCTTCTGATGGTCAAGATGGCCATTAGTCATCAGTTCTAGTTATTCTATTAGATCAATTCTAGTAGATTAAACATCTAGTTGTCAATAGACATCTGTAACACCATAGGTATCAGCGATGCATTTTAAAGAAAGAAGAGAGAACTCCGTCAAGTCTCCAGCGGTAACATGACATTCAGCCCTTTGGTTGCTGAATCAAGTAAAAGGGTGGTAAGTTTGCGAAAAAAATTGCGAAAATTTCTATCTGATCGTGATTTAAAACGATTGGTTTTTTTCAGTAGCACTTGATCTCAGACAACGAGGAATTAATAACAATAACGATTACATTATAAAAATACACGAACATTTGAGATTTGATATGGTTGAAGTTAGTGAAGGTGTACAGAGGGTTAATTTGTATGTAGTGCGTGTTACAAATGAATTTGTCTAAGAAAGTGGAATATTGAATGGTGTCCACATCTTGTGGAATGGCCTTTGGAGGGTTGAGTTGTGGTCAACTGCAGAGTTTGATTGGGCTCCAGATTAAATAAAGATTTTAATAAGGAAGGGATGTAGTGTTTGTATTATACTATTATAGTCATAGTGTTATAGACTCTTAAGACCTCAATAAAGTACGATAGATATTTTATTAAGAATATAATTTATCATCACACCCTCTTCAATTAAAATGCAAAACATGTTATATGTAACATTACACATAATAATTAAAATCATATGTTTAACTCACAGAATCTCCCCTTCGATCTCTCCTTCTGGGTGGCTGATCGATTGGCTCTTCTAGAAGTTGGGTAAGTGGTAACACCTGAAATAAACAAAAAACATCACTTCTCTTGTTACTTGCTATCACTTTTCCCTAATTTCTTCACCTTTTCTTATAGTCAATTCAAATACGAAACATAAGAACAGAGAAACTAAACAATTAAAATGCAAAATGGTCAGACTCGATGTGACCATGATCTATTGATTAACTGGGTCGAAATAACAGTAAAACAATGTTATCGTAAACAAACATTACAAGTTGATCAGAGAAATAAATGCTGGACTCTGTTTGAAATGGCTCAGCCGAGAAGACAATTTTTTGCAAAAGGGAAGGACTCCCCTCTTCGAGAAATAGGCGATGCGAACAACCCTTAACAATCCTTTGAAATTTATCAACTGAATTACTCGGTGACGCTACTTGCGTAACGTTTGTTTTACGCCAGCAATAAAAGGTGCACGGAACTAATAATATCACCTTAGTCAAAGTCTGTTCCTGATGTGGCGGCGGGTGGGGGCGCGCGCTCCGCTGTACCACCACGCGGTGTCGTGGGGCTTCGACCCGCGCTACCACCGCGCCCGGCGACCGCGGCCGCTCTGTCACCGGCTGATGTATCGTACCTGGAATTAATACTAGAACGCATCACTACAATGCAATTGTTAGTAAACAGTTAATCTATACAACATTGCGTACATACGGCCGTTCTCAGTATTCTATATATCGATTATCCGGAAGTCAGTTGTGTAGCAAAAATCTATTGTGTGTAATCCATTAACCTTTACATAAGTACGATTATTGAAATCAGCCGTTACTGTGTACCACAAACTATTCTATTAATATACATATACAGGCAGCATAAGCTATGTATGTAAGGCATTATACATAAACATTCCGTAATATTTAATATTTATTATAAGTATTGATTACAAAGTGTTTGCGTAGTTATTAATGTAACAAACATCCTTACGTATGTATGTAGCATTTAACATTGATAATAACTCGAACATTCTGTAACTAAACAATAGGGAACATTTTTATATCATGCCCTGCATATCTATCTCTTTTGCTTTGTGTACAATGTACATCTTAAACCAACCGATCAACACTCACCAGTCAGAGACTCACCATTCCCATTGGTCTCGGGCTCGATGACTTCCTGCTTGAGCTCGGGCTCCTCGGGCGCCGGCGACGGCTGCTCGGCCTCCGCCACCGGCTTCAGATACTCCTGGCTGTCCAGCGCCTTGAACAACATCTCCACGAACGGCTTCGTCTCTGGAATACATAATTTTTCTTTGTTTATTTTTCTTCACAATTTGTAGTTTTAAAACAAAAACTTAAATCAAAGGAACTCTCATAGCTATGTCGTGTATCGCACTCACCTTGCTGCAGGAAGACGTCCAGCTGATCGAGCATGCCGTCGCGCAGCTCGTCCAGCGGCTTGTCCTTCTTCACCAAAGCGTACACATACTTGGCGAGCGCCGCGGGATCCGCGTCACACCTGTCGGCAATCATACATTCGTTAGCTAGCGACTAAGGACACGCATGCGTACGTACATTATCTCAGATAGTTTAGTAAAACTATTTACAGATTACAATTCGAATTAAGGTGAAATTAGAAGTCCGTCCGGCGTTCTTGTTTCGCCTCTTTCGCCTACGTATCAATAGGTGTAGCACGGAAAGGCAAAGTAACTGGCAGATAAGACTACCAAATAAAAAATGAAATGTATCACCAATGTTGCTCATAAAGAAGAAATAAATAATGCTATAGCAACATAACACTACAAAGTAATTAACTAAAATATTATTTACATAGTCAATTATTTATTTTCCTCTTATCTAATTTATAGCAGAGATAAGTAATTGTACTTGAATCGTTTGTATTATTACAAAATATATGACATAATTATCTGTGATAATTTATCACGCTCAATTTGTGACTATTCTAAAAACTATTTGAATGACACGTAGTATGATGTACATGGTAATGATGTTAGTAATTAAAGTGTAAATTAATTCATAGCATAATAATTAATTCTTTCATTCTTTCCAGATGCATTGCTAGATTTCATTTTGGGTATTCTAGACTCAGCATTCGGGGATAAAGGTTGAGGGCCTATAACATTGTAAAATTCCTTTGCCAGTCCGACCCCAGAGGGGCCTTGCGGAACCTTTAATCACCCCGCTGCGCCGTGTTCGTTTCGAGCAGGATCGGCCCACTACCAACATCGATCCACTCCTTTTACCTTTTCTTTCTAGGAATAGTGAGACCTTAAGATTTCGACGAACCAAATTGCGGTTCTTTACTCTGGGTACAAGTTGGTTTTGACTTCTTGACCATGTATTCTCGTTTACAATTTTATAAGAAAAAAAATTATGCGCGGCCGCATATTTCCAGTTCATAATTTTATTATGCATTCTGTACATAATTAAAATACCTTCTACATAATATGTATAATACGTTTTCATTTATGCATATTAGCAAAAATGGCCTACGAATACTAAACCAAATAGAGTTACGTAATTAATGTAGATGCATCCAAAGAGATGTTCTACAATTAGCCCGCCAGTGTCATTGCCCGCTAAAACTGCAACACCACAGACCGCTGCTAAAACGTTCCTAACATTACAGTTGTAAAAGAGAAAGTTCATGACTCACGGCACGATTTGCAGTCGGAAGATGTTCCGAACGAAATCAGTTTCCTGTCCAATCCAATTTGTGTAACTATACTATTTACATTGTAACGTGACGGACGAGACAGTATCTGTCCTTCGAGATTGTTTCGATATTAAATAATCTATGTTACCAAAAAAAACCAAAGTAGTTGTAAGTTAATCGACTACGTTTTGTACGTACGACTTGCGTTGACCTAGCCTTGATTTTTTTCACATATCCAACACCAACCGTTTTGCCAACACGAGGGTAGGGAGAATTTAACTCTAAAGTCTAACCGAAATTTACACTCTAAAGCTATATTTTGCGAATAGATTTTTAATGAAAGAGAAATCATCCCCACAAGACGTATAGGGGAGGACTTTAAAAAGATGATTTTTAATATTTTCTTCTACCATTTTGACAGCGTAATATAATGTTATGTGTATTGATACTAAATTACGGGTTTTGCCAAGCTTAGCTGAGAAGACTTAGATTAATAAAATAATGACACTAGAAATGCACGATATTATTTACTGTGCTTAAACTTTTCACAGGAATAACTGTATTCCAAATGAGAACTATGCGCACTTATTTACAGATTATCTAATATCGATCTTCGAGTAGGGATATCGATTTAAAACATCTTACGAGCTAAACCAAATCAGTCGATCCGTGTGGCAAGTGTTCACGTGTGGCCGAGTGAGTTATTTCTACATTTTCTACAAGGATAATTATATTAATATCTAAGATAGAACTAACCAGTAGAACTAGTGGGAATGAACCAATGTTATAGGGTATTTTCGGATGTGGATCATGGTATTCATGGTTTAACTAATGGTAACTTGGTAAGTAATAAAACATAACTTGGACAAACAGGGCAGGGGATACAATTTCACTCACACAACCGCATATCTTCGCTAATCTAATGTTACATTTACTAGACGCTGAATAGGGTTCAAAATTGCAAAGCATATTTTTAAATGTAAAGGTTTCTAAAGGTAATTTTTGTATAGCAAATTACGTTTTATTGGAAATATTAAACAACTATTTAATATTCTATTCGGTTAACATGTTTCTTTAGACCTTTTTCTATGCTCTGTATTTTTTGCGTGCGATATTTTCATTGGGATTCCTCGTACTCGAGCATCAAAGAAACCCAGTTTTGTGAATATTGAGATCACACCGCGCCTTAACCGATTTTAATCAAATTTGCACACCGTGTGCAGTTTGATCCAACTTGAAAGATAGGATAGTTTACATCTCAAAAAAAAAAACTTTTGACAACGAAGTCTGTCCGGGCAGCTAGTATGATATAGTTATTTACACCATACTATATAATATATACTATAGTATATATCTACATCTATGGACAAACATATAATATATACTATAGTATATATTATACATATAGTATGTCTGTCTTTCTGTTTGTCCGGGATAATCTCTGGATCAGCTGAGCCGATTTTAATGGGACTTTCACTGGAAGATTTTTTTTATTATTTACAAATTTATAACTTTAATTTTAAATATAAGATTTCTGATTTTTTTTTGTATTGATATAATAAGGATGAGACATAAGTGGTCTAAAACGCAATATAGTTAATCTTTATAAAAATCTAGCTAGTATTCAATATTGACACATCTACAACCAACTTCGTATATAATTATATACTTTAATGAGTAGAGGATTCGTTTCTTCTCCTTGCACTAAAATAACATATTTTTTGATTTAATAAATGTTTACAGGGAAGGGACTACTTGCAGATATCACTGTACCACTTTTTATAAATAGATGTTTAGGGTATGAGCGTTACGAAAACGCTCGACCTGTGAGTCAATTGGATATAATTAGATAGCGATGCATCCATCCGACGACTCGCCTCTAGTTTTAATTGGATTGAAGGAAAAACGTTGTATATCTAGTTCGCGTGACCAACATAAAAACTGGAAAATACGTAAACACCTGATTTGCATTCGTTTTCGTCTGTTAAATTCTAGTAGTAATGCATTATATATATTTTTTCAAGGACACATCCATTTATTTATTTCATTTCTGAATATGTACCTAACTTACACATATTATTTGATAATAAAATAGCATTATTTCTGAAACAAAAAAATATTGGACACCAAAGAGTAAGGTGGTGGACAATATGGCAAATGTTGTATGAAATTTGCAGTAGTATTTATTTCGTATTTGTCTTATTTTGCCCCGACTAAAGTCCATTTCACACGTATTAAGTACTTAAGTAGATAACAAAATTTTAAGTAAATTAATACGCATAAACCGACAATTTAGTAACTTTTTTTTCGAACATTACCCTACTTTTGATAGGAGTGTTGACTGTTGACCTATCTAATTTTTTAGTGTTTATTAAAATTTTACATGTATTCACATTTATCTGATGCACTATAGCTGTAAAAATCGTATCTATCTTTAAAAAACACAAAAAGTTTGTACGGATGTCCTTTATAGACTCTGAAACCATAGCCGTTGTGCTGATATGCCTCAAAATGATTTCATTTGAACGGCAATAATCTGAAGGTGGTTTGAGACTATTAAACAACGCACGAAGCATAGTCGGTCCATTGATAACTTTTCCCATACAAAAATTTGAAGATAATTATGTAAAGATGGCACGCATCAACGTCAACATGAAAACACTGTTCTGTCATTCTCATCAGATTTTTTTTTAGCATAGTGGTCAGTGGAACACGCCGGGTAGTATACTATAAAAGTAAAACACAAAAAAAAAATTGTATGGACGTCCTTTATAGACTCTGAAACCATCCAACTGATGTGCCCCAAACTGGTTTCATTTGAAAGGCAATAATGCGAAGGTGGTTTGAGCACACTAAAACAATGCATTAGGCACATTTATGATTTTCTACTTTTTCCATACAAATTTATTTGTACATAGTACATCCACTAATATTTTATATAATACACTGAGAAATAACATTCATTGCATTATTGTTACTTACACAAATATAGTTCTTCAATACGGCAATGAGATTTATTATAGTTAAAGTTTACACAGATAAAACAGAAAGAGATTTTATAATACAATATATTGTAATACAAATACATTTATTAAAGTTGACAAATAGTTATAAATTATGGTTGAATTTTGACTAAAGACCAACTGGTAAATAAGAAGATAAAAACTGTTCATTTACCAGTTTATTTTTATACCAGGTTCAGAAACCAGTCTACTGTTTCTACTGAAAGTTGGATTTAAACATCTTTCTAAAAAAATATTGACTCATCTTTCTGTTTCAGTTAAACCTTTTATTCTCTATTTGTAATTTACACTTAAAAGATATTTTAAACCTATAAGATATTTTCTGACATGTCTTATGTCTGACACAGCTATTGTATTCTATTGAATCACATCAGTATATAGGACATAATATAATTAATATTATTCATTATTATAATGTTACTTTACATAGTTTACATGTTAATATCTGTATTTTCTCCAATGTGCACTGAAGCAGCTTGGTGATACAAGGTTATGAGGAGTGACCCATAACCATTTAGTGGGTCATTAATGGGTTGCCAATACATATGCAGTGAAAGATTAAGACTAATTGATGCCCTAGGCAATCCACGCCTGTGGGCCCCCCTATCCGTATGTCAACGTGGTTTTCTGTGCTTTTTTGTGCTTCTTCTGGTGCCCCCCCAGACGTGATACCCTAGGCAATTGCTTAATTTGATTAAGGGTTAATCCGTCACTTACATATGTAAAATACATACAGAATAAAGAGCAGTTTGATCAGTCTGCTTTTAATGGAGTAAAACTAAACAGCAAAGGAATTAATTGTATAATTCTCTCATATTATTATTATTAGTGATGGGCCGACTACAACCGACTAGTCGGGAAAACCGACTATTCGGCATGTTTTCTAGTCGCCGACTATTCGCCGAATAGTCGGCAAAAAAGGCCGAATAGTCGGCATTTATTTTCGCTACTAAAAATAAAGTTAAAGAAAACTCCAAAATTATAAAATCAACATAGTTAACCAGATTTATTATTTTAATAAATCAGATAATAACAAAAAAAAAAATTGAAGTGAGTGACAATACGCCTTGATTTTGCTTCAACGCCTCTTTGATCGATAATTCCAATCTATACTATAAATATAATAAAACTCAAAGGGCAAATTTTCTGTACATTGAATATTTTTTTTTTTAATTTTGATTAGGGGGCACTTCAATAACGTGGTAGAGCACAAAAATATATTTTTTAGAATTATTGTCTGTCTGTCTGTTTGTCTGTCCGGGCATCACATGAAAACCCTTGAACGGATTTCGATGAAAATTGGTAAAAGTTGTTACTAATACTCCGGGTCATATTTTAAGATACTTTTTATCCCGGAAAATTAAAATTAAAACGTGATGAAAGTTTGTATGGAATAGTTTTAAAACATCAACCGATTTGCTTCAAAGCAACAAATGTTCCTTGCATAAATTTATGGAACACATATTTTTCAGTTGTTCAAAATTTTGAAAACAATAGAAAAAAAAATACAAAGTAATGTGAATATTGCTTATTTTTCAAAACCCGTTCCTGGAGGAATCCTTTGTGATTTTATATGTGGGTTTCAGTATATAAATTACTAAATATAAGTAATTCAATATAAATTCACCGTTTTTTAAATTTCCTTCTGCAAGAGGTACAAATAAGGTAAAACAATTTCCGTATGCGAAGCTGCGGGCAACAGCTAGTGTATGTATAAAACAGGGTGCTACTTTAAAACAGGAGTCATCGATAGCTTTTGAAACATTTCTACCGTTATCTCGCACAATAGGATGAATTATGGTGGTAAAGAGTAAAAATTTTATCGAAGTAAGGATGATCGGTGTAGTGTATCGATATCGAGTAGGATATCGATAACATTTAGTAGTTTTGCAATCTAACTAGATTGTCATCTGTCAACTGACAGATGTCACTTTTCTGTCGTCTCGGTCAAGCACCCACGCGGCCAGCGCACAATGAGGCAGTTACGAACTGTCGGGCGCGGAGTGTAGACGTGGTGTTTGCAGCGAGCCGATATTTATATATATGTATTTATTAAGTAATTAAACAATAATCATGTGGCGTAACCGCGTTTCCTAGTCTATTACATCGAACCAGTGAATATACAGAATTAGTGGTCTAACGGAACACTACATATTTTGGCGACGAGCGTGAAAAAACCATGTCGGTAAGTACGTAGTAAATAAATAACTTGATTTTACTTTATTACGTAAAAAGGAAGGATGCGTTGGAATGCGTGCAGATATTACATCTATTTTGTAAACGCGATACGAACAAATAACCGTTCGTAGTCCAAGATCTTTCGTAGAACAAGTAAGTCGTTCGTTTTGTTATGATCGTTGAATATTTAATATAAAATCAGTACCGGATTTTTATTTCGGAATAATATAGTATAGGAGTTTATAGATTTACTATAGAGAGATAGATTATTCTTGCGTATTCTAGTACGGGTGTATGGAAGACTTTATAATTATATAAGATGTATTTAGATAAATTAAATAATATATTGTATTTTTCACAATAATTAACTTACTCCTAAATACATTGTGTAATAATAAACCATCGCGAGTATATGTGCTCCAAGCGCGGAACTGGGACGACTGACTTGTGAGAGCAGGTAGGGTTGTTAGCACTTAGCAGGCCCCAAACGCCACTTCACATATTTCGCTATGTAGCAATTGACACGATGACATTGATGATAATGGAGTCCTTAGAATGTTAAGTTTTATTACCGTCTATGACAAAGAAATTTACACACTTTGTTAACAATTGTACCTTCGCAGACGACAGCCATTTTGGTTCAACTTATGTGCCGCGGTTTATAATAATAATTCTTTATTTCAGGCTCAGCCCAGGCCAATATTTGTTAGTAAAACATTTTATTCTTAAATCTAAGGGTTAGTAAATACAGACATACAAATTAATTACTACTTACTATAAACTACTTAAAATGGGGAAGGAAATGGGGGTTTCCACGCCCAGGCGCGGTCTGTATTGCACCACTTGCGTGCAGACTTACCCAGTGCTTGGGAAATGGAGAGTCCCACCTGTCCACTAGTGTGCCTGGAATGCTATTGGTGCTGTCGCGCAGGCGGTTGAGAAGAGAAGCGCATCGTTTCTGGATAATGGCATGAAAGCCGTCAGTGCGAGCCTCTAAAAACATCCCAGAGGCGCTACAAAAGCGCGGCAGCCCCATCAGCATTCTAAACCCATTATTATATTGTATACGCAGTGCGTTGTACGCCCTCTGCGTATAGCTGACCCACAGGCTGCTCGTGTAAAAGGACTGGCAGTACACTCTAAAAAGCATCGCCTTTACAGCTTTAGCTTGCAGCTATTATGTTGTGACCTCTATCACACGGACCTCGGACGCTCTACTCTCTCTCGCACCTATCAAATTCTAAAACTTTATAGCTTGGCAATAATATTTTATGAACGATTTCTTGCAGGCAAGCCTATATGATTAGTTTTGTAATTAAAATATCTTACCTATGATATTAATTTCGATTGGTTAACAGATCGATGTAGTTACCTATATTGACTTACCTGTTCACATCTACTTGCCAGGTAGCCATGCACAGAAATAAGTAGGCAAGCCTACCTAGGCATATTCGGGGTGTTAAAAAACTATCAATTGAGATAAAACTCATTCGTTTATCACAAGTAATGAAGCACTACTGCTTCAATTTATTAAAGTAGGTTTTTGGTAAAATTCTAATGGCAAGATCAGCTTGGAGTTCACTGGTTCGCTCATTAGAGTGCTTCCTGGCGCCGCTAGATGGCGTTAGGAGTCCTATTTGAATAGCCGCGCGCGGCGCTGCGTTCGCGCCGAATGATGACGGGAGAAAATCTGTCGTCCGCCTTCTTCCTACGAGTTGCGAGGTGCACCCGCATGTACCGCCGCTGGTCTATCTACTAAAGGCGTAAAATAAAATCCCAGGGTAGGCAATACAGGTATATTGGTATAACCCTACCAGTCGGCTAGCACATAAATTTATAAGGTCGTAGTAATCGGCCTAACCAGTTTCCCCCTCCGTAGCGCCGTACTCCCCTTGTGACGCGTAATCACGCGTAGTCCTGCCGAAGATGGTTGACGGCCGAGGTGCGGAGACATAGCCAGGTATGACACGGCGGAGCGACCTTCGAAACGCTAGCGCGCGCAGCGGCAACAGCTGGTAGGTAGCCGTGCAAGGTGTGTAGGCAGAGCAGTCGTGGTGAAGCGGTCAGGTACTAAAGCGGTACCATGGCACCCTAATACGGGAATATTTCACACCACTTAATAAACGGATATAAGAAACTAAAACACGAAGAGTATTTAAAATTGCCTTCGAGCTGGCTAACGCGCACAGCTAGTTTTAAAACGAACGTGTGTCGTCAAGCTCACGAGTCTCGAGGCGAATGCGAGAAGCGCGGGCGCAGTGCAACGCGCGGTCGGCCACCCTCCCCGCACGTCTCTCAGTCCCCCGCTAGCAGATCGAACTTGCAAATCATCGTTGTAAATGTCGTTTCGTTACACCCTTCAATTACATATATAGGAGGGTGCGTGATCTGGTGAACTAACACAAATTTCGACGGATTATCTAACCATCACCGCGCCGGCCGGCTTCGGCGTCACCGCTTCATCGGCTGCCTTGGACTGCGTGGGATTCGTGCCAGGGCGGGGCAGGGTGAGTGGATTCAGTTGCGCTTTGGCTGATCTTATGCCATTTTCAATAGGTTTGACAAAATAAAATAATTTCAATTGTACGCAAGTATGCGGTGGTGTAGCTGTTTACACGCTACGCACCACCAACAAGAGTGAAGGGGATGGAAAAAAAAAAAGAAAAAAAAAGATTAAATTTAATTAAATCGTTCTGTCTACCATCTAATGACTATCTCCCTCTCACAGGGCTGCTGGAAGAGATTTCTTAAAGAAATAAGCAGTTCCTTTGTGCAAATTGTGTCATCATTGTTGTTTTGTGTAAGATTTCCTTCGTATACAAAAATAAATAAATAAAATAAATAAATAAAATAAATAAATAAAATAAATTACAAATAGCTATGAACATTAAATTAAATTTTATGGATGAGTGATCGAATCATCATGCCAAATGATGGTGAGACGCATTAAATTGCGATCATCATGGTAACTGATGGTGAAGTGCATTAAATTGCAAGGCGCATTATATTGCGAGGTGCATTAAATTGCGGTTTTGCATTAAATTGCGATGATCTAAATCAATGATGGTGGGAGTCGCATTAAATTGCGAGGTGCATTAAATTGCGGTTTTGCATTAAATTGCGATGATCTAAATCAATGATGGAGGGAGTCGCATTCAATTGCGAGGTGCATTAAATTGCGGTTTTGCATTAAATTGCGATGATCTAAATCAATGATGGTAAGAGTGGCATTAAATTGCGAGGTGCATTACATTACGGTTTTGCATTAAATTGCGATGATCTAAATCAATGACGACCCGTGTGTCGCAATGATTGCCATGCCGGATCGCCGCACCGAGGGTCCTGGGTTCGATTCCCGGCGAGGCGGAGGTTTGGATGATGAGTTTGAGTTTCTGTTCTCGGTCTGGGTGTGAATGTCTTTGTCTGGTGTGTTGTCGGTGGCACCCGCGACGCAGGGAATCCTAGTGTAGAATTGACATAATATTTGAAGTGAATCTACGAAGAAAACTAAAGACACATCCAAATTGAATTGCTGGCTCGTGATCGCCTTGGTTTGTCATTGTGGCCACCATTTGGAACTTTGCAACAGTTTTACCGACGCTGCGTGCTCACGGCGAAGATAGAAGTCAGTTACAAGTTGTATCCTGGTGTATCGACACAATCAATTACTTCATTTGCTATGGTAGAAAATGTTGCCAGCCTTAAGAAAATCTACTAATGGTAGCTTTCGAAAAAGACTTTCCGAATTAATGTTTTTATGAAGACTGAAGACCCAAATTAATTCGAATATTAATGAATATCGATGAAAGTCACAAAATTATTCTCAAGCAAACACAAGTTTCTCTGCAACAATACCGCCGAAGAAAGATGAAAAAGAAAGTGAACCGAGTGAAGAAATTGAACCGAGATACGGTTACATCATCCGTGACAATGAAGTAAGACCATCGAAGGATAAAATTAATGCTGTAGAGAAATTTGAACAGCCTGAGAACGTGAAAGCCGTCCAGTCTTTCTTAGGACTTACCGGCCATTTTAGAAAATTTATTAAGGATTACTCCCTGATAGCAAAGCCAATGACCGACTTACTGAAGAAAAATACTCCTTTTAATTTTGATTAAAACTGTTAACAAGCTTTCAATGAACTCAACACATTTATACACACACGTCTCTTTTATTTAGCTTTGTTAAAATGTTTAAGTGATTCATTATATTTTGTCTTCGTGGATGAGCGGGGTACCCAGTAACACAGGTTTACACCCAGTACAGGGGCCCTTGCAACTAGTATATAATGTAATCTGTGAATCAATGAAAATATTTTCATTTTTTCATTTTCAAAAAGAAACTGTGTAGTACACCTGTACTTAGAATTTACAATCCTGATATCCTGATGCATACTGAATTACACAGAGACGCCAGCGCTGACGGATATGGAGCCGTACTCTTACAGAAAAGCCCGAATGATGACAAACTTCACCCAATCCATTATATGAGCAAAAAGACTACCCCGACTCAGAGAAATTACCATAGTTACCACTTGGAGGTACTAGCTATCGTGGAAGCTATCAAAAAATTTAGAATTTACCTACATTTTAAAATAGTAACAGATTGCTCTGCATTAACGAGGACCTCACAGAAGAAAGATTTACCACCAAGAGTTGCTCGCTAGGCTCTGCTACTTGAGGAATATGATTACGAGATCGAGCATAGACCTGGATCAAGGATGAAACACGCTGATGCTTTAGGTAGATATCCAATTTGTTTAATGATTGCGGAAACTACAACATGTATCAAAAAGCTCAAGACGAGGACGATCACATAAAAGTGTTGAAGAAAATTTTAGAGAAAGAGCCTCATCAAGATTATATTTTACAAAAAAAACACACTCTACAAAGTGAAAAGCGGAAATAGATTGATTGTTGTACCTAAGAAGATACATTTTGAATTAATCAGAAGGAACCACGAAAAGGACACTTTGGAGTTACTAAGACTGAAGAATTAATAAATAGAGAATACCACATAGAAAAGTTACAAGACAAAATTAGAAGGATTATTAACAATTATGTTGAATGTATCCTGATAAAAACACAAGAAAGGGAAGAGAGAAGTCTTCTTGCACCCGATAGGAAACGCAGAGAGGAAACGGCCGATAGGAAATTATCATCGCTGTGTTGAGTAAACTCACAGCAGATGACCCGACCAAAGATCGGTACCAAAGGTATCGCAGAGTACCTAACGTCCAACGCTGTATAAATAGAACTCACCAACGAAGCATTGGAATGACTCCGTTTGAATTATTATTTGGAGTTGAAATTAGAACCAAAGATGAAGAATTACTGAAACTAGAAACTACAAAAAAAAAATTAATTAAAATAAGGAAGGGATGTAGTGTATCGATATCGAGTAGGATATCGATAACATTTAGTAGTTTTGCAATCTAACTAGATTGTCATCTGTCAACTGACAGATGTCACTTTTCTGTCGTCTCGGTCAAGCACCCACGCGGCCAGCGCACAATGAGGCAGTTACGAACTGTCGGGCGCGGAGTGTAGACGTGGTGTTTGCAGCGAGCCGATATTTATATATATGTATTTATTAAGTAATTAAACAATAATCATGTGGCGTAACCGCGTTTCCTAGTCTATTACATCGAACCAGTGAATATACAGAATTAGTGGTCTAACGGAACACTACAATAGTCGAATAGTCGGCCGAATAGTCGGCAATTTTTTTGCCGACTAGTCGGCTAGTCGGCTGATCGGCAAAACCCGTAGTCGGCCCATCACTAATTATTATCTTTAAATCCAAGTTAATAAGTTACATAGCTGGTTATTACAATATGGTAAGAGGCATCCTAATGTAAAAATAACAATATTATAAAATGAAACATTTGCATAATTTTCATTACAAGAGACCCATTCTCTGTGGTCAAAATTTGACCGTATGTGTCAAAGGGTTTCATCACATTGACATTTGTGTTTAAGAGGGTGCGTGTGTATGTGTCAAATGCGTGGTAATGTGTGTAATGGTTATTTTTATTAATTTTATATTTAATTTTAAAAGTATCAGTTTTCTGCACTCCTTCTCCAAGTAAAATTCAACTGCCTTTCATACTCCTCCGTCCGCGTAAATGTAAGGAGTATTCGTATTATTGCTTTACATATTAATATAGTTAACTAGCTGTTGCCCGCAGCTTCGCATACGGAAATTGTTTTACCTTATTTGTACCTCTTGCAGAAGGAAATTTAAAAAACGGTGAATTTATATTGAAGTACTTATATTTAGTAATTTCTATACTGAAACCCACGATAAAATCACAAAGGATTCCTCCAGGAGGGGGTTTTGAAAAATAAGCAATATTCACTTTAATTTGTATTTTTTTTTTCTTTTTTTAACAAAATTTTGAAAAACTGAAAAATATGTATTCCATAAATTTAAGCAAGGAAAATTTGTTGCAAATTTGAAGCAAATCGGTTGATGTTTTAAAAATATTCCACACAAACTTTCCTGTTTTCCAGGGAAACCTTTTAATTTTCCGGGATAAAAAGTATCCTAAAATATGACCCGGAATATTAGTAACAACTTTACCACTTTTCATCCAAATCCGTTCAAGGGTTTTCATGTGATGCCCGGACAGACAAACAGACAGACAGACAATAATTCTAAAAAAAATATTTTTGTGCTCTAACAAGTTATTGAAGTGCCCCCTAATCAATTTTTTTTCCCTTTTTCCCTTAGAGTTTTATTATTATAGTATAGATTAAATAATCTTAAAAAAAAATTATTGTATGTATCATAACAAATCGATTTAATGTTTTATGTGAAGATATAATGGTAAATCCGTGCGTTTTGCAAAACTATCGTCACTCATTGATGCAAACATTCGACTTGACGCAAATAATTATAAAATCCTGGCAATGACAACTAACCAAAACGAGGAAAATATTTTAAAATTTAAGTTTACAACTCTGTACTTCTAAAATTAACTGCGTATCATATACTAAAATGTTACTTTATAACAAATTTCTGTTTTGAGATCGCGTCTAGAAGTCAAAGAACAAATTTGGATCCACGCGATGTGTCAAACACTTGCTGATAAAAAAAAAACGATTACGAAACAGAAACGTGACACCTGGTAATATTTTTTCACATTATGTTCAACATTTCTGATTATTTTAAGCTCTTCTCAACAGCTAAATCAATAATGAAATAAAAAACGTTTGTGTTTGCAAACGTAATTTGGAAAAATATGGCTGAAAATATACTTACAGTGGTTCCAATATGGACGTCAACCATGATTTGAAAGCGTCTGGATTTTCAATAATCATTTTATTTCCCACAATATAAATGCGCTATGCACAACAATCCATTAACAATGCACAAAGTTAAAACGTTAAATAAAAAAAATGCTTTAGGAAATTAATTATTTCTTACGAAATATCACGTCTTTTACGATTCAGTTTTCTTTGCAAACTACTTTTTTTATTTTGCTTCTCGTTTTCGCTTCTTCGACACTTGTCATCGAGGCGTACTACCTACCACAGACTATGCACGTGGCGTGATGCAACCATGGATACATTCTCTAACTGGATACATAGCTTGGTAGAGGTACTTGAAGACGGATAACGTCAAAACGGAATAACTATTCGACCAATCACAGGCCAGATTGAGGTTGCGAGGGTGCAGTAAAACGTAGTGATTAGGTGCTCTGTGGGGTGCAGATCCTCCACAGTCCTCCCTATACATACAACCAATGATGTTGTATGTCCAATCTTTGCATACAACATCATTGTCCACAGTAATATAAAGTAGTAATTCTCTCAGGGCGGGGCAGAAATTTATTGAGGAACAACTCCGATTCTTCAAAGTTTATATTGCTTAAACGTACTGTATCAACTTATAAATGATATTAAATATTTTTTACGGAATATAAGTAATGAAAATATCCAAAATAAAAATAACGTAATGCGGGCTATACACCTTCAGTTTTAACTGTGCGATTTAACTGTACAGTCGAACTGTACAGTTAAATCGTTAGGTGTGTAGAACAAACAGTTGAACTGTACAGTTTTAACTGAATCTAATCAAAATATGAATAGATAAATCTGTACAGATAGAACTGTACAGTTAAAACTGAGAGTGTGTAGTCGAAACTGTGCAGTTTTGTCAGTTTTGTCACAGCGAGCGTGAAGTGAACACGTATCGACCTTGCTATCTGCCTTTGCGAAAACTTATCGACCATGGCTCAACGCGAAT
This sequence comes from Thymelicus sylvestris, assembly GCA_911387775.1. Lineage (NCBI taxonomy): Eukaryota > Metazoa > Arthropoda > Insecta > Lepidoptera > Hesperiidae > Thymelicus > Thymelicus sylvestris. The sequence continues at coordinate 4,454,236 of OU426903.1, forward strand.
GGCTGGAAGAGTTTATACTACTATACCAATGGGAGCCTTCGCTATGGAAAATCAAGAGCAAGGATTATCATAATAGAGTAATAAAGTTGCCGTTAATCTTTCATGAGGTGTTATAGCATTTCTCAATATGGTGTCTTGCCTTTTTATTAATGGTGTCACTAATGACAGCAGATGCAAATATGTATCTTCATTCATTCTCAAATAATTATTGAAATCTTTTGGAGTAATTCTCAATTCATTTATCAAGGATGTGTGTGAATACGATTTTCTCAACAGAAGCCAGTGTTTACACCACAATTCTCGTTTTTTTCGTTTTCTTCTATTTTCTTTTAACACACACATTAGCCCTACGATCGCTAAAGCGTCGTCTATGGAGGCCATGATGATAAAAACTGAAAGATCGTATATTTTACTTGATCGTGTGTAGGCTGTATGTACCTACGTTTTAACTGTACAGTTCAACTGTACAGTTAAATCGCGCAGTTAAAACTGAAGGTGTGTAGCCCGCATTAGTATAAACATCATTCCCGATTGGGAACCCAGCTGACAGATCCAATTTTCTTTGAAAACTAAAATGTCACAATTTAAAAATTTAGAAGAAAAATGTATCTGCCAGCCAAGGAATATTGAACGAGGTATTAGTACACCTCGTTACAAGGTTGTCCTATATGATTGTACGGTATCCACACTTACTAAGAAAAATGATGTCCTATTTTGATATGATTCTTCAAAATTTTTTCTATACCTAGGCTTTTTTTCTGGTAGTAACCATTATAATATTTAAAGAATACATTTTATTAAAATTTCTTTAAAATTACCGAATTTAAATTATTGCATTATGAGTAAATTGAAAATTTTAAGTACACAATTACGGTACATCTATATTATATTTTCATTTTAGATGTTTTTAAATCATTATAAAAATTGCAATCTAACTATATAACCTGGGAATATAAATAACATGGACACAATCCAAAATGCTCCTTCTTATACGGCCGGTCTCAATAATGTACTAACAGATGGAAGGCTGTGAATAGGGCTACCATTAGTATGTTATCTGTCATATTTGTCAATTTTTGCCTCTGAAAAATTGACAAATATAACAGATGACAGCCCTATCCACAGTCTTCCATCTGTTAGTACATTATTGAGACCGGCCGTTAATGATGTCATCGATCGTCAGATCAGTCGCGGTACCACTACGAAGTTATCTATCCAGTTAGAGTAATATATCCATGGTACCGACCTATATCCATGGACCTTATGGCTTACCCAAACGAACGTTTGACGGTTCCTACAGTAGTTCCGGAACTTCTTCATAGATGGCGTTAAGAGATCGGTAATCTATGGATGCAGAACTTGTACTGAGCTGTGAGCCTGCGACATACATAAAATAATAAACATAGAAATGATCCAACATAACCGGAATATTTTTAAAATAAGGGTTCTATTTTTACTAATTACCGATAATGACGGATACAAAAAAGTTTTAAGTATGTATTAAATATCTTTTATTTTTATATTATACTAGCTGCTCGGACAGACTTCGTTCTGTCAAAAGTTTTTTTTGTTATTTTGAGATGTACCTAAGCTACCCTATCTATCTTTCAAGTTGGATCAAACTGCACACGGTGTGCAAAGATTAAAATCGGTTAAGTAATTTAGGAGTCCATCGGGGACAAACAACGTAACACGTAATTTATATATATTAAGATTATTTATGAAGTTCTTTTTATTAAAGCTCTACTACAATACTCGATATATTACGGTACGGCTTTATTATAATACGGGTACGGGGTACTCGTGAGAAAATTATCCATTGATTATTTTGTACTTATGAATAAACATACAGACAGCAGTGGCGTAGCGTGGGCTTCCGCCGCCCGGGGCCGACCGAAAATTTGCCCCCCCCCCCCCCCCCCCAGTGATCTTTGCCGCCCCCATATTATTTAAAATATTTTTTTTATTAATGAAAAATGCACTTTTCTTGTTTTTGTCATAGGACAATTTACATTAAAATTTAAATAAAATTAATTTAAATGTATATTTTTTTTCTTTAAAATCGAGTGGCTTGCCGCCCCCTCTTCATGTGCCACCCGGGGCCAGGGCCCCCCCAGCTCTCCCCCCACGCTACGCTACTGACAGACAGCATCAATATATCGTCACTTATTTCTGTACATATGTTATTCTATGTCCGCAATACCTCGGCCGTGCCGACATATTATATATTTTGTTAGAGAAATAATGAAAATAAATAAAATGCAATAAATCATGACTCTGACATCATGACTTCTGTAATTAGTGCATAAAATTTACGCATAATACATGAAGGCATTTTAACGGTGTGTGTCAAGCACTTTTGACAACAACAAAAGCATGCGTATCATCTTGTATTGACAGAGCGACTATAAGCAGAACGGTCAATTGCCTGTTCTTACGCTCTTCATCGTCGCGTCGTCGGCGCGCTAGTGACATATGTACCTCTTTTTTACATTATAATAATATTGCACCAATAGTACAAGTGATTGCACCAATATTACAAGTGATGAATTAATAAAAAATAGACTCGAGAAGGAAATAAACCCTATTCAATGACTTCACGCGACCATTCATTACATTATCCAATCTACATTGTGCTACAGAGGGCGGGAAAAACTTCCGCACCGGAAGAGCACAGCGTACAAATTGCATAGAGGCATAGCAGAACCAAGGGCGTCACCAATGGGGGGCAAGGAGGGGCAGCTGCACCCCCCTAGAGATTCTAAAAAAGTTGCCAAATGTAAAGCAACCAAAGTCCTAAGTCTTTGACTTGACTTGCTTCATCGATCATTCCCGTACGTTGAAACTCGAATGAATTCACCAATTCCATTCTTAATATTCAGTACGCTTAACTACGCTCTACTCTTTGCTATTGTTAAAGCTTCATGTGCTCTCAACTTTACCTACATTTCATACTTTTCTCATTCTCCTTATCAACTTTCCTCCTCTGGGCCATCGGCTGGCGACGCTCTTGAGCAGAACCCATAACAATCCAATACAATCAAGGAAGCACTCTCTATGAAGAGCATACGATATTGGAACACTATCACTACATTACAAATTGAATAGTATGAATATTATTCTTTATTATCCGACTTCAAAAAAGGAGGAGGTTCTCAATTCGACTGTATTTTTTTATGTTTGTTACCTCAGAACTTTGGACTGGGCGAACCGATTTTGATGATTCTTTTTTAATCGAAAGCTGGTGGCTGTCATGTGGTCCCACATAAATTTTATTGAGATCTGACAATGGCATCCATGAGAAAACCACATAAGTCGTAAATTTGTGTTAAGATGTGCGCGACAAATTGACGAATAACCTAATATCACGCCAACCGATTTCGATGATTCTTTTTTTAATCGAAAGCAGGCGCTTGTCATGTGGTCTCACATAAATTTGAACGAGATCTGACAACTATGTAGTTTTTGAGACTTTGAAGTCGGTTATTTTTTGTTAGTAAAATTTAGATTATCTGGTTTATCTGCTTGCAGAATCGACAATGTAATGCGCTTGTAACAACTAATAATAATTTACTTCAATGTGTAATGACTGCATTAACCGTAAATTTGCTTGTTTTGCTGATAAACTAATTTGCTAAGGAGCCAGATCAAAGTTGAGTATGCGCCACAAACATGTATACCCAGAGTATATGTCTGTGGTATGCGCAGAAATATAAATTTAATTATGACATTTTTTTGATATTCCAAGGGAAAAATCTTGCTATGGTCCTTAACTCCCTATCATTGAAGTTTAGTGTACTAAAGCACCAGGAATAGATTATACCTAAATTTCTCTTTTTAAAATCGACTGAATCCACTGAAAAACTGTAGCCAATTGGCTATAGTTCATTGCGCAAACATCGGGTTCGCGGTGTCGTCGTAGGTTCTATACGCTAGTAATAATTTAGTTCATTAGTCCCGGGTTACTCTTTTATATTATAATGTCTTAATTCGATCGCCAAATATTAGTTATTCTAGACCTCACTTTGTGGCTAAGAATAAAGAATAAACTTAGAATAAAAAACAATAAAATAAAGCTTTGTGGTATCCTGGTGCCTGGTTGGCTAAAAATTGTGTGAAGGTTTGCCGGTTTGTACAAAACGACGGTAGGATAACTTACGGCCGGTCTCAATAATGTACTAACAGATGGAAGACTGTGGATAGGGCTGTCATCTGTCATATTTGTAAATTTTTCAGAGGCAAAAATTGACAAATATGACAGATAACATACTAATGGTAGCCCTATTCACAGCCTTCCATCTGTTAGTACATTATTGAGACCGGCCGTTAACAGATAGCCAGGCTTAAGTTTAAACTAATGCGACTTTAAGTATGACACGTTGCGCTGTCTCATCAGATGTAATTAATTTATGAGGTAGCTGAGTCCTATGGGGTAATACCAATATATTAGCGATTGATCTAACAGCTGACTAAAGCGAAGTAAGTATTATATAGGTATGTAGTCGGTAGTACGTAGTAGACAGTAGTAATAGCCTATATAATTTTTACGCCGTGACGTCCGTGACGATATATAATATGTAAATAAATTAAATGTATGTAGATTTGGAACCAGTTCTTGAATGTGTAGTAGTAGCCAGTAGGTACTTAGGACCCATTCAATAGTGACTGAGATGATTCCCATTATCATCTATCATTGTCTACCTGCTGGAGGATGATGGAGGAGGAGTAAGATGCTGCTTACTCTTGTACCTTCAGCGTCAGAGCAGATTTTCTGCAAAAAAGAGAGCTGTATCATTGGCAAAGTTGACTTAATGAGGGTCCTTTTAAACATTATACTTTATCGTACTTATACATACATATACATATACCTACTAGCTGCAAGGACAGACTTCGTTATGTCAAAAGTTTTTTTTTTATTTTAAGATGTAAGCTATCCTATCTTTCAAGTTGGCTCAAACTGCACACGGTGTGCAAATTTGATTGAAATCGGATAAGTAGTTTGAGAGTCCATCGCGGACAAACAACGTGACACGTAATTTATTTAGACGAGTATTAAGATTTTCATCATTCAAGTTAGTGCTCAGTCCTTAATAAAAAATTAATCAACATTTATTTTGTCCTCGTGACAAACACGTATTTGTAAATTTTGCAGTCTATATAACGAGCAGTTTATGACAAAATAACCGACCCTGAACCGAACCAGACGTGGCATGGCAACTGACGTAAACCGGTTACACCTAAAACTGCCCTTTGAATTTTTAACAGATCAAAGTGATGCAAAAACCACAGAACATACGCAATCTAGAACTACCGTGAAGAAACCCCATGGTTAGGGCAACTGACGTTATTTTTATAAATTGAAAGAGTTGGTCGTATTCCTTTGGGCTTTCTTAGTTTCAACTCATTAGCATCCCACTAATATAAATATCCCGTAATTGAAAAGTAGAGATAGAATGAAATAACACAAAAAATCTCGCCGTAGATAATAATCAGATATTGCAAAAAATACGGTCCCTTTCAAATCTTTCAATGTATTGATGAAGGGGTGATTGGCTACTAGCGCCGGAATCTTAAAATCTTAGAATAATAATAAACCTTAAAATCTCGGAATCTCTTTTGCTGCTCGCGTCCTGATAATACCAATGGAACGAGTTATTCTGACTTGTATTGTAACGTCACGTATAAAATTTTAATAAATTATTATTTTATTACATTGTGAACTCTATGGAGGTAGGCCACTTTATAAAAGGATTAATATTACGCAGTGAATGCCGTTCCTGGTGCCGCAATTCGTGTACTATTTACCATTTTTTAGAGGACGGAAGTCCGAAGCTATGCAATGCAATTATGTCCTACAACATACTGGCTGGGGACTGGTCACTGGGCAGCTTATAAATATTAAGATCATCAGTGCAATCGATGCGGTCTCTGCTTAATTTAAATTAAACTAAGAGGTAGAATTATAATGAGAATAGATTTCCCGTCTGTTGATATAATGTAAGTAGGTACTGGTATTACGTACAAACCTTAAAACGATTTTTGTATGTTAATAATATCTATGACGATTAGTTATTTCTGCCAGAAGAGAGTCCAATGTCCAGGAATTGGGTGAAGCTTAGAGGAACATACCTAGTGATTTCCTTACAACTGCTGCACAATATCAGTACAAAGACTTTATTGTAAATATAACAATTTTATTGTTGTATTGTAACAAGATTGTAAGCTAAGCAGTAGGCACTCTACATAACAATAAACCAAACGATCGATAGTCATCTGTCAAACTCAAGATTACACTTTGTCATATTATAATTTTCAAAAGACGGATTGAAATAATATTATATTATTACGGTTTTTTAAAACTAACACCGAGAAGTACCTAGTTACGTCCTTTCAGATGAACTTGTCACTAATTCGATCCTAATCTAATCTAACTAAACTGGAAATACGTCGACTCGTGTATTGTACGCAGTGTGCGGTTGCGGATGGGATCGTACGATGCTTACTGAGATTTAAAGCGCAAAAGCGCTAGAATAACACGAACCTTAATACATATGTTTAGACGTCAATAAGAATTGCAAGGCCAAATTCCGCTTGTTTTGCGGAAGTATCTGCCTGCGTATGGCCTGCGTACACACTCCGACGTTCGTCCGTGTACTAAAACATTTTCGTTAGTGTGCTCACGTGAATGAAGCATGGATGGAGTGTCGCGTTTATATAAAATCCAAGAAATTAAATTGATATGCTATTGACTACTATGATACAGAGGTTAATTGCTTTTTGATTTTATCAACTATAGTGGTTGTATTTGTATGCGCTGCTGGTGCTTATTGAAAAAACAGTGATTTTATCGCGAGCCTTCCGATCGAACATACGAACGCGCGGTAATAGTCATCTTGGCGGGAAGACGTAATATTTTTAAATTTTTTAGAATCGAATATCAATGGCTGTGAATGGTGCGATGTGTTACGACTTTGTTTTTTCATGTTAACAATTGGGTTCTTCATTGGTGTTATTATAATTAGTTTTATTATTAAGTTTATAGTTACAATCAAACAAGTGCGTGATATTACAAAATCAAGTGAGTATTATTAGAATGTAAAATAATTTTATGTAATGTAGGTACATACCTGTATTTTATTTTGTTTTTACGACTCGACGTAACTTAACTTTGACTTATTTAACTTTTAAATTTTTAACTTATTAATTTATAAACTTGTTGTCTCTATTCATATGTACCTATCTTAATATATATAAATTACGTGTCACGTTGTTTGTCCGCGATGGACTCTTAAACTACTTAACCGATTTTAATCAAATTTGCACACCGTGTGCAGTTTGATTCAACTTAAAAGATAGGATAGCTTACATCTCAAAAAAAACTTTTGACAGAACGAAGTCTGTCCGGGCAGCTAGTATAATATATAATATTATGGTCCCCAGCCCAATGACCAATCCCAAGGCAATCAGATCATAGCAATCCCTCATTACGTATTACAATTATTTAAATATAAGTATTTCAAGTTTTAATCGATTTTTTTGTTGCGTATTTGAATATTTTGAATAATTTTAATAGTATCATTTCACTACCTACCAGCTTCATTAATTTTGAATCCTACTGAAAATTTGAATTTATTTTAAATACTTACAGGTACTTATTTAAATACCTGCGTATTGTTTTTTCGATTTAATTAAATTGATGAAATACTTACTTACGTATGTACCTACCTACGTCCATCGCTTGAACTTTTTGACGACATTAAATACATTTGCATTCAATACGACATAAATTTAAACATTGACCTAACTTACTGTATAAATATAATGTAACTGTATGTAGGTATATAGGTATTAAATAGTTGTATTGTAATTAATTTACCTATATCGCTGTATGTTATCTAGTCGAGAAAATAGACGAGCTAACTGTGTATAGATAAAAAATGGTTGCCTGTAAAGTCGGTTTACGGACGGTAGTTTAATGGGCGCCATTGACGATGCGATCGATCGGTGCGATCCGTCGTTGCCGACCGAAATGAAAAAAAAAATAGTACAGAAAATCCAACTACAAAAATTATAAAATAAAATTGCGTTTTCGGAGAACATTTACCATAGTAGTGTATAGTTTTTTTGTATACCATTAGAAAGTAGAGATACCAAAGAATAAAAAGCCCACCGACTTTTTTAAAAAAGTTGATATTTTGATGTGAGAATTTTCGATTGAAAATTAGGTTGCTTTTTCGATATTAAGTCAAAATAAGGCGAAAAAAGAAATATTTTAAATCAAAAAATTACAGTATGTTAAGGACATATACCTAAAGGTAGGTTTTCACCAAATTTCGTGAAAAAAATATTTTTGACGTGATAACGTCTACTAAAACGATGAGCGCCGGGCGCATCTATGAAAAAATGTAGCGTTCCGCGAGCGAGAGAGCGGCAAAAGCGAGAGAGAGGCACTATCGGCTACGATCGGCGTATCGTAGCCGATGCCGTAGGCGATCGTAGTTGAGTGGAGCGGAGCGTGGCGGGGCAGAGCGGAGCGGGGCGAGGCGGAGCGGGGCAGAGCGGAGCGGAGCTTTGTCATGACGTTGTCACGTTAAATTACCGTCCGTAAACCGACTTTACAGACAACCTTTTTTTTTTTTTGTAAAAGATAAAATAAAAAATCAAAAGCTTGGTTATTTGAATTTTTCACATAAATTTTTAGATTATGTAAAAAAGTATTAATACAAAAATCTTTTTATTACCTACAACTTTGCCATTTAACTTTTTTCTATAGGACTAGTAGTTTTGCCGAAAATCGAGATAAACCGTTTTTTCCCTTAAACCCCCCTTCCCCCCACTTCCCGACCTCAGATCGCCCGTAAATTATTTTTCCTTTAATTTTTTGTTATATTATCTTCCTTTTGCAATGGGTTTCATCCTACTAAGTATATATTTTTTTCACTTTTTACCGTTTTTGAAGCTATCGGCACTGGTCTTTATAGTAAGATATCGTTGAAAAGATCTTTCAAAAATATTATAGGGTCTTCTAAGACCATTTTTGGAATTAAGGGTCTTTTTGCGAAATATTTGGTTTTAAAATGCTTATTTTGGTTAGTGTCCCCCCTCCCCCTGCCGGCTAAGCAGTTGGAGTTGGACAATTGAAAAAATTCTCAAAAACAGGTTATCTGATGAATTTACAAGGAAAACTATCACGGCTATGTTAGCATGAGTAGTTAATGAGTTAATGTAGTTCGTCGATAAACTTACTTACTACTTCGGAACCCAGAACCCTACATTGCGCGTGGCGTGACCTGACATGCACTTGCCCGTTTTTTATATCCGAATGGCTGAACAAAGACAATTTTTTCACAGAGAAATTAAATACGATAAAAATACGTTTAAATTGTTATCGTTTGCTAATTATAAAATGTTGCTGTCTAATTACTAATTTTATTACTAACAGGATGCTTGCTTAGAACGATAAAAAAAACTAGTAATGGCGTTATTAACGCGATTAATAGCACACTTAATAATTATTTTTAGAATAGATTTGTCTGTTTGTTCCCGCTAATCTCAGAAATTACTTAACCTTTTTACATGCGGTTATCATAAATCTATTGTAGTTATTTTGAGTAAAAAAAAGTACCTAATGTCAATGTAAATAATTAAATTTTAAAAATAAAAAATAGTGAACAGAAATGATTGAAGCGCTCAAAGCGCGGCGGCAAGTGAAAGACAAAAAATTCTTGAGCGCTTCCGTGCTGCGGAGGGCACGTAAAGCCGTTATGGCCATTTCACTCAGAATGGCGCTATTGTGTGAAAAATAGATATATAACTAGTCCACAATAGATATATAACTGTCCAAAGGAATGGTCTCCCATGTAATCAATTTTTCGGGTGTGGGCCGTAAAGGTAATAGTTTCCCGAAGCGAAACGAGAGCACTGGTTAAAAGGTACCTATTTCATATTTTTGCATTAGCATTTATTAGCGTTATTTGTTTGGTAACATTTGTAAAAGTGATTAGTACTTACAGTGTTTCAATAAAATATTGACCTTCCTGTAGACTGCAGTAGCTGTGCTGAAGCGGTTGTTTATAGATTAATAGAGAAGAATTCAACTTAAATTCAAAATAGTAGGAAATCTCGTGTAAAAGTATCATGTTTTCAGTATCTAAATATTTAAAATCATAATCAATTAAAATTTTAGGTTATTATATAACATTATATTAATGTATTTTTTCAATGGTAAAATCCATTGACATTGGACATACTTAAAATAAATCGCTAAGTTGGATAGGTACTTATCCACTTGGATCGCGGATACAATCATAAGGACCGCTCCGGTCGGAGTGTATAGGATACCCTATTATAGTGAACCTACTCCGAGTACCAAATTCATGCGGACTAAATTGCTAAAGGAATGTACCTAGTAGATATTGACTATTGTTATAATAACTATTGTTATTATACGTACGTGTCTACTTCTAGTATTGAGTGAATCTAGTAAATTATTAAGGTGTTTACATTGTGAGACTTCCTCTTCGGACTACTAATCAGAATCTGAATATAGTCTGAACGCATGCGGAAGTGTAATTTTGGTAGTGTATACTAATTTATTACTTTATATTTTAAATCAAAAAAAGTTTGGCTGGTTTTACACCACACAACTGGATCCGATGTATAAATTAGAACATGTTCTTCATAAATTAGACTAGCTCCGATAATCTTGATCCCTCCACTATCGTGAAGTTTCGATCGAATCTCCGTTATATTATAATATAAATTTTACTAACAAAAAATAACCGACTTCAAAGTTACTCAAAAACTACTTGTAAGATCTCGTTCATGCACCTGCTTTCGATTAAAAAAAGAATCCTCGAGATCGGTTTGCCCAATCAACCAAGTTCTGAGGTACCTAACAAACATAAAAAAAATGCAGTCGAATTGAGAACCTCCTCCTTTTTTTTAAAGTCAGTTAAAAAGTTAGAGAAATGGAAAATGTCAACAAGCGTGCGGAATTTCCTGAATTACGGATACAGCACCAGGGATCTGTTGTAGTGTTGTACCACTTGCATATGCATCCCGTATTTTAATTAGATAATAATAAGTTCAAATACACTAATTGAACACTATTTTAACAACATAATGTAATGGTTTTCCATTGCACGCCTAGATAAAACATTTTTTTCGCCGCTTATTTTCGTGGTGGATCAAGACAAGTGTCGCTACTGAAAAAATTCTGCAATAGATAGCAACAGTATAAATTGTCAGTGGTCCGTCGAATTATGGATTCGACCATCAATACCACCAACTGTGCTACGAGGACATTTCCGCATAAGTATTATAATCTGTAGCTCGAGCACGAATATTTGCGAGAAAGTATTCGTATGGTTAACGTAAGCAATTTGTATGGCATTTTTTCAAAAGCGCCTCATCGTGCGTAAATGGTACTAAAATGCCATACAAATTTGACAAATTGCTTACGTGAACCATACGAATACTTTCTCGCAAATATTCGTGCTCGAGCTACTGAACTCTTTGCTTTACTGAACGCTACTGATTCCGTTCAATATTATAAACATAATATTAGCTATCTTTCACAATGAAGTTAATTTAAATAGTTGATGACATAGGTAGATATCAATGGCAACAGCACAACATAAGGCTGTATTAGGATTTATCTGATCACCGCCGCTTTGTAGTCTGCTTTGATGACTTAAGATATGTTTCAGAATGGGAACATTCTTTTGAAAGCTTTCTTTACCCCGTCTCCACTACGCAGACATTGAAAATGATTGAAGTTTGACTCAAAATAAATATTGTTGGTAAGATATTTCAAGTAAAAATTTCCATCTGGAGCTGTCGCCATCTATGGTTCCTAAACCAATAAATTTTTGACGTGATAACGTCTATTAAAACGGTGAACGCCGGGTGCACGCACGAAAAAGCATGACTCACTGTCACGTTCCGCGCAAGCGAGAGCGCGGAACAAGCGATAGAGAGGCACGATCGGCTACGATCGGCCGAAGCGCTCAATTTTATCTATAAAAGTATGCAATCATTTCAGCAATGTTTTGTCATGACGTTGTCACGTTAAAACTACCGTCCGTAAACCGACTTTACAGACAACAATTTTTTTGACCACGTAAGATGTATAGCGCCAGCAAGGAAACGCCCGAGAAATTATTCTGCTGGCAGTCAACCATTCATCTTCCACTCTAACCCAATATTAAAAGCAATATTTCGAAAACGTTCGATCACTTGACTTTTGGTTGCCCGATAGGGGCGGTAGGTACTGCGAACAGACCAGAAAAAATGCAATAATAATATGCACTTGCATGCCTTGCCTTCTGAGTAAAAACCAATGTATAACAGTAATAAGGTTTCTTTGAGATTATTATTGTGTTTCATGTAAGACGGTCAACTTTATTTTATTGTGTAGTTTAGAATCTTCGTTATATTGATCTTATTTATGTACATCAAAAAAGGAGGAGGTATTCAATTCGACTGTATTTTTCATGTTTGTTACCTCAGAACTTTCGACTGGGTGAACGATGTTTCTTTTTTTAATCTAAGGCTGGTGCTTGTCATGTGGGTCCACTTCAATTTGAGCTATTGTATATTGAAATCTGTTATTTTTCTTTGTAATATTCAGATTATGAGATACCCAGTAACACCCGTTCATAAAAAAGAAAGGCAGGAATTTGTTGGTCAGCATCTATAACAATAATTATTTATGTCACTACTGGCAAGCGAGAGCAAACGGTCATAACGATGGTAAGTTGTGAACTGTGAAAGCCTGTGCACCTCGAAATTCGAATACCAGGGTTATCCATATCCACCAATCCACTGAAATAAGGTACAGACTACAGAGTGCAAATGACTTGAATTTAAAATTGGAAAATTTTATTGCCGACCTCGAATTTAAATTTTAATGAACGGAATTATAAGATTTTTTTTATTCCAAGTTAATTTAATAACATGTAATAACTTAATTATTCCATAATAAATTGTTATAAAAACAAACAATAAAAAAAATTAACGGACGGTTTACAATGCTGAAATTCAAAAGGCTTTTAAAAAGGGTTATAATCTAAAGTAAAAAAAAACACTTGACTCTAACCAAAATTAGCACTTTAAAGCCAAATATTACGCAAAAAAACCCCTGATTTGAAAAATGGTCTTCCAAGACACATAATATTTTTGGAAGACCTTTTCAACGATACTCCACACTAGGGTACGCGACGAATAAAAAAATCATCCTCACGTTACCTGTAGGGGAGGTACCCTGAAAAAAAAATGTTTTAAATTTTTTAAATATTTTATTCTACGATTCTGGAGTTTTAATAAATATCCATGCCAAATTACGTAAGTCTCGGCGCTATCGCTTCGGAGTTTCGGACAGACGGACAGACGGACGGACGGACGGACGGACGGACGCACGGACGGACGGACACGACGGAACTAACGGGTTCCGATTTTACTTCGAATCCTATATGAGGCCATGATACTTTTTATAAAGTTATTTATGTTATTGTCTATAACACCACATTAATCGGCAGTCGGCACCACCACATTATTTAGCTCTCGAATTTGCAAGCTAAAATCACTGATTTTCTGATAAACCGCTGTATGAGCCGATTAGCCAGTGTAATTAATGATAATAATATGTAGTATCAAAATTCATTATAGGTACAATACTTGTATGCCGATGGCCGACAAACGAGAAGGGCGACCATCACCCGACGAAAAATGCTCGCAAAAAAATAAGGGGTCATAAAACTTTGAGACGCTGCCGCTTTACAAGCTTTTACTAGTTTTGTTCGTTAGTTTGTTAATTTTTAGCTTAGCATTATTAAGTAGGTACGAATAGGTATGGGTCTTTTGCAAGCTGAATTAGAACTAGGTACTTCACCCCATCCTACGGAGTTGAATCCTTGGCTCCAGACGATGGAACTCCTCAGCGGTGAACACAAACACAAAATTTAAAATCATATTTTATAAAGCCTTTTTACCCGACTGCCAAGGTTTATGTTTTTCGCGCGTATTTTGTATGTGTGTAATAATTATGTTATATGTGTGTGTAATAATATTCTTTATTACGTCATATCATCCAAACTGCTGGACCAATTTATTTATTTATTTATTTGAGATAACAACAGCCATACATTAGTAATGACGTACTTAATTATTGCTTACAAAAATTAGTCCAATAAATAAATAAAAAAAAATTAATGTACTAAGCTATAAAGAAAGTAACTGATATAAAACAAAAGTTTCATCTAACATAATATAGATTGTAGGTGGTACCCTTAGTGGAAAAAAGGTATAAGATGAAAATTGCAATTTTACAAGAGAGCAAAATTTTTTAATACATATAATATCAGATTGAGCAAAAATATATAGATTGAGCAAATGCAGCTTTTATACCTCTTTCCAATCGTGTTAGTAACTAAAATTCAAAGTAATAACTAAAATTCAAAATAATAACTAAAATTCAAAGTAATAAGTAAAATTCAAAGTAATAACTAAAATTCAAAGTAATAACTAAAAGTCAAAGTAACACGTTTATATAGGTAATTAAGATATCGTTAGATGCGTCTAGTGCGTTTGGTGCGTTTGGTGTTGCTGATGTCCACCACGTGCGACGATAGAGACTTACCATCGTGGATTGTAAGCTCGTTTTGCGGCTATTGCCATAAAAAAAAATTCGAATACTAATACACCTCGGCAGTAGACTCGTGTATAGCTTGCCTTAATCACCTAGGTGAATTTAGGTCTACCGATTTAGTATACAGACGTAATTCACCTGCGGCCAATAGATTTAAATCGTCTAGGTGCATAGGTGAATAAAGTACACTAAAAGTAGACTTAAGACACCTGGGTGAATTAACTCAGGTGAATAAAGTCGACGGCACCTAAAAAACCACTTTGTCTTATTCTTACCTGCTTTCCTTCCTTCGCGCGTCACCAAACAGGTATTATTGGTCATTTTATAGAGTAAAATAAGTAGGTACGGTTAAAGAATTAAGTTTTCAAATGCAAAAATGAAAAACCGGCCAATTGCGTGTCAAGCCACGCGATGTTTTCGTATTATGGTTCCGTAGATGTAATTTCATCGACTATTACTCACTAATTTACGTTTAAGTTAACCTAGCCGTCATAGTTTTCCTTTTAAAATCATAATTATATATTATGTGCCGTGAAATTATCCACATGTCAATACTTTCTATTACTTAACCTAATATTTTTGAAAGACCTTTTCAACGATACCCCACACTATTTATTTATGTACCATCATGTCTTCTGTGGTACCAATGGTACCAATTACCATACAAAAAGTATAGAAACAAAGGCGGACATAATGCTAGAAGCATTCTATAGATTCCTTTACTGTGATTCTATGCCAGTTAACTGCCCGAGCAGTAATAAAACAACGATGGCGGTATATTTGACAAAGGAAAAAAATGAAAGAAATACACAGTATTAACAATTACAATATATAATATATTTATATTATATGTAAACTCAAATGATTATTATAATACAACTACACTATGGAGCAAACGAGAAAACCCGTTGAGGAGATAACCAGTATTTTTTTAAATTTTATTCTACCACTTCGTTAGCATGCCTACTGGTAAGTGCTGATAACTTTGGGACGCCTGAATAGATCATCATAAATTATAGTTAAGAACCTCATCTACTCGATCACGTCAGTTTTTAATTAAAAAAAAACTGCATCATAATTGGTCCATTCGTTTAGGATTTAGGCTAAGCGCAGATTGAGACTTTTTGTTACCCAGTCGAGTGCTATGAAGATATATATGGGAGTGCGCAGACTATGGTGACATGACAGCACGGTCCTAAACGGACAAATACCTAGTTCCTAGCAGACGGCAACATCTAATGACGTGAGTCGTGACTGTCACCCGACTGTCAAGTCTCTGAGACAAAAAGTCTCAATCTGCGCTTAGCCTTAGGAGCTACGATTCCACGAACAGACACTTTAGAAAAGTGATGACACATAGATACGTCAAATTTATAACACCCCTCTTTTTGTGTCGCGTCGAGGCCGTCGAGGGTTAATAAATATGTGTAAGTAGGTACATACCTAATAATATCGATGCCAAATTAGTAAACAAGGTGTCTGTGCCATGCTACACGGAAGTACAGACGGTCGGACGCACGCACGGACGGAGCGCGGAGGGACGGATAGATGGACATGACGAAATTATAAGGGTTTCGTTTTGATTACAGAACCCTAAAAACCTTCAATGTTAGTGCGTCACAAACTCATAACACCACGTCATTCACCCGTGAATGTGGACTTTTTTATTTTCTTAAATGCTTTGACTAAAACTCCGAATTCTAAAGTCAAATTCCAATAAAATATTTTATGAAAATAAAATAGCTTGAGTTTAACTAAGCATTAAAAGGACTTTTGAGACAATAAATGTAGCTATATTAGTTACATTCCTGCTGAGCTGTGCCCGTAGTTACAATATGTATATTATAATACCTCAGTATAATACTTACTTAGGTACTAACTAATTATTTTTTTGTAAAATGATTATTTTATGTAAAAAGCCTACAAAAGCCGGGCACGTTTAATTTGGTCGGACACGCATTCAAAAAGCCTAACTACGTCCGGACTTCTCCTTACCACATCGGAAAAATCAGGTCGGTCCACAATAACAAGATCAGCACGCTTTCAACTGTTCTCTAACATGACAAGATCACGGCTGAATGTTATGATACACCACGTTATGAATGAATAACAAATGATAATTTATACTAAATTTAAGATAAGCTTGGGTTTAAATAAGATTGGGATAGGCAAAACATAAAAGTTCTTCCGTCGCTTTTCAATCTACAGGCAACTACAGGTAGAGTTAGCAAGCTAGCTACGTACATAGTTACAAAATCTTGCGGACGACGAAAGTATGTATTAGTAGACTATAATTGTAATGTCAGGGATACCCAAAAAAAATATTTAGGCAAGAGACCCCTTTTTCAAAATGAACTGATATCTCAGACCCCCACAACCAAATGTAACACATCTCATACAGTATCTTGAAAGTTTCAAATAAGAACTTGTGTTAATTTAAATAACAGGCCGGGTCGATTTTTAGACCTTGTTGACCCCCGAAATCAGTTTTGTTTATGTCGACCCCTGGGAAACCGATTGCGATCTCAAGGGGTTGATATCGACCGCTTTGGGAATCCCTGATCTTGAACAAACTCCACGAATCAGCTTCAGCAGGGAAAAGTTGCGAGCTTATTGCGACTACTGTGCCAAATATGTATCAGATTTTTTGCCGACATTGCTAAATAACTGCTATCTAACTTATTAACCTGTGATTCAACGCTGGGAAGCGGTCAGCGTTATAAGCGTTATAAGTCACGCCCAGCTGTTGAGCGCTGAACGCCTCTGAGTTTATAAGTGTCCTCTATTTCACATCCTCAGCCATATCACGTCCTCTTTCACCTTCAGATGCGTTCGTCTGGAGATTGACGTGCGACATTTGAACTTGACATCTGATATCGGACAGATAAGTTCTAATTATTACTGTGTACTTATCACTTTTATCAGTCTGTGTCGGTCTTTTCCCATCGCGTTGGTTTTCGTAATTTGTATTTATAGTTTTGAATTTTGATACTGCCAAAGGACTTAAATAAATACATGAATAAATTATAATACTGTTAAAACCAAGCTTTGAAATTTTTGTGTTTGTGTTGTTTGCCGTTGAAGAGTTTCCTCGTCTGGAGCCAAACATCATAATAAAAATGACCATTATAATAAAAATGACATTAAAATGTATCATCATAGTCCACCAAAGCAAAATGTGAAATGAAATTTTAACCCCGTAAGATGAGAGGTAATTCTAATTCAACTTGCAAGATTTGCCGCATACGTATGACATGCTAACAAACTAACGAACAAAGCAAGTTAAGTAAAAGCTTGTAAATAGATTCAATTGAAAACAAAAAAACGGATCTTTATTATATTTGTAAGTCACAAAATTCAATTTCGTCATTTTGAGGTAAACTTGGGAAAAGCCACAGATCACATACCCTGGACTGGAAAACAGATATTTGACACAACACAAAACATAGTGATGGTACATTTTCCGCGTAGAGTTACCATTACAAGTGGCCCGGATACTATAAACCGCAAAAAAATCTTGGAATTTTAAATATCTAATTAATAATTATCTATAAATATGTATGTAAACTAAATGTATTGTAATATAAGCAACAACTACTTAAGAGGCCGTGCAGAAAAATTCGTTAGAGTTTGGCAAATTCATTGTTTGTGTGCAATCGTTCACGCACACACGGCTAAAGTTCGAGCGCAGTGATCTCTTAAACAATTTTGATCCTTTAGTTAGTTTATAATTATTTTAGGATATATAGTAAGTACGATTTAGAAATAAAAGTCTGGAATGTTTTGTATATTATTAGTTTAGGCAGTATATTTATTACAATCAAAATGAAAAAAAAAGTTTTAGATAAATGCACTCTACTCTAGGTACCTACCTAGTACCTACATATTTAGGTTATTCAATGTTTTTCTTCAGAGATGTCATTTATATTTTCATTTATATTTTACAGACAAAAACATGTTTTATTGGTACCTGCTCGAAAATCAAACGAGTCTTGATTTCATAAAAATAGTTTTTGAAATTGCAAAACATTTAAATTTTAGGCCATAGAAAATCTTTGGCCACACACCAAACATGTTGCCATATTGAATACTATGAAATTGACGTTTTATAAAAACTTAAATTAAAAAAACCCCCGACTCAAAAAAAAGTGTGAATAGGTAAAAAGTAAAAATAATACATAGAATCTTTAAAAAGTCATAAATAATATGAATATTATAAATGTATTATTTAAATGAAAATTGACGGAAATGAGTTTTTATATCGCAGCACAGAGCCTTAAATCTATTGCGCAAGTCAATATGGAAGTTGCTTCAAGTTCGCTTGTTCAATGACGTGCAAAATCCACATGTTTATTTCTCATATTATTAGTAAACTTTACCTGCTTTATTTTGTTTTCTAACAACCTGACCTCGTTTCGTTACAGTATTAAATAGGCATGATGACAGTAAGTAAAAATCACTAAAATTATGTATTTATTTAATGAAACCCTATTAATGGATTACAAAACACGCATTTATTGTATTATTATTAGCGGGATAAACAATATTTTTGATAAAATAAAACTACAAAATACGGCAAGCCGCCATCTTAGCTAAAACGCCAGTGAGTCTCAATTAGCGCGAATTACGTCACACTTCTAAAAACAAATGAATATCACCATACTAATATTGTCTTTTGTTTTCCTGAGGACTGATGTCACAACCACGCCCTGACACTTTGAAGCGTTTTGGTGCGAATTTTAAACTTATAATTTGAAATGTATTTATTTTATACTAAACCTTATTTTTTGCGGAAATAATATGATATTCGTTGTAATTATAATATATTTCCCAACAATATAGAACAGTATTTCAAAATCTGTCATCATGCCTATTGTCATGATTTTTGCTTTATCAAGTCAAGTCTGACAATGTATTTTGACCATGTTGTGTAAGGTGGTTATGGATCTTTACCACCTAGCGCTACTGGAATCCAGTAAACTTCTAAATGGGACCTGCTATTATTGCCACAACCTTTGGTCAGACGTAGGTCACGAGGTTGCATACTTACATAGTTGAGAGTAGAATTCTTCACATATAAGGTTTTACCACGCTGGCCAAGTTTTTAGGCCATTTATTTATTACCTAAGTGTTACCTTGGTGTTTTAGCAGTGTGGTTTGGTATCAATATGTGGTTCTATCGCTTTTTTATCAGAGACAACTCTAATGCACATGCTCTTAGTACGACGAAGTAGATCTTACTATGCTGGAATACCGTCAGGATCACTGGCTTTATCACGTCTAAATACCGCAAGGTTTTGAGAACCTCCTTGTTAGTAATAGTAATGCGGATCTCAGGTATAGTGGTATCGTAAGGAGGTAATTGTGGTGGTAGGCTATTGCCAGCATCTAGCCGTGTGTGCCAGGGAGCCATCCGGTTTCATCAGTGGAGGCAGTATGGGCCGACAGAAGTTATTCTGTTTGAGACTATCTTTGGCGAGAGACCAAAAACTAAAAACCTGTCAGCTTTTTTCGTCAGTCCTTCAGGCTATAAAAATTATAGGTATATACGTATATTTATTTATTTTGTTTAGTAGATAAAATAATAAATATACGAAGCGCTCATAGCCCGGCGCGGCCGCGGCGCCGCGGCGGGTTGCGTCTATCCTAATTCCTTTACGGCCGGTCTCAATAATGTACTAACAGATGGAAGACTGTGAATATGGCTACCATTAGTATGTTATCTGTCATATTTGTCAATTTTTGCCTCTGAAAAATTGACAAATATGACAGATGACAGCCCTATCCACAGTCTTCCATCTGTTAGTACATTATTGAGACCGGCCGTAAGTGATTGACAAAGTTAAGCAACAGGCCGTTGCCAACAGCGGGAGCGGTCGGTAGTTGGATGGGTGACCGCTAGTGGCAAAAAAATCTTGAGCGCTTCCATGCTTCGGAGGGCACGTAAAGCCGTCGGTCCCGGTTGTTATCGTAAGATAACAGTCGCTAAGCCATGTCGGAGGCCCTCGGGCGGCATGAAAACATCCGACACTTGGGTTGTCCACTAACCCCTCCACCAATCCGCACTGGAGCAGCGTGGTGGAGTATGCTCTAGGCCTCCTCAAGTGGAGAGACCCGTGCTCAGTAGCGGGCCATTAATGGGTTGAAGCCAGCCAGCCAAGCCCTTACCTAACTGATTAATTCTGTTTACATCTTTACTACCAAAATATTGCGTCTACGATTAAAAATAGGTCACCAAGTTAAAAACTTGTTTTGTGTATAAAAATAATTCCGTACCAGTAACGCCATCTGTTGTCAGTCGCTTGAAAGGAGGCTATTTTCTATCAATAATTTTATTTTGTTATAAATTATATAGCACAGTACATAATGATAAAGCACATTTTATTAAGAAGGGATATAGGTATCTATTGCATTGGAAACGTTTTGAAACCTAACATTACTGTCCCAAATCTTTGCTCGTAATTTTCTTAAGCGCCTTAAAGATAGAACAGTATAATAACTTTGTTTCTGAGCGGTACTGGATTCGATTCCATACTATTATGCATTGTTATATAGGTTTGTATGTTTTTCGTTGAAGCCTAAAGAAGTATTTCTTATTATTTCTCAATAAGAATAAAGAAATAAATTAAAAATGCAAGTAAAATAAATTCACGATATTTTTTTCTGTAGAAAAAACCTAATAAAATTCTGGAAACTGTCTGTATGCAAAATTTCATCCAAATACGGCTGTTTTTGCGTAATTTAGCAACAAACATTCAAACTTTCACATTTATAATACCTACTACCTAGTAGGATTATTGAGATTCTATACCATAATAAAATGGCATCTCAGCCATTTCAATTACAAATTCTTTACCGTCAGAATTCTTTAGCGCGCGATCGGAATCTATACGGAATGCTTCATAAAGTTATTGGGTCGTACTAATGTCTACTACTAATGTCTCCTGTTGTCCTTAATGAGTTCGCCTCAGAGTGAATAGGGATATTATTATATACTGGCGCTCTGTCTGCAACTTTGCCTGTGTTTTCCGGGACAATAAGTACCATAGGTCTTATAGGGATTCCAGACCATGGTCTACCCGTGTGCTAAATTTAATGTAAATATGTTCAGTAGTTTTTGAGTGAATAACGAATATTCCATAATCCTCTCAAAGCTTCACATTAATAATATTAGTAGGATTAACGTCATCATCTTATCATGTTGTTAAATCCTATGACCTATCCAGAATGTAACTATGTATTTGCTTTAATAATCTTAATATCTTCTTAATCTTAATATATATAAATTACGTGTCACGTTGTTTGTCCGCGATGGACTCCTAAACTACTTAACAGATTTTGATCAAATTTGCACACCGTGTGCAGTTTGATCCAACTTGAAAGATAGGATAGCTTACAATGTTCCTTATGGCACACGGAAGGTTTTAAAAAAAAATTTTGACAGAACGAAGTCTGTCCGGGCAGCTAGTCTTAATATATATATAAATTACGTGTCACGTTGTTTGTCCGCGATGGACTCCTAAATTACTTAACCGATTTTAATCTTTGCACACCGTGTGCAGTTTGATCCAACTTGAAAGATAGGATAGCTTACATCTCAAAAAATCTTTTGATAGAAGGAAGTCTGTCTGGACAGCTAGTATTTTATATAATTCCCGGACTCGGCCCAATTTAGTAAACTAGAGTAGGTGGGTATTTACTGCTCTGGTGGCATAGCATCGTAGCTCTTAAATGAATGATTGTTATCAAATATCTAAACCATTGTACAACACATGGCATTGTAGTGCAGGGAACTGCTATAGTGATTGTTTATTTCTTACTAATGTAATGTATTGTTCTTCTCTTTCGTTCTAGACGGGAACATGTCGGAGCAGGAGCAGGAGCAAGTGCGCTGTTCCTCCAGCGAGAGCGACAACTTCGAAAAGATCGACTCTGAAGAAGTGAAGAGCGCGGAAAATGTAACTCTCTCTTCTCTTTTAACTATAATGGGTAGTACGCACAAGTCTGTAGTAGTGGTACCAACGCATATCTCTCCAATAATCCGTACTGGATCAGTTTGCCAGTCAGTCGGAATGCGCTCCAAATCAAGAGAACAGAGAACCACGTGCTGTCTTTAATACCGTGTATTGTTTAAACACAAGTGTATTTAAAAGTGTATATATTCGTATTGTACATGTGAGAGGCTCACGTCAAAAACGCAAGATTTTATATGAGTAACGAAATAGCTGCTATCGGTCTTAAACAACGACCTATACATTTTGAAATCTACCACCAAAACGTATGCCTTCATCGAGATTAAGTTAAATGGTGGCACGTCCAATGGATGGAATTTAACTGAAGTCATAACTTGATAGAGCTTGTTGTAAATTTTTTTATCTTCGTATGGTTTCCCTTTTCAGGCCAACCCCAAGTTCTCGGTGGGTGACGGAGACGGCGACAGTCCAGAGGAGCAGGACGATGGGTGGGCGCACGAGGGGGGAGACTCCTTCCCAAACGCCCCGCCGCCCAACATCCGCCGCGTGCTCACTCCATCGCAGCAACTCATGTTGGCCGAGAAACGGAGCAAACTCAGGTTGGTCTTAGTCAAGAAGCTTATATTAAGTGAAGACCAGGCTTCCAAGAGGAACCTGACGGATCACGTGACATTGCATTATCTTCCCCGTATCATTCACACCCTTCAAATCTTAAGGTCAACGTCAATCAGGTCTATGATTTGTCGAACATGTTTATTGTTTATCTTCTCTTCGAAGCGTGGTCTCCACTTATTGTTACTGTTTCTTGGTGTTACATTTGAAGGGTGAACACATTATCGTGGATTTTGCTCAGTTCGTCTTAATAGGCGCTTAGTATTAATATTTATGAAAACTTACCCTAAAAACTGCGATGGCCTTAATCCTTAATCAGAACGAGATTATCTATCACCGCCTCTTTACCAACGCACTTTATTTAAATTTTATTTCGGTTCTATATTATTATTGATAAAATCACCATTGGGTGGCTATAGCAAAAGTTTTAAATTGTGCTAAATCTCAAAGTCCCAGCCTCTATAAAAACTCATCAATCCTCCGCACTGTCCTGGCTTCGTTAATAATTTGCTAGCACCTCTTGCCAACCAGAGCTTAGCTAGAGCGACCGCTTCTCTTGATATACCCTACTCCTAAGGCTGACATTGCGTCAATCTTTATCTTTCTTTTTATTGCGTATCTTTGTAGACTCCACTTAGTAATTTTTTTGGTTTATTTAATATTTGCCTGAAGATTAATTTAGTTGAATTTGCTTGTTCTTTTCATTTAGTTCTCGATATTGATTCTATTTACTTGCGCCTGGAAACGTTCTTCGCAGTTCGTAGTTTTTCGAGCGCCTCATGCTAATGAATATTTTAGCTTTTGCGCTGTTTTGTGAATATTGCTCAGCTTATTTTGATAGGCGCTCGATTTTAAATGACATTTAGTTAGCTCCCAAATAAAGTCTCCGTGTACTTTGCTAAATCGGTCTTATAGGCGCATCATATAGTTTTTCATAGAATTATACATAGAATATACCAATAAACCAATTGCTAGGTAAAAGCTTACATAATTAATTATGTCTTAATTTATCCGTATCGTCTATATAATACAGGATGGAAATTAAAGACAGTAGTTGGAGGAAAAGTGCCCTGAACATTGATGATAGCAAATTTTACTGACAAGGAGACGGCAAGGGTGTGGGGTTCTCAAATCGAACTGTGGTTCCGCGTGTATGGATACACTTACTGAGTACTACATACACGCGGAACCACAGTTCGATTTGAGAACCCCACACCCTTGCCGTCTCCTTGTGAAAGGATTCCTACTTACTATCCTTTCTTTCTTTTTCTTCTCTCTTTCTTGGCCGGCAACCTTTTTCTCTAATCAATGTCGGAAACGCATCAGTCTTTGGTGTTTCTGATGTCTATGGGCGACGATAGCCACTTGCCATAGGATGGATCGTCAGCTCGTTTAATAATAATAATAATAATAAATAATTTATTTATTGATTAAACACATGTACATTATATTTATGAATCCTCTGGTCCTTGAGGTAGTCGTAACTGTGTTTCAAGGACCAGTTTCTTCTCCCATTTATGAAATCTATTGTTTCATCCAAGAATTTAACACAAAAAAGTTATTCTTATGCTAAGTGACATAAAAAACAATTAAAAATAAAAATAAAAGGCGTCTGTGTGTGTGTGTGTGTGTGTGTGTGTGTGTGTGTGTGTGTGTGTGTGGGTGTGTGTGTGTGTGTGGGTGTGTGCGTGTGTGTGTGTGTGTGTGGGTGTGTGTGTGTGTGTGTGTGTGTGTGTGTGTGTGTGTGTGTGTGTGTGTGTTGTATGTGCTTGTATGTATGTGTGTGTGTCTACATATGATTACATACTGTGTAACATATTTTCCACATTACCATAATCTAGGTTACTGAGCCAGGTAAGTAGGTATGGTTTCTTTTACTTTTTTATTACAATACGATTTTATGTTAATGTTTTTGTTAATGCGTTTGCCGGCTATTGCCATAAAAAAAAAGTAAATAGTCCACTTACTGATGTGAATTTTCAGAAATCTTTGAATGCAGCTGGTTTACTAAATTTTGAAAACAAAGGAATGTTTCCTTTTAGTATTTGCGATCATCAATATTCAGGGTACTTTTCGTCCCAACTACCGTCTTTAATTTCGTCGTCGTCGTATCGATTTTTTGTTCGGCTTAGACAATGATGTATTAATTAAAGATACGTTATGCCCTTACAAATCAACCGAAAAATTTGTTCCGAAACACACACACGTTTATCTTTTGTTTCCCTACACCAATCGGGCAATCACTACATTGGTAAATGATGTAAAAGGGATAGCTTTACTAAAACCATAATAGTGAAAAAGACAGCTAGTGTTTGTCGTTCGCGTCACCAAACGTTGACCAGTGTTGCCAACAAATGAAATTGTGCAAAACAACGTAATATTACCGTTATGAAAATTATACTTATATTCGTAAATCAACTTTAAATCTTAACTATTTCTACTAAAACTGACTCGTCTTCAATCTGCACATCCTCTTGATTTTCAGTTTAAACTAGATTTAATTTTGGTGGTCTAAACTAAAAACTGTGAAGATATCGAAAAAAATTTAGAGTTGGCAACTCTGTCCATTTGCACAATAATGTGGAGATTATCGTGCAGATGATTTGATTGGCTGGCTTCGGCAAAGACTAACAAATTCAGTACAGTCAGTAGATTAAAAGTACCTAAAAATAAACTTAAGGAAGGAAGTTGTAATTTCAAAACTATTTAAAGCAATATTTTGGGATTTCGGTGATGAAATATTAATTATGGTGACACATTTACGAATAAAGTAAATACGCGTATTTATAGGGACCACGACCTTTTTCATGTGTAAGTCAGCCTGAGCAGTAGGTATGGCGTCTTATTCATTATTATTACATAGCATCTTATTTATTCTGTAGGTAGATAATAAAACGCATTTCTTTAAAACATTAATTTTAAACAACAACGATTCTTTTTTAACCGACTTCAAAAAAGGAGGAGGTTCTCAATTCGACTGTTTTTTTATGTTTGTTACCTCAGAACTTTGGACTGGGCGAACCGATTTTGATGATTCTTTTTTTAATCGAAAGCAGGTGCTTGTCATGTGGTCCCACATAAATTTGAACGAGATCTGACTTGTAGTTTTTGAGTAACTTTAAAGTCGGTTATTTTTTAACCGACTTCAAAAAAAGGAGGAGGTTCTCAATTCGACTGTTTTTTTTATGTTTGTTACCTCAGAACTTTGGACTGGGCGAACCGATTTTGATGATTCTATTTTTAATCCAAAGCTGGAACCTGTCATGTGGTCCCACATAAATTTTATTGAGATCTGACAATGGCATCCATGACAAAACCATATAAGTCTTAAATTTGTATTAGGTATGTGCGCGACAAATGGACGAATAACTCAATATCACGCCAACCGATTTAGATGATTCTTTTTTTAATCGAAAGCAGGTGCTTGTCATGTGGTCCCACATAAATTTGAACGAGATCTGAATTGTAGTTTTTGAGTAACTTTGATGTCGGTTATTTTTTAACCGACTTCAAAAAAAGGAGGAGGTTCTCAATTCGACTGTTTTTTTTATGTTTGTTACTTCAGAACTTTGAACTGGGTGAACCGATTTTGATGATTCTTTTTTTAATCGAAAGCTGGTGGCTGTCATGTGGTCCCACATTAATTTTATTGAGATCTGACAATGGCATCCATGATAAAACCACATAAGTCGTAAATTTGTGTGAAGATGTGCGCGACAAATTGACGAATAACTCAATATCACGCCAACCGATTTCGATGATTCTTTTTTTAATCGAAAGCAGGTGCTTGTCATGTGGTCCCAGTCCACATAAATTTGAACGAGATCTGACAAGTAGTTTTTGAGACTTTGAAGTCGGTTATTTTTTGTTAGTAATATTTTGATTATTGTTAGTAAAATTTAGATTATGGCGCATTAGTTCGTCCGATGGAAATCTAATATAACAGCAGTTAACCACATTATTACGTTAATTTTATATGTTAAACCAAACCGGAATACTTTTACAATAAGTGTTCAATTTTTTTATTTGCTTATCGACGGATACAAAAAAGTTTTAAGTATTATACATGTACTTTTTATTTTTATATTATATTATATTATTTATGAACTTCTTTTTGCTAGGCTCTATTACAATACTCGATACTAATACGGTACGGCTTTATTATGATACTGGTACTCGTGAGAAAATTATCCATCGTTTCTTCTGTACTTAACAATGAACATACAAATGGGGACAGCATCAATATATCGTCACTTCTGTATGTTAATCTATGTCCGCCCTACGTTCGGCCGGCGTTGTCATGCCGCCATATTTATTTTGTTAGAGAAATAATGAAATTAAATAAAATGCAATAAATCATGATAACTGACGTGTGGTATGTTATTCCATGAATTTTATTTCTTTTACTTGTGTAATTAGTGCATTTACGCTTAATACACGAGGGCATTTTAACGCTGTATGTCAAATCTCAAGGACTTCTGACAACAATAAAAGCGTGCGTATCGACAGAGTATTGACAGAGTGACTGCGAGCAGGTGGGCTACTAAGCTCACGTTACGCTCTTCATCTTCGGCGCGCTAGTAACATATCTACCTCTATTATAATATCATTGGGCTTAGACGTATTAACTAGGTAACTAAATTTTAAGTGAATAATTTTAAGTGTGCGTCCCGTAATAATTTATCTATATTGTATCATTTTATTTTGTATTAACTTGTATGTATTACTTTGTAATATTTTTTATGTGTGTATTTTATCTATGGGCCTTATTTGCCTGAAAATAAAATTGAAATAAATAAATAAATAATTTAGTAAAGCTCTTTAGTTCATACAATTCTACTTAATTACTTAAGCATATTACTAAATTACTTAATTACTTAAGCATTTTACTAAATTAATTAATTACTTAAGCATTTTACTAAATTTTAACTAAAAAGTGCCTGTCCAAACGTGTTAAGTGATCAGCCCCGCCCACCTACTTAACAGAAAATAGAAAAATTTCTAAATTACTAGTCTACTGGATTACTTAGCTAATATATATAGTAGGTATATTTCATTACAAGTGCGGAAAGCCTGTCATTGCAACGAGTTCCGACAAATGTCCACCCGAGCCGAGGCGCAGCCGAAGGTGAGGGTTGACAGTCGGAACAAGTTGCAATGACGGTTCCGCACGTGTACTGAACATCTATTTTTAATACAGTTGCGAAAAAATTAAGCAATTTATTAGAATAATAAAAACACAATAAACTTGAAAATGGCGCCAACCAAGAATATAAGCAGAGTTTTTTTTTGTTTTCTTCACCCATTCTGGGTAGGCAAAGGGAACTATGCCCATACAGCCAAGTCTTCAGTAGATTTTTTTATTGATATGAAATGAAAATGAAATTTAATGACATGGGGGGCTACCATGACCTTTTATGAAAACGCGCAGTTCCCAGTCAGTCCAAAAGCAGCGCTGCTTCTGAATCACTGGAAAGTCGTACCATGACATCATAAAAGGTGAACGAAAAGTGAACGATTATGCTTGTCTGTGGTCTGCTGTAATGACATAGTTTTTGTTTTTTTTTTCTTCCATTTAAGGCATTGGCGTAAATACGCTCAGCCAAAGACAAGTAATGACATAGATTTACTACTAAATCTGTGTAATGTCATGTCCATGGATATATTACTCTATCTGGATCACAGACTTCGTAGTCGTAAGTATTAAATCTAAGGTGTGGACACCCTACAATTATGAAGGACAACGTTAATCCAGCCTGTGATTGCTCGAATATGTTTATTTAGTTGTAACGTCGCGTCTTAAAGTACCTCTTCGTAGTTTGGGATCCAGTTAGACTATTATATCCATGGTAACCAATGTCAATAATTGTCAACTGTCATGATTGTCAGACGAATCACAAATGTTTTGACTTTAGAGTTATCAGTTATGTTGTTGCTGTTATTATTTTACTTATATGCATTGATTTTATATTTTTCTCGTTAAATAGAAATTTGAGAAAGATATTAGAATTGGAAATTGGAAAAGAAATATAGTCTAATGGCTTACCGAATCATAATATTTTACATCGTAAGGAAACCTGCATACGTAAACGAGCCCTCTCTCATTGCGATGCCCGTTGGTCAATCGGATAAAAACTGCTTCCTTCATTGAAGTGAAGAAGAAGAAAGAGGGAGCCTCTTCGTCGTCCCGCCGTGCCAGCATCTTACGTCTACGTCTCTCGTCTCCATTACACCACAAAGGTGTCTGATGTCGTAGAGTATTTGGAGAAGAAGACGAAGTACCTACCGGGTGCGGGTAAAGAAGTTGGACTTGCGCAACGCTGTCAATTTCAACTCCTTTGTTGGGAGTGTTCCAACAAAGCTCCTGTCGACTTTTCTGAAGGAGCTGTGACCGAAGGGGGTCGTCTTTAGAAAATTCCGCGGGCGTCGGCGACCCTCTGAGTCACCGAAAGCGTGTCACTTCGCTGATAAAAGTATTAGTTATAAGTTTATATTGATAATATTTATGTTAGTATGTAAGATATTTTTGCTACGGGCCTCGTTGCTTGAAAGAAAGATATAATAATATTATTATTAAATCTCAAAGGTATATGAAGTTTCAAATTCAATTCAATCATACTTGGCCTGTGTGGTGAACTGCTGAATGTTTTGTCCTGACCCCCACAATGTGAGCAGAGACAGGGGTAATCATGGGATAAGATGACAATAGTTTTATATTGCCCATGTTGTTTAAATAGCAAGTTCAAAATTTATTTTAAGTTTTAATACGGTCAAATGTATCACTTTCTGGACAAATAAAAAACAACAAAGAACTTAAGTGTTTATTTCATTTCCAAATCATTTTATACAACAAATAGTTCACATCAGTTATTGATTATTATTATAAAATAGTCATTAAAAATTGGTTTTTTCTCCCATTACCAGTATCAGTCAACTAATATGATTCATTGGGGTCATCACCGCTCAATAGACCATTGTGCCTTTTTATAGTGTTGTTGTAAAAGTAGTACTTCGTGTGAATTTTTTTCTAGGTCTGCTATTCGTGTTTAAAACTATGGCCTTAATGCATAGCCACTGTAATCTGAAATAAATATAAACATTATTTGCATACCTTTCTACAGATTGTATTAATTAAGTAAATGGTTCATTTAACATCGTTCTTGTAGCTTACAATTAGGATGGTAATATATTGGAATAATTATTCCTTATGTAAGAATCTTGAATCATTGTTAATAATAATGATTTTTACAATAATTCTATTATTGTTTAATCTTAGCTACAAGATTAATAATTGTTACCTACTTAACGTTTAAAATATGCACCAATTATGTATTAATTGAATGATAATTCTTTTTTGCTTACATAACTTACATAACAATACATGAAGTATTGTAAAGTATAGTTAATACTTTGAACAAGCACAAAAGTACCCATTAAATATTATGATTTATGCCACTTTCAACATAGATGGTTGTGTGCTTCAAAATCCTCAGTAATGGCACCATCCTTGACACTGAAGATTAATATTTCGTCGTCATTTCTCGACTAATAGTGCGTAAGTTTCTTTTCTCACTTAAAAATATGCTTTTAACTTACTGTTAGTAAGAAATTTAATTGGAATGTCGTATATAATTCATATAAATAATATTCATATATAATACATATAAATGCAATATTCAATAATATTGCATTTAAGAGGTATAAAACAGCTTAACTCGATAATTCTTTAATAGAAGATTACAATACAATTCCTAAAAAGCTGGTCTGATAGTAACTTTTTTATTTGACGTTTCGGACGAGCAATGATCGTTCAACAAACGCTGAAGTAACACGTCATGGTACGAAAATCTATAGAAAAACAGAGGTGAACGGTTTTAAAATCAATGACGCAGCAGCCCTGCGGCAGGCCTGCTAATATCGATGTCATGGTACGATAATGCCGCGCAGTTCAATTTCTGTCCTGCTTTAAGAGCTCATGGTTAGGCCCCTGAAATAAAATGAAACCTAACCTAACTCATTGAATCAAATCATTAAATCTGATAGGTATTGAAACAAATTAGTAGCTTCTTTTTAGAAATATTTGCATGAATCATAAAAACTTCGTGGTTGGTTTTTTCTTTTTATTATACATTATTTTGACAGTTGGGAAAGAGAACGCACGAGTGCGGAAAAGGTAAAAAAAAGCACGAGTGTGTAATAGCCCACATCCCGAACGCTATACGTCCCTGCAATACGCCACTTTTTGAGCAACTGTATTAAAAAAATACTTACTAAACTACTAAATTGTCCGTTTACGCGTATTAATTTACTTAAAATTTACATAGTTAACTACTTAATATGTGTAAACCGAACATAAGAGCCCTAATAGGTTGTCATTTGTATGTTGTAGGTAGTTACAATCTATCCAACAATTTTATTATTAAGTAGGTATATCTAATACCTTATTTGATTAGATTTTTTAACGAAACATTTTAAGTATGCAATTTTCATAATTTATTAAGTTCTTAAAATTATAATGCCAAAATAAATATTAATACTAATACACTAGTAGTAATTACAGTGATAAACTGATAACATTTACTTACTTTATGTCAGTGTAGTGAGTAATGATATAAAGTGAAGTAATATGTGCGATCACATTCACGCCATGACGGACTACGGTATCGTACGGTAACGGGTAAAGGCCGGCCGGCACTAGCCAATGAATATTGGGTGCCAAGACTGCCAAGCCAACCAATGAGGGTTTTCTGAAACGGTCTACGACAGATGGCAGCACTTTGGCGTCAGGTCTAATGAACTGTCAAAATACATACGCGTATTACAATTTTGTATGTATTTTTTGGTTTATTTATTCTTAAAATCATTACTTTAAGAATATTGTTTCCTAAAATGCCACAGTGTTGTGCAGTGCCTATGTGTGCAAATTAAACAGGAGGGCATAAGTTCCCTACTGGAGATAAAACCCGATTGAAACAGTGGCTTGTAGCCATTCAAAGATAAATTCCAACGAAAAATAGCCCGTGTCCCAGTGGTCGGATCGGGGCGTGAGAGGTACCAAAAGATCGGGCTCGGTGAGCGCTACACAGAACTGAAATAAAATTTGATTTAAAAAGTGTTTTCAGAAAGTAATTTTGAAAAGAGTGGTTTTTACAGTTTTTGGCAAAATTTTTTGAAATTTACGAAATATTTTTTACGGAACTAATAGAAATGGGTGCGCCAAGGAATTTATAATCTTCCAATACCACGCATTGGTCAGTCGACGTGAAATTTGAAAAGAAACTATTGCAAAAACGTATGTTAATATGAGGAAAAAGTAGTTTAAAGAAAATTTTGAAAAATTTAAAGGTAAATCAAAAACTAATTGGACAGTTAAAGAGAGCACTTCAAGCCTAATCTATTGATATATAACATTACTATATATGTTTAACTATTGGGAACTACGAAATGTAAATCTATTAATTTAAAATTGTGTGCCGTCACACTTTAGGTGGTTTTCGGTACTAAGTAGAAAATGTATGCGGAAGGTAGAAAGCTACTTTTTCTGTGTTCCAGTGGTCGGATAAATAAATAACTGCAATTTAGTACCTAGTTAAAGAATGAAATCAAATTGTGTAAACAAAATCTAGTACCTACCTTTCAATGAGCTTTTCCTTAGTACCAGTGAATTTTGCGCCCCTTTTTTTGAGCTCAATCTTCAGTTCAGCGACCTTTTTCTGGCCGTAATCCATAATAAAATCAATAACACTTCCAAACACAACAGAATTTCATTAATTTTTGTTTAGTACCTATGACTCTGTGCTATCTGACAGCTGTTTAGACCTGCCGCCAACGTAGCGCCGCCTGGTGGCAGAAAAAGTATCGAAAACCCTCATTGCCAGATGCCAGAACCAGAAATGGCGGCAAAATGATCTTTTAGTTCGCGCCAGGCGCCCGCGAATCGAACACGTATCTCTTGTTTATTTAAAAACATCGAAAAACGTCAAAATACAAAAACTATTTGAATTTAAATAACTGGAACAGTTCAGTAATTTAACAAGTGCCGTGTGATTTTTTTTTATAATAAGTGTTTGATTTGACCTCTAACATTTTCAAATTTTGGTGGGAGTTGTGTTTACTTTTTGTAACATTGGCATTACTGGTGTTTGTTTGTTAATTAGTGATGTGCGAATTACAGGCCGTTATCGATTTAGTCGATAATTGTAGGGTTACCCCTTGTAAGATTTACGTGACATTTTTAACTAAGTACCTCTGTGTTTTTTTCCATAAATTACATTATTACACATTTTGAAGCAATCTTCGATCATCCATTACATTTTAAAGAAATTTCAGAACATTCGTGTTATTTTTTTTTTTTTAATTCGTATTTTTGTTGTAAATTCACCACATGCCTGAGGTGCCAATTCAAAAATATAATTGTCAGCTGAAGAAAAAAATTACTTCAAATCATAATTATATTTTGTCGGACCCCGTACTTATTGGATGTCACAGTCCTGACCTGAGGTTCTTAACATCAACAAGACGTGGTTGATATCATGAGATGGCAAGAGACCTGCATTAAAAAGATGCATTCAGCATTCAGAAGACTGCAGCAAGGATTACATACGTTTTTAACCGCTTATTCTATTAAAAAAATTGTTATTATAGTCAGTCTAAACACGGTCGGCACGATCAGATTTTTTTCTTTGCCCAAATGGGAAAAGAACAGGAAATCCTGTTCTTTAATATTTTTTAATTGTTCTACTAGCAATATTAGGCCTAAGCGATTCTGCCTAGAGAGAGCCCTTGGTTACTACTTGATGATATGGTGACTTCTGGCTGGTTTGCTGATAAACGTTTTCTCGTGTAGTCTTTATTAAACTA
Organism: Thymelicus sylvestris; assembly: GCA_911387775.1. Lineage (NCBI taxonomy): Eukaryota > Metazoa > Arthropoda > Insecta > Lepidoptera > Hesperiidae > Thymelicus > Thymelicus sylvestris. Next base: position 4,488,331 of record OU426903.1, read on the forward strand.
AAACTGCAATAAAGTTTAATTAAAGAAAAAAATATACTTATATATGCGTGAAGAATTGATAAGCTCCTCCTTTTTTGAAGTCGGTTAAAAGAAATTTATATTATTGGTACCTACTGTTTTCTGTATGTATAGTTTTCTTAACAAAATAACTTAATATCGATCACAGGTCATTCTTAATTGCCGGTTATTTTATTGTTCAATATTCTAAATAAAACAATAATTAATTACATTAGTGCAAAATTTCAAGGTTATTGTATAGTTTCAAGAACTCGAATTTTTTTTTACTAAGCAATTTTTATTACAAGAAATTCTATGTTTTAGACTTTAATTTACCTACAAAATAAATAAATTTTAATTCACAATCAAATCAATTTCGATCGACTTATGGTATACGTTATTAGATCATTTCGGAAACGTCACAAAATGCGCATTTCCAAATGGTTTAAATAAATGTTTATTGTTTATGCTTAGACGGAATCCATAAGGTTATATTAATTTGGAAAATGTTCGAGGTTTCGAGCCTTTTCAGATTTCTCCTACGAGACCTATTTGATCCTCTCCATGACTAATCATTACAGTTATTCGATACCAAAACTTAATGCTTATTAGCTATTGCCATATTAGAGGATTAAGAGCTTGACTTGTCAGTTTAAATTTCTTCAACTATTCATTAGTTGTTGCTATGGTCCGGTACGAAGGTTGTAAAAACCATCTTGCAAGGACATGTGAGTAGGGCTTACTATCCGGATATTCGGATATTCGAATTATCCGGATATCCGCCGAATTTAATATCCGGATATTGGGCTGTTTACTATTCGGATAATCCGGATAGTAATTAATTTTATTATTTTATACGTTTCTTCAATTGAAATATGTAAAAAGCACCAAAATATAACATTTTAAACTGTATTACTGTAGAATAGATACAATATTCGCATAAAATACGACTTAATGTCAAATAAAAAATGCCAATCCCGATATTTCTTCACAATAAATGCAAGTGTATAAGCTATGTCCTAATCATGTTTGCAATTTCAATAATAGCAACACAGAAAAGGCGACGTAATCAATACATAATATGTAGGTAGGTAATAAAGGCAACGGCTGGTCTGGGTGGTTGAGCACTCGCTCACGCTACTCCATCGAGGAGAAACCTGGTTCTGGCGAATCTACATGTCGTGCCAAGCTTTCTATAGAGCACAGCTCAAAAACTAAGCAGAAGTCGAGCAGTTGTATAGCAATTGACTACAGAAATTGAACAGCGTTGGGAACTGCTGGAGGGAGAAATAAAAGGCAAAGCCACTATCACTTTACAATTGATACTTTACTTCTGTGTTGCATCATTATTACTGAGGGTCGTGCCCTTGATGAAGGTCCTTCACTGCTCTTATCAACTCCCTTCACTTTTCCTGGTGACCAACCTTCTCAGGACGATTGCATTGCAACAGTAAATGTCACCAAAACACACAAGGATTTCCTGATAATATCTTCGTAAGTCTAGTCTATTGAAGCTACGTTGCCGCGTTGAGCCAATATTGGTAATCTTGACAGACCGTGGTATGCAACGCTTCCTGATCGAACATAACATCTCAAAAGCATCTATTTTCTTTCACTCTTTTGCTCTATGCGCCCATGATTCCCTGACATATAAAATATCGAGAAAACGAATGTCTTGAGCTGGTATTGGTGACATTAGAGATCTTTACATCTTGCCATATTTCATTAATTTGCTTATAGCATTTTTAGCCATGTTTCTCGCTTTTGACTCGATTTCCTTACCACATCCTCTTTGATTGGATATTAAGTACACCTTCGAGGTATACAAACTCGTTGACGAATTCAACGTACGAAAGTTCTCTACTCCTAGAGAGTTGATGAGATCGATAAGCATTATTTCGGTTTTCTTCTTGTCGAGAGTGAGCCCGATAAGTTCACTCTTTCGCTCTGCTCTGCGGAAAAGGTGAGCAAGTTCCGTCTCCTTTGACGCAAAAACATTGGTATCATCTGTGAGTCAGGTTATTGATCTTTAAGCTACGACAAAGGCTTTTAGCATGGTATACTCCCCATAAATATTGAAAGGAATGAGTGACAGAGTACGAAGTAAAAAAATCTGTTCTAGTTGTCAACTGTACTTTTTAAGGACACATCCGTGCATAGTTGTGTTCCCGGAACAAGGATTCCTTCTTGAGGGTTCGCCTTGACAGTATGCACGTGACAGTATACAGTTTACCTAGAAGTCGAGTTGACCAGATGACCAAAAATGGTGATCTTATTGACCCGGCTAACTATAGGCCTATAGCGATAACATCCCTGCTTCAGAAATAACACGCAGATCTCAAGATATGTGGAAGATTATAAGGTGATCAATGATCGACAATACGGTTTTGGCCACGGTCGTTTAGCTGGTGATCTTCTAGTTTATCTTAAGTACTGATGGGCTCAGGCTCTTGATTGCAATGGGGAAGCTCTGGCAGTCAACCTAGATATCGCTAAGGCATGAAGACCGGGTCTGGCCTTCTCACGAAGTTACCATCTCTGAGAAGTTATGCAGTTGGGTAGCCATTTTTCTATCTGAGCGACACATCAAGGTAATTGTAGACGGTTGTTGCTCAGATAATTATGAAACCTATAAATACCGGTGTTCCCAGTGGACTGTGAAGACACAAGTTTGCGCGTTTACCGCTAAGAAAACCCCATTTGTCATAACGCCTCAATTCCAGGGTACCGCGCTCATCGTGAGTAAACGTTTTGGGATTCTGGGAGTTGACGTCTCGAGTGATGTGCATTATTGGCGTCATTCAGAAGGCAAGCCAAGCTAATCTCCCAAAAAGCTTTCAGTCCTGAACCGGGCTAAGCAGTACTTCACTGCGAGGCTCCTACACAAGCCAGATCAGGCCTGACATATAGTATTGTTCTCACCTCTGGGCAAGGGCACTACAATATCAGCTTAATCCATTCGATGCTATACAGAAACGCGCGGTCCGAGTTGTCAACGAACCACGAGGCACTCACAGGTTAAAACACCCGAGTTTCAGAATAAATATCGGTTCTCTTTGGGTGTTCTACAGACTTTACAACGGTGAGTGCTCCGAGGAATAGTTTGACTTGATGCCTACTTCAGCTTTTCATCATTGCACCACTCGCTGAAGTTTCATCCACACCGATTGGACTCGTGGAGAACCTCTATTGTCCGATTCTCACGATCATATTTGCCATGCACGTGCAAACTGTGGAATGAGCTTCCTTCTGAGGTATTCCCGAAGCGCTATGACATGGGGTTTATTTATTTATTTAAACAACTTGAACCTTACAATTATGTAAAAGGTACAAAGGCTGACTTAATGCTAAAAGCATTCTCTACCATTCAACCTTCGGAAATTAAGAGAAACATCGGGGTTCTTCAAAAAAGATGCAAAAAGAGTTCTCCTTCAGGGCCGGCGATGCATTGGTGATTCCTCTTTTATTGGTCATGTCCATTAGCGACGCTGACCACTTACTATCAGTTGGCCCGTCTGCTTTTTCATCGGCCGAAAAAACACAGTTATGCTAGAAGAGGTACAAGGTCAGAAATATTCGTATACGTTAGATTTCAGATAAATACAGTACCAGCTTGAATTGGTGAAAAAGTATGAAGTACTCTAATAACATTGCTCATGAGTTCATGACCAAATGCGATATCAGGGTGAAACTGTTTCACCCTGAGATTCACTGAAACTCATCAAGCTTAGCAGCGCGCTGATACATCTAACGAAGTTTTGAATTTAATTTTGAACGAGTCTTTGTAATAAAAACATTGATTTAATTCATAAATTATTTGAATTTAGCTTTCTTAAAGTGTTATCATAATTTTTCGTATTACCCGGATATATTCGGATATATCCGGATAGTATTCAGAAATTATCCGAAATATCCGGATACTAAAATAAGCGGATAATTGCATGCCCTACATGTGAGGCATTACGACATAGACGAATTTGTAAACGAATTCAAACAATATGAATGTATCGAAATGTGTAATTAGTAAATGGTTGGGCTGGTAATATTGCGCGGTAGAGCTATTAAAATGCCAGTGAGTTTACGTATAAATGGAATGGAATTAATTCTTTCATAAATTCGAAGTACCAATCAGGTATGTAGTTAATCTGATGTTAAACTGCATGCCGCTGGCAGTGTGTCCCTTATTAGAGTAAGTGCAAGGCTTTATCAACACTCTGGATGCCCATGAGATGCAGCGGATATTATAAGAACTTGATAAATGTGCTGTTATTAATGAAGTGAGCGGGAATCACTTTACTAAGTAAAGAAATGTGATCAAAATAATATATCCAATGGTAATCGTAGTTGTTGTAGGATATCGTAAACCGTTACCGCTTTCCTACTTCGTAAGATTCATTAGCATGGTAAATTATGTTGGCTACTACGTGTTGTATTTACCTCGCTTTATACAATTTGAATGGGAGTAGTAGAACATTATATTGTGGTATATTCCAAAAAAATCAGTATCTTTCATTTGTCTAACGTTTAAGCGTATATATTTTTTTGCTAACTTTTCATTTACTCGTCAGTATGTCGGTAAATCGAGTAGAAAATTCCATTGTCGAACATATTACCTGGATAGTGTCAGGATTAGATTTTGGTAGAATAAAGTAGGTATTTTTTCTATAAAAACGGCCATTGTTAACGAATAATGGTAAATAAGAACATTCTTAATTGCCATTACTAATGTAAATTTTACGAGCAAGTCCAAATTTATTAAAAGTGGCAAACTACGTCGTAACTGGAAATACATCTAGGTACGCCGTGCATTGAATGAATAGGACAACAACGTCAAAACGTAAGGGTAAATTTAAATTGATCTAAATTATACTTCTGTTGACATCATAAGGACCGTGATAAATACATAAGTCTTAATATTCCAGATCTTTCGATGTATTTTATATTTTTTTTACTTTTATATCGATGTAATCTCATTGTATCTTTACTTCCCTACATAGAAAGATACTCATTAACAATATATTTAATAAATATAACGCATGATAAAATATATTAAAATAACAACATTATATTTTCATCTGTAAAGTATCTAATTTTAAGATCAGGAAGTTAAGACCATTAATTTTGTTTATCACTTATTGTGTGTAGTCATTTTTGTGTGTGATATAATATGAAAATTTGCATAGTGGTTCTCACAATAGGTAATATGCTGCTTTATTTTTATTAATTGAGATTTTTTACTTTGTATCTAAAACATTGTCTCTACTTTTATGACTTGTTAAACTAAATAAATGTAAGTTTACTCATTCATTTTGACTTAACGACCTTACGAACTTACGACCGCAAGGTTTATCCTTATTAATGGATAATATAGGAAAATTTGCGACTTTATTCATACAGAGTCCGGTTTTATTTTTCGCGCAAGGGCTATTCGGTAATACTTGAACCTGTATAAAAATTTAAGCTTCTTTAATGTTACTAATTGACCTTAACCCTATGCCTTTAAACCTCGAAGGTGACGTTAATTACGGTTAAAATGTCAATGTGATCGATACAGTTGCGAAATTGTTTTGGTTTATGAAAAAAAGAAATATGTAGGCTACTCTTCCCCCATGTTACATAGAGTAAGGTTTAGGTCAGTAAAATTATAAGGGATTGAACGGATTAAGTAATACTGGCCACGGTCATTAGCGCTCAAAGGTAGATGACGTTCTTCAATCTTTTTCACTGAGAGAAGGAAAATTACTAAAGTAAACACATGTAGTTGTTTACACTGTTTCGCTTCATCTCTTTTTTTGCAGCTATTTTTTCAAGTACGAATATTTCCGTTCAAATTTGCAGTTAAAGGCTATTCATGTGTTTTTTTTATTTTGTAAAAAAATATAATCATTATTCGTTTGTATTACGCCACATACTGCGATTTTTTAAAGTATTAGGTCGAGCTATAAAAAATCAATATTTTAGTGATGTGTTGTTGTGACTTGAAATTTATCGATATCACTTTACACATCACATACAATATTTTATGGCAAAAAATATTTTACGTGTAAAACAGAATATAAAATATGCGTGATCTCGCCGTGGATGGAAGAAAATAAATATGGTATAAAAAATATGGCTTTATCAAAAACTAATTATGCATATTTAAAAACAAAAAACAATTTTTCATTCAACTAAAATAAATGTAAACATGGCCTGAAGAACAATACACTGTTAATTAACAATAAGTCTAAAAAGCCTAGTGCGATAAGAGGGGAGATTGCTTGAGCTGTGTGTGTGTGCGAGATGCGTCAAAAGCCACCCGCCAAAAAGCAAAATCCTTATTGCTTAACTATAAACAATGAAAACCAAACAGACTTTTTGAATAATTCTATGATTTACCGCCAATATTTATCATATTTTTACCTTAAAAAGATTTCTAATCTTGCTCGCGGTTGGATAGGGCTTTTCTTATTAAATTGGAATTGACGTTTAGACAATACCCAAGTTAGCGTGATTCGTTATTTTTTATATCACAGCTAAACCAGTTTACCAGGGTTAAGTACGAAGGCAGTGCAGTAATTTTGTAATGAATTAATATGTAGAAAAATTCTAATGAGTAGGTAAAGGTCATAAGTAATGAACGTAATGATAGATTAATTAGGCCTGTAATGAGCAAGTTTTTATAAATTTATTGATCATAAATGTTTTTCTACAGAAATAGCTAATTAATAATATAATTTTTTTTCAATACAAAACATTTAACCTTTTTTACCTACCATTATGATGGGAAAATTGTTAACCCTTAAACTCATACAACGCTACAAAAAATAAATTTTTACTAACAAAAAATAACTGACTTCAAAGTTACTCAAAAACTTCTTGTCAGATCTCGTTCAAATTTAAGTGGAACCACATGAAAAGCACCAGCTTTCGATTAAATCGGTTCACCCAGTCCAAAGTTCGAAGGTAACAAACATATTAAAAAAAACAGTCGAATTGAGAACCTTCTCCTTTTTTTGAAGTCGGTTAAAAACAAAGAATATACTGTGGGCATACACGATGGAAAATAATTGTAATAGTTTCTTTTTGTTACATAATTTCAAATAGTAATAGAGCCTGCAGGGTCTTCGCTTCTAAGTGTCAGCGCAGTGTACTAAGACAATTAGTCCATGAAGAATTGAATTAAATAGAATAATGAGCAAAAATTAGTTAATCTAGTGAATCGTCTTTCTTTCCTTATATGAAGGTGAGATGTCTGAAGGTTAAGGTGCTCATTATTCTGAGGATAAATGCAGAACTATTATTTCATCTTCAATGGTTATCGTAAATAGCACGCAGGTAAGCTGGTGAAATGACTCGTATCATGCATAAAGAGGTTGAAAACAATTCACAGCATCCTTAACCCGAGTTACGGTATAGATATACATCTCACATATATAATTATACATTTAATGTTTAGCCTTTTTCGAGGAAACTGCGACTGAAATGCAATAGTGTGTTCATATGGTAAAAAAGTACATTTTCCTATTACACCAGCGAGGTCATATTTACCTAATTTCAAAAATAGTAAATTCATAGCATCCTAATTGAGATCATAACAATGATAATTGTATTCTGACTAAAATATCTAGGTCAGAACAAGGTCAGAAGAACTTAGAACTCCGAGCTTGGAGATGCTACCTTCAGATTTTTTCCTCCCAGTTAGTAAATAGGTATGTACGTGAAGTGGTGGTATCAAGCCTCAGTAATATTCTACAACATACCAAGTATTATATTATAAAGCAACTAATCCGCTGACGTCTCCTCGTAATTATTTCAAGATGTATACCTATCAGGTGCACGAGAGCCTTCCGCAGAAACCTAGTTTGTACTGTAATTAACCCAGAGGTTGCCTTCTAATTTTAGTTATATCTCTGAAGCTATTAGGGGCATTAAATATTTGAATCTATTTTAATTAAACTCATTTTTCAAGCCTGCCATGCCGAATATTATTCTGTGTCGATGTGAAGGATAACATTGTGTTGTGCTTGTGACCACACTGTGTTTGTGGTATGGGCATAATGTGATGAGGCGAGCGAAAACGCTTTTTTATCACTTAAAGTTGGTATATTATACGTGATTAAGTTTTTCACCTAAATAAGATTTTTCTTTTTTCTGATCATATTAGAAAAACAACAAAATTTTCCTTAATTATCTTATTTTTCTTGATATGGTGTCTGCAGGTTGCGTTGCTATTCATTTATTACAACTGTTACGTAACAAAAATATGTCCGTATAAATATATCTAATACTAGCTGCCCGGGCAGACTTCGTTCTTTAAAAGTTTTTTTTGAGATGTTGTCTATCCTATCTTTTAAGTTGGCTCAAACTGCACACGGTGTGCTTTTAATTAAAATTGGTTAAGTAGTTTAGGAGTCCATCGCGGACAAACAACGTGACACGTAATTTATATATATTAAGATTGTACCATAACAAAAACAGTACCAACTCAGTAGAGCGTAGTGTAGGAACGTAGAGTCGGTTCATTTCATTCCTTAAATTATCATTGAAGTTCTCATAATTTTCCTCCAATGCCTAGGCTATTTGCGGACAGGAAACCAACCAGTGACATAAAATATTGTGCACCTAGAGAGATGCATTACGTTTTATGGAGGTTACAAGAAGATTGTAAGTCAGATTTACAATTTATGTTTAACTTTACAAATGAAAGTTTCGTAACATCTGGCGTTTATTCTTTATTCTAAGCATCTGGCAATAATCGACATTTTACCTCCTTATATTTCGCTTTATTTATTGATAAGGTTGCCTCAGTCAAATGTTAAGTAATTTCTACTACCACCCCAACACAATACCTAAAGTCTAATATTTGTGACGACGAAAGCCCATGAATTATAAGTAACGTGACTTAAGAGGTTACAATACAATACTTCGATTAAATACACGGATTTGTTGATAATTGATATCACAGACCTGCGAATATGTTTTATATGTTCGCAGTCACAGACGTATTAATAGGAGATTATTTCTATGCCTGTGGTTAAAATACATATACAAAAAACGACCTACACAATAGTTAGCGGTCACGTGTTAAACTTGAGGCTCCCAAAACTGATGGTTTGCCTTGAAGTCTTGTAGGTATTTGATGATATACATTTTAAGGTATAACATAAGTACTATTATTTCTTCTGTGATATAACAAACATTAAATTATTCTATTAAAATAACTTTAATTTAGTGACTAGATAATCATAGAAAAATTAGGTTACCCACATGGAAAATTAACTTTCAACTTTATCATGAGTCATGAGTCATGTCTACATACCTAAGTATACGGGGTGGTCATGCAATCGTAGGAGATATTTCACCCCCCGCTTCACCTCGCGATTCTCTGCCCGAATACGTAAAAAAAATCTGACCTTAATTTTTACCCAAATTATCCATTAAAATACATTAATCATAGACACTGCGCTCGAGAAAGCGGTGACCTAGTAACCCACATATTGCAAAAGAACACCGCCGCTCTGTCGGCACACCACAAAGGCACGCCGCGCCGCAAACGCTCGCTTTTTTCCATTGAATCATGCCGCCTAAGGGTCCGTTCACACAGACCAGCTCGGAGAGGAGAGCAGATTTTTATCACGTTGGAAACAGAGTTTTGAATTTTAGTAAAGTTTATTTTTGCATGTGCACCTTTTTTGTCATCAAGAATGCTTGAACGCCCTTCGTGTGAAATAAAAATTGTGTGCTCTTTCTCGATCGTGCAGCTTGTCGGCTCCGATTGCGTGCTCTTTCTCGCTCGCGCAGCCTGTCGGCTTCGATTTCGTGCACATGAACACACCGAAAACAAAACTTGGACTGCGCGGAATACTGATACTGCCTTTGTAGTGTATCCACCCGTCTCCGAGCGCATCTGACCGGCTCCGAGCACATCCGACCGCATCCGCTTTCAGATCTCTTCCAGCCGGTCTATGTGAAATAGTTGGCGGCTCCGTTCCGGCCAATTACAAGCGTATACGATCCGGTCTGTTGAAAAGAAAAAAGCAGGCCGATGCTCTCCGAGCCGGTCTGTGTGAACGGACCCTAAAAGTCGCACCGCCGCCGCACCGCTTTGTCGGCACGTCGCAAAGACACTCCGCAAACGTCAAATAATCGTAACAGGTCATTCACCTAGTGACCTGATAACGCGAGTTCAACGCGCTGCTAAGGTGTCCACACGTTTTGAGATTTTTCGTATTTAGTTTGATATTATTATCTTTGTGATTTATGGATGTTTTTATTATTTCTTTGTTTATTCGGGCAGAGAATCGCGAGGCGAACCACCCCCTGAAATATCTCCTACGATTGCATGACCACCCTGTATAATTTTATTGAATTTTATAAAAAATAAATAATGTTATTTGTATCAGGTAATGTTTCTGATTTTTGTTAAAAAATAAGTAAATAAAAATAACAACCAAACAGGGCTAAAACTTGAGTTTATTTTTATTAACAAATTACCATATTAGAAAGATTAAATAATATTAATATAGAAAACAGAAAAATATTTCCCACAATAATTAGGCATCTATTTACAATATCTGCAGTGCAGAGTTAATTTTTCAACAGTTTCAGGCAAGGAGTAAGTAAGTAGTGACGTTGCTTAATGTTATCGATAAAATTATGTGAATGACCTTGTGAATTGTGATTAAACTTACTATTTAAAAAAGGGCAAAAAAATTGTAGCACTTGTCTACGGTTTCATGTCTAGTATTTTGCGTAGCTTAAACTAAAAAAAAAATGAGATTAATAAATATCTTCCATATTGTAATTACTACATAGTACCTACTTACATACTAAAAACCAGAAATAAACGTGGATGACAGAGAATGTTTAAGAAAGAGTTGCTAAGCTAGCGTTAAAAATAAAAATGTACAATAATTTCTTCACTTTCGTTCCTATTGCAGCCAATACGATAGCCTGTAGTCAATTAAAATTTAAATATTTTCGACCACCAGACTGTTACGTTGGTAAATCACATCGCAGTATGATTGTCACGTGCGAATTACGTTTTTGCTTAATATATCGGATACTTACGTGATGATTGGCTTAGGAATGTTCTATTGAAATGACATCCGGGTATAGAAAGTAAAATTTTTTGCACAGAGTAAATTTCTTTTGATTCGCTTTACAAAGATTTAAATTGGTACTCTACTATTATTAGCCAGCAATCATAAAAAAATATGTAAAGGAGCCATTTCTAGACTAGCAATTTAGTTTAAAGAGTACTTAGTTAAGTTTCTAAAGTATTTCCTCAACAGAAAGGAAATAAACAAGCCATGATTATTTGTCACAATTGTGTTATTGGGTTTCACAGTTACGTAATGTAGTCAAATACGTCAATATTACATTACTGTGTAATGTACAAAGTAAACAATACTGGAATATCCTCAATATATCCTTAACTTGTAAGAAGTAAAATTCAAAATAAACTCGTGTACAATAGCTGCTACATAAATGTGCTAAGTATTAGTATATGAAACGTTATAATCATTTTATTATTATCATAGCAAACAATTTTTCAGCAGTAATATGTTTGTTTAGCATGACTTATTGAAGGAATTTAAAGTTGTCATCATCTAACTAAGTGATTATACATACTCACCTCAGAAGGTCGCGATAGTAAAGTGTGACTAAATAAATATTTAACTTTTGCCGTGGCCATGCAATGGCGGATTTATTCGTACATAAATATTATGCACACTTTATTCAACAAAATTACTGGTTAAATCGATGAGGTAGTAGATAAATTAGTAATAAATCTTAGTATACGGACGACTCTTTGGCTAGGAAAATATTGTCTCGTCACTTTTTAATTTCTATTATATTATGAAGTATTTGCCTCGCTGCGTGTTAGGGTGTCCTAATATTATTTATTGATGTTGAATTGGCGTGAATCGTTTACAAAAAGCTTTGTGTACATCGCAATTAGAACAAAAACAAAGCTCGTCGGCTGGCGTCGCGTCGGTTGAACAGAGCCGATTCAGGTTGCTTGGTACACATAAAGTTATTTAAATCGGTTTATTTCAATTCCGCATCGATAATTTTGGGAGTATTCTTATATCATTAGTTGACAAACATAGCTGCATATAAATAAATAATAAGTCTAGCTCAAAAATATATTTTTTGTTCGTTTGTACATCACAATAAACTCAGCAGACATTGCAATTTTGCTTTTTATCTTCATGAGTAGGTATACATGTGCTTGGTTCACAAATGAATGACTTATCGTAAATTAATCTTATCACATTGTAAAATTCATAGATTGTCATGATAATGATAAAGTTATAATGTAAAAAAAATGTAGTTACCTGATGAATTTTGCACATGTTTATATCACATTGATAAACGCTTCAAAATTATATGGATTAGTTTAAAGCCAGCGACAGAACAGGACTGGCTATATGCTCTTTTTACGTTATTTAATATTTTCTTGTTTGTCTTACGTGAATAAAATTTACATTATTTAATTTTTTCGCTTAAATCATTAATTAAATCTCAAAGTGTAACTTCCCACATTTTTGTGGCTTGTTTCACCCATTTTCTTCATAACGTCACGTTCAATACATGTTACATGCTATGTATTTATTTATTTATATTCAATCGAGCTAGATCGTATTTTTATATATACCTAATCGATAACGAGCCATTAAACAAACTACATGAATGGTTAGTGTAGAAAATAAATATATTTTTGTTAGAATGTAAAGTAAACACACTTCAACTAAATTACATTTCATTAATGATATAAAGTGATGGATTTTTAAAACAGAAAAAAACATTAATAATATCCCAAAAATAGCGTTTGTCACGATAGCGAATTATCTTAGAGAGTTGTTCAACATGCTGAAGAGAAGAACTTCAAAGCGTTTCGTGTTAGGAGACACGAGCGCTGAGGAGGATCAGTCTTACGAAGACGAAGCCACCGATGTGTTGCCTACCAACCTCAGCCAAAGCTTCCAAATGACATTACAGGCAGATGACGACGCTATTGAAAAAGTTGGTAATCATACGCCTGAACAAGATAAGAAACTGCTTAAATTACCCGCTTCTGGGACGTTGCAGTAAGTATGAGAGATATGATTTATGTTAAAATTTTTAAACGTATAAATAAAGTTTAATATTAATTTACAAAGTAATCAAACATGAACATTGAACACATTTGAGCACCTTAGCGAATTTGGCATACAAAGTCTAAAAATGTCCGAGATCTATTCTTAACCTGCACATGGACAGATAAATGTTATGATCAGCTGTTAGCAGAAACAAAATAGTTCGATAGACTCTTTCGTAAACAACATGAAATGCTTCGATGGTTTTGAATATTTTTTTCTTATCAGTAATATTATTGTATTCGTTACGATTAACTCTTATCGGTTGTACATATATCTGTGATTAAAATCGACTTATTTATGAGTAATATTGTATTGATATGGTCGTTTACAGTTAATCTTCTTATAAGATCAAACGATGCAATTCCAAATGTGATTTAAGAATTTGTGCGAAGATCCTGATTTAACTCTAGCAAGGTTTGGCACAAACAGTGGACCGAATGGCTTAATATTTAAGTACATTATGATTTATGGGAGCATAGTAAAAAGCAATCCGCGATAAGGAGTATTCATAATGTTCTAATATAAAGTAGTACTCAGTCAGTAGTTAACCATAAAATTAATTACGATCTAGGCTAAGTGCCAATATTGAGACAGAATCGAGTAGGTGCAAGTGTTTTCAGCATTGTGAAAAATAATTAATCTATTTTGTTAAATATTTTATTAAACGTCAGCTCACATTAGCTTTGTCAGCTCAATAGCGTTGTTACGAGATAATAATATCCATTTTCCACCGTCTCACAAGTGCCTATCAAACATGGACCTACGTCGCAGAATGTAATTGCTCTTTAGCTATTATAATAAAGAACAAAACAGTTAAAATCACAGACAGATACTTCAATTTTATTTACATGTACGGATATGGATTCACACGGAACATAATCTATAACCTCAGTATTATGAGACGTCTTATTATTTGCTCGTCCATGGACAGGTCCACTCCATAAATAAATACATGTTGAAATAATATCTTGGGGCAAGTTACAAATATTAATGATACCTGGTATGGTACGGTGTATCTTATAATATTACTAGCTGACTCGGCAAACGTTGTTTTGCCAAAAATTTAGGGGTGGACCACCCTTAACATTTAGGGGGATATAAAATAGACGTTGTCCGATTCTCCATCCTAGCCGATATGAACGCTAAGATTTACGAAAATCGGTCGAGCCGTTTCGGAGGAGTTCAACTTCTAACACCGTGATACGAGAATTTTATATATGTATTAGATGGACCAGGATATTAGGCTCTAATGTTCATGATTCTTTTTTAAATTCGTCTGTTACGTACTTCTAGCACCGCTGATTCTAATACCTAGTAATGTTTTTTCTCATAATACACCTACCAATGGTACTTTTCACTTCTATCTTGGCTTGCCTGGTAGGTAATACTGTTAGGCATTAAACCCGTATGTTTCTTTTCGTAAGAGATGTTAGAGACATGTTAAAATATGACACTGAATCATATGAAGCTTACATACTTAAGCGAATACATAAACCTAGTCGTCTATCTTACCCTATTGCTAATGGATGATGCTGCTGACAGCTGTTGTAAAAAAGTACACAACGCACTAGTAGATACATTTTTTGTGCTACTTCTGCAGTCTTAACTTAATACTTCGTTTTATAGGTATATTTAATTATGATACTAACGTGTAAATGTATGAATTTTGTTATTTTAACAGGTCTAACCAGGATACCCTAGATGCCAAATGGTAACGATGGACGACTTTTAATTAAGTTTTCATGTCGTCGGTTAAATGATACCTAAGCCTTTAGTGTTGCATCCTGTTCAATAATTTATTTTATGCATTTTTATAACAGTTAAAAAAGATCCAAAATAGTTACTTACCAAATATTTATTTTATTATATAGGATACTTAGGTTTTACGTAGGTATAATTATAATAATTAATTGGTTCGTTTTTCGCATTTCAATTGAATTACTTACAATTTTTAAAATAAATAGAAAAACCTAATCAAGTAACCTAAGATAGTAAAAATATTTCATATCGATTTACTTAAAAAAACTACTATGTAAGTAGGGGTAGAACATAACAAATTACCAAATTAATTAAAGACTTAATGATTTTCATCTAATTTTATATTAATTTGGTTTAGTATCACAAACCTTGTAAATCTAATGTACGTCAATAAAATGACTTTAACCTTGTCACGTGTATCGATAATGCCTGACCTCTTCACATCCCTAGCTAGCTGCATAAACAGCAAACAGCCCGGGAATACAAAATTTTCTTATGCAATCTCCATGCATTCATTCAATTTTATATACGAAGTCTATGAACTACGATAACTGTTTGTAGGCTGTCTTTGTCGTATACCATGTAATCAATATGTCAAAGCGAGATGCCACGATCGTATGATTCGCCAATAGAGTTTTATTGGACAGTCAAACGTCAAATCGCGAAAGAACGAAAACAAACTGAAGTGTTCAGTTCGGCACTTTCGTCAAAGAAATGTGTAGTTTTTGTTATATCAAGGAATTAATTGCAGTATTATCAGTGTGTTATTAGTTTAAGTGTTATAATTATTACTATTTCGTGTGAAATATGTACTCATCATTGAACGGCTTGTATTCTGAAGGACCTTACAGGTTAGAATTCGTTACTTTTGCGTTATTTTTGAGTATTTAAACACGATTTAAATAGAATGTAGATCTGAAAATATATAAACAATCAAGTTATTATTAATATTTTATGCGCTGGTACTGCACCACCGCTTTTTGAACCTAGTTTCAAGTTATTTCGTATGCGCGTTTGCGATTTCTCTTAAAATTTCTCTTTTGCTATGTCTGTTTGCTGTACACAGTTAATTAACCCTGAATTCTATTACTCATCGTGTTATATTATTTAAATTGAAGTTATCTCAGCAGCTCGACAGAAGGAACGATAAAGAAAATAAGACACAACATTTTTATAAATCATCCTCAGTACATGTTCAATTTATTCCTATGAATTGAATCAGAATTTTTCAGAAGTTTACTTATCTTAAACCGTATATATATTAAAATTACAGTTGTGGTTAAAACTAAACATCATGGAAAAACATGCAGAAATGCCCCATGAGCCATTTGATCTCATTTAATAAAATTAAATCTACCTACATAGGTATTTTCCTAATTTTGAGGCATTGTTACTTTTTGTAGATTTTTAATAGATGGAATGATTGGATTGAAT
Organism: Thymelicus sylvestris; assembly: GCA_911387775.1. Lineage (NCBI taxonomy): Eukaryota > Metazoa > Arthropoda > Insecta > Lepidoptera > Hesperiidae > Thymelicus > Thymelicus sylvestris. The sequence continues at coordinate 4,504,650 of OU426903.1, forward strand.
TTTGTATTTAACATAATTAATCAGTTTCAAGGTATACTTAAGTTGTTTTTGTAAATGATCCCCTTTTTGTGCTCATTGTAGTAGTTGTAGGTGTAATAGTGAAATCCTTTTATTTTGTTACCCTCCAAATTTTAATATTTCATGTAAAAGTTTTATGGTTCAAAGTTAAAACATTAAAATCTATCTGGATGCTGTTTTTACGACTAAATATGAGTAGTTCCTCTGATTATTATTATTATAACAGATTTTGACTGTATTTGAATTTTATATAAAATTAACAATATTTTTATATATTGCTGTAAAATTTATTGTTCTGTCTCCTGATTCTTTCTGTTAGTGCATACACTAACAGACATTGTGTGTGTATGTATGCCTAGCTCACATTTCTGTCCCTCACAGCTGGTGGATAATGCCACTTCCTATCTCCTAGAGAGGTGAATGTAATAAAGAATAAATAAATAAAAAATACATCGATGCTACCTTCAAAGCGGTCATCGTAACATAAAAATATCCATGTTTAATCCTCAAATGTAAGAAGCTTTATCTAATTCAAATGTAAATCTTTAGTTCTCTTCAGGACTTATTATGTTAGTGTACCTGGCCTAGACTGTCGGGAGTAGGAGATGTAGCATGTTGTGTTTGCTTCTTGTTTATGCTGCATTATTTTTGTATTTTATTGTTTTGGCTAGCACGCAGTATGGCTTTTACACTTTGTGAGGAAGCTGAAGCTCTAGAAAAGGACAGTTTTGTATTGTCATAATAATACTCGTAATAGTATGTTAAAAAAATCAGGATGCAATATGAATGATTAAACAAACTTACCTGAACTGAAGTTCTATCATAATTATGTGAGGTGTTGTGTTCGAAGAGATTAGATAATACAGTTAATATTGTATTAACTGGTACTCATCTTGTCTCATCTGAGTATTGTCAGATCTATAAAGAATGTTATTTGATGAGGAATAATGTTATTTTAGGCTATGAAATATTATTACAGCCATGAATCATTATTTTGACATTTAATAAAATATACTGTGTACAAACAATTCATGTAATTGAACATTTTATCATTGGGAAATTGTACATTTTTGACTGTAATGGGAATTCAAAATTATTATTACTTTATTTTATGTAAGACAAATTGAATAATTAACTTTAATGGTTAAAATCTTTTAGAAGTAGAAAAATAAATCAATAAATAAATGAATCAATCCGACGCGCCTATCACTGTTGTTGATTGTAAATAAATCATAATAATAAAAAATCATTTATTCATCAAGAATATTTGATTGTACATAAAAATTCAGTTCATACAAGTTCAGATAGATTCTTTAATTTTTAATGTTGCATCACAAGGTACTCTTATTCAAAAAACTCCGGACTATTATATTATAGAGAGTCTTAGGCAGTCATAGTAGGCAGTACTCTGTAATCTGACGAATTTGATGCAAAACATTTGTCGGATTACCGCGGGTCTACTGTATATTTTAATTGTTGTATGGTTAAAATTAATTTCTATGTTCTATTGTTCATTGTCCTGTTGCTTAAGTCTTGTTTATGTCCTTTGCAGGCCGTCTATGTCCCAGGGGACTGTGATACATAGCCAGAGATTCCAAGAAAAAGACTTCACAATTGCCACACCTGAAGAGTTCGTGCGTAGGTTCCAAGGCACAAAGGCTATTAATAAGGTAAGAAATTACGTTTAAAAGTAAATAAGACAATGACTCCAGCGGTCAGCCAGTCATACTAACGGCCGATCTCAATATTCTTATTCTAAAATAATCCTCAATCGTAAGTTTGCTGCCGACAAACTGGCTTAAAGTTTGGCAGAATTCAAGTTTGTAGATTATGAGATGTATGTAAGTCTTGATTGGTAAATAAAATAGTTAAATATATTGAAAAAAAAATGTTACTAAAAAAATGTCCGTGCCTAGATGACGCGTAACAACAACGTCATTCGTTAAGTGTATAATGACATGGTATAATTGTTTAATTGTAGGAAAAACCCTCATGTGTTGCCTTTAGTGTTATTGATACAGTGAGCAGAAGTAGCTAAGTTTGTTGTCCGCATGAAAAACAAGGTCTACTGGACTACGGCAAAGCATCATGCCCCGTAAGGGCTCTTACACAAAAACTCTATACGACGACGTCGCGTCGTGTTACGGCGCGGCCGTGCAGCATTGTTTCACGTTGTCTGTAAGAGCCCTAATTAATTGGTTCTTCTAGGAAGTGGGAAAGGAATACTGTTAAGAAACCAGCTGATGATAAGACGTAATATAAAAGGATTTGAATAATTTTGAAGTGGTTAAGGCGCGGTGTGATCTCAATATTCACAAAACTGGGTTTCTTTGATGCTCGAGTACGAGGAAACCCAATGAAAATATCGCACGCAAAAAATACAGAGCATAGAAAAAGGTCTAAAGAAAAATGTTAACCTTAAAGAATATTAAATAGTTGTTTAATATTGCCAATAAAAAATCGTAATTTGCTACACAAAAAAGAGCTTTAGCGTCGAAATTCTCTGTATTTTCAGCGGTAACAACATATTTTTTTTTGAGAATGTAATAGGTGTATGGATTTATTAAAACTTTAACCGGACAGATATTGTATTTAATGTGTATATTCTGAATTATGTAAGGAAAACCCTCAAATTTATTTGTTTATTCGCAGTCTAGTTACATTGTTAGTAAAAATATGCTTTGCAATTTTGAACCCTATTCAGCGTCACGTAAATGTAACATTAGATTAGCGCAGATATGCGGTTGTGCGAGTGAAATCAACGTTTTTAAATCGTAGTCATACCGCGCCTTAAGGCGCTGACACTGCAACCAAAATAATTGTATATTTTTTTTTAGATAAAATATTACATGTTTGTTTAAGATGGGAGAGGGTAGTTAATTTTTTAAGTGAATAGCAACTTAGTGGCTTAACGTAGCAGATCAAACTACCCTCTCTCATGCCCTTTGATGGAAAGTGTTCACCACTGTCCGATGTCCATGAGGCTTTAGTTAACACATAAAGCCATCATCATAGTTGCAGGCCCAGAAATAAGAGAGAAAAAAGAAGTTTTGTTCAATAACATTAGTTTACTAATGGGTCTATTTTAATTACTTTATATTGATAAGTTGCAGTCTGTTAATAGGTATACCTATGTTATGCTGTAACTTCTTGATGTTTTATAAATTCTATTGTATTTCGATATTATTTCAATGACTTATTCAAAGTATTGTATGTAATATTTATATTGATTACAGGTTTTGATAGCGAACAACGGTATCGGCGCGGTAAAATGCATGCGATCTATACGAAGATGGTCCTACGAGATGTTCAAGACCGAACGGGCGGTCCGGTTTGTTGTTATGGTGAGCTTTGTGTGTTTACGTTTTGTGTGTACGTGTGTCTGTCTTCCTTTTTGTGTGCGTGCGTGCGTGCATGCGTATGTGCGTGTGTGCGTTCGCGCGTGACAGAGGCGACACGCGCGTGCGAGCTACACTCCAAGTTCGAATCACGTTATGTTACGATACGGACGCGGACGATAGCTAAGGTGTTATTTTGACACAGTGCAATTTCAATATATTTGTACAATGTTATTATTATTATAATACTAGCTGCCCGGACAGACTTCGTTCTGTCAAAAAATTTGCAATAAAATAATATTGCGACTATTGATTGAGATGTAAGCTATCCTATCTTTCAAGTTAGATCAAACTGCACACGGTGTACAAATTTGATTAAAATCGGTTCTGTAGTTTAGGAGTCCATTGAGGACAAACAACGTGACACGTAATTTATATATATTAAGATTATTCATCTCGTATGATATCGTACAAATTATGTGTGCGTGCGTACGTTAGGTAGAAATCTGACAAAAAGGCAGGCTGGCCTTGTTGGTCGTTGGCAGAACCGAAACCCAAGGTTTTTAACTAACCGTAATCCAACAACGGCTTGTCTAGCTTTATCGATGGTAGTGATTATGGTAGTGGTCTTTGGTCTAGAAAGAGTCACTGCACATCGCAATTTTAAAACAATTGCATGATAATACGGTAGAACACAATCAGCTGTCAAAAGAATCAAGGCTGGATGGAGAAGTATTTTTAAACTGAATTGGTAAAGATTTTTGGATAGACGAGTTTTAACAGACCGGGAATGTTTTCCTTTTCAGGTGACCCCGGAAGACCTGAAAGCCAATGCGGAGTACATCAAGATGGCGGACCACTATGTGCCAGTGCCCGGGGGGTCCAATAACAACAACTATGCCAATGTCGAGCTGATTGTGGACATTGCTGTTAGGCAACAAGTGCAGGTAACGAGTGTTTATATTAACTTTAACTCATAGAGCGAAAGTGAGTTTGTTTGTGTTGTTGACTTTTTAACTATGAACCTGATCGGTCTGGGGTTCCGATTTTACTTCGGAACCCTAAAAAGGCTCGTTTCTATCCTACTGTAATAGGGATGTTGAATAATTTTAGGATTCAACTTGATTTTGTAGATAGGACCTTAAGATTCTCGAAAAAAATATTATAAAAATAACAATCTTCAATTTAAAAACAAAAATTGATAAATAAAAATCATTATCAAATTTCCCACCAAAAACGTCACGTAACGTCTATAGCCGATATTCAATACTATCGGTCGACTGATGCTTGTTGAACAATGACGTCATAAGCTCAAAATGGCGTTTGAGGTCACGTGACAGTGAGTAATATTTTTAACATTTTAAATTAATTATATTTAATTTATTGTGATTGATTTCGACAAAAGAACAACAACAACAACAATACTCTTTATTTTACACCAATATACAGTAATAACTTAAAGGTATAGCTAGAATGGTAGGTACAACAGGTAAAGAATAATATTTTAGGTGTTTAAATGTTTCCCTTGATACTTTAAACATAAAATTTTAATTTACTGATAGTGTCAACATCCCTATTGTTTTTCCCACCCAGGCGGTATGGGCAGGTTGGGGCCATGCGTCAGAGAACCCTAAGCTCCCGGAGATGCTGCACCGCGCCGGGGTGGTGTTCATCGGACCCCCCGAGAAGGCCATGTGGGCGCTTGGCGACAAGATAGCGTCCTCTATCGTGGCCCAGACTGCCGACATACCCACTTTGCCCTGGAGCGGCAGCGGTAAGTTGGCATTGGTGTATAAATAGTAAGAAAGAAATAATTAAACATTTATTCGATGAACTCCTAAAGAAAACAAAACAGAAAATGTATAATAAATACAAACAATTACTATTCTCCATACCCGGAAAAGGACAACATTAGGCGATTTCATTGATTTAGCAAAGATAATTGTCAACTTACCTGTGTTATAATAATAAATAATGTTTATTCTGCATACAATTGTACAGCATTTCGGGTACAAACAATGTAAAGGAGTATTATTGAACTCTGATAATAAGATAAGATCATGGACTTAAATATATGGACACGCTGTTCAGTACTTACAGTTTGTTCACCTGAGGTTACCCCAATTGGGTTCACCTCAGTTTAGTCTGTTGCGAGCAAGTAGCTGTCACGTTAAACTCCGACGTAAAACTCCGACTGTTCAAGAACACTTATTATTCTATATTGTGCACAGTTAAAACGTTCTCATTATTTACGTTTGAACTTTATTTCACTTTATTTAATCATAATTGGTAAGTAACTATATTTTTATTTACATTTTTAAAAATTATTTAGTGTCAAATATTTAATACCGCCATCTTTAACCAAACTTGACAGAACGAACACAGAGTACTTAATCACTACGGAACAGGGTGCCGGCACCACAGGCAGGCGCATAGTGACTCTGTGATTGAGTACTCTGTGGCTGGCGAATGAGACACGAATTTTGTATGGTACAGCGTGTCTATATATTTAAGTCTATGGATAAGATTCAACTTGTGTATAACAAGGAGGTTGTGTTATGAGGGATAATTTCTCTGGCACCCTTCTTTCTATACCCTTTAATAATAAAATTAATTACAGATCTGAAAGCCGAGTACAACAGCAAGAAGATCAAGATATCCTCGGAGCTGTTCGCCAGGGGGTGTGTGACCTCGCCCGAGCAGGGGATGCAGGCCGCTAATAAAATAGGTATTGGATTCATTTTTTATTTTTAACACGTAAATTGTTTTTCAAACGTATGTTCGTGACGTCATCGATAAATCAGTATTTTTGGCATTGGCATTACACGTGGAACCCTCTGCATGGTTCCCTAGGCATTGTTATAGTAGTCGCAGTATCTCGCACTCGTTGGCAGGGCGAAGCATATTGCGCGCTCACTCGCACTTAGGCACAATATGCTTTGCCCTGCTCGCACTTTTACGTCAACGAGTGCAGCGGGAGAGACATCAAATCAATCCCCTATTTTTACAGTGTTTAATTAAGCCTTCTATATCATTTTGTTTCTTTACAGGATTCCCCGTGATGATCAAAGCGTCTGAAGGTGGCGGTGGCAAGGGTATCAGGAAAGTGGAAAATCCCGAGGACTTCAACAACATGTTCCGACAGGTAATTGTTTCAGAAAAAGAAAATGGCTTAATACATTGTGTTGGATGTTTATTTCGTGTGCCATTTGGACTCCTTAATGAGAGTGTACATACATACATTGCTCCTGGGTCACCCATGGTCTCCTGGGTGTGTTTCATTATGCAGCTTGCATGCGATTGACAAGTGAAGCGTCATGGCGCTTATGAAGCGTAGGCCACTTGGTAAAAAGTTTAAAAACATACTTATAGTATTCTCAGTAAGTCACTGCACTCGTTGACATATTGTGTGCTCATTCGCATTTAGTGCTTGTTCACACTGAACGCGCGGGCGCGGGCGCGGGTGCGGGCGCGGTAGCGGATTCGTGTTCACACTGGCCGCCAGGCGTTTGCGCGATTGTGACATGTTGTCAGAGGTTGAAAACATGGACGACGATCTTTTTTTAACCGAAAATTCATGCCTAAAGTTTCATTTAGGTACTCACCGTTCATATCAGGAAACAATTCAGCAATTTCCTTCCATAGTTTATTAAGAATGTTTCTGTTCATAAGATGCCTGTGTTTACTCTGCCAAATCTGAGTTCAAATCAAATCAGTTCTAGCCTGAATAGCACTAATAAACTCTTCTGTATTGAAGGACATGATCTTAGATGAAAGAACAAACCTTTAATCTGGGGACATAATGAATTCATGTGCAATCGTTTCTAGCGACAAGTTCAAAATGGTTGAACTTACCTGACATCGCGAGTGAATCGCGCGCTCCGCCGCTAGTTCAGTGTGAACACTCTCATACATTCTCATGCATTTGATATTGCTAGCGCTAGCGGGCCGCGCGCGCTTGTCGCTAGCGTGCCAGCTACTTACACCGCACGTGCGTTTTGTACGTGAACACTTTCATAGTAGTTCATATGTTTGATATTTCGCGAGCGCGCCCGTGAGTTAATGTGAATAAGCACTAAGGGCCCGGCCACAGCTACTAGCGGCGCGGATTGCGGGGCGGTGAGCGGCGCGGCGGGCGGCGCGATTTGCGGTGGTATGCCACAGCTAGATTAGTTGCGACCGCGGCGGCGTCAGCGGTGGACGTACTTAGACTACTATATAATAATATTATATATAATAATATTGATAAATAATCTGTAGATAAATAGTAACATTGTTTTGTGTTCCTTCCTTGTGCTCTTTATGTATATTATGTTTTGGTGTACAAACAATAAAGTGTTAAAATATGTGATAAATAAATAAATAACAACAATGTAAGCAGGTAATTAAGATACCGGCCATGTTTGTCATTATAAGAAAAACGAATACAAAAGGGTATGATGGAATGAGCTGTCACATGGATTATTAAGAAAATATGATGAGAACTAGTCTTCGAAGCAACCGATTGTTTTACTATTGTTCATGAAATAAAGATAAATATAATACATCAAGAATAAAAAATAATAAATAATAAGATAAATATAATACATGCTGAGTTCGTCCACCGATACGGCCGCGCGTGGCATTTGTTTCACTCGTGCATCGCGCAGTCCGCCGCCGCCGCGACTCTCACCGCGCCGCTCACCGCGCCGCAAAACGCGCCGCTGTAGCTGTGGCATACTCCATACATTGTCTACCATTTGTTCTCGCCGCTTGCCGCGCCGCTCACCGCGCCGCAATCCGCGCCGCTAGTAGCTGTGGCCGAGCGGTAAGACCTAAGACGTAAGTGCGAGTGAGCTCATACATTGTACATTTGCAGGTGCAAGCCGAGGTGCCCGGTTCCCCGATATTCGTGATGAAGCTCGCCAAGTCAGCGCGCCATTTGGAAGTCCAGCTGTTGGCTGATCAATACGGTAAAATTCAATTTAGTTAGTTAGTTACTTAGTAAAATATTTTCTTTTCCACAGCCCAGTTAGAGCCATATTCTCTCGTCTTTTTCATTTAACAACAGGTGGATCGCATGGTCGTTTGTCCGCTAGTTAAGAAACCTTCAGAATTAATTTTTTTGACGATTTATGTATATACGAGTATCTTTTCTGGTACTATTTTTTATTAATTTCCCTCTAATATCGTTGCCTACAGAAATATGCTCTCACTTAGCCTTTATCAGTAATGTCCATAAATATTATTGTAAAACAATGTGAAAATTATTTCAGGAAACGCAATCTCGTTGTTCGGTCGTGATTGTTCCATTCAGCGACGTCATCAGAAGATCATTGAGGAGGCTCCCGCGGCCATCGCCAAGCCTGATGTCTTCATTGAGATGGAAAAGGTAAGGCGTTACCATGTTTCTAATCTTAATCTTAATATCTTAATATATATAAATTACGTGTCTCGTTGTTTGTCCGCGATGGACTCCTTTATACTTAACCGACTTTAATCAAATTTGCACACCGTGTGCAGTTTGTGCCAACTTGAAAGATAGAATAGCTTACTTTTCAAAATAAAAAAAACTTGACAGAACGAAGTCTGTCCGGGCAGCTAGTCTTAATATATATAAATTACGTGTCACGTGGTTTGTCCGCGATGGACTCCTAAACTACTTAACCGACTTTAATCAAATTTGCACACTGTGTGCAGTTTGATCCAACTTGAAAGATAGGATAGTTTACATCTCAAAATAAAATAAAACTTTTGACAGAACGAAGTCTGTCCGGGCAGCTAGTATTGTATATAAATTACGTGTCACGTTGTTTGTCCGCGATGGATTCCTAAACTACTTAACCGATTTTAATCAAAATTGCACACCGTGTGCAGCTTGATCCAACTTGAAAGATAGGATATAGAATTTATAGTCACATTATTGTTTTACTTATTGCAATTTTTTTTGACAGCACGAAGTATGTCCGGGCAGCTAGTAAAATTATAAATGTGAAACATTGTATGAATGATTGTTGGTCTTTCAGACAAAAACTGCTTAACGGATTTTCATGAAACTTAGCACACAGGTAGACCATGATCTGGAATAAGACATTGTGTACTTATTATCCCGGAAAATGAGAACAGTCTCGATCAGAGCATTATTAAATTATGAGTGAATAGACAACTTTGTACACTTTATAAAAATAATGCACGCACGTAATAGCCCGTACACACGTATTAAGTAGTTAAGTAGTTAACTAAATTTAAAGTAAATTTTAAGTGAATAATTTTTAGTGTGCGTCCACTCGTAATAATTTAGTAAAGCTCTTTAGTTCATAAAATTCTACTTAACTACTTAAGCATTTTACTAAATTACTTAATTATTTAAGCATTTTACTTTTTAACAAATTTTTAAGTAAAAAGTGCCTGTCCAAACGTGTTAAGTGATAAGCCCCGCCCACCTACTTAACAGAAAATAGAAAATTTTCTAAATTACTTGTCTACTTGATTACTTAACTACTAAATAATTAAACTACTAAATTGTCCGTTTACACGTATTATTTTACTTAAAATTTAGTTGAAATTTAGTTAACTACTTAACTACTTAATACGTGTAAACCGAACATAAGAGTAAAAGTTGGCATAGTTATTAATTAATTGGTAATTATGGTTAGTGAAATTTTTAAAAACACTAATTATTTTGAACATCATTCTTATAACGTCACACTGTTTGTTTACGTGTTGTATGACGTCACCTGTGGCGTCTAGCATTTTCGTCTTTCACGTGAAAATTTAAATGCATTTTTAAAGCCCTTATTGACTGAATAAAAATTTTGTATTAATACCTTAATACCTTAGGATCTAATTGCGACACTTTTCAAACGGTGAAATACCCTATTACGCGTCCATGGGTGTTGTGGTGACCATTTCCTATCAGTTGTCGTTTGTCGGCTATTGACGTAAAAAAAACAGAGTTATCATTGAAATTTTAAGTTTGTTGTTGTGTCTACTTTTATAAGATGTTCAGTCAGTGAAAGCTGAATTTTGTTTGGAAAAAATACTTGAGTTGTGCAACATATTAACATTCCGATACCGGGAATCGAACCCGAGCCTCCTGGGTGAGAGCCAGGTATCCTAGCCACTAGACCATATCGGATGTACGTAGTAATATGAAAATATCGTACCCAGAGACCCGAGAGTGCACAGATTCCGTGCGAGCTTAGCTCGTTAGATGGCGTTGTTCTATATTCTCAAAGACTTGTCAAAGGTGATATATTTATTATATCAGGTAGAGGGCGCCGATAGCGAGTACTTTAATAGAATATATATATTTTAGAAGAGTCTTATTTGGTTAACAATTTTGGCGCTAGTTTTTATTGAAATATGAGTTTAAAATATTATTAAAAGTAAACAGAAACTTGTTTTAACGTTAAATGATAATTTATCTTTAGTCTACATTTTGTGCCAGCCTTATTTTAAAATTCAAAATTAAAAAATCACTCTGTAAAATGGTTTACTAACGCCCCAACTCAGAGTCACTAACGGTTCCTTAAATAGCTCCTTAGTACAGAATTTGTGCGGTGATTCTTTACTTATAAGGAGCGATTAAAATAACTGTTATTGACTCAGAGTTGAGGCATTAGTCAGTCTATGGACATTAACATACTCAGACGTACCATAAGAAATGCTGGAACGGAATACAATAATTATTTAGTGTTTCGGTGGCTTCAATAGAAATAAAAATAATAATTAAATATATAATTTATAATGGTGCTTTCGAAAATACACCATCGTTTTTGTAAAACAAGCAAATGAACCAGGTGACTCGTTTGCTCTGTCAACTATAATATATATAAATAGAATATATATAAATATAACTATAATATATATAAATAGAAAAACAAAATTTCAATTAAAAAAAAAAAGCATTTTCTCCCCTACAGGCCGCTGTACGATTAGCCAAGATGGTCGGTTATGTGAGCGCGGGCACGGTGGAATACCTTTACGATCCAGCTAAGGGTACCTACTTCTTCTTGGAGTTGAACCCTCGTCTGCAGGTAGAACATCCTTGCACAGAGATGGTTGCTGATGTCAATTTACCCGCGGCTCAGTTGCAGGTGAGTAAGACCGTCACAAAACTTAGTAGACCGTAGAAGACTGTAGTAGACCGTAGTAGACCATGGTATTTTTATTTGAGTTTATATTTAAAGATCCTCTCGTTGAGTATATTTATACAAACAATGTTTGTTTGGGTCAAATCTTCCAAGCTAAATCCAACTACAATGCTAATTACCAACGACAATGTATTTTGAGCATGACTTCATATTACGCTCAAGATTGGCTCTAGACGAGAGGTCATAGCACTGTGTGAAAATACTGTAATCCTATGTTGAAATCTTTTTTTAAAAGTACATTTGAATAGACTTAAGGCACGCGTATACTCTTTGAGCGTCATAGAATACTAATAGTCCTAAGTTTAACATTATTAGACCAGTAGACCATACCACCGATTCCAGACGGGTCTTATCACAGTACACGTATGAACACATACTACTATTCCCCTCAGATCGCGATGGGCCTCCCGCTGTACCACATAAAGGACATCCGGTTACTGTACGGAGAGAACCCGTGGGGCCACTCGCAGATCAACTTCGACGAGCCGCAGCAGAGACCCGTGCCGTACGGACACGTCATCGCCGCGAGGATCACCTCCGAGAACCCTGATGAAGGTGAGACTATAGAACTGTAGATGCAGAGAACTTTTTTTACCTATGCCTTGCGCAGTCAAACGAGCAGATGGGTCACCTGATGGTAAGTCATTACCGTCGCCCATGACATTAGCAACACCGGGGGTGTCACTAATGCATTGCCGGCCTATATGTATACTATATTACTTTATTTAATAGGCTAACCATTACTTTGAATCATTACAATCCATAACTGTCTCATTGCCGGTGTAGTAATCCAAATTAGCTCTTGTTCCGTTCACATTGTTCTTAAATCCTAAAGTGAAATTAAGTCAAATTTATGTTGGTTAATATTTTGTACATCATCACCTGTGCTTCTTAAGAGGTTCGCTGACAACTACACTTAGATTTAAATACAGACAAGCACACACCTTATATAGAAAATCATCTAATATATACATTTCTCGTGTCACGGTGTTAGAATTTGAACTCCTCCGAAACGGCTCTACCGATTTTCGTGAATCTTAGCATGCATATCGGCTAGAGAATCGGTGCCGAATCGGACATCTATTTTTCATCCCCCTAAATGTTAAGGGTGGTTAATTTTTTTTAATTTTTTTAAACTTTTGACAAAACGAAGTCTGTCCGTGCAGCTAGTAATTATATAATTATAGATATACATATCTTTCAATTAATGTATATTCTTCCAGGTTTCAAGCCGTCATCGGGAACGGTGCAAGAGTTGAACTTCAGGTCGTCAAAGAACGTATGGGGATACTTCAGTGTGGCCGCGTCCGGCGGTCTCCATGAGTTTGCTGACTCGCAGTTCGGACATTGCTTCTCTTGGGGCGAGACCAGAGAACAGGCAAGAGAGTGAGTAGACACTGTAGACACCACTACACTTTATATTTATCTATACTAATATTATAAACAGGAAAGATTTGTTTGCTTTGAATAGGCTCCGGAACTACTGAACCGATTTGAAAAATTCTTACACTGTTGGGAAGCTACACTATCCTCGGGTGACATAGGCTATATCATATTTTCAAAAAATTAGGGATCCTTAAAAATTAAGAAAACCGAAGCAAAGCGAAGGCGGTTACTTGTCAAAATACGATAGAAAGATTTTGTACCACTATTCCTTTACGTTTGGTTCCAGACTCACACCCCATTTCAAGAGTCACTAACGGTTACTTAAATCGTTCTTTAGTCACTAATCACCATACAAATTCTGTACTAAGTAGCGATTTAAGTAACCATTAGTGACTCTGAGTTGGGACGTCAGTCAACCAATACTATTTTTTAATTTACTCCTTAGGAACCTAGTAATAGCTCTGAAGGAGCTGAGCATTCGCGGTGACTTCCGTACAACCGTGGAGTACCTCATCACATTGCTGGAGACGCCCTCCTTCCAGGAAAATAACATCGACACCAGCTGGCTAGATGCGCTTATCGCTGAAAGAGTAAGTAGCAATAACTACACCATCTGGAATTAAGTCCACTTCAAGTTGACTGCTAAGCTTTGTAATATAAGCTTTATGTTGTTAAGCCTATGGTTGACTATAAAACATTTACTCAAAAGTGTACGAAGCGTAGACTACACACAGTCCGACGCACGCACTATTGAAAATTCGACTGTAAGGAGTTCGATATAAAGCTTGTTTTAAATTGTTTGTGTGTTGAGTCTTAGTGGAGTGCACGTCAAGTTGGTGAAATATGCGAATAGGTTAATGGCTCTGTAGGCATGCTCAATTTTATACAGACCCTTTTAAATGGGCATTACCATGATTGAATTAAATAATACTATCTCTCTATCCCTTATCGATATATGTATGTTATATATTACCCAGTACCTCTATATATAATCTATTATCCTAACAGGTTCAATCGGAGAAGCCGGATATACTCCTCGGAGTACTGTGCGGTTCCATACTAATAGCTGACAACATCATTACTACGCACTTCCAGGAGTTTAAGAGCGCCTTGGAAAAGTGAGTCATATTTTATTACGAGTACATCATAAAGTTACTCTGTAAACTAGAAAAAATACACTGATCGCAAAAGATCTTTATAACTTTTTATAAAATTTTATGTCACCTGTCACGTCATAGAAAAAATATTTATGTATCTTTTTTTTCAATAGGGGTCAAATTCAAGGTTGCAGTCAATTGTCAAACTCGGTGGATGTTGAACTCATCCATACCGGTAGCAAGTACAAGGTAACAGTGACGAAATCCGGACCTAGTTCGTACTTCCTCGCGATGAATGGTAGTTTCAAGGAAATCGAAGTACATAAGCTGACCGATGGCGGTGAGTAGACCTCAATAGACCATAGTAGAACACACTAGATCACAGTAGATTACAGTAGAACACAGTAAAACATAATAGATCACAGTAGACCATAGTAGACCACAGTAGACCACAGTAGACCGATGATAAAACTTGGAAATACCAAGTAAACTTATGTGTAAACGACTGTGCCATCCGTGACACAGTTAACAGTCTATGAACATTTCACTGCATTTCCACGAAAAAATATCGTTTCTTGCTTATTTCTCATGGAAATCTTAAATGCAAGATTACAATAAGTTACATTTTATCATTTTCATCAGTATCCAAAGCTAATTACTCATACCCAAAGATATAATCTTCAAAACTGTCACCCAGGCACCCTTCTATCCGTGGACGGTGCGTCCTACACGACGTACCTTAAAGACGAGGTGGATAAGTACCGTATCGTGATCGGGAACCAAACCGTGGTGTTCGAGAAGGAGAAGGACCCGTCCAAGCTCCGCGCGCCCTCTGCCGGCAAACTGATCAACACGTTAGTGGAGGATGGCGGCCACGTTGACAAGGGGCAGCCGTATGCTGAGATTGAGGTTGGTATACGAGAAATACAATAAGATGGTATAATAAATCCAATATAAAACCATTGTAGTACTCCTATAATTTATAAAGTATAGGACCTGTAAGTTGTATTGATGTATATTGTAGTAACTACAGTATAGAATCGACACCTTGAACACGATTGATGTCGCAGTGAATTGGCGCCAATGGGCTTCAATTTTCAATGGATTCGTTCGATTTTGAAAGGAGCAAGGTTGCTCAATTTTGAAAATAGAATCTTCCTGCGCGACACAAATTTTGTTCGCGATGTCGTTTTTGGTACTTTATATAGTAAATTATACTTCAATGTATAAAACACATTGTTTCTACCTATGCCCGTTATAAACATTGAATCCATCCAACCGATGTACCTCAACCCGGTTTTATTTAAAAAGAAATAATGCAAAGATGGTTTTAAGATCACTAAAATAATGCATTAGGAACATTCGGTGCATTCGTGAAGTAGATTTTGCACTTTTCCCATACAAATATTTTTATCGTAGTATTGCACGCCTTGTATCCTCTAGAAATCACATAAAAACGAAGTTATAATTTACATACATGAGATTTCTAAGGGAGGAATCGATACTTATTCTTTGAAGATAGAATTCAGAATAGATTTTTGCCTTGAATAGAGTAAGAACAAAACTATAAAAACAATGGTTTTTAACCTCAGGTGATGAAAATGGTGATGACACTGTCGGCGCCCGAGTCCGGTAGAGTGACGTGGAACTTGCGGCCTGGCGCTGTGTTGGACATGGGCTCCTTGATGGGAACTCTGGGCAAGTATTACATTAATACATCACTATGGAAATGTGAATCATACTCAATATAATCTTAAATTAAAATAAAAAAAAACCGACAGTTTTATTAACACCAAATATAGAGAACACTCTCGATTAACTCACCTTTCAGACAAAAAACTAGATCAAAATCGGTTCATCCGTTTGGGAGCTACGATTCCGCAGACAGACTTACAGATACACAGACATGTTAAACATATAACACCCCTCTTTTTTCGTCGGAGAGAATTAATGGCACAGATTTGAAGTTTCGTTATATTGTTGGTATGTCACGTTAAAACTACTGATCGGACGTTTAAGTTTGTTCTGTAAATGTAACTTAAGACTCTCACTTGTTTACATTTTTATTTAAATATTCGACAACTCGATACATGATGGTAATTTATTTCACCGCGGAGCTGAGATTATCAGATTTTCAACATGCAGTATTTCTGTTACCCACCAGAACTGGACGATCCGTCGCTGGTAACGACGGCGGTGCCCTACAAGGGCCAGTTCCCGATGGACGACAGCCCAGTGCTATCGGAGAAACTCAACCACGCCCACACCAGATATAGGAATATACTGGAAAACACTTTGGCTGGTAAGTATTGTATTGTATTGAGTCTATAGTTGTAGAAGAATCTACTTAATTAAATGCTGACTGTTACTAAATAAAAAACTTATATAGTGTAAGGGAGTACCGGGAAAAGGGCTTTCAAAATTAATTTCGTAAGAGGGTCAAGTTAGATTATGGATGAAGGTAAAGTATAAATTTTATAAAAATATATTTCCGTGTACAAAATCCTGGGCACCAGCTAGTATAATATATTTATATTCCTTCTCATTGGTGGGATAGCTTAATAAAATAGTTTCCTTGCAGGATTCTGTCTCCCCGAACCATACAACACAAAGCGGCTGCGCGAGGTAGTTGAGAAGTTCATGCTGAGTCTCCGAGATCCATCGCTGCCCTTGTTGGAGTTGCAGGAGGTTAGTAAGCATTATATCAACGTGAAAATAGAAAAAGTCAACACAATAGATGTATGTGTAGAGTGTGTTCTTTTATTTTGACTGGATCGCCATAGACAATCATCAGGAATATTAAGAAGAAAACTTTAGGTTACCTTTGGATCACTTTTGGCTATGATATTTTCTTATCGTGACGTCATGCAGGACATAATTGATTGGAAATAAAAGATGCGGTGTCACCAACGTGTTCTTCAGTTCCACCCCCTCTCTCTCTGACTCTCTCTCTCTCTCTCTCTCTTTCTCTCTCTCTCTCTCACACACACACACACACACACACACAAACTGTCAATAACTGTTTATACATAATCCCTATAAAGCTGTACCTTCTCTATACCTTGGTTAATACGTAATTTTCTCACACCCAGGTACTATCAACAACGTCGGGGCGCATCCCGATCGCGGTGGAGAAGAAGGTGCGCAAGCTGATGGCGCTGTACGAGCGGAACATCACTAGCGTGCTCGCGCAGTTCCCCAGCCAACAGATCGCTAGCGTCATTGATCAGTGAGTTGTTAGCTCACTAGTTTATCACTCCAGTTTTTCAGTTTATCAGTCAAGTTCAATTTATCAGTCTATAATTCAAGTTCCAATTTATCAGTCAAGCTTTTCAATGAATACCCGATTTATCGTATGTAATTTACGCCCCAACTCATAGTTAATAACGGTTACTTAATCTCTCCTTAGTAAAGAGTCACCATACAAATTCTGTACTACGGAGAGAGATTTAAGTAACCGTTAGTGACTCTTGAGTTCGGGCGTAAAACAATTATAACCTTTGTCCTTAGCCACGCGGCGTCGCTGGCAAAACGCGCCGACCGAGATGTGTTCTTCATGAGCACGCAGGCATTGGTCGTCTTGGTGCAGAGATATAGGTAAATGTTCTTCACTCTTGTCTAATTTTGTATGTAGTAAGTAGTAGTAATATACGTAGTGTTGTATATCTTCACCTAACTTACACAATTTATTGAGCACGCTTCTAGATCAATAATTAATACATAATTATCAGGAATAGATTATGTTTGTATTTTATTTCTGCTTAATTCATTAATACTGTATGATTCTTAATTAATATGATATGTGTTAAAAACGTATGTTTTATTCAGGAATGGTATTAGAGGACGCATGAAGGCGGCGGTACACGATTTGCTCAAACAATACTACCAGGTGGAGAGCAACTTCCAACTTGGTTAGTACATTTCCTCATCTATTTTCATTTCATTATGTATTCGCATTAAAATACATCACAATTTATAGTCGTAGTCGTATTATGATATCGTATATCGAATAAAAGATACCTACTTTTATTAGAGAACTTGATTTGTATGTGATTATCACTGGCTTTGGTCATTCGTTATAGCAAATGCAGCCATAGAAGCGAGGAACTTGCTTTCATGTTTGGTTTTAAATAAATGACCGATTTTTCATATCAGTAATCGAGACTGCATTGCCTCCATTTAGACTGTTGACAAGCAGTAACCTATCTTATAAATACATCTACTATTTATACATTTTACTGATTTAAAAGAAAAGCGGGCAACAAACTCCTCAGTACATATAACGTTTTACTCGCAGGTTCATACGACAAATGCGTGATGGCGTTACGTGATCGCTATAAGGACGACATGCAAGCTGTGTCCAATATTATATTCTCACACAACCAAGTCTCTAAGAAGAATTTACTGGTGAGTAGATTATTTGTTATTCTTTGCTTGTTTGTTTTTATTTTGTTGTTTTTCTGTACAGCCGATTCCGCAATGGATTCATTGAAATTATTATTATAATACATTTATATTCAATTAGTTTGAGGTAATTAAAAAAAATAGGGACAAGGATTCTTTCATTCGCTCGGACCTTAAATCAACTTCACTAGTTAATTTGCTACTTTTAAATGAACGTTTGACGTTGGAGAAGTAATAAGAATAATAAAATTATTCTGAGTATTACAGTTCTCGGAATGATGATTAAATTTTATAACAAAATTAAGCTATGAAATCCCTATAAAATTAACATAATAATTAACTAACATAAACAGTTCTACTATTAAATGGATTTATGTCACCCGTAGTGATTACCTTTAATGAACAAAATTGTTATTCTCTGCAAGTATTCCGAACTTTTAACACCGACTACGAAATATTAAGTAATCATTATAATTTTCATTTTTATTTAACCATACAGGTATAATCTGCTAAGGGAACGTCGGCTATGACTTCACCATCATCTCACTATGGTCAGTGTTTAATTCCCGTGTTACCCACAGGTGACGTTACTGATCGATCACCTGTGGTCAAACGAGCCTGGACTGACCGACGAGTTGGCCGCTATACTCAACGAGCTGACGTCACTGCATCGCGCCGAACACAGCAGAGTGGCGTTGAGAGCGAGACAGGTATATTACATTTTATTATTGTGTTACTAGTACGCTTCTAGTTACGCTTAATATTCAAATCTTAGAAAACTTCAATTACCACTTACAATACCTACTGTATTTTGAAATTTTTAATAAATATTTAATATACTGTTTATAATAAGTTACCCGGGAATACACGCACAGACGCACATGCACACATGCATACATACACGCCCATTCGAACCCACGTACGTATGTACGTGCGTACACAACTCAGTTACATTTCTTATAATAAATTTAAGCCACTTTTAGTCCGGTTGCTAACAACAAAAATGTTCTCTCAACTTTTTTATAAAAGATAACTTATTGATTGACTACTATACCACCTGATGGTAAGTAGTAATGAAGTCGTCGGATGATTATTCGCACAAACTTAGTAAAAGCCTCAGGGAATAGGAGCTTGACTTGGAGACACCCGCATAATCGAATAGGATGGATATCCTGAAAAGAAAGGATTTTCTTTTTATTCTGTCTTCCTTGGCAACGCATCAGTGATGCCTTTTGTGTCGCTGATGTCCATGGTTGACGATAGCCATTTATCATCAGGTAGATCTTCAGCTGTATTGCCGGCTTTTCCATAAAAAAACCTACATCTTACAATCCCCCCCAGGTGCTGATAGCAGCGCACCAGCCGGCATACGAGCTGCGCCACAACCAGATGGAGTCCATCTTCCTGTCCGCCGTGGACATGTACGGCCACGACTTCCACCCGGAGAACCTGCAGAAGCTGATCCTCTCGGAGACCTCCATCTTCGATATCCTGCACGACTTCTTCTACCATACTAACGCAGCGGTAAGACATTTTTATATATCATCATTACATTATCATTATCATCTACTTCTATTAACTGTTTTTTATTTTATTAATAATTATATTTTTTTCTTAGAACTTGAGTGACGGACATAAAAGAGTACTTAATCACTACGTTTTATTTGTAACCAGTACCGCTCCAAGCCATATGTTGAATGTATCTTGGATCCACTCGACGAATCTTTGAGCAATGAACAACGAATTGTATTTATGCCGCATGCGAAATATAACCTATAATTTTGGAATGTTATAAACGATACTTCAAAAAAATGATTAGACCTATAAATCTTAAACAAATCAAAACAGTACATTATGTTGGAAATTGCGAAATTGGAAACATGGGATTTATGCATTTTTAACCGACTTCAAAAAGGAGGAGGTTCTCAATTCGACTGTATTTTTTTAAGTTTGTTACCTCCGAACTTTCGACTGGGAGAACCAATTTTGATGATTCTTTTTTTAATCGAAAGCAGGTGCTTGTCACGTGGTCCCACATAAAGTTGAGCGAGATCTGACAAGTAGTTTTTGAGTAATTTTGAAGTCTGTTATTTTTTGTTACTAAAATTTAGGTTATAAATTGTAATAGAAAGTTTGTCTCACCAGGTGTGCAACGCTGCGCTAGAGGTGTACGTGCGTCGTGCGTACACGTCGTACGAGATGACGTGTCTGCAGCACTTGGCGTTGTCCGGCGAGCGGGGCGTGGTGCACTTCCAGTTCGTGTTGCCCACCGGACACCCTAACAGGTGCGTGGCATGGCTTCATGGACCACTACTGAGGATGGGTCTCTCCTCTTGAGGAGGCCTAGAGCATCCACCATGTTTCGATAGTTAGATATTAATTAATTAACCTAAGTATTGGATCGAATAACAACTGGGACTGACTTCCGATCGCGCTTCCGAGAAATTTTTGCCACTCGCGGTCACCCATCCAACTACCGACTCAGACGCTAGTGGCAATGGATCTAGTGGATGAATCTGATACTATATAATAATACTAGCTGCCCGGACAGACTTCGTTCTGTCAAAAGTTTTTATTTTATTTTGAGATGTAAGCTATCTTATCTTTCAAGTTGGATCAAACTGCACATGGTGTGCAAAGATTAAAATATGTTAAGTATAGGAGTCCATCGCGGACAAACAACGTGACACGTAATTTATATATAATAATAATAATAATAATCTTAATATATATAAATTACGTGTCACGTTGTTTGTCCGCGATGAACTCCTAAACTACTTAACCGATTTTAATCAAATTTGCACACCGTGGGCTGTTTGATCCAACTTGAAAGATAGGATAGCTTACATCTCAAAATAAAAATAAAACTTGACAGAATGAAGTCTGTCCAGGCAGCTAGTAATAATAATAATAATAATATGTTAAGATAATGTAAAAATAACGTAACCTCCACAGGATCCCGCTCAGCCAATCCGAGATCGACGTGGCCTCTGCGCAGGACCAGGAGGGCATACCGGCGGAGCTGTGCGCGGCGGCGATGCGCAAGTGCCACCACCGCACGGGCGCGCTCGCGGCGTTCGACTCGTTCGAGCAGTTCACTTCGTACGCGGACGAGATGTTGGACCTCGTGCATGACTTTGCTAGCACTGCAACTGTTAGGAGGGAGGTGAGCGGGTTAATGTTTAACAGCTGGCTGAGAAATACTCTTATTGGGAATGTTAGAAGAGAGGTGAGCGGGTTAAACTTAAACATTTGGCTGAGAAATCCTCCTTATTTGTTCAAAGATGTATAATGCGACCAAACTCTGAAAGAAATTATTTTGCGCCATATTGTGACGTCACAGCCGCTGTCTGTCTCTTACTTAGGTAGGGTTAACAAAAAATATGTAATATTTATTTAAAAAGGGAATTATGTTTTAATCTGAAGTAGTTAATTTTTCAAGTTCGCTCATTTCGTCACCATCACGCTCCTTTTCTATTCCTAGTTTGATGGCATAATACATAAACATACAAAATATAACATATTAAACGTACATCCCGAAAATGAAATCGATTCAGTTACCGATTCTTAACAAACTACTTTCAGGGTGTACGTTTAATATGTTACACGTTGTATACTCACATTGATCGATTTCCTTATTTAATTAAAATAATAAGCATATCAACAAAGAACGTGTATACACACCGATCGCTTGTCCCCAGGACCTGCAAGCGCTGCAGGACGGCAGTGAGAGCCGCGACAGCACCAGCATCAACGTGGGGCTCGACTACAAGGCTGTCGAGGCCGAAGAAGTGGTAATGGCTTTTTAATATCAATGTTTCCACTCTTCAACTTTATGAGTGTCTGTGATTTAGGATTATATTTCAGTAACTAGATTGATCGAATACGAAAGTTAGGCTGCTTAAAAATTTCGTTCAGAATAGTAGTTAAGGATAATTAAAGAATACAGCAAAAACTCGTAAAAATGTTAACATTTGATCGATTCTACCGTTCGCTACCTAACAATGGATGGAAGCATACATTAAGTTATAAGTATTTTTCGAAGAGTGATTCTTTGGAGTCGATCTTTTTTCTTTGGTAAAATTTTGATTAGGTATCATACGCCCCAACTCAAGAGTCATTGATAGTTACTTAAATCGCTCCTTAGTACATAATTTGTATGGTGATTCTTTACTAAGAAGCGATTTAAATAACCGTTAGTGACTCTGAGTTGAGGCGTTAGTGTCATATTATTAAGTGGAAATGCATAATCCAGTTTAGGATAACTAACACCTGTGATGAGCTAATGTTAACAATGTAACAAAACATATGTGTGTAGCCAATGGAACCGATTCACATCCTGATGATCGGCGTGCGTGACAGCGGTGACAGCAGTGACAGTCAGGTGTCGCGGCGGTTCGGCAACTTCTGCCGCGCGCACCGACACGAGCTGCATCAGAAACGGATCAGGCGGGTCACTTTCATGCTGCTCATCAGGTGCGTGGGCGATTGGCTCTGTAGTATTAAAGAGTGTATTGTGTGTGTTGGTGTACAGTGTACGTAGTGAAAGTTATTTTTCATCATCGTTTTCGTTGTTGCATTAAATTGACTGTAACTTAAGCCCAATACATACGTAACGGGTTTTTTTTCCGTACGAGACGGGACGTGAAGTTTTGGAAACATAGTTCCATAGAAAATGTATTCGATAGTGCATAGGCAGCGGAATCCCGTACGGGACGTGGCAAGTACGGGAAAAAAACCGTTACGTATGCATTGGGCTGTATACTTAGCTTATTTGTTGTTGTTGTGGTATATTGCAGCTGTGACGGTAAAACGTTTCACCAAAATGTGACGTTATTTTCTTATTCCATACATATTATGTTACTCTCACTCCAACAAACCTGCTTGTGTAATTAACGCGTGTCTACGTACACCCACAGGCGCCAGTTCCCGAAGTTCTTCACGTTCCGCGCGCGCAACGACTTCACCGAGGACACGATCTACCGCCACCTGGAGCCGGCGTCCGCGTTCCAGCTGGAGCTGTACCGCATGCGCAGCTACGAGCTGGAAGCGCTGCCCACCAGCAACCAGAAGATGCACTTGTACCTCGGGAAGGCTAAGGTAGTATGCGTATCTAAACTAATATTTGAAGAGGACAGTTTGTTTTGATTGACAGTTTGTTTGTATGTAATGGTTAAACTCGAAAACAACTGGACCGATTTATTTCTCAGTTATTTCATCATTATTTCTCAGTAATATGGGCTGTATTTTATTTTAAAAAATTAGGGATTTGTACGAAAGCCGAAACAAAGCATTAAAAATCGCTGTAAGACTTCAAAAAAAGGGGGTTTTAAATTCGGTTGTATTTTTTTTTATGTTTGTTACTTTAGAACTTCATTATTTAGCCAACCGATTATTTTCCTTTGAAAGGGTATGCTTCCAGGTTGGCCCATTTTTTTCTGATGATGCGATCGATTAGGAATTGAGGGACCTCCTCGAGTATTTTAGATTTTGACTGCTATATCTATTTTTTATGGAATTATTACTACTTTGGGAACTTTTTTTTCCTTTTCTACAAACATTCGTTTGAGATTGGTATTGTACTTCCACCAGGTGAAGAAGGGTCAAGAGGTGACGGATTACCGCTTCTTCATCCGCTCCATCATCAGGCACCAGGATCTCATCACCAAGGAGGCCAGTTTCGAGTACTTGCAGAATGAAGGCGAGAGGTGATTATCATTTATACTTCAATAGCATAAATACTATTAAATATTTACTAAAAACTTTAAGAAAGTGGCCAAATCAAATGCATAAACTTTTAAGTTTTTTGTATATAAATCGAAATAGAATAGGTTTCATCTTAATAAATTCAAAGTTATTCGATATTTGAGGTTTAAACATAACGGGACGCTGTATGTGACTATTTCCTCTTTTAATTTGATTTGAAAAAAATATACATAATTTAATCTCTCTTTCTTTTTCTCTCTTTCTCTCTTTTTTGGCCGGTAACGCATCAGTGAAGCGTTTGGTGTCGCTGACGTTCATGGGCGACGATAGCCATGTATCATATACCATCATATGCATCATCAGCTCGTTTGTCGGCTATTTCCATAAAAAATACAATATCGTGTTTTGTGTGATGCAGAGTATTGCTGGAAGCGATGGACGAGCTCGAGGTGGCATTCTCGCACCACCTCGCGAAGAGAACGGACTGCAACCACATATTCCTCAACTTTGGGCCCACGGTCATCATGGATCCTAGTAAGGTTGTTATAACCATTAGTCATAAAAATGTTGCTTATCTGTGTCTTTGGTTTCATTCGCCTGGAGTCCTTGTGCAATGTGTGAATCAATGGATTCTCATCTGAGTGTCTCGCAGTTATCAAAACTATTCTTGAACTCCATTAGATAAACGTCAAATGGTCGTTCCGAAGGTGCATTTTTGATTAGAATAAAGCCATCAATCTTTTCGTAAGGTGCCATCTTCTAACGAAGGTCGGTGATCATTAAGGCGACTGAACCTTGGACACTGTAGCTCTAAATAACGATCGACTGCTTTTCTTATACCATTGGCGGATATTTATATGCCGAGAAATGCCGGAAATGGTATTGAAAGTCAATGCTAAAGTCTTTAATTCATACATTAATATTTTTTGTTTGTTTATTCGATCAGGATAATTCCTAAGCAGCTTTATTTTACTGCAACAAAAGTCTATTACCATAGAGTACTTAATCACTAGGTCTAATACCGAAAGTATTGGTTCCAGATTGAAGAGTCCGTCCTCGGCATGGTGAGGCGGTATGGTCCTCGGCTGTGGAAGCTGCGAGTGTTGCAAGCCGAGATACGATTCACGCTTAGGATGGGTGAGTGCTGACAATACTAGTTGTAACTAAAGCAGTGTTGCCCTTTATGTGTGTTACATCGATTCCTGGACGGACATTTATGTAATGGAAAAATAGTTATTTAATTAATTTGTTGGCGTTGAGGTTTTTTTTGAGTGTGATGTTATGAAGGCCAAAATCCAAGGATTTTTTTAGGATTTCTTACCATTTTGTTTTTTTTTGGTAACACGGTTTTTATCCGCGGACCGTAATCATTGGTTAATTATGTAATTATTCTGTCCTCAGGTCCCGGAGTGCCGAAGAAGAACGTAAGGCTGTGCCTATCCAACGGCTCCGGATACTCTCTAGACGTGTACACATATGAAGAGGTCTCCGATCCCAGGACCGGGGTGGTGAGTTTGATTCTGAACTCTATAGAACTAGGAATAAGGTTTAAGTTGTGAGTATTGGTGAACATAGGATATGCTGGATGACTGGTTCTACATATATCACTGTCTATCATTCATAGAACTAGTTGTTGCATCTGGCTTTGCCCGCGCGGTAGTATTATTACTGGTTTTCAAACTGTTATCCTATTAAGGGAGTAACCCTTAAGGGTTGATTCTCCAAAAACATAATTTCTAACTAAAAAGCCAAGTATTTTCAGTGCTATTTCGAATTCGGTGAATTTTCAAACAAACTTTCATCCCTAATTTTACTCTATTAGGAACTATTATTTTTAAAATCGTTTACAATTTTATTGTCTGTTTGTTGTTTTAGATAATGTTCCAATCGTACGGACCGAAGCAAGGCCCGATGCACGGGCTGCCGATCTCAACTCCCTACGTCACCAAGGATTACCTGCAGCAGAAGAGGTTCTTGGTGAGTGTTGCTTGGTTAACACTACCTGTTACACCATATTTAACCCCTCAACCCTTTGGGGTTTAAAAAAATATGTAATAGTTTTTATTGATTTAAAGTAAATTGAAAAGAGTAAAATATAAATTACAAGTAAATTCTCAGTATCGGACATTTGATGTACTATTAACTTTATCGATTTGTTCATTTAACAATAATAATCTCCGTCGACAGGCAACATCCCAAGGGACCACGTATGTATACGACATTCCAGATATGTTCCGGCAGTGTGTGGAGAAGCGCTGGCGCGATTGTATAGACGACGGAAGCATCGAAGGTTCGTGTTACGTACAATAGATACAAAATACTCCTAATAATTCTGAAGGCCTTCGAGCTTCAGCGCACAAGTTTGAGCGAAATCAATGCATATATCCAGTGGAAATGCATGCTGTTTACACTTGTAATTGAGGTGAGGTGACACTAAAAAATGTTTTCTTTATTATCTTTATATTGTATTTTGACTGTCATAGTGTCCACTTTGTTGGTCACCTATTAAATAAATAAACACATCAATAAATATTTTATTTAGTGGTCACCTTAGCTTAAGCCAAATTATGAGGCTAAAAACATCAGCCATGAATGAACCGATTCCATCCTTTTCTTTTTTTTACTATTAAACATGACATTGACGGACGACGGACGGACGAATGGAAGGTCATGAAAAAAAAAACATATTATTCCATTTTGATTAACGAAGGGTTCGTAAAATATAAAACCCTCATTGTTTCTCCACAGGTCCACCGCCAGATAACGTGATGACGCTAGTAGAATTGGTAGTTGAGACTGAAGGGGAGAGGCGAGTGGTTGAAATGACTAGGTTACCTGGACAGAATACGGTATGTACTTCTCTATCTCTATGTAACCTTCAGTAAGGTAACCAACCAACCAACACTATCCCTACGTTCCACTAGACGATCACAACGACCACGCTCACGACCGCGATTTTTCCGTTCCACTAGCTTGTGAGCGTTACAATCATACACCCAAGTGGAACGGGTATAGTGAGCGACGTGAGCGTTCAAGCCACAGAGTACTTACACGTTTTAGCCGTTGATACAAAATGTACTCTAGTCTCTATGATGTTGAGATTATGACAAGTCTGAAACTTAGATTAGAGGTTATGTTATAATTTTTAAGCTATAAATAAACGTTACATAATTAATTATCAATTTTATTTTTATATGTACTAGCAAAAAAGTATATCTACAAACAAAACGTTTTTTTTATGGAAAGACAAATTAATATTATTATAATAAAAACTTGCATATTAATTATGTTAATGATATTGACCGACGAGGAAAAATGTATACATGGCTATATTATGTATAGTGAATTAAACATTAAAATTATTTACATAATTTAACATGTTTATATCAACTTGTGACCCCACATCGAGCATCTGCTGGAGAAACTACTATAATCCACTAAAGTATCTTTTGCCGAATCGTGTACAGTAATTTTTTCCATCACCATCCTTATCTTTTATAAAATTGCGCCAAATTTCTATCACCATCCATTTCTACCCAGTGTTGCCAGGTCTAAAAACTGGCGAGAGTAACTTCGTCGTATCTGGCAACACTGCAATTCGACCACTTCGACCCACCCCGTGAGGTGGGTTGTTTTGAGCGTGCCGTGAGCGAAATTAATGACGTCATCAATGACGTTTTCACCGCGACCATGACGACCGTGGTCGCCATGTGGAACGCGTTTTGATCGTTGTGAGCGATGTGAGCGTCTACTGGAACGCAGCCTATAATTGACTTTTAGTTTGACTTTGGACAGTTGTTAGATAGCAGCTGTCAAAAAAGTACTTAATTAGTAGTTGTTATTAGTTTGCTTAACAGAGATTATAGATAAATATAATATTGGGAACGACTAATATAAATTAATTCTATAGCATGTTCATAATGTTTCCATTTCCTACGACCACAGGTTGGCATGGTAGCGTGGCGTATAACTCTGTACACGCCGGAGTGTCCCGAAGGCCGTGATATCATCCTGATAGCCAACGACTTAACCCACTACATGGGGTCGTTCGGACCCCAGGAGGACTGGGTGTATTACAAGGCTTCTGAGTACGCTCGCCACTTGAAGATACCCAGGGTGAGTTGTTATGTATTATTATATTTATGAACGACTAATACTAAGTGATTGTGTAATTTGTGTTCGACCAATTGAGAAGTAATTATGTAACTTGTTAACAACCAATAATTTTAATAAGTAAGTTTGGCAGTAATCGACGACCAATAGTACCGCAGTGATTGTGTTACTTAATACCGACCATATATGAAGTAATTGTGTATGACCAATTGAAATGATTGGAAACGAATGATAAATTATGTAGTTATTTTACTTTGTAACAGCTCCTAATACAAAGTAAAATGTTTGTTTATCTACAAATTAGCAAACTGAATAAATGATGTCCTCGTTTCTCCCAGCTATACATAAGCGTGAACTCTGGCGCGCGTATCGGCGTAGCAGAGGAGGTCAAGTGCGAGTTCAACGTCGCCTGGTTAGACGCCGAGCGGCCGGAGCGGGGGTTCAAGTATTTGTACCTCAGCCCCGAGGCCTACTCGCGGCTCGGACCCATGGGGTCTGTCAAGACCCAGCTCATTGATGACGAGGGCGAGAGTCGGTACAGGATCACGGATATTATAGGTAGGTGCCTTGTGGGATGCCGGGCTCTAATAAACATAAGCTTGGTGACGTCACTTGTAGTACATAATTAATAATAATCTAAAAGGGATTCAGCTACATGGACTAAAGATACTATAGAGGTCATTTGAATTTATTTTTAATGTGAAAATGGATTTAAAGCTTTTCGTTAAAGCAATTTTTCCGACCGCCTCCGAAGTTAGCTCTATCATTCATTTGATGACTTCATTGGTGTATTTAATTTTATTACGTCTTTTTCTATAAACTATAAGCACAAAGTAGTGAATTTTGATCAAGATTTAATGTAATATTTATTTAATTTCTATACCAGGTAAAGAAGACGGTCTAGGTGTGGAGTGTCTCCGAGACGCCGGTTTGATCGCCGGGGAGACAGCGCAGGCTTACGAGGACATCGTCACCATATCCATCGTCACGTGCAGAGCCATCGGTATCGGCTCCTATGTCGTTAGGCGAGTATTGCTTATGCTATATTTTATTGATCTTTGAGAAGCGTTTGATACAATGTCGGTTGAGAATTTCATGTTATTCTATTTGATGTTATTGGTGAGTTTAGTTTCGTGACAACTAAAATGTGGCTATTGTTAGTTTCTTTTTTTAAAAGGCTACCGGCATTCTCGTGTCCGCGATGATATAAGTTTAAAATCATGTTGTTAGTTTTTGTGTTTGTGTTTTCTTTTTTCCCCCTATATTACGTCCCCAGTTCTTTTCGTTCAGCTTGGGATGTTGTTTAAGTTACCGTGTAGTTTGTTATTTGACGGTTAAATCGAGATTTTTCTTAGTTTAAAAATAAAGTTAAATCTCTTCCAGATTGGGACACCGTGTCATCCAAGTAGAATCCTCCTACATCATTTTAACTGGATACGCAGCATTGAATAAAGTGTTAGGGCGAGCGGTGTACGCCAGCAACAACCAGTTGGGCGGTGTGCAAGTGATGCATCACAACGGTGTGACGCACGCAGTAGCGCCGTGTGACTTGGATGCTGTTCGCACTGCGGTGCGGTGGCTGAGCTATGTGCCCAAGGTAAGCTAAGGAAGTTAAGCTAATGCTTTAGCCGTATTGGGGCTTAGAATACTAACTCCAGTCCAACGCAGTGGGTGTCGTAAGAGACGCGTTTGCCTGTTATTTCAATAAAAAAACTTGGGGTCCGCCAAGGATGCCTTCTTGGTCCTATTTTTTTTAATCATTACAGTATTGACGATAGAAATATGACAGGCGTTAAAATAGTTTGGGCACGAAAAGCTATTCTTTATTGTGTTTTGATAGTAGTAATATTAATGGATGTTATCTAGGATGCGGCAAAATTTTATACTTTTAAAAAAATTTATAGCGGTGCAGAACATTTTTATTCCGATAATTTTATTTTATTTTTTAGCCATGAAAGCCAATTTGTGATTTTATAACGTATTTCTGAGATATTTTATTTATCACGTAATCCTAGGACAAGCTAAGCATGGTCCCGATAATGAAGAGCGCGGACCCCATCGACCGTCCGGTGGAGTATGTCCCCCCGCGCGCCGCCGCCGACCCCCGCCTCATGCTGACGGGCGACGGGAACAAGGCCGGCTTCTTCGACCAGGGCTCCTTTGACGAGATCATGAAGCCTTGGGCGCAGACTGTCATCACTGGTGAGGAAATTTTCAATGAAAAGCGATCAGTTCCAAATTTATGTTCACATAAATTGTAATGATACAGTGATTGCTATAATTTGATACAGAAAGCCTGTGTATAAATCGTTTATTGGTCTAATTAAAACGTTATAAACCTTCAAAAGTAATTGTGTAAAATGATAGTTTTTGAAGCTTTCTAGTACGCGTAAAGATAAACACACTAAAACAGTAGACATTTGACGTCCTTTCTATACGCACGCACGCACGTACGTACGTACGAAGGAACGAACTCACACACCCCCATCCACTAACACCCACCGACCCACACACACGCACGCACGCACGCACGCACGCATCACGCACGCATGTGTATCTACAAAGCCGTACGTTCCCCGCAGGCCGCGCCCGCCTGGGCGGCATCCCCGTGGGCGTGATCGCGGTGGAGACGCGCACGGTGGAGCTGACGCTGCCCGCCGACCCCGCCAACCTGGACTCCGAGGCCAAGACGCTGCAGCAGGCTGGACAGGTGGGGATATATACGATAGATTATTATGATAGATTTAGCCGTATCATATCTACTACATAACCAGATATGGATTAATAGATCATTGAAAACAGTTTGACTAGGTAAATTTATATCAGTATTTGTGGAAAGTTACAATGTTATTGTTATTGTTGTATATTTCAGGTGTGGTTCCCGGACTCTGCATACAAGACGTCTCAGGCTATAAACGACTTCTCGCGCGAGGGGCTCCCCATCATGATATTCGCTAATTGGCGTGGCTTCAGCGGTGGACAGAAAGGTTATTGTATTTGTTATTCATTGAACAAAGCTTTGTGTGTATGTTGTCTTTTTAGTTTTTATTCTTCTTCTTCTTCGTCTTCTTTCGTTCTTTCTTTCTTTTTCTTCTCTCTTTCTTGGCCGGCAACGCATCAGTGATAACTTTGGTGTTGCTGATGTTCATGGGCGACGATAGCCACTTACTATCAGGTCATGTGGATCGTCAGCTCGTTTGCCGGCTATTTCTATAAAAAAAAATCACAAAGTACTCCCACAGAAAAATGCCAAAACTGTTATTCAACCTAACCATTACCATAACCATTTGCAGACATGTACGAACAAATCCTGAAGTTCGGTGCGGAGATAGTGCGCGCGCTGCGGGGGGCGACGGCGCCCGTGCTGGTGTACATCCCGCCGGGCGCCGAGCTGCGGGGGGGCGCCTGGGCGGTCGTTGACCCCAGCGTCAATAACTTGAGGATGGAGATGTACGCGGATCCTGAGGCTAGGTGAGACTGTTTTTAACCCTCGAAGATGTCTGTGTATCTGTAGGTCTGTCTATGGCATCGTAGCTTCCAAACGGATGAACCGATTTTGATATAGTTTTTTTTATTTGAAAGGCGACTTATAGAATGTTCTTGGCTATGTTTAGTGTTAATAAAACTGTCGGGGTTTTTTTTTATTTTAATTTTGTAAAATTGTTAATTCCAGGGGCGGAGTGCTAGAGCCGGAGGGTATTGTGGAGGTGAAGTTCAAGCAGCGAGACATCCTGAAGACCATGCATCGCCTCGACCCTGAGCTGCTGAGGCTGAGTGCCAGGGTTACCGGTCAGTGTTCTCATATCTATAACCAAAGCAAAGCTAAGGGTTACATCTATAAAGCGAACTTAGACAAACTTTTCTCAGACAATATTCAAATGTACTAGATGACTGGCACTTGCAAAACGGGTGCCGTTAAGGTTAATTTTGGATCTGGACCATTATTTTTGTTCAGATATTTGTTAATAAGAAAGAAAAAAAAAACTCCCATAAAACTGCTAATTTTAGGGTTGCTTTATGACCATTATATTTGTTCGGATAATTGTAAGTCTGAGCAAAGCCTAAGTGCGGTTTATAGATCACCTAAGTCATGCCTGGAGAGCGGCCGAGCACCGATTGTACTAGCATATTTGTGAGCGATGCAGAAAGCTAAATTGTTAAAGAAAATAAAGCATTGAATACATTCAATGTGAAGTCTTTGACACATTATATTACCTACGGCTAAATTTCGATCTAGAGTGTTTACTATGCTATTATTATTAGTGATGGGCCGACTACAACCGACTAGTCGGGAAAACCGACTATTCGGCATGTTTTCTAGTCGCCGACTATTCGCCGAATAGTCGGCAAAAAAGGCCGAATAGTCGTCATTTATTTTCGCTACTAAAAATAAAGTTAAAGAAAACTCCAAAATTATAAAATCAACATAGTTAACTAGATTTATTATTTTAATAAATCAGATAATAACAAAAAAAAATATTGAAGTGAGTGACAATGCGCCTTGATTTTGCTTCAACGCCTCTTTGATCGATAATTCCAATCTATACTATAAATCAGATAATAACAAAAAAAAATGTGTGCAATTCACACGTGGTAGAAGTGAAACCTTCAAAATGTTTGTTTTCAAGATAATGAGAAGAATGTAAAATTTCGGGAAGATGATAAATGTAGGTTTCACTAATCTACTTCACTCCGCTCCGCCCCGCTCCGCTGCCCCGCTCCGCTGCCCCGCTCCGCTCCGCTCCCCTACCTTTCACTCCCCTACCCTATCCCTGTACAATGCTTTCTCTCTCACTTTAGAATTTATGTGTTTGTCTCTTTTTACTGGACAGTTTCGTTTCCTAAAATTTCAAGTCACCCCCGTACTAAAGAAGTTTTCACTTCAAAAAATATTGAAGTGAGTGACAATGCGCCTTGATTTTGCTTCAACACCTCTTTGATCGATAATTGCAATCTATCCATACTCCATACTAATATTATAAATGTGAAAGTGTGTTTGTTTGTTTGTTTGTCCGTCTTTCACGTCGCAACGAAGCTGTTATATGGTATGGTTTTCGGTTGTGGAGATAGTTGGGTGGAGAGTAACGTAGGCTACTTTTTATCGCTCAAATTTATGGAACACATATTTTTCAGTTGTTCAAAATTTTGAAAAAATATAGAAAAAATACAAATTAATGTGAATATTGCTTATTTTTCAAAACCCGTTCCTGGAGGAATCCTTTATGATTTTATCGTGGGTTTCAGTATATAAATTACTAAATATAAGTACTTCAATATAAATTCACCGTTTTTTAAATTTCCTTCTGCAAGAGGTGCAAATAAGGTAAAACAATTTCCGTATGCTGCGGGCAACAGCTAGTGTATGTATAAAACAGGGTGCTACTTTAAAATAGGAGTCATCGATAGCTTTTGAAACATTTCTACCGTTATCTCGCACAATAGGATGAATTATGATGATAAAGAGTAAAAATTTGATCGAAGTAAGGATGATCGGCAGTGCCGACTAGTCGGCCGAATAGTCGGCAATTTTTTAGTCGACTAGTCGGCTAGTCGGCTGATCGGCAAAACCCATAGTCGGCCCATCACTAATTATTATATTAATGTACATACGATTTTTCATTAATATTTTGTATTTTACGTTAAATTACTAATGTTACTATTTTATACATTAAAAAGAAAAGTAAAAAAATAAGTAAAATTACTTCTCAATGTATAAGATAATTGAGAGAATGAATATTAAAAACACAATAGAGAAAAATGGGCATCCACTTTCAATTTTATTGTTTTAAAAAGGGTTACAATTTATATAGTAGGTGTGAATTGTACTTTATTGAATTATATCGTAGGCGTCATGTCATAAAATATTAGATCAGCATACACGTAACCATTTTGTATGAAATTATTACAAAATTCAACAGTTTTCTTAATATCCGATATGGTCTAGTGGCTAGGATACCTGGCTCTCACCCAGGAGGCTCGGGTTCGATTCCCGGTATCGGAATCGGTAAATCAACCTCGTCATTTTGTATTTTTTTTATATTGTGGCATGTTTATAAAACATTTATATTTTTTATATATATTTTTTTTATTTTTATTAAATTAAATTTTATTTATTTTTGCTGCCGAAGTTCCCGTTACCATAGATTATAATATAATACAAACATTTTTATTTAATTATTTTTTCCAGAACTGAAAGAACAAACAAAGGAAATATCAAAGCATTTGGATAGGAGAGGCTCCATAGACGACGCAATAATTAGAACTGAGACTGGTAAACAGGGTGAGTTGTTTTTTCACACTTGCCTAACGCCAACAACTTAAAATCATTAACGGTTACTTAAATCGCTGCTTAGTATTGAATTTGTATGGTGATTCTTTACTAAGGGGCGATTAAAGTAACCGTTAATAACTCCTTGAGTTTGTGCGTTGGTTGCGTTAGTGTCTTTTTATTTACTGACTTCAAATAGGAGGTTATTCTGTTTTAATGTATTTTATTTAATGTTTGTTACATTACAACTCCGTCATTAATCAACCGTTTTGAAAGATTCTTTTTTGATCGAAATAGTAAAAGCTTTCAGATTGGTCCCATATTTTTCGATATTTTTCTGATGATATATGACGATATTGATATTTGTTCAGGGATCCTTTTTGAAGGCAATTTTTTTATTATAGCATAACGTTATCTAGACTGTACAATAATAGTCAATATCTGTTCTTCTAGCGGAAGCCAAAATAAGAGAACTAGAGACGGAATTACTGACCGCCGAGAAGAATGTGAAGAGTAGAGAGAAGGAACTCGCCCCCATCTACCACATGGTGAGTTTTCATGGATTTTTTTGCGTTCCGTAGTCAAAATGGCACCCTTATAGTTTTTTCTTTAAATTTTGATGATTGGTCGAGTTAAGCAACTATGAATGCGGTTGGTGATTGGGTAGAATGATATTTCAATGCTTTACTATGATTAATTTTGACGTGAATGTCATAATTAAAGTGAAGTTATTGTCATAATTAATTATTAATTTCATCATAAAATCCACATACTTTAATATTATATTGTACAACCACCAATGCACTGGAGCAGCCTGGTGGAGTATGCTATAGGCCTTCTCAAAGGGAGACCGTTGTTCAGTATTGGGCCGCTAATGGGTTGAAGCAACACACTTTAATATTGTAAAAAGATTTATCTCTGGTAGTAGTCAAGTCGTTTTGTATTTTGTAATAAGTGTAAGCATTTCATTGACAGTTTGTTTTCTGGTCTTGCAATGTCTTGCTATGTCGGATTTATTATTTAAACAAAATGTTTAATATTTCAACATGTCATTCACATTACATTGTATTCTATGTAGTAATTTGTATGTCACCAGATTGCAGTTCAATTCGCCGAGTTACACGACACTGCCGAGAGGATGCTTGAAAAGAGCTGTATATTCGTGAGTTCATGTTTTATTATAATACATACAATATTGATATACCCTTTACGCCATACTGCCCATACCCTTTTTAACTGACGTTTTTAATAGAATTTTATGTAACACTAGCTGCCCGGACAGACTTCGTTCTGTCAAAAAATTTGCAATAAAATAATATTGCGACTATAAATTGAGATGTAAGCTATCCTATCTTTCAAGTTGGATCAAACTGCACATGGTGTGCAAATTTGATTAAAAACGGTTAAGTAGTTTAGGAGTCCATCGCGGACAAACAACGTGACACGTAATTTATATATATTAAGATTGTAATAACATTTTAATTAAATCATAATTAGAATCAACCTAACATAAACTTAATCTTAATGAATGTTGTACGCCAGTTATTAGCAAAGTAAGCGAACTATATCATATTGTTAACATGTTTATTACCTTATTTCATAAATAAAATATTTGTTTGGTTGATTATTAATTTGTCTATGCGTCATACATGTAACCAAGTAACGTATGTGTGTGAACCCCAGGACATAATCCCGTGGCGCGACTCCCGGCGTCTGCTCCACTGGCGGCTGCTGCGGCTGCTGCGGCAGAACGAGCAGGAGCGCCGCGTGCAGCAGGCCTGCGCCCCCGGAGCGCCGGACGCCGCGCTCGGCCCGCGCGCCGCCGCCGCCACGCTGCGACGGTGGTTCACTGAGGATCGAGGGGAGACGCAGGTTTGTTCTGGATAAAAATTATATTTAAAAAAAGTTTTACACTAAACATAGCTAACGCCCCAACTCACAGTCACTAACGGTTACTTTAATCGCTCCTTAGTAAAGAATCACCATACAAATTCTGTACTAAGGAGCGATTTAAGTAACCGTTAGTGACTGTGAGTTGGGGCGTAAGAACACGCGATTAAGTCACCTTTCAAACAAAAACACTAGATCGAAATTAATTATTTTTGTTTAATTTATAATAATTAGTTCAACATTGTATTTTAAATTTATTTATAATGTATGGATCCAAGTTAACTGCAATGAATGCAATGAAAACGGACTTAAATATATTTTATTTGCGTGTAGTCCCACCAATGGGAGCACGACAACGAGGCGGTGTGCAAGTGGTTCGAGCGGCAGGTGCTCGACGACAACTCGGTGCTGGAGCGGAACCTGCGCGCCATCAAGCAGGACTCCGTGCTGCAGGCTGTCAACAACCTCGTCATGGTCAGTACTACAGCCTACCCGGGACAGTAAGGAGCCATCCATAAATTACGTCACACTTTCATTACTTTTTGACACCTCCCCCCCGTCCTTGTCACAGCTGGTCACATTTGTGAGACCTCCCTCCTAGTGTCACATATTATGGAAATTTTCACCTAGAAATTATTAAATTAAACAGTAGCTGTTCCGAAATAAGTTTAATTTCGATTAATTGTTTTTTAATATTTACCTATACATACCAATTATTTGATTTTGAAATGTGACGTCACGAAATTTAGGAACCCCCTCCCACCCCTTTTCACTTCTGTGATAAGTTACACTACATCGACCGCCTCCCCCCTCCCCCCTAACGTGTGACGTAATTTTTATGTATGGCCCCTAAGTACCCTATACCACAGCCCAGCTCATAGTCTACCTGTGAGCTTTTCATGTAAATCCGTTGAGTACTTTGTGCGTGAAAGAGCTCCGTGTTGCAGGCCGTCAACAACCTGGTCATGGTGAGTGGGTTTTTTATGGGAATAGCCGGCAAAGAACTGATAAACCACTTGATGGTACGTGGTTATCGTCGCCCATGGACATGCGCATGGATCACTGACGCGTTGCTGGCCAAGAAAGAGAGAAGAAAAAGAAAGAAAGGATTGGCACTCAAGCCCCCAGCCGGAACACGATGAGCCGTTCGGCGACTGACTGTAGCAAGAGGGTGTATGTATGGTGTCATATTGAAGACGAAGTTTTATTGTTTTTACTATGTTTTATTATGTATTTTGTTATGTTTTTGGTGGTTTGTGTCGTTAAGTGATCGGAGTAAACTACTGAGGGCGCGGTCTTTAGGATTTATGCCACTAGTCCGATTGAGTTGTTCTATGATGTGAAAACTGGCACTTTTTATTTACACGCGACTAGTCAGACTAGTGAGATCAGTATTTTAGTGCCAGAAGTTCCATTGTACAAACGGTCAGACGTCGTCAACATCACAGAATTTTGAGATAATGTAGCACATTTTCAAAAACCGCAAATATAACTTTGTTATTTATAAAAACACTGAAAAACAAAGTAATTTTATTCTGGCGAAAAATGATAGTAGTATTTTGGCTGCTACTGAAATGATAATCAAATATACCTAATTTTATCGACAAAAATACCCACATGTGCAGGTCTAGCCCTCTTCCTTTTGGAATGGCCGCCATTTTTTTTTTATTATGTTAGATGATTGCCGAAAGACTACTACGGAACCCTTCATGGGTGAGTCCGACTCGCGCTTGGCCACTTAATTAATTAACCAAATACCATTAAAATAAAAAAATCAAAATTACTGCCTACATAATTGACGTGATATTCGCCATTTTGAATTTCAAACTAAATTAACTATATTTTTTATTCAAAATAATTATTTTTTGATATGTTTCAAATATTAGTAACTGTTCTCTATATCCGATATGGTCTAGTGGCTAGGATACCTGGCTCTCACCCAGGAGGCTCGGGTTCGATTCACGGTATCGGAATGTTTGGTCCACTTGTAATATTTTTATAGTATTCTAATATGTTTATTAAACATAAAATTACTAGTAGAATTTTTCTGTGAAAAAATATTTTTTAATAAAATAAATAATTGAAATGTTTTTTATTTTGTTTTTTAATTACAGGAACTCACCCCGTCGCAACGTGCTGAATTCATCAGGAATCTTTCGGCTCTAGAGATGGAGCAGTAGCGTCACCAAAACTAGATGTAGCGAACAAACTACGTAGGTACGTTAGTCTAATTTATTTTGGAACTATGTTGCCGGGGTATCACACGCTATACATTTGTTAAATAAATACAATTTTATTCTTATCTTATTATAGACGTAACTAGCTGGCCTAGCAAACGTTCTGTATGTAGCATATTTGGGTGGTATAAAATAAATGAGTCGAAATATCGGTGTAATATACAAAAAATGTGCATATCCGTTTACATTTAAAATGGCTACCTCGTAATGGTTCATTATTGCGCGTTATTATTATTATAAAAAAGTTTTCGTATGACTCTCACGGCAACATAATTCCTAATACAACAATGAATCTTATTTTCTTGTAATTAGGGTCAAAAATAAATTATTTTTGCCATGGGCCTTTTTGAAGCAATATAGATTTTTAATAGCGAAATGTTGTTAGCAAAAAGTATTTTTTTGTGAGTTTGTTTTTATATAATGATCGTGAAAAATGTGATGTATTAAAAAACTTTTTTGCATTAACAAAAGCATAGCTTATTTATATAATAATGAGAAGCATTTCTTATATACGAGTAGACGACGTAAAAAATAATTACTGTAGTAATATTTAAAGTTACCTTATTAAATGCGAATATTACTACATATGTAAAACTGGGGAATTAGTTTTTATTTTTATTTGTTCATATTGTTATAGTTAGACAATTTTGTACTAAGATGTATTTAATAAATTAATTTCATTTTTTAATTCCGATATTACAAATGCGGGAAGATTTTCGCCATACTTGACGTCTTTTTATATTTATTTAACTTTAAACTTCGGCTAGAGGAATGCTTTGTGAACTACGTTTTTCGCACATGCTATAAAAGTTTGTGTGCTATGCGATTTTGAACCTTAAGTGCCTTGAGATGCTTGTTATTGTACAAATTTTACGACACATCATTATTATCTTGGAGTAGTTAGCCATATTTTAAAAATATCGAGCACTTCTAAATTGACAAATTTAGGGTGTTTTAAAAGTAAAGATTGAAATTGAAATGGCCTATATAATAATTCTATCAAATATGTTTTGTATTCTAATTCCGGCTAATACCTAGCAATATTTTTCCCTATAAATGTTAAATATCCACTTTATAAAAACATTTGGGTCACAAGCATAACATATATCTTTAAAAATACTTTTTTTTTGGATCATAATCTCATTTATTTCCGTATCAGTGGCGTAACGTTTTGTGCTCTGTAAGAATACTTTTTTTTACTTTTTTTTAGGGTTAAAACACATTTCATTTACATATACGAGTACAAGTTAGTATCCATCTGAATGTTGTGCCATGTAATGATATTGTGTTTTTATTCTTAGGGCGGATTCGATCAAATATCCTGTTATATCTGAGTCGCTATTCCTCGAATAGTTCCCGACTGAATCTTGAATAAATTATATTATTAATATTGTCGGGTTACAATGATGTCAATCATCGTTAAAATGACAACATTCCAAGACAAGACTGTATGACGAACATGACGATCAGATATGACAGTTTATTTGGAGAATAACATTACTTAAGTGCACATAAAATCTTCAGTTGCGCTCTTACTTTCTTAAGGTGGACACTCACGGTCATTCCATCGCGTCAAATGGCGTGATATACAGCCAAAATTTGATCGTGAATGTGAAAAACTGATGGCGTGATTTAAAAAATTTGTATGTCTAATCGCGCCATTTTGACATATGTCGTTTTGCGTGGCTCCAAAAATGACGCGATGGAATGACCGTGAGTGACCACCATTATATTTTCTTGTATCTGCCCTAAACAAAAAATGCCATGACTATTTCTTGTGAAATATTCCTTACTAGTTATAATTGTATAAATATACGAGTTATAGCCAATTGTGGTAGAAATATTGTTTGTTTGCGGAATCGTTTTGTTAGATTGTCTTCGTACACATCTGAATGCCTTGTGATATAAAATAGTATAATTTAGTTATATAGCGGGGGTATAATTGTAGATTTGTATAATTGTATTGTGAAACTGTATAATTAAATTGTGATAGTGTATAATATGACATAGGTATAACAAATTACAAAGTTGTTGAGAATTGGCATTTTTTATGAATTTATGTCATGGATTTAAAATTTTATGATTTTTTTCACTTGTTTTTAATTGATTGTACAATTAAAGGTATTGAATTTGAAAGAAAAAAAAATATTATATATGTTTATGGGTAACAGAGATAGAAAGAGAAATATGATAAATACAACATATGGTATGAACTTAGTGTTTATTTAAATGGGATGTAATATTAATTTTGGTTTTATTAATAAACTGCCATAGGGAACAAATACAATATTATCTAATTATCTAATAACTAAATATTTATAACATATTTATTATTGAAAGTGTAGTGTTTGTACTGCTATTATGGTTATAGCAGTAATCATGTTATCTCGAGAGCACGGGTAGTGGGGCAACACTGAGTCAGTCACGGGACAGCCGTAGACGCAGGCAGACGTGTTCCCCTATCACTGGTGACGTAACGAGCTAATGCAAGTCAACCATATCACTATATCCAAATATTACGGAGCACGTAAGTACAACAACTACTACATAATGGCGACGAGGTCAAAAGGTCAGTGCAATAAATATTTTATTTTGTGTTGATAAAGGAAGAGTTGAAAGGAAAATAACACGTCGATGCAAGAAATAATCAACAGACGAATGTTAATATTAGTGCCGAATAGTTAACTCGAGAATTTGTTTAGGTGTGCTGTAACTTTAAATAACGTATTGAGCAAAATCATCATAATTATCGAAGTTCTCTCTCTAATTAGGTATAAAAATTGCCGCCATTACCGCTACCTACACAATTCCCTTTGTTTTCTGAAAAATGGCATTGATTGACATTGTAAAAACAACTGTGCGGTGAGTAAAAAGTGGCATTTTGTGTTATAAGCGTAATTCACGCTACTGAAGTAATAATAACATAAATGACATTTTGGATATAGTGTCACTTATTTAGCTGAAAGTGATAGCGAGGCAGGTTTTGTTTTTAAATAAGAAGTGATATTTAGTGTTTAGCTGTGTCGTTTTAAATATAATACACAGTATCATTGAAGTATTATTACTAGCGTATAGAACGGACACCGCGAGCACAATGTGTGTTCCAATGAATTGACGCCGCGCGGCTTCAATGTCCAATGGATTCGTTCGATTTTGGAAGGAGAACAGGGGCTCAATTTTGAAAATAGAACCTCCCGGCGGGGACACACATTTTGTTCGAGATGTCTTCTCTATGTATACTTATACCTCAATGCACAGTATCGATCTGTTGGAGGGATTGCTACATAAATTGAGTATTGCGTGTGGTGCCGCGTGTTTGGTTAAGGTTGCGTATGTGTGCCAATGAGAAAAAGTGGCATCATGCGGAACTTTTTCTGAATATATTTTTTGAATAACTACTTATTTACTAGCATGTTTTTAGTGCCTAACTAAAAGTAGGTTGGGCGAACTGACGAGAGAGGCTAATTGCAACGATATATTTCAGTTTTCTTCATAGATAGTGATCGCAATGTTGAGTTGAAAACTTTGAATGGCTATACTGAAAAACTACTATTTTGTAAAGCGCCATTTTTTGTTTTAAATGAGCGAATGGTGTCCGGCATCCACTCTTGCGTGTGTGTGTTGCACAGCAACACTTAGTACTAAAAAGGAGATAACATTATACAAATTATGAACTTAAATAAAGGAGTAGGGACTTTAAAATATTCAAGAATAAAAGGGTTCCCTAAATTAGTGAAATTTATTTAGGACTAGCTGTTTATTTAGCACTCTTCGGCTTTATAAAGTATAGATTTTACTACCATTATAGATGGCCGCACATGCAAGTTAAGTTTAATTGTTGAGAGTGAGTTTGCTTCTTCACGGCCATAAAACTATAACAGTAAGGGTAATTGTCAATAAAATTAGCTGTTTTTATGACTATTAGTTATATTCTACGCAGGTCCTGGGTTTCATTCAAACGTAGTTTTGCTTTAGTTACAAAGTACATGTGTAGGTATGATAAACTGAAATAATTGCAGTCGTTTTGATATGAATTCTGATAAAAAACGGAACTGAAGTTGTTTGATAAAAATTATGTTCTGTTATGAAAGTATTGCATTGGCAGTATCAAACATACATACATGCCTAGCCGCCTTGGTATACATGCAGCCATGCACTTGTATTTCTTTTGAAAATAATATACATAAACTATCACAAGCTGTTGTAATACGGTTAACGTAATTTAACGTTGCGGCGCCGGGTCCCTATTTCAGCTTGTAAGTTCTTTGTGATTCTTTAGCAGTCTTTCCTTTTGGTATTTGACTATCACGGCTGCACTACACGGCTGAAAATATAATAACATAATGTGGGTAATCATAAATAAAGTCGGTTTGATGGGCGGTAGCGTAAGAAGGAAAGAAACATTTATTCCGTCATAAGAATAGCAACATCGTTAGGGTTCTATGGTGGATGTGTCACTGGCGCGCCGACGATGAGGAGCGCGGGAGCGGGTAATTGACCGTTATGGTCGTGGTCGCTCTGTTAACACATGACGCTTTTGTTGTGGTCAGAAGTGCTTGACATTTGACATACAGCGTTAGAATGCCCTCGTGTATTGTACCAATGTGATTGGTGTAGTGGAGCAAAGGATGGGCGTGTGTGTGTGTTGTGGCTCTTTTCAGAACGGAGTTCTTGGTTGGTATATAAGGGCATAACGTATCTATATTTTGAATATCATTGCGTATTGGGAGATGATAGGAAGTTCCTATCATCGTTCCTATTAGGAACCATTATACAAGCCACGACACCGAAATTCAAATCTTCGCGATGAGACAAGTTTATTTTTCTAATTTAGTTTTTGTGTTGAATTTTATAGAATCTATTGAGGCAGTGAGGGTCAAAAGCGCTTGCGAGCTAGACGCGTTCTTGTGTTGTTACTGTGATTAAACTAAGTTTTGTCACGGAAATCATATTATATATTTATCATTGAGTTATTCGTGCACAAAAGGAGTAAGTTTTTATTTTTAAATTGAGAACAATAATTGTATTTGTTCGAATGGGTGCAGCAATGTTTAAAATGTTGCTATTTATTATTGTAGCCTGAGGAAAGCGCCCTTTTGAAGACGCACGATTTGATATGCTGTAGTAAATTCATAGCCCTGGAGAAGCCGAGCCTTGGTTTTGACAGAATTCCACAAAAATCGTGAAGGAGAAACTCTCCTGACGTCCAAAAAAATATTTATTAAGCTGGATGTATTTAGTTATAAATCGAGAAGTCCTCTTTAAACAGATTTGCAGATTATACCAATGCTATGACCTTAGTAATTAATAATTTTAATAGATTACAATTAAAGTTTGGTAATCTAATCTAATTAGCTATAATGGCGCTACCAATTATTGATCTACTTAGGTTGATTTCGGGGTCATAAACTCATAATTAAGTACTTACCTGCCTGAAGGATTGTTGACGTGAGTAATTTGATGGACTTGATAGGTCATAAATTTTGGTGCATAATGTACTTATTGCAATAACTATAATGTGTGTGTTAGGTAGTACGAACCTACATGAAATTGTAAATCGTGCATAATTGTGTGTGTCAGGTAGTACGAACCTACATGAAATTGTAAATCGTGCATAATTGTGTGTGTCAGGTAGTACGAACCTACATGAAATTGTAAATCGTGCATAATTGTGTGTGTCAGGTAGTACGAACCTACATGAAATTGTAAATCGTGCATAATTGTGTGTGTCAGGTAGTACGAACCTACATGAAATTGTAAATCGTGCATAATTGTGTGTGTCAGGTAGTACGAACCTACATGAAATTGTAAATCGTGCATAATTGTGTGTGTCAGGTAGTACGAACCTACATGAAATTGTAAATCGTGCATAATTGTGTGTGTCAGGTAGTACGAACCTACATGAAATTGTAAATCGTGCATAATTGTGTGTGTCAGGTAGTACGAACCTACATGAAATTGTAAATCGTGCATAATTGTGTGTGTCAGGTAGTACGAACCTACATGAAATCGTAAATCGTAAATGATTGTGTATTAGGCAGCAAATGCCTTACGATACCAATTAACGTACATACCTTTTGTGACACGGAGTACTACATGTGTGTGTATTATTATTGATGCGTGTTTTTCGGTAAGATGTTAAATAATCAAGTCCGAACTGATATATATTTAATTATCGTTTACACATATATAATAATACATGTGTAACA
Source organism: Thymelicus sylvestris (assembly GCA_911387775.1). Taxonomy (NCBI): domain Eukaryota; kingdom Metazoa; phylum Arthropoda; class Insecta; order Lepidoptera; family Hesperiidae; genus Thymelicus; species Thymelicus sylvestris. The sequence goes on from OU426903.1 coordinate 4,549,451, forward strand.
CATAAAGATAAACTTTCAGATTAATTTTATTCTTTCACAAAAGGCAACCCTGACATTGCCAGAGAGGATAAGCGACAGTGTTAGAAAGGAAGGCAACTCATTACGCGTTTTGATTAGCACTGTGCGATCAGAATTACACTTTATTGCGTTGGAGCCAGAGTCACTATTTATTTAAATGATTTTTCGGAATTTTTCTTAGTGCACCTTCTATAATTATTTATAAATACTATTATTTATTCTGTGTTTTTAGTTAAATTCAGAGTTAAAGAAAAAATTGTATTCAAGCTAAAGTTACAATGAAAGTAAAATTTAAAAGGCACTCTATCTCGAAGAGTCATAGAAATCAGAGTAAAATCAACCAATAATAATGAAGTTTAGTTTTGCTTAACATAAACATACGTTACTGTGTTGTGGGCAGTATGAGCCCTCATGAAATTGAAAATCATACGTTACTGTGTTGTGGGCAGTATGAGCCCTCATGAAATTGAAAATCATACGTTACTGTGTTGTGGGCAGTATGAGCCCTCATGAAATTGAAAATCATACGTTACTGTGTTGTGGGCAGTATGAGCCCTCATGAAATTGAAAATCATACGTTACTGTGTTGTGGGCAGTATGAGCCCTCATGAAATTGAAAATCATACGCAACTCAGTTGTCGGCAGTATGAGCCCTCATGAAATTGAAAATCATACTTTACTGAATTGAAGTGAGCTGTCGGCAATATGAGCCCTCATGAAATTGAAATCATACATTACTGAGTTGTCGGCAGTATGAGCCCTCATGAAATTGAGATTGATACATTGACTTGATGGAAGTAGTAACCTCATGAAATTTAGAATCATACATACATTACTTGACTAGACGGCAGTATAGGTCCCATGATTTGAAATCATAGTAACTAAAGTGTGTATGGACCTCTTGAAATTGAAATCATTACTGACTAGACAGCAGTATGGGCCCTCATAACTTTGAAAACCATACAAAATGTAGTTATTTTGTGAACATATTAGTTATTTGGCGTGATGGAGTTGAGATGTAGAATAAAGATAATGAATAGACGAGGTATTTCAATGAATGACTGGTGTGTGAATGATTGGTATCGGCAGTGTCTGATTCATATGTGACACCGTTGGGTCCGTTGGGATCCGTTGGATCCGTCCATTCAGGAAGGACGCCTAAATAAAGGAAATTCCTGTTGCGAGTCTAGCCATGGTTGGCGTGTTATGGTCGTCGGTGGGACCTAGTTTATATTACGTATATAAGAGGATTGTCTCGCAAGTAAAACTTTAGTCTTTAAAAAACGAAAGCAGGTTGTAAGCTGTACGTAATCTGTTGTTGACAGTAAACCACTTTTAGTAATAATATAAATTTTCATCGAGTTTCTCATATTTCCTGTGTTTGTTTTACCAGTAAGTTGTCTATTTAAAGACAGAAATGACGAGGTTTGTTTGAATGTTGGTATGAAACCTAATAACTTGGCGATCTTGATCAAAGAGAGAAGAAAGAGGGAAGTATGAAAAGCTAAGAGGTGATGTAAATAATTATTATTTAATAAAGATAGAAGGAGAACGGGTGTGAATGGGAAAGGTGTAAGACGAAAAAGTCTCAGGTGTTGTTTCAATGTTTAAAATAATTGCAGTGAAAGTATAATCTACATAAGTAATTCTATACGAAGCATGCATATGACAGTTTGAGTTTGTTGAGGCTAGTGAAGGCACCCAGAAGGCTCAAGTTTACAAACCGTAGCCTGCTTCATACATATAGTGCGTGTTACTAATGTGTTTGTCTAAGTAACTGGAATATTGAATGGTATAGACGTGGAGTGGCCTTTGAAGGCTTGAGTTGCGATCAACTGCAGAGTCGACTGTGGATCGGGCTCCATATTAAATAAAGATTTTAATAAGGAAGGGATGTAGTGTTTGTACTGCTATTATGGTTATAGCAGTAATCATGTTATCTCGAGAGCACGGGTAGTGGGGCAACACTGAGTCAGTCACGGGACAGCCGTAGACGCAGGCAGACGTGTTCCCCTACCACTGGTGACGTAACGAGCTAATGCAAGTCAACCATATCACTATATCCAAATATTACGGAGCACGTAAGTACAACAACTACTACAGAAAGAATTTACTCATAATCTGGAAATCGATTTTCCCAAGTAATTTGTTAGGGTATAGGGCATACAACTTAAAAAGACGTACAAAAAAGCTGCCAGAGATTAGTTACCAGCCATAAATACATTCCATTCAGATAGAGGCAGTACTTTGAACAGTACATCCATAAGGCTGTTTTATCTGAAATCAATCGAGTAGGCAAGCCCACTGGTAATTGATCACATGATCACCATCGCTCATGAACATCAGGAACACCAAAGCCATCACTGATGTGTTGCGAAGAAGTAAAAGAGAAAAATCAAAGTCTAATTCGAGTTTCGTGTCCCAGTGTATTCGATTGTAACAGACAAATTCTTTTAATAATAAATATGAGATTTTCGAATTCCTTTGTTATTTATGTGGGTTTATATAAAAGTGTAAAATATGATGTTATAGCCCGACGTATATTTTACTGGAATGCTATGAACATTGTAATAAAAATATTATTTAATTAAAATTTTATACTCATCAACGTTGTCTTTTCATTCTTTTAAAGCATATTTCTTATTCATTCCTTACATAGCCACGTAGAAAGTCCTACTATTGTCCTAATGGTAGTGGCTATTTCATAATGTGAGGGAGGGGAGGGGCTCATCGCAGGTATATCTTGCTGATGTGCTTAAAACGTAGTGATTATGTACTCTGTGGTGCTTAAGTATGCCATGCAGGCAACCCGCGGCATTCCTCGCCATCTCTCGGAAAACTTTGGTAGCTATTAGGAAAAAATTAACCTCGGTAGTATCTTGCCGCTTTTTCTCCATGCATCACTCATGTTAGGGATTAATTTGTTGAAGCGTCGGCGTATATTGACTTTAGAAAAGAGTAATTAACCAAATTCGAATAAAAATATTTGACTTTTAAAGCCATCGCCATCAAGTTGCGCATTGCGGTCGCGGTAAAGCCGGACTAGGTTCGCACTAGCATAAGCCTATTTCGCTTGCGGGCAACGTCGAAGGATGCGCCTAGGTATACCGTGCAGTGCTGCACCAATATGCACCAGGCCTTAGTTTACTCTTGCTATACGAGCAGGTAGAGATGGTACTGTTAGTAAATTCAATGACAAGGACTGCGAAAGCGAGTTTGCTAGCTTACAATATACAGTAGCGTAGCGTGGGGGGGCCCTGGCCCCGGGCGGCACATGAAGAGGGGGCGGCAAGCCACTCGATTTTTAAAGAAGAAAAAAAATATACATTTATATTAATTTTATTTAAATTTTAATGTAAATTGTGCTATGAAAAAAAAAACAAGAAAAGTGCATTTTTAATTAAAAAAAAACATTTTAAATAATATGGGGGCGGCAAAGTTTACTGGGGGGGGGGGGAGGGGTGGCAAAGAACAATGCCAAACTTCCATACATAGTTTTATTTCATTTTCAACTTGAGCGTCTTAAAATAAAAAATATTCTAAAAAATGCAGCATTAATTTCTGAGCTTAGATATATAAGAATTTTCAGCAGGCACACCCCAGAACCAAAGTATTTTGATATTGAATGTTTTTTAACCATAGAAGTATTATACATAGAGTACCTGGTACACAACAAAACAACGATGCCGGAAGAGTATGTGATGTCACGAATGTCACGATGTGATCACTAAACGTCAACGTCAATTTTAAAAACGATTCAAAAGTTGCCATTTTGCTACTACTGAAAGATTAAATTACATATAAGAATTTCATGAACATGGAGAAAGGTAATATTTTTAAATATAAAAATAAAAAAGTTCAAGCAGAATGTTATTTATTTATTAAAGATTGCCCAAATTACTCACTTTACACAATATGAAATAATTAAAATCAGAAAATATGTACGACTATCGAAATATATTTTCTACCATTAGAGTACAAAAGTATGAAATGGTATCATTTTTACCGAATGAAAATGGACAATATTGACATCATGCAATCATGCATTGTTATTATAGTCAATTCATCACTTATTATTGAAATTATTTTAACCTGGGTAATACGGGTACAGGTATTAATATTAAAATACGTAAAAAAATATTGAATTGCTTCGGTATAACTGACGTTTTAAGACGCTACAAAAAATAAAAAAATTTTTTGGGCATTGTTCTTTACGGTCGATCACGATCATATTAACTTTTCTTAGCAACATAGCTGTCAGACGAGGGAGGGGAGGGAGTTGTTAGGCGGTACAAAATTCGCCCGGTCAGCTAGTTGAATGATAATTTCAAAGAATTCAGCAATGTTAATCAAAACAACGTGATGAGTATTAAATCATATTTAATTCTAAGAGAGTAATTTAAATTCATAAATAGTACTTATGCTAACACCATCACATTCCCAAGTTGTATTTTTATCGACATAGTACGATATACACTATTATGTCTTCTGTGGATGTACCTAATAATAATAATAAACCTTTATTTCAGGCAACGAAGCCCATAACATAAATACCTTACAGACTAACATACATACGACAATATACTTAAAAGCTACCTACTACTACCGTACCTAAGCTTTACTTAGATACTATTACCAGAGCTTTACTTACTATTTGCGGAAATAAAATAGTTCCAATTTCGCAAGAATACCGTAGTACATGATTTTGAACTTAACTCATCGTGGACTGCATACATTTTACTATGATACCTACTCATGAATCATGATTGATCAGATCAGATCGACAGATTGTCGATCTGTCCAGAGTTTCTCCGCGCGACCGCATATAAGCCGTGACCACGATCCATGTAAAGTGTAACTGAGTCGAAAAATTGCTGTATAAAAAAATATATATCGTGAGTAGGTACCCGACACCCGTATCCTAGTCAAAATATCCTAATATTCAACAGTAGGTACCACGGGAATATTGAAAATCTGCTAAGAGTACTCGTATATACTATAGAGTGAAACCTTTCTTCTCCTCAAACCATACAACGAAAGTCCGTATCTGTGTCGGTCGCAATGTTATCACGTATTCCAGGTTTCCTTGGTCCATTTCAGAGCTTCCTGCATCCACTGGACTATCCTCTTCCTTACGTGTTGCTCTGAAATTTCGATAATTTTCAGTGGTTTTAGAGCACCTGCTTTGTTCTGTGAGTGACTAAATCTTCCAGTAGGTATTAGAAATGGCCGCAGAATAATTTTAATAATCAACTATAGTGTCAAAGATTCCTACCTTTTCTTTCGCCGATTGTCATACTCCTCTGTTTCTTCATCCTCAAATTCTTCATCTTCACTGGAGCCGGTCTCGAACTCCGGGGAAGAATACGACGGTTCTTCTCGACGTCTTTTAGATCTGCCACGCGACGGATTAGATCTAAATGCTGTTTGTAAAAAAAAAATCATGAAAAAATGATTCTCCTTACAGTTTCAAAATATGGATAAAACCAATATTTTCACCTCTTTGAGAATAAACTTCATCGTCTGACACACTTTCTCTAACTCTTCGCCTGTCATCTCTTTCTCTGTTTCGTCTCCTCTTCGGTTGATAATTTCTATCTGTCATAAAGAATGGCATATCTACATTATGAAATTTCCGACGCCTTCTATTTCTATTTCTTTTCCATATAGTGCGATCATAACAGTCTGTCCTAGTGTCTTCGTGTTTATCCACGGTATCCATCCTTTTCGTCTTCATTGTTCTTGTATATTCTGTGGTTTCCTCAACATCTCTCCAGTGAGGCTTGAAAGCACTTTTACGGGGTCTTACTTTATAATACATCTCGTATATAGACTTAGTTATGCCTTCATCATCTAATCTGGCGTCGTTTTCTGGGAATGAAACGTTAAGTATCTATTACTCGAATATGAAAATATTAAGATTAATAAGTTTATTAAAACTTTGATGGCTATTGTATAGTTTTGTAACATATAGCATGAACTTACTTAATTAACATGAGTACATAAAATTGATCCATTTTAAATAAATTGTTATAAAGTGTCACTCTAATTTCATGACGTCACGAAATTTAGGACCCGTCCCCCTAACGTGTGACGTAATTTATGGATGGCCCCATACATACCTATCTGTTCATCGACTAAGGGCGTAATTTTATCTTTCTGTGGTCTTCTTCGATTATAATATGCCCTGTGTCCTTCGCCTTCCTCAAATTCGTCACTACCTTTTGTCAAATCTATCAAGAATCGGGCCTTTTTTATTTTATCACTTGAAATTCCTTTAGATTTTTTAGTTTGCAATCTTGGTTTGAGAATATTGCTTCTGCTAATGTTAATTCTTGTAATATTTTTATGATTATAATTTACATTTGAGTTACTGAAGGTTTCATTTATTCCAGTTACTCTTCGTTCATTGCCTTGTGATGTTTTTTTATCAATGTCTTTTGTAGTATTAAATGTTTCTTTTACGAATAATGCTTTGCTTGTATATTTGTTATCGATTTCTTTGTTAGATTCAAATGAAGCATTACTATTGTTGATCAGATTTTCAGTAATGTTAACTGATCGTTTTTGTCTATTCTCAGAACTATCGTAACGCATCGGCGATTTAATTTTAGAAATGCTTTTTTCAGTATTTCTGCGTCTCGTCATCTTATTTCTTATGAAGTCCGAATCTTCGTCGGAATAACGAACTGCAATTACGAAGAAGAAATATATTATTTTTTGATAAGGGTTAGATTGATAAAAAATACAAATGTTGTTAAGTCACCACACTTTAAGTAATTAAACAGAAAATAATAAATAAAATGGGTGTTTTTAATCTGTTAATTCGAAAAAAATACCACGAATGGATAAACAGATAAATACGTACCTATTAATCTGATATCTAATGATCTTATAATGGTTGTTTTTGCATTGATTGAATTTGTGAAATCCCAAAAGTATTTGGAACACTGCAATATTTCAACAACATCCAATATAAAGAACTTACACGTTTCTCTATTTTCCTCATTATTGACAGGTTTTCCATCGTCTGGGTAATCTAGGTCTTCTGGGAGAATTCCGTCGTCTCCACCATTATACACATATCTAATTGGAAATTTTGAACATTATTAATCTAATTAATGGAACATTAATTATCTAACTTTACTAATGGCCCTAACGAATCACTGCTAAACGATCAGCAAATAAGGTAATTTGCAATCACACGAAATCTGTTCTGAATACCTAATACCTGGTACTCCAGTCCATCTGCCGAGCTTCTTCGAGCCACTGGTTGGCAGCCAGGGTCGTTTCCCTAACTTTCCTGATCTTCAGCTGAAGAAATATCTTACGAAGATCCACTGTGATGTGTGACGCCTTGGAGTATTCTTCGGGTGTATCGCGTTGTGTTCTGAAGGGCGCTGGAATTCAATAAGGTATGTTTTGTAAACATGTTTGTGATGCTAAATCTTAGTAAGTACCATATTTTTATATTGGACGTCGGGATCAATAAAACAAAATTGCAATAATCGGGTGAATAGGTGTTTTCCAGGATCCTCAAGCAAACGTGATGCACGTGAGACTTCTTTTATGTACCTAACTATAAAATCAGACGACTCGTGTGGTGCAATGGTTACCATGCCGCATCGCCGCACCAAGGGTCCTGGGTTCGATTCCCAGCGAGGCGGAAATTTGAATGATGAGTTTGAATTTCTGTTCTCGGTCTGGGTGTGAATGTCCTCGTCTATGTTGTGTGTTGTTCATGGCACCCACGACACAGGGAATCCTAGTGTGGGGCTATGAGTGTGAAGCGTTATTTATTTATTTATTTTTATTTTATTTAATTACGTATGATTCACTGACCTCTGGTATTTTCCAGTGTATTCTCAAGTCTGAGAAGCACAGACCCTCCCTTCCAGGGCTCCAGGGTTAGCACGTGGATGTGGCGCGGCAGACCATGTAGACGAAGGGCTGAATACTACAACAATACAATTTAAATTGATGATTTCATAAACTAGAGACCCGCTCAGGGTTCAAGATTTGACCGTTTGGCCTTTCTGTCCACTAAGGCCTCCTGTCCACGACGCACATCACGTTAATTGTCTTTTGCTTGCATCTTCAGCGTAGTAAAAGTATGAAATCTGTCCACGGAGCGGCATTCTCGCGTTTGCATTTGTTTTGCAATACACTTTCACTTTCATTTGATTTAGTGTTTGGAATTCATTGAATAAAAATACGTACGCGTTTATTCCTGACGTTCTGCCACTTTCTTCTGTTGATTTTGTCTCCTGATGCGAGGAAGAGCCAGGGCTCTAGCAACCATTTCCTCGCCACCTGAGATGTACACTCGGAAAATGATTGGTCATCCACTGCAACGAAAAATTTAATTTAATACAGACGATTACACGAAGTCAGGTATATAAATTTGAATTTTGATATAACTTTGAACTCCGTTCACGATTTAATTTTATTTATGTACACGCTACATTTCTTGAGGTCAAAAGTAGCTCCTCAAAAGAGAATACCGTGTTCAAAATTAGAGTGTAATTCAAAGAATGGTCCGATGAACGATCGACAGAAAATATTTAGAAGTCACACCTTCCTGTTTATAGTTTCCGAAGAATATCCTGTGCTTTCCCTTCACGATCAGACCGACTCCAAACGCATCTTCGTTTAAAGACTCCTCCAGCCCGAAGCCGTCGTCTGTCAGCAATCTTCGGTGCATCTTGACGTGGAAGAAAAAATATAATAGGTATCTTAAATCTCTCTTCAATGGTTACTACCATTATGAATTTCGGTGCTTGGGAAGATGTGTAGGTAGATAAGTTGTTTGTACCTAATCATTAGGCTTTGGCTTCAGCACATAATGGTCCATACTAAGAATGAGTCTCTCCTCTTGAGGAAGGCTCTGACATGTTTTAACCACTAATAACTTTTAATAACAACCGAAACCGACGGCTTTTATTTACGGCGTGCTCTCCGAGGAGACCAAAGGCTACTCCCGCTGTTGCTTAACTCGGCCGAACACTTGGAATCGAAATAAGTCGCGAGGCAATAAGCGCTTCGTTGGGTAACAGGTTATAATTACCTATTGGCTTGAAATTATTGGTCTACTGGCTGATTGTCATACCATAAGCTCAATCTCCCCAGCATCATACGACGTTCCTCCTTGAGCTCGGTCTGTCAGGACGCACATCTCAACGCTGGCGTTCACTGAACGGATACAGATCCGTGACGTCACTGGGTAGTAGCAGGCCGGGACTGGCTTCTTTAGAGGAGAACCTGTAGAGTTAAATTGACCAGACTTTAGGAGAAACCTTCTGTAGTTAGGGGCAAGAGCGTCACCAGCCGTCCCAGCCGATGGCCCAAGCGGCGGGCAAGTTGATATGGAGATTGAGAAAAGTATGAATTGTAGGCAAAGTCGAGAGCACATGCACCTTTAACAATAGCATAGATACACTTATTATATTACATTTGGCATCTTTTTAAGAACTTCTAGGAGGGGGTGGCAGCTGCCCCGACCTGCCCCCCTTGGCGACGCACTTGGTTAGAGGATTTTGAACGGATGAGATATGAAGAATCCACTGTGCTATTGTGCATTGTTCATGCTAATGATCAACACTTGGAAATATAAAAATAGGCCGTTTTTATATTTATTTGAGGTTTTTTAACGTGGTCACGAAACTACTAAATATCATGGTTAATAAATTTGCTCCAGACCAGCTCGCATTGTATTGGTTACATAATGTTAAGATATTAAAGGCTTCTTTAAGAATATTCATAAATTGCACTATAAATGTACTAAAATACTCAAATAATTCTAGAACTTACTAGAAGTCTGATTCCAACAGCTCCTTTTCATCATTTGCCGTGAGTTGGAGTCAGTATAGAAGTCTCCATTGTTCGTGATGTTCGTTTTGAAGATGCTAACGACTTCCTTGCCTAAGTCACTCCTGAAATAAGTACTTAACTGTGGTTAATTATTATCTACCTATTTTGTGTCAATACTAATGAAATACTTTGAGTATTCTTTAATGGGAGATAATGTTATAAAAATATTATTCATTAATTATTCATTAGCGCTACAATATCCGATTAATATGAAACAAGGAGAGGTATTTTTAATGTCCTTTACGGATGATCACTCACCATCAGCTACCTCGGAACAGTTGGAACATTGTTTATCTGTTGGTGTTTGACATGAGTTGGCCAGTCAAGATGGTCGATGATGATGATAACAATAATATTGTTAAAACACGGTTAAGACATTGCCATGACCTAGCAGGGTTCATAACCAGACAATGTACGTACCTAGTGTTATTTTATTGTTAAGAAGCGTGACGTACTTATGACTTAATATAGCATCATACCCGACGGGCACCGGTCCGATAATCCACTCGAGCTCCACAAACTCCTCGCCCCGGTACAGCCTGATGATCTGCGTCACCCAGTCGCTGAACCGCTGTCGGATCTCTTTCACCAGGGACCCGCGGATTGTGTAGAACATTGCTCGTTCTGATACCTGTCACGTCCCAACTCAGAGTCACTAACGGTTACTCCTTAGTAAAGAATCACCATACAAATTCTGTACTAAGGAGCGATTTAAGTAACCCTTAGTGATTCTGAGTTGGGGTGTTAGTTTTTTATATGGTAACAGACCCACTTTGCATTCCCATTAATATACTAGCTTACGTATAAAACTTAACCTTGATGATTAAGGCTGACTTTTCACCAGAGATGTGGGTAGCTAGGCGGTGTACGAGGAGATTTCCACCAATAGGATTAGGTAGGTACTGTGTGTTATGTGAGGCTAGGAAAATTGTACTCAAGATTTAGCTTCTTCGCACATTTCTGGTGCGAACTCAGTCTTAAGAGGATTTAATACATTTATTAGTTAGTTATTCGTATTTGCGAAACACAAGCAATATTCTTTACCGGAGTTGGTCTGACACTTTGAGGTCTGAACGCGTAAGCACCAGACTGCAAGGTCTGCTGACGCTGGGAGTAGAAGTAGAAGTTCTGCGACACCAGGACCTTGCTTCCTTCTATATGTTGAACAGATTCCAGCAAACCGGTAGCCTTATCTACCGTGACCTTGAGATACTGAAAACAGGGTACAAAATTAAGGCTGAAGGCATAAAGTACGCCCAATATTCATTTTTAATTTTCAATAAAGGATTAACAAACAAACTTAATCCTATATCATAACCGTTTTCTCGATCAATCATACGAATAATGACAATTGGCACAAGTTGTCGACTGATTCGGATAGAACACTTACCTCATTAGAAATGTATGGAATCACCTCTTGTTCCGGGTCTATACCCGACTGACCAGATTTCTTCGCGTAAGCATTTTCTTCCTGAAACATTTGTCGACGCTCAGTAATTACGTGGAAGCTTTTTATTAGTATTATAAGATACACAAACTCTGGACCTAGTGAAAACACACTTTCGAGCAAGAGCTGCCTTGTAAAGAAAGTTGCTTCTAAAGAATAAGGAAAACCTTTACAGTTTTCCGGGAAGCTGAGATGAAAATAATCATTTTCATTTTCAAAGAGCTAGGTATTCCTTAAATATTTGTTAGAAACCTGTTTTCGCTCATTAGTTATGTGAATTAAACTCAGATACATCTAAGCTTTTTTTAACAATATTGTGGTATTTTGGAATATTACGCAAATAATTCTCAAGCAATCTTCATTATATCCTGGGTCGTACCAGTGGATCTCTGACAGGCGAAATGAAGTAGGCTGCGTATCCCAACGGAGGGATGTTCTCCGCTTCGAAGTAGAGCTCCTGTATGGCGGTGGAGGCGCGGCCAGGCATGTTGATGATGGGAGCCGGGAGCGACACTAGCTGGTACTCCACTTCCTCGTCTGGATTATTTGGATAAATGAAGCTTTTGGACATAAAATTTGTGAAGACGTAATTTCAGCTGATGAAACAAACTTTTTTCTGCGATGTATTAGACAAAAAGTGTTGGTTTTAAATAAATAACTTAACTACAACTTCAATTAAGTCATTTGTAAGTCAACGTCAATGAAACAAAATTTGTGTCGATCCAAGTTGGTAGTGGGTGAGTCTGTTTGGTAAGTCAGTATCTAACTCGGAGTTTGTAGTATGGATGTTCGATTCCCGACTAGGACACACATGTGATAAATAAATGTTTATTATCGGGCTACTGGTGTATGTGATATTCCTCCTATTTATAGCACAGGCAAACCCAGAGATTGTGTAAGTGGGCGAGCATAAACAATATTGAATGAGTGTTAGGTACCATAAAGTTCCAATCAATGAAAGTTACCATTATAATCTCTAATGGTGTACTGCAGGGCAATGGCTGGCAACCGGACGTGGTGGTAGGTCTTGACGCTCAGCGGGTTATAGACCAGCAACAGGACGGTCTCCTGGGTCTCTATGAACTGGAAAACATAGGTTAGAACAATAATCCATCGACAAGTCTTCTGTGTTACACTTAAATTAATTCACGGCAGTTGTCGAATCACTGAAATTGAAATTTATTTAAACGGTCGATGGAGTTATGTACACTAACAACAGGCGCGGTTTTAATAGCAAGTTTTTTAAACGCTTCTGTTCTTCTCCATAGAGAGCACGTAGAGCTAGTTGCAGAAATAGCAGTCTTTATGCTTTGTCAGAGGACTACTGGTGGCTTAAAAACTTCCGTTGCTTGAGTTAGCCACTGACCTCTCCACCACTAGAGTAGCGTGAAAGTATCTTCTAGTTCTCCCATAAGGAGAGTGAAAGAGTTTGTAGCGGACTGTATTTGTAAATTAAAATCCGAGAGGCGATTCAGATACAGAAGAAATTGTTAGAACCAAGAAAAAGGAAGGAGACAAAACGTCACGGTTACCAACATACAAAATATTTAAAAAAGCATATCAACTAAACCACAGTTTATCTTAACTAAATGTTAGACGATCCGATGAAGATCAGAGAGACCCGTATCAACTAACGGGCCATTAATGTTATTATAGGCATTGAAGAAATAATAGTAGGTACTTATAATAAGTATTATAGGTTAGGTTATTTTCTGTTGGTCCGTATTACATTGCACTTACTCGGCACTGACTGACGTTGAGTTGATGACAAACCATGAACTGCTGACTGCTCTTAGCCCGTCTGCTTCCACCCCATGTCGGTGTCATCATACTAAAATATTCAGTAATGTGTAAAGCTGGGTTTAGACCAAAATAACTGCTGTCCATTCTGTCTAATTATGTTGAATTTCTTTGTATAACACAGTGAGAAAGTTATAATGATCAAATAACACATTACCCTTTAAATGCTTACCTCAAAGATTGTGAAACTTTTTTTGTGCAAGCATCAACGGCATCAGAAAGGGTCTTGATGAAGTCGTTACCAACGTGTTGTTGGCTGGTTCCTAGAACAAACACTCTTTATTGAGGCGCAAGATATGAATAATTATTATGTTTAGTAGCTATACTCGTCAACACTTCGCTGAACAGTTTGTCTTTGCCTGTGTTTGTAAGCAACTGCTCCTTGCTACCCATAACAAAGAGAATCCATGCGGTACTATAAATTGTACTGCCTGATATGCATGTATTTGGATTGACACAATTGTTTTTACCCGTAATGGCGTCATGATGCAGCATCAAGCTCGTCGCATGTCTCAACAGGTGCAGCTCGTACGAATCAGGCATCCTGGATATTACCGTCAGTTGTTTCACCACCTACAAATAAATTAGTAAAGAAATACTTGTAGTAATCTCTAGTATTTTATGTATTGTAGATAAACTAAGTATCTGTCTTATGTATTAAACTTGAGGTCCAACATATAAAAAAGTAAATGTAATGCAGCAAATTGCCTGAGGAATTGGGTCTTAATGAAGGTAATTTTTATACTTTAATATTCCAGTCATAGAGATCCATCTTGGGACTCAAGTTAAAAGTCATAATAATTAAATGAGTTTACCATAATAAGTCCAATGATTACCGTCGCCACTGAACGTCAGTAATGCCAAAGGCATTAATTACTTCAAGAAAATAAAAGATATGCCATCATAAAATGTAAATAAGTATCTATAAGTAAAATGAGATAAAATTCTTGCGTAGCTACATCGCTTCGCCTTGGGGTGCGATCCTTCTTTCGGTTCGTCGCCATACCGTTGTCAACAAAAACATACCTGTAGAAATACATGAGCTCTTCTTGCCAAATATTTTAGGCTTGGTCTGGATGTATAAAACCCTGTCCAATACGTGTTCAAGTCACTTCCATATGGCAGATGGTCACTCTATAAATCATTTTGAAAACAATTTCGTTACTTTGTTATCGTAATATTGGTAAAAAAATTAAAACATATTTTGCTTGCGATACATAATATCTTAAAATATGGCGCTGATTAAATTAACAATGTTAAAGAGGGGTTTTGCAAGGGAGATCATTTGGTCCTCTGTTTTAATAACATTGAACCTAACAATGATAATAATATTTTGATTTTTGAAGTCAACACGTTTTAAAATGTGATTTTCTGAGAAATCATCAATTTACTAATATTGAATAATATATCTAATAATTATAGTTTTATGAACCAGTATTATTAGATTAGATCACATAAGAGATCTAATGTAATATTGTTTTTGTAGTGTGCAATGATTAAAGAGTTTAAATAAACGTTTGTAAAGACAAAACAAATAATCATCATCAACCTTATCAGTGTGAAGAGCTTTATCCCGTTTCCCATACAGATAAATAGCTTTCAAATAGCAAGACGGAGTTGAATAAAAAATATTGATATCCGACATGTTAGCAGAGTGAGTGTTAACGTGGCTGAAACAGATAAATTAAACAGGTTAAAAACATGAAAAAAAAAATATACAGGTACAAAGATATTTTAATAAAGGCGTTCCACGGGCCATCTGATGGAGCTTTGTATATTAAATACTAATCATTTACCGCCGCCCATGTCAAGAATGATCCTCTATCTACCTCCCGGCAAAGCAAGCAAAGACATTTTGATTCGAGGAGTAGGTTAACCATGAACGAGAGTCGATTAGGGAATAAGCTGGACAAAGAAACCAGCAACAGCGATAGAATTAGAAACTGGTGAGACTGATAGTAATATGACTTACGATGATGACGAGTTACCTGATAATTTTGTCAATATTCATGAACCAGTTGGCAGCGCTTTGGTAAGTGAAGTCTCCTCCGAGGGTGACCAGGATATTGTCATGGTCGTAGTACTTTGCCTGTTTCTCTACCTGGCTTATGAAATCATTTACCTGCAGAAAAAAATATTTAAAATGAAGTCAATATTCTTTTATCTTATAATTTATCTTATAATTCTAATCTATTCCAACCTGCTTAATGTCATGTTTGTCATCTACTCACAGTAAACCGGTTCCACGTTTACGGCCAAGAAAGAAGACAGAAGAAGGAAGAATAGGCTCAAACAAACTGCCAAGCTGAAAGTTGGAGTATTCTTATTAGAGTCATTTAGAAGGAGACTCAAGCAAGAGGCTGATAGCAAGCCAGGTGGGTTCACTTATACCAGTAATAATAAAACTAAATAATAACATACCCGTTTCTCAGCATTGTACACTCGGCTATCTGGATCATCAACAATTGGCTCGTCGCTGCAAAGAAAGTCGAAGCAGAAGCCTTCCGGTGCGTTGTACAGGTTGAATAGTGTATGGCTCATTATATCTGAAATTTTACCTAAAAATAAAAAGATATCTTCAGGTTGCAACTCCTGGAGAGTAATATTATGTAGAAAACATATTCATTCCACCCCAAATTTAAATCTTTCTGATGAATATCCCAGTAATTTGCTGTTTAACGTCTAGGGTTTATGGATAATAACTGGCCAATAAGCAAAGTCGACACCATCCAAAAACAATTCCCCAACGCGTTGTCAACAAAGTTCTTTTTCGCTGTTTTCACTAAGCATTTCTTGGTTCATTCAAAAAGGAAGATGGCTAATGAAATTAGTTTATTCGAAGTAGGTTTGTTACAAACACTTTTCGAAAGTCACTCAACGCCATCGCTTCAACAAATCCCTACCGTGAGTGGTCCCGGTAGAAGAAGCGGCAAGAAACTCCCGGGATAATTTTTTTTCCTACTCACAGTTACAGACAGTACTTACTACTACTTATTACATTATTTAATTAAAAAAAAAAGAAAAAAAAACTCATGTCCAAGCAGTCTTGTCATTTAAATACTCATCAACTTTGTAATATGCTTTCTTCATGAGAATACCTTTTACATGAGTTTTTAATTTACAGTATGGCATTTCTGTTAATTCTAACGGGATTTTATTGTAGATTTTTACACATCTACCCATGAACGAGCCACCAGTTTTGTTGAGTCTAAAACGAGGCACAATCAGTCTAGCCTTATTTCTTGTGTTAATATTGTGAACATCACTCTTTTTAAGAAAAGTATCGGAGTATTTTTTAACATACATAATATTTTCCAAAATGTATTGTGAACTAACAGTTAGTATATTGATTTCTTTAAAGAGTTCTCTAAGAGAGTCCCTAGGCCTGAGGTTGTAAATAGCGCGAACTGCTCTTTTCTGTAATACAAAGATTGACTCAATATCTGCAGCTGAGCCCCACAACAACAGACCGTAGGACATTATACTGTGAAAGTAGCTGTAATAGCTGTAATGCTGTAAATGCAGGCAGGTTACGGATCCTCAAGAAACTTCTTATTAATACCTCGTCTATTTTTTAGCTGGTTGTAGGATAGATATTAAAGCCCTTTAGTGTTACTTCAATCAACCAAGATGACCTAAAGAAGACAGCGGAAAGCCACTGGATTCAGTAGGCCCGAACCGGTCGGAATGGCGCCTCTTAGGGGAGAATTGTGTCCAGCAGTGAATTTGAAAAGGTTGATAGATAGAACTAGGCTTTGGAATGCGCTGCCTGAAGATCTCCGAAAGCCTGTCAGTAAATTAACTTTTAAAAAGAATCTCTTCAGACACCTTCTTAGGTAGGTAAATAAGTACCTCAATAAGGCGTTTCTTTATCATCCCAATTTTATATATATATGTATATATATTATTTTTATTTTATATGTATTATAATTGAACATACTTTTTTATTTATTTGTATAATATATTTATATATAGGTATATTCATATATATTTTATTTTATGATTATTATGTACCCTTTTAGTTTAAGTGTGTTGTTTTTCTGTTCATTATTTTCACAAAACCGCCACTGATGTTTCTCTTACTTCCCGAAGGTTGACTGGTAGAGAATGCTTTTAGCATTAAGTCCGCCTTTGTACCTCTCACATTGTTGTAAGGTTCAAAAGTTTAAATAAATAAATAAATAAACTATTTACCAAGTACTTCGCTTCCTCTCCACATGAATTCCATACGATCTTCCTCCATCATTGCTTCTCTTTCCTTGTGGTCTACTCTACCTGGTGGTTTGTAAGTACTTTTAGTATTTTCTTGCAAAAAAAAAACATCAGGAGTATCTTTAACACTATAAACCCTTGAGTTTGCTCAGTAGTCAGGAACTATGTCAGTAACATGTATACTCTTGATAGAGAAGTATGCACTGAGGACTTCCTTTCATCAGTTTGCGTCACCAAGCTTACCTATAAACAATCCATCGTATCCCATTTGCGCCATTAACGATGCCTGTTCTCTTGTGTGCCCGTACGTATCTATTTGCCATGCCGCTTTAGGGGTCCCACAAGGACCTAATGTATCGTTGAGTTTCCTGCGAGAAAAAACCAAAATAGGAATTTTCATTACTAAGTATATTAATATGTAATAATAACACGACCCACTCATACCCCCACATTAGGATTCCCTGTATCGTATGTGCCATGGATAACACACACCCAGACCGAGAACCAAAACTCAAACATATCATTCAAACAGCTTCGCTGGGAATCGAACCCAAGACCCTTGGCACCGCGGTGCGGCATGGTAATCATTACCCCCAATGGCTCATCATATTATATTCTACTGGACTGTGTTGCTTTTTAAGCAAATAATAGGCGACAAACGCGCAGATGAAACACCAGATTTTTCGAATGGAGTTGGTGTAAAAGAAAGTAATTCAATTCAAATTCAAATCCAATTCTAACCGGAACACGCGTCACTATGTAGTTTGTACAGTGCCGTACCCTCTGATATTTAAAGGCCGCATCTAATAATAAAGCGCAGCCAGCTCCGCGCCAGAACCGTGTGGGTCGGTCAAGGGCAATCCCGGAGGTTTTATATTATTTGAAGGCTTCTTTCCTATCTTAATTATGATTTGATGATTGACTTTAATGACTATCAAATGATGTAACGTGTCATAAGAATAGATGCGCAGAAATTTGGCCTGTAGCGGTCATCAATCTAACATAAGTTGCAATACATGCATATTATATGCCTGAGCGAATACTGTCCGGGCGATTCATTGAAATTGTGAGGTATGTAGGTCGCGTCGATAACGGGGTGGCAGACAGGTAGGGTGGTGTGTGGGCGGGGGAAGCGAGCAAACAGGGGAAGGGGTGCAACTGAACTATCCTTTCAACTAAGCCTTTCAAAGGCCCCACAAATTGAAGTTCCGAGTATTTTCGAACTTCAAAGAACAAAGTTTACTGCAACTTTATAAAGCTTCCCTGAAGTCATGTATAAAAGCTAAATAAAGCTTTGCATTTGTTATCTATATCATGACACTGTCTCTTTATACTGTTGAGGGATTTTGATGGGCAGAGAGTCTGTCGTAGATTATTATTTATCTCTCTCAGTATGCGTGCCATACGTAGTGTATGGATCCGTAGTTTGTAAGTTGATCAACAATTAATACTATTAATCATTTACCCCCAATTTACATATAGGCGAGGTCACATACTCAGCGTGATAAGTATGTAAACCCATATGGCACATTATTACCTTCTACAACTACGTATCTGAGCTATTCATTAATATTATTACTGCTATTAGCTTTCCGTTCCTGCCTAGCTACCAACCCCTTGCTCGAGTCAGCCGCGAAACGACTCGACATGTTACTGCTGGGGGCTTGAGAGTCAGTTCTTTCTTACTTTCTCCTTCTCTCCTTCTTGGCTACACATGACTGAGCCTTTAGTGTCGCTGATGCCCATGGGCGACGATGGCCACTTTACCATCAGGTGGATCGTGGGCTTGTTTGTCAGAGAAGAAAGAATATTTTAATGTCTCTCTTTTACCTCAGTCCCCAAGTAAACTGATCTATAATCTGGAGATAGTCGACAGTGGCCTCATCATTCTGCACCCAGCCGCCGCCAGCGAACTGCACGCGGCCTTCCTGCACCAGGCCTCGGAAAGTAGCCCTGGTCGTCGCCCGCTGCTCCTTCCACCAGCGCCAGAAGTAACCAGTTTCTGAGAACGTGAACCTAGGAAACAAAAGTCGCAGAAGATATTTGGGAGAACCAGAAATTACCTTGAAATGCGCTAAAAATTCTTTAGAGGGATGTCTAATATTATTAAAACAAAGGTGTGTGCCAAATTTCAGCTCGAAATTCGATTTTGGTTTATCCCGGAAGTTTTGGCCAGCAACACATTGATCTTGGCATCGATGTTAGGCTTTATATGCAAAATTAACACACAGGGTAGAGCGCTATATTTTGTTATATTGTTAATTGATGTGGACTTACTAAAAAAATACTTATTAAACACGAGTAAATAACATCTTTTAAAATAGGCTCACTTAAAAAATGTCTTGAAAATCAATGCTAACTCGTAATATCTTGTACAAAAATGCATTTAGAAAAAAATTACTAACTTTCGTCGTGTATCATGCATGAGTTCGGAGAGGACGGAGTGGTATATGAGTTGGACGTGCGCCGTGCTCACCGCTGTTTTGGCTGGACAACAAAATAAAATTAATTGGTATTCCTGCAGAGGCCGCTTTTTGAGTTTTTAAAAAGGATCTGATGGGACAAAAAATAAGTTTCTTAAATTCTGAAAAAAAAAAGATATTTATGTATTAGTTAAGGATCTATAGGTACATACGAGTACTAGGTAACCTAACTGAAAGCGATTTTTCGCTTTCTCACTCACTTCGTAGGCAGTATTACCATTGGGAATCAGTACCATTGGGCTAATTGGTTGTCATTAAGCTATGTAATAATTAATGCTTCACACTCACTGCCATAATAGTATTCGTCGAAGGTCTTCACCCAGCCCGCGTCCATGTGTGAGTGTGGTATCAGGTGGACATTCAGGGCACCTTCACGAGTTGGTGGACATTGCTGGAATACCAGAACATCTATGAGCGGAGGTGATTTGTGTTTCAATTTTGGTTCCTATTCCTAACTTGTAAAATCTACTAATATAATAAAACTGTAACGAGATTATTATTTTGTATTATGTTATAAAAATCCAATTATGTATTAGTATTTTTTTTTATGGAAATGGCCAGTAAAATAGTTAAAACGTCAGCAACACGACGAGTCGTTTGGCGGCTGACTCATGCTCAAGGATGGTAGCCACAGAACACCTAATAATTAGGTGTTCTGTGATGGTAGCTATCAAGCGAATCCGGTGTAGAAAAAAAAAACTTGAGAGGTGTCAAGGGACACCCGGATGGAACGAAGTTCCTTGCAGTCAGTACTAGGATAGCAAAAACATGCAGCTAAAACACACACGAAAAATAAGCATGTTCGAACTACAAACATTATTTACTTATAAATTGTGCTTGTTTCGCTGAATTAACAAAATCATTCTACCAAAACACATTATGTATGTACTCGTATCTACCTATGTATGTAAATGTGAATAAAACTTAAAGTTAAGGGCTAATTTGAGACGTTCAAAACTTCCATGTTGAAATTATGCAAAAAAATATTTCATAACTCACCTTGAAAAATATTTCTTAACTTACCTTGTATCCGCATTCGATTTTCGCTTTCGTTGTCGCAACATTTTTGACAAAAATAAACATTATTAAAGCTAAAAGAATCATGATGGTCACCTTCGTGTTTTAATTTTGTTTACAAATGAACGTCTAAACAATTCTTTAATAAACAATTTGGTAACAATTCACATAATGTTGCTTTTACATTTGTTAATGTTAAAGTTTAATATATTTTTAATTTTCGTAACATATCATTTAATTTCACAGCTCTTTAAACCTAAATGAGGCTATAATTTGAAATTGGTGGTGAACTGGGCTCGTATATGGCTTCAGAGAACATTGTTTACGTAATCAATGTTTTCATAAGGCTCGTTCCACCAATGCTGGGTTTTCAGCGGCTACTAGAATACTTACAGAATCATTGAAGGTATGTTGATTTGCATTAATAAGTTTTATTGATCAAGTGCGTTACTTTTATTAAGGATTCCTTAAGGTAAAGAAATAAAATTATTCATAATTTGTATTATATAGGTGTTACGGCATGGTATGTGGTACCAATTAGACTGTGTAAAGTTGGAGACGATTGTTTCCAATTTCAGTTTTGAGTTTTTTTTTTAGTTCTAGTTTTAAGGATTAGAAGCGTAATTATTTACTGCACAAGCAACAAGTGTAAGCGTAAGCGTAACATCTTAATAACATTTAAATAAAAATAAAAGTTTAACATTATGTGTTCAATGCACAAGCCCTTATTTTCCTGCGTATAACCAGATTGAATTCGTATCAACATTCAACAACAGTTCCATGAAATCCAATATCGGGAATATGTATATTCCCACTGACGTATTTGGACTTATTTAACAACACCTAACATACAGGTACAACTTCGGTAATATTACACAGATATTTTTATGCTGTGTATATTCAGACGACCATGTAGCCAAGTTAGCGAGAATATCGAGTTAGCGACCCTGCGTGCGAAGCGAGAGGTCTCGGGTTCGACTCCAGGCTGAGGCAGATATTTATGTGACAGATTTGCACTCCGGTCATGTCTCGTGGGTGTCATTTTTTCTCAAAATCTCTACATGTCGTTACTTCGGGGGGAGGGGGGTCCGAGAAATCTTATGTATCCTTACATGGGGTAGGCAAAATCGTCCTTAAGTAATTAATGAATACCAAAGACATCACTGATGCGTTGCCTGCCAAAAACCAGTGAGTAAATTAATATTGAACTTGCAGGATTCGAACTCGAGACCTAGCACACAGCACACTTATCTACCGAGGTAAAGTTCTAGGCTCTAGGGCTCTAGGCTAAACGTGTAAGGTTAAACGTAACTGGTTCAAATTACAGCCAGCGCAGTGGTTCAATCAATGGCTATGAATTATTGATCATTACGCGACCTTCGACAGTTTGCAATCTTTTCTGTCTGTTCCTTTAAATCTTTAACCGCAAAGCTACTTGGGTGAGGCCGTTAGAAATGCTTATTTTGATGAACGACAGTGCTTCAACTTTAAAATAGTGTTATGTGATTTTAAGCTACTGTTTCTTTCATCGACAGATTATTTAAATAGGTACAATAATATTCGGAGCTTTTAAGTAAGAAAGCAGTTGAGCCGTAAATTGAGCGTCTTTTGAAAAGTCTTTTTCTTTAAAGTTACTTTTATACTACTAGGTGTGTGAATTAGTGATATAATATGGCAAGACGCTTTTGTCACATAGTCCCTCATGCTAAAAGACCACTGACCACTTAAAACCACTATAGACCAAGTACTTACATCAATACACATTAAATTGAATGTGTAATTATGTTATTGATTCTAATTCATGTAGTAATACTCGTAGTTATGTGAGTTTTGTTGTCGTTTACCTTCATTGCGTATGTGGTATTCCGGTTGTCTAACTTTACCATTTCTATGAAATGCCACTGATTAGTAAGCCACAAGTGTTACTCAGTCCAATATGGTTTTTGAAAATAATGTCATCTCAATGCCGAAAATATCTCAAGCTTGTACCGGAAAAGGAAGTAGTTTTGATTTGCATTTTGAAATGATTTCATATCCGGATTTTTGGTAGGAAGTATTTTCTTTAAGTGCAAAAGTGACCAGACTGGCCAGTATAGCCCATGGGCAAACAAATTCAAACTACAACTTGAAGTGAACAGAAGAATTACTACTAGGAACTCGGAAATAATGGATTTTATTTGATAAACACTCTTTGGCGTAACACAGCTTTTAAGCACAGCCAGAGTTAGGTACTGTGATGCACTTAAACTAGGGTTGCCAGATACAGGCTTATAATTTCCGGGACAATTTTAGTAGACCGTGTGCGAGATCCGGGATTTTTGTTTGGAGGGCACCCTTTAGCTCTCCCCTCTAAAAGAAAGCTCACTAGCCATCCCTAATACCGGTACTATTGGTGCCCCTTTAACTTCAGAGCCCTTTTATCGATGCTTTCCGGATTTCCTGGCCGTAAATCATAATATTTATTTATTTAATAATGTTTAGATCCAGGTATACCTATCTAAATGAATTACGAATTTCAAGTGTACCTAAGTAGGGTATCTGTAAATTTAAAAAGTCCGGACAGTTAAGCTGATAATTAAGAATAAATCTGGACATTTCTAAGTCCGAATATTTGATAAAAGTTTTTACTTAACTTAAATGAATTGAATACTTGATAAAAGTACGAATGTTGATTATATTTTGTGTTGGAAATGGTCATGTAATTTGTCAATGGTATTCATAACTTGATTTTTTCAGTGATTAATACCTATTCCTACATATGAAATAAAAGCTGATCGAATACTTCTTTAATTTTAAAGTTTTTTTTTTAATATTGGGACATTTAAAGTGCGGGACAAATTCGAAGGCCGGGCAAAAGCCGGACGGACGTACCTACAAAAGTCCGGACATGTCCGGACAAATCCAGACGATTGGTAACCCAATCCAATATCCATTCCTTGTTTCTCCACATTTTGAAGATTATACTCGTACTATCGCTTCATGGGCTAACTCACGTTAAACCTTGCTGAACAACGTATGAAGCTATGCCCATTGGCCACAGAATACCTATCGATGGCGAACGGTAATACCAGGCTAGTAAGTCCAGATTGTAGTCATGCAAAATACGATAAATAAACATAGATTGCTTCTTAAAGTTCTCAATGTGAAATCCAGTGAAGTCTTATAAACTCTAATTTTGCAACGTTCCCAAGGTTACCTACTTACCTATATTATACAAACTGATAAAAGTTAATTGTGACTTTTACTTGCCGATTAACGTTATTAAGCAAGTAACTACTTATGACTTTACTTGACGATTGTGAAAGAGGCGCTTAATATGAGAGTATCTACTGATCCCATGACAATTATGGGTTGTGAAACTAGTGAAGGGTATTTTAAATTTTTTAAATGAAAACTTATTATAACAATAGTTGCGCAACGCTATCACATACATAAACTATTGCCAATGTCAATCGTAACAATCAGTAATTTACTATTAATTACTTTAATCAATTGATCAAAGCACTTTTATTTCTTTTTTATTCGTAGAAGGTTGGAAACAGCGTGTTGTTTTTCTTTTATTATTATTATTATTGACACTGAAACTAACGAGTAGGTGATTCTTGTTGATACAGGAGAAGCTACGTGACCTTCCAGTCGTTGTTGGACGATCGACTATTACTCGATAACTTGTTAAGCCAACTTAGCTGTGATAGTTTTCCCTTTATCTTAGTTTCTAACTTTCACATTTCCAAGATATTGAGCAGCATGGCGTCCATGGGGCTGACATCTTGCTATCAGGTGGCTCGTCTATTTGTTTGAATATTACTGCAAAAAATGGTTTAATCCAATGTAATTAAATAAATAATAATTTTACTTCTAATGAAATTGATATTTTGGAGAATATAAATGTTATTCTTCCTAACTTGTCAAAAACCAGACTTGTTCTTAAACTCTAATAATCACTAATTTTTTAATTTATTGTTATAGCATATAGGTATTGTAGGTATGTTGTTTTTGTTGTTCCTATCGCAGGTGTATTAAGTAGTGGCTATTGTGTATTATCTAAGGTACCTGCGAGTAAGAAGGGCCGGTGTCTATCAAGGTCCATTACCAGAAAAACACATTTCTAATACGTTTATTTAGATTCCATTCACGCACACATGTAAAGGACCACTGGGAAGGCTAATATTCGAACGAGCCACCTCATGCGATCCACCATCTTTTCACTAGCCACCACGCCGTCCGATGAGAATGATTACGCCGTTGAATATTAAAAATTATTACGAAGAAAAAATATTTTCAAGCTAAAAATATAAAGAATTTTATAAAAATATAAACGAAAGACTCAAAGAAACTTTATTACGGATAAATCAAGGTAAGTCTACCATTAATTTTACTTTTTATGTACATTTTTCATTTAATTTTGTAAAACTAGTCCTAAGAGTCTAACAAGGGCCATTTTCCGGGCGCATAAGGGTGGCCACTCACGGTCAGTCCATCGCGTCAAATGGCGTGATATACAGCCAAAATTTGATCGTGAATGTGAAAAACTGATGGCGTGATATAAAAAATTTGTATGTGCAATCGCGCCATTTTGATATATGTCATTTGGCGTGGCTCCAAAAATGACGCGATGGAATGACCGTGAGTGACCACCATAAGAGAGGCCGGCCCTTATTAGACTTATGAATTTTGTAATATTTTTAGATAATGCATTTCATTTTTAACCCCGGAGGTGTGAGTACCCCGGGAGTATGAGGGGTGTTGCAAGTTTGACGTGTCTGTGTGTTTGTGTATGTGTGTCTGTATGTGGTATCGTATCTCTTAAACGTATGCACCGATTTGGATGCTGTTTTTTTATTTGAAAGCAGCTTTTCTAGCGGTGATTCTTAGATAATAATATATGTTTTATCAAAATTGGTTCACCCTTTCAAGGTCATCAGCTCTTTTGTGATTCTACATAATTATAATTCATTAGTGTCGATGGTTTCTTACACACTTTATACCTATTAGCTTCACTTGTATGTTTGTAACCACTTCAAACGGTCAAATTTAATTTAAACTTCGTAGACTTATCGAGGACCGATGACAATTCAATATTAAAAAAAGAAAGAAAGAAAAAAACCTAAATTTCATTTCAAAAAATGAAACTAAAAAATGAAAAAATAAATAATAGTTAAAAAAAATAAAAAAAGACGTTTTTATAGAAAATCTAATGGGGCGTTGAACCTAATTGGCATAACTACAAGTACCACCATTTTGAAAAATTTTCGTTTCGGCGGCCAGTGATGAAATATGTCTCAATCGGTAGACAAAATGATTATCATCAAAAAGTATTTTTTGATGAAATGTCGTAAGTGATATACTTTCTGAGTTATTTGAATTCAAAACCATAGGAAAATAAAGTAAAAAAACTTCGTTTCAGCGAACATTGATAGAACATATGTCAATTGATAGACTAAGTGATTACGATCAAAAAGTATTTTGTGATGAAATGTTGTAAGTGTTATAATTTCTGAGATATTTGAGTGCAAAAATAAAAATAATTATTAATAAACTCAAATATCTCAGAAAGTATATCACTTACGACATTTCATCACTGAATACTTTTTGATCGTAATCACTTAGTCTATCGATTAGCACATGTTTTATCAATATCCGCCGAAACAAAGTTTTTTACTTTATTTTTCTACGGTTTTGAACTCAAATATCTCAGAAAGTATACCACTTACGACATTTCATCGCGCAATACTTTTTCATCATAATCATTTACTCTATCGATTGACACATGTTTCATCACTGGCCACCAAATCGAGGTTTTTTCAAAATGGCGGAATTGTAGGTATGCCAAGTTCTATACAAAAATTTTGGAAGCCCATTAAGGATTGTTTTAATAAGGTACTTGAATTTTATTGTTTTGATATTTTTTATCTTGGTTAGACAACTAAAAGCGATTTTCTATAATTATTCTTGTTTCTATGATTGATTGATATGTATATCTGTTACTTAATATTTCGTATGTTCTTATGGCCCTTATTAGCCCCATCAGCTTTTTTTTGTAATTTTATTAGACTCGATTTGTACTTCCTTTCTAAAATTGTGAAAGAGTAAATAATTATTTGTTCAAAAACATGGTATTTTAGTCGAGATTGTATCCAAAAACTTTTTTATTGTTATTTATTTGTTTCATATGTTTAATAAGGTCCACGATTGTTTTTTTCCTATAATTAGTTGTAGCTAAATTGTGATCCAGTGCTAAAATGATAATGTGAGATAAAAGAAACTAGAAGGCCGAGTGACAGTTAACTTTACTCTTTTAAATAATATAATAATCTGTGGTCCTTATTATACTACCCAACTTTAATAAGGGCCAAAGTTAAGGTTTTATAAAGACCCTAATTATTGATGAAACTTGTGATAAACCACCAATTTTTGTACAGTTTTAGACGAATAAAACTTCAAATATTTCTATTGTGATTTAATATTTTGTTTTATTTATTAATTTATACCATTTATTCAGCTTTTAAATTAGGTGGCCCTTGTTTACCGCATGTACCTTAGCCATTATCAATTGTCCGTAACAAAGACGTATCTTTGACTTTGACTTCGATTCTTGTGAAATATTAATAATACATACTTGACTGAGTCTGTCTAGATAGCATAGACTTAAATAGTTAAAAATCAATAAAAATACAATTCGGTAGTCTTTCAAACTTGAAATCTTATTTATATAATGATATAGTGATACATGTGAGTTGATTATTTACAACAAATGACGTTTTGATTGATTATATCATTCAAGTTATTTAATTTTATGTTTAATTTTTTTTCATTTCTTTGACTATGTCTACTACGTCAAAGCCGTAACAATTTAACACGTTCGGTGCGTTAGGGATCTCTACGAGATCCCGTGCAGAACTTTCATACTGTGCGGCGTCAAAAATCGTGTTCTTTCACTCTGTGCGGGAGGCTATAACATCTAAAGTTCTATGTGTATGATAAAGACAAATATACATATTTGCTTCCCGCTTAAATTTAGAAACAATGGTGTAATAAAATATTTTAGGGGTCGACGAGGTCCCTACCGCACAGAAGTGAAAATATATTCACTCCTTGCGTTGGGGGTTTCCTTTGATACCCGTGAATCGTGAGCCCCGTAGCCGCAAGGACGGGAGAGTTGGAGGCACGAGCAGCACAAGTTTTGTTTTAGGGATGTTCATGTATCGATCGTTAAGTTCGCGCTTCGATATCAAATTATTACGCTCGTAAATACGAACAATGAGTTATTTTAAAATGAAACAACTTGACAAGTGCGAGTTAAACTCGCTTGGAGAGAATTCCGTACGTTGATTTTATGTATTTACCGTTATTTTTCTATTTTATTAATTTTTGTCATTTTTTAAGACTTCTTATAGCTTTTCCTGTAATATTTAAGTATATATTATATATATATATATATATAAGTATATATAATATTTTAGTAATTTTCGTTCTTTCTTTAATAACTTTAAAACTATCCATTGTAAAACTATAAAAAAATATGTATGAGATCATTACAACAAGCCCTTTTATTTGAATACAACTCGATACGGTTCGCAAAACAGATTTGTTAATATTTTTTTTCAAAATTCAGTTGTTTACTTTATACCTTCGTCTTTGGGTCACAAAAATGTACATGAGTACCAAATTTCAACTCATTTGGTCCAGTTCTATCGGAGTAAATTGGCTGTGAACGGCGGTCGCCCAAACGCACGAGTGATATAAGGGTTCCGTTTTTCGTTTTTTCGTACGGAACCCTAAAAAGTGCGGGAAGTATGTAAATAAGTCAACGTCGGATTATACAGGAACGTATACATCGGATGTTAAAATAAAAATTTTGCAAAACATACAAATATCCCGCCAGTGGCCAGTGATAGTGATTCGGATTATGAGATGTTTAATCGTCCTGGTAAGAAAAAAATAACATAAACGTGTACTTACGTACGCGCGTGCGAAGTTATACTTCTATGGCATCAAAAAACCAATATAAAAAAAACCAATATTAAAAAATAATATTTTAACAATATTAAAAAAACAATATAATAATAATAATTTTTCAAAACGAGCGTTTTTTGTGACCGTCGTTTTTGTGTCACCGTCCGTGTTACAAATCTTAAAATTTCACTCTCATTATTTTTTCCATTTATTTCGCAACGCGCCTAAAGCAGTATAACTTCAAAAACCTTCATCACAAACTTTTCTTTATAACACTTTTTTTAAATATTAAATTATTCATATGTACCAATTTTTTTGACGTGATAACGTCTATTAAAACGATGAGCGCCGGGCGATCGGACGATCGGCGTATCGTAGCCGATGCCATAGGCGATCGTAGTTGAGTGGAGCGGAGCGGGGCGGAGCGGAGCGGAGCTTTGTCATGACGTTGTCACGTTAAACTACCGTCCGTAAACCGACTTTACAGACAACCATTTTTTGTAATAAAACTTTTTTACCTATCGACAACTGGGATTTTATTTTATTCCCATCACTAGTAGCTACACATATTGAACCATCATCTGTTGCGGAACGGGATACAACAGATCCCTAATTTTTTTTTTGTAATAGCGATTTACCCTAATGTCAGAACTGCGTGCGAACCTACCAAATGATAGAGTCATAGCCTATGTTTAAGCCACAAAAAACTCATAAATATATCATTGGTTTTGACGAAGATATTAATTATTTTCAAAACTGCTATTTTAGGGGGCTGAAGAGGTCCCTAACGCACCACAGGAAAGTTTAGTTAAGGGGTTTTTGAGGTCCCCATAGCACAGGCTGAAAGTTCTTTGAAAGTGTTGACGCAGTGAACGTGTTAAGAGGTCGTTGAGGCAGACCTGCAGGGCTATTCAGGTTTGTAACTTGACAGCGGATTCCGCGATGAGTGTCAAAATTGAAGTTCGAGTCCGAGATCTTGATATGTGATTCTCGATTCATTTGGTACGCACTTGCGAAGTGAAGGGAGTCTCAAACTCAAACGTCAAACGACTAAAGATGGCCTCGCCTCGGTATGAATAAACGAATCGGTAAAATATTTTATCCTTCTGATATAAAGGCACTTACACATTTCTTATAAATTCTATGATTTATTGTTTTATTACTAAAAAAACGTGTGGCACCCGGGGACTGCCGCGGTAAAGCTTTAATAATAACAGGCATTTACAATTTTTAATACCTGCGTTTATATTTATACAGGTAGCTAAAATTTGAAAATGTTTGTTTACTTTTCTTTCAGCTTAAGCCTTTCTTGAAAGTTTTGAGGAAATCGAATGTATTTTTTTACAATATTTGGATGGCTGAGTGCTTCAACAACCACATGCAGACAACGGGAAACCGATGGCTGCGACATATAGGAATGAATGTTTTTTCCGCATATTCTTTGATCACTTCCATTAGCAAAGAAAGAGAGAGCACATAATAGTTAACTGAAAAAATAATTCAAATATTATAATTTTCAATCACCTTTATTAATGTGTATATGAAAAGCAAAAGTGACTGATGTATCACAACACACAGGCCAAACCCTTTGGGCTAGAAATATAAAATTCGCACACGTAGATATTCCTCTTATAATGTAGGCATCCACTAAGGAAGGATTTTCCAAAATTCAACCCACAAGGGGGTGAAATAGGGGATAAATATACATATATGAATTCGGGACCACTCGCTTCGCAGGCAGGGTCGTTACCGACTAGGCTACAGGGTCGTCAATTAACCTTTGTAAGAAAGAAGGGAAAGTTAGGTTTGCTTTACTAACCTTTACTTTAGCTGATAATCCATGTCTTCGACACTGAGGTGCTATCATAAGATATTTAATATCTTCCAATAGGTTATCAATTAACTCTTCCGACAACCGGTAGTTAAAAACAAAGTCTCTGTGCATATTAATTAATTGAAAATTACGAATCTCATTCGCTTGACGTCGACTTTCAGCAAAATCTAAAGAGTAAGCTTCTTCTAATATATAATTGAACAAAAATAAACGAGCCATGGTATTTATTAGTACCTAATAACTAAAATATAACAAAAATAACTTATTTTTATTTCAAAAATCTTTAGTTTACTCGAGAACGCGATAGCTCTTGACTAACTTTTCGTTTGACAATTGGACACGAGCTTCGAAGGTGACGTAATTCGATGATCGAGAATAATAAATATGTATGTCATCCTCTAATCATCTAGTACGCACTTGCGAAGTGAAGTGATCCTAGAACTCGAACGTCAATTTTGAAACTCCGCTGTCAAGTTACAAAAGAGAATAGCCTTCCTGATATATGATAGATATATCATCATCCGAAAACAAAACAGTTACATTAGTTACGGACATAACACGTAAGTAATTTGTTATTTCCGTTAGTTCATTTATATAAAGTAGAAACATAAGTGGGCCCAGGATACTTCCTGTTGACACACCAATTTTATAACCGTGGGTATCTTACCCGCGTATGCTACCAGGGGTGAGGGAGCGCTATGTAAATGCCTAAATCTGAAATGTTAAGTATTACGTAACAGGCGGATGCTTCAGGCAGATGAGTCTTTAGATCACATACAATACCTATTATAAAAAACATTTTTAGATCAGAGACCAGTTCTGTAGTAAAAATAATCACTTTCTTGATTCAATTCTTTTCATAAAGTGGTAAACATTAACGGAGTGATTAGCAATGAAGTTCAAAGATATTGCTCAACAAAAATTGTGAGAATTTTATGAAGTAATCAATAATTTTCCGTAACGAATTTTATTCCTTGACCGCCACGTGTAAGTGTTATAAAGCATTTTTTAAGTTGAATTAACTTTACACTTTATGAATAAATCATATCGATTTAATTTATATATTACCTTCGCGGCTACATTATGTGTAATTGTCACTTTATTGCGCTGTTAGTTCGGTGTGAATGAGGTCCTTGCTAGCAGATACTACAGTACAGCTAGATACGCAGTATAAATACAATTTTCAGAACTAGATAATCCATTCGAGTACATTATTTGCATCGGTTATCATTTTATTATGTGATGACTTTCACTACAGAAAAGAGGATTACTAGATGACCGGTGTGAAAATTATGCGACATGTTATGTCATTGCTGATAAAAATACGTTCTTAATAAAGAAATACGGAAGCGTATATTTCTGAATAGCTTTTACAAAAAATATAAGAAGATAGCAAGGACAATCTTACGTTGCCTACAACTAATATAACATAAATAATTTTACAAGAGGAAACCTAGCCCTGATTTAGTTAAAGTAACAGTAAAAAATAGTTAAAGTAACTTTCACTAAAATATATCGAAAGGTGAGAATGTAGTGAAGGTTATAAATGTAGGTAGGGGTGAGACGGAAAAAGGGGGAAGTTAAAAAATAATAAATATCTCCGAATCTCTAAAAAAATCTCGAAAAATCAGTCTGAGTTAGTCATTATGTGAGAGTATCTAATTATACCATAATTCCGAGGGAGATTTTCAGTCTTACCCCGTATTATCTAGTTATAGCTTTGCATTGTAATTGACGGCAAATTCAAATCCACACAGTTTATCTTTTCAATCCATTCAATCCCCCCGCCTAAAAATCTTTACAATTTTATGGTAGTTATTACCCATGGGAAGGATTCCCATACTCCCCAAGTGACAGCTGGTGCAGTAGCCGCTTTATGTAGATTTTATGCTCTTAGCATTCGTTTGATCTGCGCTTTTGGCGCATACTGCGTGACGAATTCGACAATGTCTTAAAACCTTGTTCTAGTTATTTTGTCGTCCGTTATAGTAGATAGATAAAGTTTTAATTATAACACGTCCCTTTTTTAATATTTTTTTTAGTCTGGGAAACATTTTATAACATACTAGCTGACTCGGCAAATGTTGTTCTGCCAAAAAATTTCTGAATAAGGACACCCTAATCACTTAGCAGTATGAAATATACTTAGTTTACGACCTATTTTCATATCTACACAAAAAAATCATAAAATTTGGTCGTGCCGTTTCAGAGGAGTGCGACCACAAAAACCGTGGCACGAGATTTATATACCTATAGTTATGTGATTTTTATATAGTTATGTGATTTTTAGTCTTAGTATGAATAAGAGCTCCCAACTAATACGCAGTAGAGATGTTTGTTTGTTTTTAGGGTTTTTGGTATATTCTTTATTATCAATTCATATAATGAATTGGTGGATGGGTCGCAATAACTAAATTTAAATAAATAATAACAAATAACATATTTTATTACTGCATTGTGTATTAATTTAAAAGATCTGCTCAGAAGTTGCTTTCACCGCTTTTTCTCCTCAATGTCAAAGTCCCAAATGTTGGTAAAAGTTTAATGGTGTGAATTCGATTTAGTATTAAAA
Source organism: Thymelicus sylvestris (assembly GCA_911387775.1). Lineage (NCBI taxonomy): Eukaryota > Metazoa > Arthropoda > Insecta > Lepidoptera > Hesperiidae > Thymelicus > Thymelicus sylvestris. Next base: position 4,582,660 of record OU426903.1, read on the forward strand.
TAGCTTCGTCTGTTCAGTGAAATTCGAAAGTCCGCTTGAACTATTAAGAATACTTCGAACTTCTTAATTACTTACACAAAGTGTTAATTACGCCCCAACTCAGAGTCACTAACGGTTCCTTAAATCGCTCCTTAGTACAGAATTTGTATGGTGATTCTTTACTAAGCGATTAAAGTAACCGTTACTGACTCTGAGTTGGAGCGCACATAAGTACCGCAAGGTTAGTTTTTTTTTAATTTATGTTATTCCCCCTGATTTTATTTTTCAGAGACCTTGAATTAAAATGAGACCTTTTAATTCAAGATTTAAAAGATGTGCTGAGGAGTTTCTTTCGGCTTTTCTTCTCCTCCATGACAAAGCACCTTTCCGAAAAGCTGGTAAATTAAAAAAAAAATGACGTGCATAAGTGTATCAATGATACCTACATGAATAAATGATTTTGAATTTGAATTTGAATATGACCTTTTTATTATAAATCATAAAAATATAATATACTAGCTGCCCGGACAGACTTCATTCTGTCAAAAGTTTTTCTTATTTTGAGATTTAACCTATCCTATCTTTCAAGTTGGATCAAACTGCACACGGTGTGCAAATTTGATTAAAATCGGTTAAGTAGTTTAGGAGTCCATCGCGGACAAACAACGTGACACGTAATTTATATATATTAAGACATTTAGGCGCTCCACCCACTGCACCGCGCACCGCGACGGGGCGCGGGATGGCAGATTTTACCATTGTATGCAAATATCTCAATTTATATAGAAAACACGCCTAGCACAACCCACTGCCGACGCGGCAACGCGCGGGAAGGCGGTCCGCGCGCATTTTCTGCCAATCTGCGCGGGAGCGCGGCGCGTGCCGCGGGGTATGGCACACCGGCTCCGCGGTACCGGCCGTGATTTGATACTGTTGATGTACCTAAAGCGGGGAATTCACTGGCGGTACGACCGGGCATGTCTGACCTTTACCGGAATTTTGAACTTATTGCTTAGGCTACAACGACAAAATGAGATCGCGCGGACTTGGAACAGGCAAGTCTACAAACACTAGCAAACATTGCACAGACCTATAGTAGCGTGGCCCGGCCGACATGTCTGCAGACTTGCCCGTGGGTATGGCCGTCTAATGAATTCCAATAAGTTTTTCTTCCGGCTTAATGCAAGGACGATTTGTATCTGTTCCAGTAATGGTCGCTCGAATTTTGCTTAGTAAATAATCAAAAGATGCAGTTGACATACGTGTGTAGCTAAAGAATTTATCTTCATATTTTCTCAAGTCTTTGTAATTCAGTGCAAATGATCCATTTATAGATCTCGATCGTAAATAGGGATGTATCCAAAATCTTCTATGGACGCAGTGTCTTTTAATTCTTGTATACAAAAACTAAAATGACAATATAACTGCAACATCTTGAAATTGAATAAGTTCGTCCATTCTACACGACGATCGACAACACAGTGAACACATGAGTTTATTTAGCGCGAGGCCGTCGTAATCTGCTACACCGCGCGGGGGAGCAGATTACACCGCTAAGTAAGGCAGATCTGCGCCTCCGTCGCCGCGCGCGTTTTCCGTCGCTCCGCGCACCGCGGCGGGACGCGTCTTCAGTGGGTGGAGCGCCTTAAGACTAAATAAATTATTATAATACATACCATAATTAATATTTCTATTTATTTTGCTGTGCCACAAGGTTAGTATCAACGCAGTTTCTTCATTCACCTTTATTTCTAGACTGCCGTTGACGGAAAATAAAATAGGCCTCTTGATAGTGGATTAAATAAATAATGAATAACGCTATACACTCATAGCCCCTTCGAGGATTTCCTGTGTCGTGGGTGCAAGGACACAACCAGACCGAGAAAATGACATGAGCCTTTTTTAATAATTAATTTACCATAAAAGGTTTTTTTACTGGATGTACCGTTTTTGATGATTCTCTTCATATTTGAAAGCTGGTGTGCGGTGTGCAAATTTGATTAAAATCGGTTAAGTAGTTTATGAGTCCATCGCGGACAAACAACGTGACACGTAATTTATATATATTAAGAAGAAGATATGTAGGGAGCTGAAAGAATCATTCAGAGCATGAGACCTGTCAGTATCTGGGTCGTATTCGACTGTACTTGGTTGTTAATTGGATATTCAAGCCTTACCTACTTACATTGTTTTCATAAGCAGTTCTTTACCCAGCCTTATGCAGGCCTTCTTTGGTCAGTGACTTCTACAGAGTTCAGTTCACTACTGAAAAATAATGGTATTGTAGTTCTGTGTTAAAATAAAGAAAAAAAAGCTTGAAGACCTGTAAATTTAGTGGTAGTGGCTTTACGAATGATTCAAATCCTGGCAAGACATAGGTACATTCATGTGTAAGATGTTTTGTTCTTCAGTTTGTGATGTGTTTTTGTGATGTTTCATTTGTGTGTCTCCATAGGGGCTATTTCTATTCATATGTATCCGTCACAGATAATCGCAAGACGGAAGTGGAAGTGTGTGAGTATTTTTGTTATTTAATAAACTATCTTAAGACAAAAATATTAATTTTAACTACATAATTGTAAAAAATATATAAGAGTGAACTTAAGAAAAGGGCAACACGAGAATAAATCACTATGCAACTCTAAAATTTTATGAATGTATATAGGTATAAAGGGCAGATCATGATAACAAAGAACACGTACGACAAATTTGATCATTTTAGGCTTAGCCGAGCAGAAAATTCAAGGTGCAGGTTTGTTGACCTTTTTGTATGTCAAACATGTTATATAACGAGGAACTTTGAAGATAAAAATGTGAGGGGTAATACACAGAGAGAAGCTACCCATTGGTCAGGAGGATGTATTACGAGGGAGATTGGCTAGGATTTTAGAATTTAACAAGAAAACTTGGATGAAGAAGTCCTTCTTCGAAAAACATGTTAACAAAATCACTATATTTATACCTGTAATATTTGAGGGATTTGCGCTTCATGGATCCATTCAGAACTAAGGTAAACCTTATAAAATATATAAATTACGTGTCACATTGTTTGTCCGCGATGGATTTTGCACACCGTGTGCAGTTTGATCCATCTTGAAAGATAGGATAGCTTACATCTCAATTTATAAAAAAAACTTTTGACAGAACGAAGTCTGTACGGGCAGCTAGTAAGCGTATATATACTTCCTGATTGCCCATATTTGAATCAAATATCATATCAAATGAAAAAAAGAATTATCCAAATCGGTTGACAAATGCTTAAATCACTAAGGTCAGTTAATGATCGTGAGAATTAAGTGTTCAATACGAATAAGATTGCATTTAGCTGTATAAGGTTTCAAGGCGCACCTTGACGCTGATTTTCAGTACGGCCTACACGTCAAGAAGTCAGAGCGATTAGTGATGTGATATTAAATTGTACTATCATTACGTATTATTATTTATCTTTTATTAAGTATGTGTAGTATCAAATGCTTATGAAGTATGATAGGTATGATTAATAACCCTTTTTTAGGGTTTCATGCACGTTAGGTGTCTGTGATTTTAAGTTTACGGAGAAGAAATTCAGAAAACTTAATTTAGTTATGTTACAAATAAGTTTAATAATGAAAACAAAACGTTCATTAGTGTCGATGTTAAGTATAACCCTTTGACAAGACAATTAGGGCCGAATTGTGACCGCGTACCATGACAGTCAATAGTCAATGTACATAACAGTCAATGTACTTTAATGATGATATACATTTTGAATTAATAATTTTAGATACGCGCACTCAGTACTAAAAGCGGTCATAGCCAGCGGCTAGCGTCAATCGTAAGTATGATCGTAAGTGATTGATCGGGAAATTATATTCATTTTATCGATCTTTTTGCCGACCGTCATCTGAAAACAGTAATTAAGATCATAATTAGTCGTAGTTAACGTAGTTTTAGCTAATTGGCGTAAAAACTGGACGAAAATAGGACGCATGGACAAAAACTGGTGCGCTACGGATGGCAGACGGCAGACGAGGTCAAAGTGGACGAAGTCGGACCGTCGTGGATTGGTATCGTATCTAGTAAATAAATAGCTAGTCGTTCTATATGACTTTTTAATTTTTCTTATTATAAGAATAAGAAAATTTTTCAAATCGAAATCGATTATTTTTGTTTGGTAAGGAGTATGAATCATTTTACTATAATACGAGTACTCACGATATTTATTTTGTATTCCGATATTTCGACCCAGTTGCATGGATCGTGGTCACGGATGAACTGCGGTGGCGCGGAGAAACTTTTGACAGGATGACAGGTGACACTTGACATTAGTACATAAGTCTATCAACTTTCCGTCTAGTTCGTTTTTGCGTTTTGTTAACAATATTACGACATACTACACTCACCACATCTTGTCGCACCACACTTTGCACTTTTTGATTTTGGGATTTGCATAGACTAACCACTGGATTCCATGTGTGAGCTAATTTAAATCCATCCTCCCTATTAAAGTTTTTGGGGTGTTTTTTAATCTCGATGGCCTCTCGTACTAGCCGTGGGATGTAATGGCGTTCCGTGGAGATTACCTGCGGGCTATGTAGCTCAATCCAGTGATTAGTCCCCGATTCAAGCAGATGTTCTGCTACGGCTGATTTCTTCCTTTCATCTTTCTTGACCGCTGTAATATGCTCTTTTATGCGCTGCGATATTGACCGTTTTGTTTGCCCAATGTAACAACTACCGCAGCTGCAGTTGACCTTGTATACCCCTGGGCACTGATAAGGTATCCTGTCCTTGGGTGAGCGTAAAAAGGCTGCAACTTTCTTACATGGCGTGAAAAAGGTTTTTATTCTGTATTTTCTATTTAATATTAGGATATTTTATCAGTTACGCCCTTAATGTAGGGAAGAAATGCTGATTGCCGTTCAACCGTGCTAATGGTGGAGCGCCTCTTGTGTGTATGTCTTGGTCTTTTCGATGTGTGGCCGTTGCGACGCAGTACTTGATGTACGTGGTCTAATTCCTGCGCTAGGTGTTCAACATCACATAAAGCATAGGCTCGGTTCGTAAGCGATGTCGCGACCGATGCTAGATGTTTTGGATGATGATGCGACGTGCCGTGCAAGTACCTATCCGTGTGAGTCGGCTTTCTGTATACTTTATGGCTCAATGTACCGTCCGGGCGTCTACCTACTGAGATATCCAAGAATGCTAAGCTATTATTACTCTCTGATTCGCATGTGAATTTGATGTTGATGTGGATGGAATACTTTGAGGAGAAGGCCATGGCCAGCGGTCCACAGAATGTAATAGTTTGGAGAAGATACGTAGATGATGTTTTTGCCATATTGAAGGGAGGACGAGAGGAAATAGACACATATTTGACACATTTAAACTCCGTACACATCAACATCAAATTCACATGCGAATCAGAGAGTAATAATAGCTTAGCATTCTTGGATATCTCAGTAGGTAGACGCCCGGACGGTACATTGAGCCATAAAGTATACAGAAAGCCGACTCACACGGATAGGTACTTGCACGGCACGTCGCATCATCATCCAAAACATCTAGCATCGGTCGCGACATCGCTTACGAACCGAGCCTATGCTTTATGTGATGTTGAACACCTAGCGCAGGAATTAGACCACGTACATCAAGTACTGCGTCGCAACGGCCACACATCGAAAAGACCAAGACATACACACAAGAGGCGCTCCACCATTAGCACGGTTGAACGGCAATCAGCATTTCTTCCCTACATTAAGGGCGTAACTGATAAAATTGGTAGGATATTAAATAGAAAATACAGAATAAAAACCTTTAACACGCCATGTAAGAAAGTTGCAGCCTTTTTACGCTCACCCAAGGACAGGATACCTTATCAGTGCCCAGGGGTATACAAGGTCAACTGCAGCTGCGGTAGTTGTTACATTGGGCAAACAAAACGGTCAATATCGCAGCGCATAAAAGAGCATATTACAGCGGTCAAGAAAGATGAAAGGAAGAAATCAGCCGTAGCAGAACATCTGCTTGAATCGGGGACTAATCACTGGATTGAGCTACATAGCCCGCAGGTAATCTCCACGGAACGCCATTACATCCCACGGCTAGTACGAGAGGCCATCGAGATTAAAAAACACCCCAAAAACTTTAATAGGGAGGATGGATTTAAATTAGCTCAAACATGGAATCCAGTGGTTAGTCTATGCAAATCCCAAAATCAAAAAGTGCAAAGTGTGGTGCACAGTACACATATTATAAACAGTAAAGTGACTCGGCCCGATTCTCGAAAAACTTGCCTACGCGTCGCCGCGCGCTAGGGCTGTCCGCCGACAGTATTTTAATTTTATAAAACGACTTGAGTTTCTTTGTAGTTTTGTATTTATAAATGTTATATTTTCTATTTTAATAAATGCAATTCATTGTGAATAAAAAGGAAGTGTTCCATAAAAATCTATGTTGTGTTTTTATTAGTACTGTGAAGGTTCGTAAGCCTTCAGTATTGTATTAGAGACAGAGACTATTAGGGTATGGTAAGTTCTTCTTGCAGGTTAAGGTAAATAAAAAAGGTACAACTGTCCGATTCTATAAACTTTATACCTATTGCTGAATTAATTTATAACATTGAAATCAAAGTTACAGTAGCAAGTAGCAATAACGTTTTAATGACAAATTAGACGCAAATATTCAAATTACAATTATTACAAATTACAATATTAGGTACAATTATTAAAGTACCATTACGGAGGTCGCCTATCCAATCCATTCAATGTCCATTTTCTGCAAACGTTGCATTTATTAGTTTTTTTTTTATGTAAATAGCCGGCAAACGAGCTGACGATCCACCTGATGGTAAGTGGATATCGTCGCCCATGGACACCAGCAACACCAAAGGCATCACTGATGCGTTGCCGGCCAAAAAAGAGAGAAGAAGAAGAAAGAAAGAACTGGCTCTCAAGCCCCCAGCCGGAACACGAAGAGTCGTTTGGCGGCTGACTCATCATACTCAAGGGTGGTAACTATCCAGGCGAACCCCATGGAGATATAATAATAGTACCTAATAATGGCATTAATTAACAATTAAAATCAATATTACCAATATAATCCGTCGAGGGGCCCTACCACCAGCGGGCCGGATTTAGTCGCCTTTTACGACACCCATCCGGCGTGGGATTGGGGTTAGTATTCTAAGCCGCCCCAATACGACAAAAGAAATAATAATCAACCATTAGATTTTTTTAGCCCCTTATTTATAAATCTAGGCATTTTACTCGGTGGACTTATGAAAAATAAACAATTTAGGTACTTAATTATTGCAATACGTACTTGTTTTTATTTATTTATCCTACATGCACTGATCTCCTTCGGCAGGACCGAAGACCTTGAATATAATAATTTGATTTCTTATTAATAATTTTATTACAATACAATAATAAAGTTGATATTAATCAATGACGCAATAAATAAACAATACCTACTTACCTACAAGTTACTTACCTACAATAATTATATATACCTACCTACAAGTACGTATTATATATTATTATATATTATATTATATAGTATTATATATACTATATAATACGTACTTGTAGGTAGGTGTATAAAAATAGTGTCTTACCTTTCGGAGTCTCCAGGTAACGTAAACAATGATATTCCTGGGTGACTTAATGTCGAATTAAAGCACCCAAAAACAGCACAATAATGTCTAGTATTTCTGTTGCCCTTTTCTACTGCCATTTTAAATTAAAATCTAAATCCACAGCCGCACACGACCATACAGCTCAACCAGAGTAGAAAAACTAAAAAAATTGTTATTTGTACCGACCGGACCGTGTTACAAGCTCCGCTCGTTCGCCTGTCGGCAATCGCCACGCAGCGGCCGCTGTCGCCCTCGTATCGCACGCGTATTCGGATGTGGGTAGGTATAACGCGCTTTTCGGCCTTTTGTATGAAGAGCGACTACTGTATGTACTGTGGTGTGGTGCGACAAGATGTGGTGAGTGTAGTATGTCGTAATATTGTTAACAAAACGCAAAAACGAACTAGACGGAAAGTTGATAGACTTATGTACTAATGTCAAGTGTCACCTGTCATCCTGTCAAAAGTTTCTCCGCGCCACCGCAGTTCATCCGTGACCACGATCCATGCAACTGGGTCGAAATATCGGAATACAAAATAAATATCGTGAGTACTCGTATTATAGTAAAATGTGTTCAGTCCACGATGAGTTAAGTTTAAAATCTAGTATGAATCATGTTATCAAATAAAATAAAAAAACGTGTGGCACTCGGGGACTGCCGCGGTAAAGCTATTGCATAGCCTTAGAATAATATTTGTTACGAAATAAAACCTGACACCCCCCACTTGCAGTCAGTACTAGGGTAGCAAAAACATGCAAGCAAGTGTGCCAAAACAAAGCTGGGGAATTTCTCATCGGATTTGTTCACCATTAGTAGCAATTAATTAAAGCGAGTAGGTACTAGGCGCACAGAAGTTTTCGAAGATGCGACATCTGTGACACCGTTGTACAGTATCACTGATGTTGCAACATCGAAGATTTCTGGTCGCCTAGTATTCACTTTAATTAATTGCTACTAATGGTGAACAAATCCGATGAGAAATTTAATACCCCAACTTTGTTTTGGCACACTCGCTTGCATGTTTTTGCTATCCTAGTACTGACTGCAAGTGGACGGTGTCACCTTTTATTTCGTTACGGAAATTTCTTGTATAAGTAAGTCGTCAAGCCCGCGATAAAAGCTATGCAATAGCTTAATATTGGAAACTTATTCTGAATTAAATACACATGGGAAAAGTTTTTGAATAGGACTCGTATAATCTTAATATATATAAATTACGTGTCACGTTGTTTGTCCGCGATGGACTCCTAAACTACTAAACCGATTTTAATCAAATTTGCACACCGTGTGCAGTTTGATGCAACTTGAAAGATAAGATAACTTACATCGAAAAAAAATACTTTTAACAGAACCCCAATCCCGCCGTTTGGGTGTCGTAAGGGTAAGGAGACTAAATCCGGCCCGTAGGTGGTAGGTCCCCTCGGCCTCCTCGGTTATGTACCATTATTACTTATATTATTTCTGCTACCACCCTCTTGCTTCAGTCAGCCGTCAAATAACTTGCCGTCGCGACAATAGCCACTTACCATCAGGTGGATCGTCAGCACCTTTGTCGACAATTTCCATAAAAAAACTAAAATTGGTAAAAGATTCCAATACACATTGTCATCATAATTCACAGATGTTCCAATTGAATCGTTTGAAATCGGCTAGGAAGTGATCTATTGCAATAAATGATGGTAAAAACTAAAAACTTATCTGTGGCACAGTCTGTGGAAATAAATCTGAATGTTGACAGTTAATAATGTATTTCCGGTATTAAGCCGACAAAATTAGTGTTATTCAATTAGAGATTCACTACCGCACTCAGAGTCACTTAACGGTCACTTAAGGGGATTGGCTCGCTCAAATCTCAAAAACACTGTAAGTTTGAAGAAGACTGCAGATGAATCCTTTTGTGCGATTTCCATATAAAAAATATATGGTATACTGAAGGTCATCACAATGATATTGTATTGTTTAAAATTTTTATAACCTCTCCCAAATATTGGGAAAAAATTTTGTTAAATAGGTCCTTCTTCAACCTAAATTGTAAACTTTCTTTGTAACGGATATATAGTTCGGCATGAATTTTGTACTAAAAAATATGTAATGACGTGTTTCACAATTTGTATTGTTGTTTTTTTCTTAATTCTTTTATTATTTTTAAATAATGAATAAAAACCCAAAACTTCACCAGTACCCCACTGGAGCGCCCCCGCTAAGCCCTGCGTCGCGTGCTCGATCAGTGTCTCGATGACTCTTGTGACGGGTGGGTTGTACGCGCGTTATTTTTTCCTAATAAAAACTAAAACTTCACGTTTTGAAAATTTTTTGAATGAAGTCATATTGTAAATAGTACAAATATAAATATTTCGTAAAAGAACAATAGAAATTAAGTTTGTAAATATATGTAAAGTAGATTATAATTTCGTTTAGTTTATTGACCCTATCATAGAGTAAGACTGACTGTGGCTAAATATTGTATGAAAATGTAAAGTGAAACACGTGACCGAGGTCTCCAAAACTATTGGTAAGTATATTGAGTACATTATTTTTAGTGTGTTTATTTTTTGAACGTTTTAGCTATCTTGAGAATTTCGTTTGACGGCGGATGGAGATCTAAATGATGATGACTCCGAAGGTGGGTATTAGCATCTCATTGACTGCACTACGTATAACCATCGTGTTTGTATTCATTTGAAAGGTCTCATGGAGACCTTGGTGAATTATGATGTCATCTACCTGATGGTGGACTCCGAAGGTGGGTAAAGGATCTCAGTGACGGCACTACGTAGAACCATTGTGCTTGGACTCATTTGAAAGGTCTCATTGAGACCTTGATGACTGATGATGTCACCTACCTGATGGTGGACTCCGAAGGTGGGTAAAGGATCTCAGTGACGGCACTAGATAGAACCATCGTGTTTGGATTCATTTGAAAGGTCTCATTAAGACCTTGATGACTGATGATGTCACCTACCTGATGGTGGACTCCGAAGGTGGGTAAAGGATCTCAGTGACGTCACTATGTAGAAGTATCGTGCTTGGACTCATTTGAAAGGTCTCATTGAGACCTTGGTGACTGTTGATGTCACCTACCTGATGGTGGACTCCGAAGGTGGGTAAAGGATCTCAGTGACGTCACTATGTAGAAGTATCGTGCTTGGACTCATTTGAAAGGTCTCATGGAGACCTTGGTGACTGATGATGTCACCTACCTGATGGTGGACTCCGAAGGTGGGTAAAGGATCTCAGTGACGGCACTACGTAGAACCTTCGTGCTTGGACTCATTTAAAAGGTCTCATGGAGACCTTGGTGACTGATGATGTCACCTACCTGATGGTGGACTCCGAAGGTGGGTAAAGGATCTCAGTGACATCACTATGTAGAAGTATCGTGCTTGGACTCATTTGAAAGGTCTCATTGAGACCTTGGTGACTGATGATGTCACCTACCTGATGGTGGACTCCGAAGGTGGGTAAAGGATCTCAGTGACGGCGCTACGTAGAACCATCGTGTTTGGACTCATTTGAAAGGTCTCATGGAGACCTTGGTGACTGATGATGTCACCTACCTGATGGTGGACTCCGAAGGTGGGTAAAGGATCTCAGTGACGGCACTACGTAGAACCTTCGTGCTTGGACTCATTTAAAAGGTCTCATGGAGACCTTGGTGACTGATGATGTCACCTACCTGATGGTGGACTCCGAAGGTGGGTAAAGGATCTCAGTGACATCCCTATGTAGAAGTATCGTGCTTGGACTCATTTGAAAGGTCTCATTGAGACCTTGGTGACTGATGATGTCACCTACCTGATGGTGGACTCCGAAGGTGGGTAAAGGATCTCAGTGACGGCACTACGTAGAACCATCGTGTTTGGACTCATTTGAAAGGTCTCATGGAGACCTTGGTGACTGATGACGTCACCTACCTGATGGTGGACTCCGAAGGTGGGTAAAGGATCTCAGTGACGGCACTACGTAGAACCATTGTGCTTGGACTCATTTAAAAGGTCTCAAGGAGACCTTGATGACTTATGATGTCACCTACCTGATGGTGGACTCCGAAGATGGGTAAAGGATCTCAGTGACGGCACTACGTAGAACCTTCGTGCTTGGACTCATTTAAAAGGTCTCATGGAGACCTTGGTGACTGATGATGTCACCTACCTGATGGTGGACTCCGAAGGTGGGTAAAGGATCTCAGTGACGGCACTACGTAGAACCTTCGTGCTTGGACTCATTTAAAAGGTCTCATGGAGACCTTGGTGACTGATGATGTCACCTACCTGATGGTGGACTCCGAAGGTGGGTAAAGGATCTCAGTGACGGCACTACGTAGAACCTTCGTGCTTGGACTCATTTGAAAGGTCTCATGGAGACCTTGGTGACTGATGATGTCACCTACCTGATGGTGGACTCCGAAGGTGGGTAAAGGATCTCAGTGGCATCACTATGTAGAAGTATCGTGCTTGGACTCATTTGAAAGGTCTCATTGAGACCTTGGTGACTGATGATGTCACCTACCTGATGGTGGACTCCGAAGGTGGGTAAAGGATCTCAGTGACGGCACTACGTAGAACCATCGTGTTTGGACTCATTTGAAAGGTCTCATGGAGACCTTGGTGACTGATGATGTCACCTACCTGATGGTGGACTCCGAAGGTGGGTAAAGGATCTCAGTGGCATCACTATGTAGAAGTATCGTGCTTGGACTCATTTGAAAGGTCTCATTGAGACCTTGGTGACTGATGATGTCACCTACCTGATGGTGGACTCCGAAGGTGGGTAAAGGATCTCAGTGACGGCACTACGTAGAACCTTCGTGCTTGGACTCATTTAAAAGGTCTCATGGAGACCTTGGTGACTGATGATGTCACCTACCTGATGGTGGACTCCGAAGGTGGGTAAAGGATCTCAGTGACGGCACTACGTAGAACCTTCGTGCTTGGACTCATTTAAAAGGTCTCATGGAGACCTTGGTGACTGATGATGTCACCTACCTGATGGTGGACTCCGAAGGTGGGTAAAGGATCTCAGTGACGGCACTACGTAGAACCTTCGTGCTTGGACTCATTTGAAAGGTCTCATGGAGACCTTGGTGACTGATGATGTCACCTACCTGATGGTGGACTCCGAAGGTGGGTAAAGGATCTCAGTGGCATCACTATGTAGAAGTATCGTGCTTGGACTCATTTGAAAGGTCTCATTGAGACCTTGGTGACTGATGATGTCACCTACCTGATGGTGGACTCCGAAGGTGGGTAAAGGATCTCAGTGACGGCACTACGTAGAACCATCGTGTTTGGACTCATTTGAAAGGTCTCATGGAGACCTTGGTGACTGATGATGTCACCTACCTGATGGTGGACTCCGAAGGTGGGTAAAGGATCTCAGTGGCATCACTATGTAGAAGTATCGTGCTTGGACTCATTTGAAAGGTCTCATTGAGACCTTGGTGACTGATGATGTCACCTACCTGATGGTGGACTCCGAAGGTGGGTAAAGGATCTCAGTGACGGCACTACGTAGAACCATCGTGTTTGGACTCATTTGAAAGGTCTCATGGAGACCTTGGTGACTGATGATGTCACCTACCTGATGGTGGACTCCGAAGGTGGGTAAAGGATCTCAGTGACGGCACTACGTAGAACCTTCGTGCTTGGACTCATTTAAAAGGTCTCATGGAGACCTTGGTGACTGATGATGTCACCTACCTGATGGTGGACTCCGAAGGTGGGTAAAGGATCTCAGTGACATCACTATGTAGAAGTATCGTGCTTGGACTCATTTGAAAGGTCTCATTGAGACCTTGGTGACTGATGATGTCACCTACCTGATGGTGGACTCCGAAGGTGGGTAAAGGATCTCAGTGACGGCACTACGTAGAACCATCGTGTTTGGACTCATTTGAAAGGTCTCATGGAGACCTTGGTGACTGATGACGTCACCTACCTGATGGTGGACTCCGAAGGTGGGTAAAGGATCTCAGTGACGGCACTACGTAGAACCATTGTGCTTGGACTCATTTAAAAGGTCTCAAGGAGACCTTGGTGACTTATGATGTCACCTACCTGATGGTGGACTCCGAAGATGGGTAAAGGATCTCAGTGACGGCACTACGTAGAACCTTCGTGCTTGGACTCATTTAAAAGGTCTCATGGAGACCTTGGTGACTGATGATGTCACCTACTTGATGGTGGACTTTTAATGTGGGTAAAGGATCTCAGTGACGTCACTATGTAGAAGCATCGTGCTTGGACTCCTTTGAAAGGTCTCATTGATACCTTGGTGACTGATGATGTCACCTACCTGACGGTGGACTCCGAAGGTGGGTAAAGGATCTCAGTGATGGCATATCGTAGAACCATCGTGTTTGGACTCATTTGAATTTTTGTGTATGGCTTATTACTGACTGTAGCAGCAAAAACATTACGTTCGCTCACTTAAGTTATTATGTTTCAGGCAGTTCAGGAACCAGCAAAACTCAGATTTACAAAATCAGGAACTTCAGTCGTTAACAGAAACATATGATCTGTCTGGGACGAAAGTTGATGAGGGGGCAAAGCAAATTTTGCCGGTAACTTAGTCTGTTTGCTTACACTGTGGTATTTTTTAGATATTAGATAGTTTCCCTAGCTAATTTAATTTGACACTGCATTGTTTGTTTGTTTTAGGTTGAACAAGATGAAGAAGATTTACAAGATTTGATTATTGAAGAAGAATCACAAGCAGAAACAAAAAATATATCTGGAAGACGAGTTATAGATCTAACTTACTTTTTTCCAAAATATAAGAAATAGGCGGCCATGGTGCTTTGAAAGTTTCAATTACATGTCCCTGTGACTAAAATTTTTGTCTTTTTAACCCATTTAGATCTCAATACTTTTTTTTAACTTGGCTCTCATTTCACATTTATGTTTTTGATAAGATATCATTACTTTTTGTCTAGAAATTATTAGTGTTTATAGATAATGAATATACCTATTGTTATTTGTAAAATTACTCTACACAGTGGAATCGCTTATTCACTTGTTTCACTAATTATCATTAATTTTCAGTCTAGCCGTGACCAGCCGTTAATGTATCAAAAACAATTTTAGCCACATTTATGAAATTTTAAATTTTAATTAAGCTAAGGGGTTTTAATAAATGTGTCAAATTTCATGTATTTAGGTGAAATAAGCTACACATTTCTTAGACAAGCACATATTTTTTATATTATAATTAATTATTATAGTGACTAACAATAATTTATGCAACTATAATTTAAAATTTGCCATCTGTATACTAGTATTTTTTATTCATTTGATGAATAGAACAAATAGATAATAATAATAAATTGCTCCTCCACCATTTCAATTAATGAAATGAAATGAAATGAAATGCATTTATTATTTTTAATTACGTGAACTTGTATGATGTAACTTTTCATTTCATATTCACAAAATTTTTGCTACCTTTAATTTGTAACAATGTCTGTATTATTTTTTCAATTAATTTAATATCATTTGCTAATCTTACTTACATACAAAGAAATCATATGTAGATTATTTACTAAGAAAATATAATCACGAAAACTAAGTATCAGTATAAGTAAAGATTGATGTTCAATCCAACCTTATAAAAGGCCACTCATTTAGTCACACGCTGTTCTTCTCGATATCTTCTTGGTAGGATACAGACGTATTACTTGTACTTCCCAATCTATAAAGGATTAATATAACGATGATATTTAAAAATCCTAAACTCTGCAGTTTTCTTTACGCCCCCCCCTAACCTTATTTCCTATAGAATTAATTAATTATTGTAATTTAGGAACAGTCACAATGGCAACATTAAAACAGGGTCATCAAACTAGGTCATCCGTTATTTCCGTTACTGAGAACCCATAAGCATATACCTGGTCATCATCAGACCTTCAGAATGTTTCATGTAGTAGCACCCGTGCTCAATTAGATAAATGTTGAAAGCTAAGTCATCCTAACTATTCCCGTTACTGAGAACCGATAAGTATATACCTGGTCATCATCAGACCTTCAGAATGTTTCATGTAGTAGCACCCGTGCTCAATTAGATAAATGTTGAAAGCTAGGTCATCCTAACTATTCCAGTTACTGAGAACCGATAAGTATATACCTGGTCATCATCAGACCTTCAGAATGTTTCATGTAGTAGCACCTGTGCTCAATTAGATAAATGTTGAACGCTAGGTCATCCTAACTATTCCCGTTACTGAGAACCGATAAGTATATACCTGGTCATCATCAGACCTTCAGAATGTTTCATGTAGTAGCACCCGTGCTCAATTAGATAAATGTTGAAAGCTAGGTCATCCTAACTATTCCCGTTACTGAGAACCGATAAGTATATACCTGGTCATCATCAGACCTTCAGAATGTTTCATGTAGTAGCACCCGTGCTCAATTAGATAAATGTTGAAAGCTAGGTCATCCTAACTATTCCCGTTACTGAGAACCGATAAGTATATACCTGGTTATCATCAGACCTTCAGAATGTTTCATGTAGTAGCACCTGTACTCAATTAGATAAATGTTGAAAGCTAGGTCATCCTAACTATTCCCGTTACTGAGACCCGATAAGTATATACCTGGTCATCATCAGACCTTCAGAATGTTTCATGTAGTAGCACCCGTGCTCAATTAGATAAATGTTGAAAGCTAGGTCATCCTAACTATTCCCGTTACTGAGAACCGATAAGTATATACCTGGTCATCATCAGACCTTCAGAATGTTTCATGTAGTAGCACCTGTGCTCAATTAGATAAATGTTGAAAGCTAGGGCATCCTAACTATTCCCGTTACTGAGACCCGATAAGTATATACCTGGTCATCATCAGACCTTCAGAATGTTTCATGTAGTAGCACCCGTGCTCAATTAGATAAATGTTGAAAGCTAGGTCATCCTAACTATTCCCGTTACTGAGAACCGATAAGTATATACCTGGTCATCATCAGACCTTCAGAATGTTTCATGTAGTAGCACCTGTGCTCAATTAGATAAATGTTGAAAGCTAGGTCATCCTAACTATTCCCGTTACTGAGACCCGATAAGTATATACCTGGTCATCATCAGACCTTCAGAATGTTTCATGTAGTAGCACCCGTGCTCAATTAGATAAATGTTGAAAGCTAGGTCATCCTAACTATTCCCGTTACTGAGAACCGATAAGTATATACCTGGTCATCATCAGACCTTCAGAATGTTTCATGTAGTAGCACCTGTGCTCAATTAGATAAATGTTGAAAGCTAGGTCATCCTAACTATTCCCGTTATTGAGAACCGATAAGTATATACCTGGTCATCATCAGACCTTCAGAATGTTTCATGTAGTAGCACCTGTGCTCAATTAGATAAATGTTGAAAGCTAGGTCATCCTAACTATTCCCGTTACTGAAAACCGATAAGTATATACCTGGTCATCATCAGACCTTCAGAATGTTTCATGTAGTAGCACCCGTGCTCAATTAGATAAATGTTGAAAGCTAGGTCATCCTAACTATTCCCGTTACTGAAAACTGATCAGTACTTACCTGGTCATCATCAGTCTTCAGAATGTATCATTTAGTATAATGAAAGCTATTTCAGCAGGCATAGTGCATAGCGTAGTTCAAAATAAATAAATTATTATCATGTAGGCAGATACTCGTACAAGACTACAAAAACTATAGGAACAAAATGTATTCGAAAATCTCTCAGAGAGCGAACAAAAATAGGCAAGAACGATGACAACTCTGTGCCACATGTTTCCTTGCTTTATCTTCAGTTAGTTTTATTGTAGTATAGTCGTTGGTCGGTAGATGGCGCTTAGTTAAAAAATACTAGTAGAGGGACCAAATCTTCAAGGTCATCGGGCAAGGCAATCCCCTTAAATAGAAAGAAAGAAATAATTTAATCGCTCCTTAGTCCTTAATACAGAATTTGTATTGTGATTCTGTGCAAAGGAGCGATTTAAGTAACCGGTAAGTGAGTGCGGGCGTTAGACCTGTATTAGATTGATTAATTTCAACAATATTATAATCACAAAATAATTGTGTTGAACATTTGTAACCATACAAATGTATATGAACAAGGCGCACTTACCTAATGCTATAAGAATTTTCTGCCAGTCAAATACACTGACAGTCAAAAATGGCTGAAAACCAATACCAGTTTTTCAAGAATGTGCCGCGGAAAGCAACGGGTACTCACGATTCATGTTTTATAACACCAATATTTTGACTCAGTTACATGGATCGTGGTCTCGACGTGACCGTGACGTACGAATAGTACGTACTCGTGTTGCATTTAAAATGTTAAGATGTTTCTGTTGAAAAATGTAGGAAACAATAAACAGACTAGTAATAGTAATTCTATGTAAACAGACGGGTTTTCCTCTTCGCACGCAATGCCGTCAATGATGGACGTCATGATACTCATGACTGGTGGTCTTCTGGTCTTCCATCTAGTTTGTCTAATTAAATAACCAAATTTTTGAAATTATAGACTCAAAATAGAGACTTCCTATCAGGAAGCCGGAAGGAGCGTCGTTTGCCCGCCGAAAACAAACATGGCGGCCGGTGAAAATTGGCGCGTAAGACAGTAAATCACGTACCTAATACACTTTGTAAGGACGGAGGTCATGATAGAATGGTAAATCTAAATGCCTGGTTACGTTTAGTTACGTTCAATGATATAACTTTATGCAGTAACTTAAAAAGCAAGGTTAGAATGAACGATCGTTCAGTCGAAGTAGGCGCGGCGGACGCTGCGTTTGCCTGTGTATTAAAAAAAAACAAGTAAATTTACGCGATAAATCGTTTAGTACTTGTGCTAACTGTGTTATTTAGATCGGTTTAGAAAACGAACCCTTGAAATAACACTTAAGTGTTGTGCTATTTTTTATGTTTTGTGACGTTCCAGTTTTTTCATATTTTTGAAAAAAGACTGGTAGGTTAATTTCATTATTTTCTATGTTTACAGTATTTATTATGCAAGCATTGTATTTTTGTAGTATTTTTTTTATGGTTTATGTAGGCATTTTTCTTATTTTTTTCAGGCTACATACTTAATATTATTAATTTATTTAAAGCATTTTGTTCTTGACATAATGCGAAAAATTACCCCCTTATTAAAAAACATTTTAAACCTAATGTAGAAAAAGTAATTAAAGATAAATAATAGATTAATCAAAATTCCCGCTAAGCACAAGCCGCAGTCCGCAGTTGGCGTATAATGCGTTTCAATCCAAGATAAGAATGCGATACAATCCAAGAATAAGGTAAACCTTATTCAGTAAAGGCAGAAAAAACATTTAACGTAAACGCGCCTATTACCGCCTCCCAAAATTTGTATCCTATTACCGCCAGTTTTTTTAATCACTATTTTAAGGCATGTTATAGATTCCATGAAAGTTGTAGCCTAAAAATATTTTAGGTATGTATATTGAGAAACAAAAATAATAAAGTTTGTGTGCGTAAATAATCAGCAAACAGAGTAAATAGCCAATAATTGAGACGCGGCCGCAACGGACTTTTGTGTCATAGTGTTGTGCTCCCAGCTACATAAGAACACCTCGTTATTACTTAAGAGAAATTTACACAAATAAAATGTGTATACGTGCATGTAAATATGTAACTATAACAAATAATACATTGGTTTTTTAGATTAACATCTAATACTACCGTTCTGGCCATGGCTTGTCGTTTAAATCGAATTTTACATTGGAGCGGTAATAGAAACATAATTTTTATAAGTCGCTTCTATTAACGCCCCATGGCGGTGTTAGATGTTTTACAATAGTTGGTATTTTAGCTTTTATTTCTTTTAATACATCATTTTACATGTTTTTTTTTAACTTGTTTGATTCTAAAGAGTGTATTACATAATTGGATCAATTAACGCCATATATTTTGTCTTATGGATTTTTTCCTATTATTGTTTCTTTTTTGGGCGGTAATAGAATCTTCATACTTAATTCTATTACCGACCCATACGGTCTTATTTATAAAAGTCTCTTATTGTAGGTATGTAGCGTACTGTAGTTAAAATGCTGATAAGCCTGCTATAAGTTCCTGTGTTCATAAATTTTAATGTTCTATAGGCCACACATAAGTTTTTAACCGACTTCAAAAAAGGAGGAGGTTATCAATTCGTCGTATATGTTTTTTTTTCTTTATATGTTCGACCAATTTGGATGGTTTAAACGGTATTAAATAGGGGATTGCTTCAGGGTGGTCTCATTAACATCATGGTGAGGATCTTATGATGGGTTCTGGACATATAGAGTGGAACACCTCAACGGTTCGTTGACATCTCAGGGTGTAATGATGTGAATTGGAGACGAAATATGTAACTCCTCAACGGATTGGAATAATTGAACCGTGTTAAAAGGTATATTTTGTTGTTGGTAAATATTTACACAGCAAAATCAGTACATCATTGACCATTCTATGGTCTGATGATGTCCCTTGGAGACAAAATGTGTAACTCTTGAATAGGAGAATATTTAATTATGATAAAGAATAAATTAAAACGCCTGTCCTAGCATAACGGCGTATATCTAATTTTCTGAAGTTCATCCATAGTCAGCTTAAACTGGCGGTAATAGGAGCGTTTACGTTAATACGTTATACCTTTTAGGTATATCTATAACGTACATTAAAAATAGTATTGCCATAAACATTTTATTTTATAGTTTTAGTCAGCGAACGAACAGATGAGTCCAATGTGGGTACTCAACTCACTGGTCATCTTTTAACGAAAATTTTTACAGTTTTCAGTTTTTACATCTATCTTCCATCATCTTTCAGTGTCTACATTTTGCAGTTTTAACTCATTATTTAAGTGTCTCTATCGAAACAAAAAAAGTCTGTCTACTTATAGGTACATGAAAGATATTTGAGAAAGGCAATATTGGAGTAGGTATTTACAAACACAATAAATCTATACCAATGTTTTTTGACTGCTTGCTGTGCGTTTGTTACAGCTAATCTTAGAAACGGCGTAAACAATTTTGCTGTGGTTTTTAATTTCAAATCTCATGTAGAGCCAAGCCCCTGACACTATTGGGCTTGATTCTATATTTCTTAACTCTACAAACCCAAAATCTTAGGTAAAAATAAAGCTTGGTTGTTTTTTGACGTTTGCACAGAAATACATAAACTCATAGTTGGAAATTAAGTCCTATGTGTCATGCAATATGAACCGTGTTGTTTCGTGGTTTGAATGTTGATATCTCGCGCGGGTAACTTGAGCGGGAAACTTGAACTTCGAACATTTCCTGGTCTAAATCAATGATATTTAAAAAATATAGATACGTCATACCCTCACAAATCAACCAAAAAGTCTGTTTCAAAAAGAGCTACAACACAACACATTGGTATAATACAGGAAGGTATTTGATGATGTATGTAGGGGGATCCTTTTTATTTTTTGTTTACATCCAGCGTGAGTTTTTTCAAAATTTTTAATTTTGTAATTTTATCAACCGATTTGGAAAAACCATTGTTATTTAAAAAAAATACTTCCAGATTTGGTCCATATTTATCAAAATTCAGTTCGGATTAAGGGATCCATGAATTCGTCATGGAATTTATTAATGAACATTACTGGTACTAATATTATGGCAATTTTATTGTAAGTACGAATAGTTTTTGTAAAGTCATTGGTTATCAGTCTCATAGAGACACGTCTAAAGGTCATAGCTGACTTGCTGATCATGTTTATCTACTAAGTAATAAAAAAATAAACCAAAACATATAGCATTCCTACATACCAGACACGAAGCTGAGTAAATAGTACTAGTATAATATATTCGCTATAGTAATAATAGGTACCTACCTAGCAGGTAGGTTTAAATAACTTCCGCTTTGCGAAAATACAAGGGCGCTTCGCCCGTGCAGTAGGCCAATCATGCCAAACATTTTATGATGTTATTAGTAATATGCAAACAATAGATATACCTTTAATGAATTGCAAAATTTCATAAAGATACGACAACTAGATGAAGATGATATAGATTTTATTACATGTAGCTGGAGAGCTAGTGAACCATTTGACTAACCCACTTCTCACAAATCTAGAAATTTATTATTTGATATTTCATTATTAGTCAATTAAGAAAGTATCGTTCTGGCAGGCATCACGCGGTTGCTTCATCATCCCTTAAATTTTTGAAAATGCAAAAAAATTTTTTTTTATCCCACTCCCACAAGGCTACAATTTTATGTTGTAATTTACATATGTTAAAGTGTAAAAAAAAATTGCCAACCCATTTTATGGGTTGCAAGTGTGTGCCAGAACAGAGTAAAGTTGTCATCGGGAGAGCAATTTATAACCTACTCGCACAAGGCTCAAATTTTCAGGGAAAACACTAGTTATATGCAAACAGCCAGAACATTCTAGCTATTTCTAATAAAATATCATTTAATACATTTCTAGCTTTGTGGGAAACGGGTTCAAATGGTTTAGTAGCTCTAGGGCTAAGGGGGCGTCCATAAATTACGTGAAGTGTTTTTTAAAATTTTCTGTCCCTCCCTCCCCCCCCCCCTGGTGAGATGTCGTGAGATTTTATTCAACCCCCTCCCCCATCCCCCAATCTCACGTGAGATTTTCAAAATGTGGGTTTCTTACGTAAACGCGTTGGATTGTTATAGTAAAAGGAAAAAAAAAATGCTTCGTGCTTTTATTTAGTGAATGATCTTAATCGTATTACGATTACACTTAAGATTAAATCTTAAGCATGTACAATCTGAATTAAATGGACCAAAATAGTATAATTTTGTTTTGTTTCAATCAGAAAAAAAATTGCGTGATATTTGCCGAGACCCCCCCTCTCTCCAACGTAAGATTAGATGAGATTTGACTCGACCCCCTCCCCCCTTAAACACCTCACGTAATTTATGGACGCCCCCTAATAGGTAATTACTATAATTACAGGTCAAGCCACAGAAATTTAGATGCATGCTATTATAAGCGTGTATAAATAAAACATGTATTATACATAGTTACGTGATAATAGTAAAGCTTAAAATAAATTAAAAACCTAAAAACCTGAACAATGAATTCAACAAAAGGAACAGTAGGGTAGAAGTACCTCTTACCTACATACTGAAAGGAGAACCCCATCTTCCATAGAGACACCGGCCCAGAATAGACAAGAATGAAAATTGGTGGTCAATTAGATCATTGTAAAAGCTTTAATTTCTCCAATTTTCACGTCTGCTAGCAATGGCCAACTAATGAAATCCTAATGAATCACCTTAAATATGGGGTATGATTATGTCACACTCGTGTCACAGTGCTGATGAAAAAAATATGTTTTTGATAAAGTTCTCGTTTATTATGGGTAACGTAAGGTCGGTTGGTCACCGGTTGGTGAGTACCTATCTACTGAATATGCGTTTTACTAGGCACTTACTACCTCAAACACCTACGAGTATATAGAAAATGTCAGGAATATAATGAAGACCATAAATAAATAAATACTACTTAAACCATAATGGTTAAAACTGAGTAGGTGGGTATAATACTACCTACTACCTACCCACTTTAATGGGTTTTACCCAAAAAAATGTCAAAAAGGTTGTGTAATAAAGGCATTTTAATTTTTTAAAGATATTTTATTCATTATCATCAAAATATATCAATATTTCGTCAAGAAATTGTGCAGGAGGCGCTATACTCCTATTTCCAATATTCAGGCAGCGGTAGTAAGAAAAGCAAATCTAGAAATTGTATCAAAAACACATTCACCAACGCACGAAACGAAAAGCGAATGCAATAGAACATAGTGATTAAGTACTCTGTGCAAAAATTAAATTGTCATTTGTCATAAATGTCATCATAATATTCTTTTACTTTTTTTACACAGATAAGTTAAACTCAAAATGTCTTATAATAAGCGTAACGATGTAGTTAAAGGATTTAATGGTAATTATTATATATTAAATAGTTTAGCTTTATATAGAACATGAAAACATATCAGAAAGGAATAAATATTGTTTTTATAATTAATAAATAGTTAATTTAATACATAATATGTTCCTTAATCAATCGATTATAAAATCGTTTGTAATGAGGTAAATACAATGAGAACTTCTTTCTTTATTTTGTTCATTTGGCGATTGCAAATGAGGCTAAGATTTAAATATGTTTATTTAGTAAATAAGACGAATTTTTATGTATATAGTTTACTCTTGTCCAGTCTTATGTGCTAGCACAGATTACATATAATTCGTGGCCGGAAACCGGGGTTCTCCTTTCGCTACATGTAGATTAAACAATATTAATTAATACAATCAAAGTTCTGTTACGCGAACTGATTCTTCCTCTGTAACCATTAAATAAATGTGTTAGCATATTAGGTATTGACTAACAGGTGATAACTTATAACGCACAATAAAAAAAAAATCATAATATATCTAGTATTAGGGTTCAAAATCAATAAAATTGCAATTTCACTCATACAAGGCGCTAATTTTTAACAAACTTAATAATGCATTTCACTCGAGCGATAATGAATCTTATCTCATTAACATAAGTAGTACAGATCATTTTTAATTGCCAAATTGTTGGTTATTTTACAAAATTGGTTTGTATCCTGTTATCCTAAAACAAACCTTAATTGTGTGACATAAAGTCGTGCATATTTCCCGATAGTCCGTTGACACTGACCTCAATGCCTAGTGATCATGAAGTGTGAAGTATTCCCTCAAGAGGATCTAGGATGTGAGAAATTTGGAGACGGTATTTTATTTATATGGAAGCCAAATTGCACAGAGGCAGCAGTAAGTAAGTACCGTAAGTCCGAATTAAATTTTTCATCTAATGCAGATATTTATATGACCAACAAATGGTGATGTTAAGGTCGCTGCATACGTAACGTGGACGGGATGGGGACGGGACGTGGACGGGGCATAAATTGATACGTGCGAGCCCCGTTCCCGCCCCGTCGTGCCTCAGTAGCGTATGGACTATCGTTTACATTTTCTATGAAACGATGTTTCCAAAATTTCACGTCCCATCCCGTCCGGGTAAAAACGTTACGTATGCATCGACCTTTTATACCGTCTTGCGACCTTTACGGTCATTTGTCCTTCCTTCTCTGCCGGTTTGAATCCAGTGTAATAAGGAGTGAAGTGTATCTAAACGTTTAAGTATTTAAAACGCCCGGAAACGTATCAGTTGCAGTGATGCCTTTGTTGGTACTGATGTCCACTAGCGATCGTGACTTCTTACCGTTAGATAACATGACACACAAAATAATGAAATTACGAACGAGGTGATAGAGAGACACAGAATAATTACATTACAATGAGATCGTAATATTACTATGTTACAATATTATGAAAACGCAAGCAAGGAAGCCTCGAAAAAGGACATTTAAGAATAACGTTGTGCTTTGCTTTTACAAGACGACTCATGTGCTATAGGAATAATAAGATGTACCATTGCAGCATGCACTATTGTGACGACATTCATTCATTAAGAGATACCATATCTAAAATTATGAATCCATGGCACTTAATCATCTTCTTCGTGAGAAACACAGAACAAAGCAAATAGGTAGGCAATAATTGGAAACTTAATTTTTATCCATTTTCGTCACGTTCCTTACCGGTATTTGAAGTTATATTTCTTTTGGCGCGTTATGAAAATAAGGTGAGGGTGAATTTTCTGGATGAAACAAAAATTACGCGATTAGTCCGATTTTTTAGAAGAGACTTATTTGGTAAACTATCTTGGATCTTAATTTATTAAAATATTCATTTAAATAGATAGGTTTAAAAAATAAGAGAAATTAGTTATTACATCAAATGATTATTTATTTATCTTTAAATTTTCATTTTGTGTCAGCCTTTTTTCACCCGACTGCCAAGGAAGGGTTGTTTTTCGCGCGTATCTTATATGTATGTATCTATGCGTAAATTATTCTTTATTACCTCAAATCTTCCAAACTGCTGAACGAATTTATGCAATTAAGATATCGTTAGATTCGTCTTGATAACCCAAGTGTTCTTAGATAAGTGAAAAAAAAAACAAATATGGTGGCTGTGAGATGCCATTCTTTGAAGTTTCAAAGAATAAAAATAAATCGAATAGGTAATGCATTATTGATATCAAATTAAAGAGCTCACCTTATGGATTTCAAAAAGGTATATCATGATAGCTTTTTTGATAGCAGGCGGGGTTTTTTAATTTTTAACAAATTTCGATAAAAAGGCGCTGTAAGACATTGAAGTATTATTACTAGCGTATAGAATGGACACCGTGAACACAATGTATGTTCCAACGCATTGGCGCCGCGCGGCTTCAATGTCCAATGGATTCGTTCGATTTTGAAAGGAGAACGGGGGCTCAATTTTGAAAATAGAACCTCCCGGCGGGGACACACATTTTGTTCGAGATGTCTATTCTATGACATTATACTTCAATGCTGTAAGATGGTTTAACAGGACTCGTCTAACGGCCGGTCTCAATAATGTACTAACAGATGGAAGGCTGTGAATAGGGCTACCATTAGTATGTTATCTGTCATTGGTATCGCCAGTTCAGTTGTGATGTTTAAAATGATAGATTTGGACTGTATTTTGGAAAAGACTTGTCTGCAAAATTTCTAAGCACTTACCAGTACTGTCGGGGGTCGGCGAATCTTGAAATTCTTGACGTTGTAGTGGGCAACCGCGGACTGCCCAGTTTCAGTAGGTACCTACTTCCTTAAGCTTGCTTCTTCTTGATTTGATAGTTTCTAGGCCTTCTAGAGTTTCAGGGATCCCAGCTTAAAGTTACCGGCCGCGCGGCCGAATCTCGGACCGAAGCGAAAAGTTAATGTGTCAAACCGGTCAAGCGCGCTCAAATCTTTGCAAAAAAGGCGCGCTGTCAGTTCTCTTGACAGACAGTGGCCGTCATCGACCACAGATACCGAACAGTTGTACTGGCTTCGTAACAACTCCACAGACAAGTAATTAAAAATAAGAAAATGCTACTAAATAATAAACTTATAACTAGCGTCACCATCCCCCCGGCCTTGAAGGGCTGGACCTTCGAAAATATTTGCAAAAAAAATTAATTAATCTAAGGCATCTTACGAACTACATTTTTATTTAATTACAACCTTATTGTGTAGGAAGTGGGCATAATTTAACAACTGGCCGTTGATAAATACCCGTCTTAGTTTTGACATTAACAATGCGTACTGTTCCGTCCTTTCCCGGAAGAAGTTGAACTATAACCCCTAATGGCCAGTGCAAGGGCATTACATTTTCTTGCATCAAAACGACTACAGTTCCCTCCTGAATCGGTTGAGATGGAGTGTTCCATTTACGACGCGCTTGCAACGTATGTAAATATTCGTTTTGCCATCTCTTCCAAAAAGACCCAACAATTTTATCTAACAATTCATGTCGTTTTAGAAGATGGTCTAAGGTGTTTCCCGTATCAGAAGCAGGTAAGTAGTTTAAAGGTCGCACATTAAGAAAATGTGCAGGGGTCAAGGCTGTGGGCTCTGATGGATCAGAGCTCAAAGTACACAAAGGTCGAGAATTTAAAAGTGCTTCCACTTGCGTCAAAACTGTAAGCAACTCTTCGTATGAAAGAATTTGAGCCCCAACTGTTCTAAATAAATGTGTCTTAACGCTTTTAACGATACTCTCCCAACTACCACCATGATGTGGGGCGCTAGGACAAATCATTTTCCACGTAATTCGATTATCCGCTAATTCCTTTTCCCAATATTGCCGATACTCTTTTGATAAGAAATTATGTAAATCCCGCAAGTAGGATTTGGCTCCAACGAAATTGGTTCCATTATCGGAATGGACAACCTTTATCGGACCTCGACGTGACAAAAAACGTTTAAACGCGGACAAAAAACTAGCAGTACTCAAATCTGTAGCAAGTTCAATATGAACTGCTCGCGTGGTAAGGCAAGTAAAAATACAAATATATGCTTTTTGGCTTTTAACGCCCCGGCGACGTTGTGGAACATACGGTAAGGGTCCAGCATAGTCACAACCGGTGTGTGTGAATGGCTTTTCAACTAAATTTACTCTAGAAGCAGGCAAATCGGCCATAATTGGATATATTGTAGCGCGTGGTTTATTCCGAAAGCAATAATTACATTTTTGAATTCGCTGACGTATAATACGACGAGCGGATATGACCCAATATCGTTGTCGCAATATGGACATAAGCATCTCAGGCCCAGCATGACAATTTTTACGATGATAGTGATCAATGAGAATTTCAATAATATGATCTTGACGAGGCAACAATATTTGATGTTTGTATTCATAGATCTCGTTGGAATTTTCCAGACGACCACCTACTCGAATTATTCCGTCATCCATAAACGGTTTTAATTGTTTTAGAATATCTGAGACCGATCTACCGGCCTTCAGATCTGAGATATTTTGAGAAAAATGCACTTGTTGCAAAACCTTAAAAATCATTAATTCGGAAATATTCAAGTCCGTCGCAGTGATGGGACCCTTGGGAAGCTTTTTAATAAATTTTAGAACGTAAGCCACTGAACGAACATATTTAGTCCAAGAAGAGAAGTTACGAGCCATCTGATAAATTACATTTTCGTGAGCGGCGTTCACAGCTAATAGAGTTACCGACTTTGCCTCAGGCAACGATTCCTGTGACACCACAAACGGTTTTATTGGCCACGATTCTCTAGCCTCACTAATCCAAGGAGGACCCTTCAACCAGAGAGGGTGTGTCAGCAGCTGTGCAGGCGTTAAACCACGAGAAAGGCAATCACTCGGATTTTCGGTTCCCTTAATATGGTAAAAATGATCACTGCCTAGATATTCATGAATTTTAGCAACACGGTTCGCAACGAACGTTTGCCAACGATAAGGTTCGGAATGGATCCAACTCAATGCTACATTAGAGTCTGAAAAAGCAAAAATAGATTGAATGTGATACCTCGATGAATACGTCTTTACGACTTTGTCAATAAGTTGAGCTAACAATAAGGCGGCACATAATTCTAGCCTAGCCAATGACACAACCTTTAATGGTGCAACCTTGGATTTGGCACAAACCAAATTGATAGAAAAGTGATTATCAGGTGTGCTAACATAAGCATACACCACACCACCATAAGCCTTTTCACTAGCATCTGCAAAGCCAAGTATTGTTAAAGAACAATTTTTCACTACACCAATGTGACGTGGAAATTTAAGTTGAGAAATTAAAGGAAGTTCCCTTTGGAACTGATCCCATTTTTGAATAATGGATTTCGGAGGAACGGCATCCCAAGCAACTTTTGCAATCCATAAATCTTTAATTAAAAGCTTCGCAAAAAGAATTACTGGCGCTACAAGCCCTAAAACATCAAATAATCGAGCAATGCATGATAACATATGTCGCTTGGTACAACGACGCTCATCAGTTGTAACTTGAAAAGAAAATTGGTCGTCTCCAGGGTACCAACGAAGACCTAATATTTTAAAAGTTGTGTCATCATCAAAGGAAACACTTTCCGATAAACGAAGTTCCTCTGGTATCTCATCCAAAACACGCAAAGAATTGGAGGACCACTTTGCCAACTGAAACCCCCCGGCCATGAACATAGCTACTAGTTCATGAACCGTTTCAATGGCCCTTGTCTCGTCAACTATAGAACTTGCTATATCGTCCATATAAATGTCACGGGACGCTACTTCTCTAGCAGCTGGAAACTTGTCACCCTCATCTGTAACAAGTTGCTGCACAGTACGCAGTGCTAAGAATGGACTACATCTTAGTCCGAAGGCCACTCGATTATATTGAAATACCCTTATGGGTTCATTAGAATTAAACCGATACAAAATACGCTGATAGCCCTTATCAGACTCCTGCACTTTAATTGCCATATACATTTGGCGCACGTCACCAGTTATTGCTATAGGAAATAAGCGAAGATTAAGTAAAATAGATAACAGATCCGTTTGTAGATTGGGCCCAGCGTGAAGAACATCATTAAGAGACAGACCCGTGTCTGTAGCACTGCTTGCATCTAAAACAACTCGCAGCTTAGTAGTTGTTTTGTCCTCACGCACCACAGCGTGGTGAGGTATATAATAAGCTCCTTCTTGCGGAGTTCTCATAATCTCAGATAGATAACCTTTATCTAGATGTTCTTGGATGACCGCATCGTACATGTATTTTAAAGAAGCATTATATTTAAATTTGCGTTCCAAGCATAATAAACGACGCCTTGCCGTATTGAACGAATTTCCTAAATTATTAGGACTTACTTTAAAAGGAAGTGCAACTTCGTATCTACCTTCCTTATCTCGTTTAACTGTAGTATTATAAATTTCTTCAGCCTGCTTTTCGGCCAAGCTTAAAGGGGGCGCATTACCAAAATCCTCTACTTCCCAGAATTTTTTAATTAAATTTTCTACTTCATATGTCGCGCAAAAAGACACAGAAGATGTCGAAGTTAAATTCTTAACTGGGGCGTTCCCTAGTACCACAAAACCTAACACCGTTTCAATAGCATTTGGTAGACCCGGTGGGTTCATTATCTTGCCCGGCAACAATACATCCGCGAACAATTCTACTCCTATCAAAAGATCCACTTCCGCAGGTCTACCCCATGATTCATCGGCGAGAGGAATCCTTTCGAACCCACTTATACGTGACATATCTACCGTGCTGGTGGGCAGCTTCGATGTAATGTTGTCTAATACCAGAGCTTTAATACAATATAACTTTTCTCCTTGCACTCGAGACCGGAACGATAAATCAACGCTACCTCTGACGGGCTGAGTGGCGCCACCTATACCCCTAACGGAGGCTAATTGATCACGGTTGATATGTAACCCTAGCATTCGCACACATCTAGTCGTGATGTAATGTTTCTGGGAACCAGGATCAAGGAGACACCTGAGGCGCACATCCCTACCAGTGCGACTAACCGCTAACACAATGGCGGTGCCTAATATTTCAGTCATATTATGGTCGGTTACACTTTCATTCAAAGAAGACATAGTACATAATGACACCTGATTATCTACCAGGTCATCGGATTGCCTTTTCAAATTTTTAGTTGAATTACCCGAACCGCTTGTGGTCGGTTTAGAAACCTCTTTCATAGCCCCTGAGGATGAGGACGGCCAACTATCAATATGCAACAAAGTATGATGCCGCTTATGGCACTTACGACAAGAATGCTCTGATAAACATTTAGATGCCCAATGCTGTGAGCCTAAACAATTAGTACACCAATTATTTTTCTTAACACATTTATACCTATCACTACTAGACATTTTTAAAAATTTATCACAGACTGAAATCTGTGAGTGGGAATTGCTATCACATAAGGGGCAATTGACATTTGAAGTACTTGCCGGGTGTGTAGTGATATGAGCATGACTGGCCCTCGGTCTAGGTTTAGTGTTATTATTATTATTACTGTATGAGCTATCACGCCTCGCCGATGACTGCGGTTGTGAAGTACGATGTAATATTTTAACCTGTTCCCGTACAAATTTAACAAATTCTTCATAATTAGGCATCCCCTTGTCGCAGCGAATAGACATTTCAAACTGTCTAGCAGTTTCAGAATCTAGTAACTTAAGACCCAAATTAACAAAAATAAATTCACTCAAATTATCAATTTGTAATTGCTTGAGAGCAGAAATAGTTGTAGCAAATTTATCAATTAAGTTTTCTAACGCTTGAGCAGAAGGACTGGTAATTGGTTTCATTGCCAATATTTGATTTAAGTAAGATGTGCCTAGGGCACGCTTATCATAATACTTAGTTTTTAATGCTTCCCAAACGGGACCATAGTTTTCTGCTGATGGTACAATACCTGCACACATGGACTTGGCCTTCCCAGTAAGATGACTGAACAAATAGTGAACCCTTTCTGAATCTGACAAGCTAAGATTATTATGTATCATCCTCTTAAAGGTTTCATAAAAGAAAGGAAAATTTTGAATTTCACCATCAAACATTGGTAAATCTATTCGAGGAATTTTTATAGAATTATTAATACTGCTCTGCATTGAAACACTTTGTTCATGAGATTCAGACAGGTTCCCACGGCACCGGTCCATAGCTAATTTAATTTCACAATATAAATCCTCAAAAGAATCCAACGTTGCATAACTTATTACAAACTCAGGCTTCTCCGTTAATTGTAATAAATTTATTTTGTCCACTATTTGTTTGTACTCATTTCGCAATTCATCAATCACGTGTGCCTTACTCAAGAATTGTTTCTTAATAGTTTCATTAGTATCAATTTTGGAGACCATATTAAATATACTTTGAACTCTCGAATAGTATTGTGCCCTTTGAGCCTCCCATAATACTAACTTTTTATTAACCTCAGCCATTTTCCAAAAGGATTCTAATAAGACAATTAATTATAACACTTATAAGAGATGATAAAATGAATATTGTTCACTTACAACAAAGTGCAATATGGTTAAGTTACCAAAGGACAAATTAAGCAATTAATAATATTGTTTATTGTTATTGTCTGATTAGACTTATGATTAATTTAGTATTAGAATAATTATGACAACAGGTCCCTATAACCCTTGAAGATATGTAGTATATTATATTCTATTCATATAAAGTTTGAACTTTGAATATCTAAAATGTTTTAACCAAAAACTTATTATAAAAATTAGAACATCATCCATAAATGTCTAACTTTATAAACTGTACTATAATAGTAGCAACAATACAATGAATACAATTTCGACTACCTACATATATGCATCAAGTTCTTTAATGAATTATACAGGTATTCAATATTCCGGCAATAAGAACTAGGTACCACTATTTGTATATTTTGTATTAATATCGATTTAACTTGTAAGCGTGCTTATACGCGCAAGTTACGTAATGCTTTTGAAACGTAGTAAGTGAATAGTGTTTTATAATAAATTACCGTCCATAGGTACAAAACACATCCACATGAGGTCTTTTACGGGATACATACACGTAACATTACTCAAATAATAGCCAAATTAACCACAAAAGTTAAAGAAATATTTGCCACAAGAATCCGCCGACACCTACCTACAAAATTATTCGTCGACGCAGACCTAATGTAAAATGTCAGATGCCTTATGACTAACACAATAAGGTTGCGATTCGTGTAGACGTAGGTGCACGTTACGATTACAAATCGGTTTGTATTTTGTCGTAATTTAATAGAATTATCGACAAATTATGTTATCCGGCTCGAAGGACCAAAAAGATGGTATCGCCAGTTCAGTTGTGATGTTTAAAATGATAGATTTGGACTGTATTTTGGAAAAGACTTGTCTGCAAAATTTCTAAGCACTTACCAGTACTGTCGGGGGTCGGCGAATCTTGAAATTCTTGACGTTGTAGTGGGCAACCGCGGACTGCCCAGTTTCAGTAGGTACCTACTTCCTTAAGCTTGCTTCTTCTTGATTTGATAGTTTCTAGGCCTTCTAGAGTTTCAGGGATCCCAGCTTAAAGTTACCGGCCGCGCGGCCGAATCTCGGACCGAAGCGAAAAGTTAATGTGTCAAACCGGTCAAGCGCGCTCAAATCTTTGCAAAAAAGGCGCGCTGTCAGTTCTCTTGACAGACAGTGGCCGTCATCGACCACAGATACCGAACAGTTGTACTGGCTTCGTAACAACTCCACAGACAAGTAATTAAAAATAAGAAAATGCTACTAAATAATAAACTTATAACTAGCGTCACCAGTCATATTTGTCAATTTTTGCCTCTGAAAAATTGACAAATATGACAGATGACAGCCCTATCCACAGCCTTCCATCTGTTAGTACATTATTGAGACCGGCCGTAAATAAATTGAGTATAGATAGATAATATCTATCTATACTCTAAATAAATTGAGCATAGATAGATATTATAACTAACTTCCTGCGTTAATATATTATATTAATGCAAGAAGTTAGTCTCCTACGACTATCATTGTCCATTATATATGTGTGCAATATGTTAATATGAGTTCCCACTAATATTATTTTAATTTTTAAATAATTTGAAAAGCATGACTTTGAATGATCAACAAAAAAGTAATACTACAACTTTCCAAGGCTAGAATTTTGTAGAATGTTGCACAGCTACGAGAATTAAAAATAATTATCGAAGTTAATAAAGTTCCTTAACGCGGCGCCGGCGGAATCATTTACTGTCTATCCCGGAAGTGTGAAGTAACAGAAGCCAGGAAAAGATTTTTTAATTAAAAAAATAAACATTTTATTTATTTATTTCCCTACCATGAATTGTAACGTCTTTCAACGTAAAATATTACTTCTTAAATACGTGAGTTTTATGTGATTTTAAAAAATGTTTCAGTGTTAACTGTAGTCGGGCATTATGTACCTGTTTCAGTTTTATTGTGTTTGCCAAAAGATAGCTTTATGATTACAGTTCGCGATTATGATGGTCATTTTAAATCATGACCCGAAAAAAGAACGATTCCTCCAAGGGGGAATGAGCCCAAAGTTTAAAACTAATGATTTTCATAGTTCAAGTTGTTTATCTCTTTCCAAGAATCTTGTTCGATCAATATTGTCATCGCGGCCTGCACAATAGTAGCGTGAGGTATCTAGTCTAGCCAAATGCTAATTGCATACCTAATAACACTTTTATAGCACCTCATTCAGTCTCGGCTATTGATTATTATGGCGATTATTGTAAATTGCACGTATTTACTCGTATTTCTGCTAACCAGATCTAGTTTAAACTTTAACTTGACTTTAGATACACCTTCTTTCTATCAACTTTCATGTATCTTGGAAGATTTTATTTCAACTTCTAACAATAGTAAAGTAATAGACGGCAGACGAGACTTACCTGATGGTAAGTGGCTCTTGTTACCCATGGACAGCAGCGACACCGAAGGCAACACTGATGCGTTACCAGTCAAAATATAGAGAAGAAAAAGAATATCTACTCGATGACCACTCGTTGTCGATCCAATCGAAGATTCCATTTTATTAATGAATGCAAAGTAATTTGTACATCAAAATGTCGAAAAGAAAAAGTAGAATTTATTTCTTCAAGTTAACACTGCAGTACAAATAGCCAATATAATAATAAAAATAAATGTGAGATACTTATTAATTATTTACATTTTACCAAAAAAATAACCGACTTCAAAGAATTAGCTTTCAAAAAATACATACTTAATATGGTGTACCTATAATATTTGAATACCTGTAATATTTGAAAAGTTGCCTCAATTCCTCAGGAGCACATAATCAGAAAAATGTGGAAAAAATAAAGGACCAATGCATGTTTCAAATCCAACAGAGTTCTGAGGTAAAAAACTTTAAAAACATACAAAAGAATTGAGATCCGCCTTTTTTTTAAATCGGTTAATAAGTTAACCAATTTTGTAAGAAACCGCACTTCCGCAAATAAATAATTTCATTTCATTGAACTATTTCCATTTAAGGCGATATTATCCCAAGAAATGGTATTTTTGAAGGTGTTTTGTTCATAAATGGTACATAATACAATTCTAAAAAAAATATATGTTATTTTACAGTCTTTGTTCTTTCGTTCCCTCATACTTGATACACGATAGCAATTATTTCATTGGATAGAAATAAATCACAAAGTGGGGTCTAATCTGGCATAAAAATGGCGTTTTATTCGCGTTTTAATCGCTTCCAGATAATAAAAAATATACCACAGTATAGGTCCTATAGATACCAATATTTCTTTCTGATCATAATTTGAAATTTTGAAAAACTTCCCTTTCAATTTCTATTTTTTCCCTTTCCACGAGCAACGAAACGCCCGACGCGTTAATTTACTCAATTTTACTCTCGCGCCAGTCGCCTTCGAGGTAGGACCTGTGCTAATCGGCATCGCAGCCGCACGTTGTCGAATTTCCGACACTAATTTTAATTTCGAATTTGGCGCGCGCGCCTTCTGAACTTATATTACGTATTAGGTACTGTCCAAAGTATCCACACTGCTGTAATTTGAAATAATAAAAATTTTTCGTTTTTATACTTTAGTTACTATTATAGTATTTGGGTATTGGTATAAGTCAAGTGCTAATTACACAATTATTATCTAATACTATCCCAAGCCGGATGGGTGTCGTAAAAGGCGACTAAATCCGGCCCGCTGGTGGTAGGGCCCCTCGAGGGATTATATTGGTAATATTGATTTTAAATTTAATACCATTATTACTATTATTATTTCTCCATGGGGTTCGCATGGATAGCTACCACCCTTGAGCATGTGTCAGTCGCCAAACGACTCGTCGTGACGGCTGGGAGCTTGAGAGACAGTTTTCTTTTTTGAAGTTATACCTTATTTAGGCGCGTTATGAAATAAATGGAAAATTGTTTTGAAAAAATGATTATTGAAGTGAAAACTTCTTGAAGTCAAAAGTCAAAAAAGTCGAAAGTCAAAAATGTCAAAAAAGTCAAAAAAGTCAAAAGTCGAAATTCAAAAAAGTCAAAAAAGTCAAAAAAGTCAAAAGTCAAAAGTCAAAAAAGTCAAAAAAGTCAAAAAAGTCAAGTCAAAAAAGTCAAAAGTCAAAAAAGTCAAAAAAGTCAAAATTCAAACAAGTCAAAAGTCAAAAGTCAAAAAAGTCAAAAAAGTCAAGTCAAAAAAGTCAAAAAAGTCAAAGTCAAAAAAGTCAAAAGTCAAAAAAGTCAAAATTCAAAAAAGTCAAAAGTCAAAAGTCAAAAGTCTAAAGTCAAAAAAGTCAAAAGTCAAAAAAGTCAAAAAAGTCAAAATTCAAAAAAGTCAAAAGTCAAAAGTCAAAAGTCATAAAAGTCAAGTCAAAAAAGTCAAAAAAGTCAAAGTCAAAAAAGTCAAAATTCAAAAAAGTCAAAAGTCAAAAGTCAAAAAAGTCAAAAGTCAAAAAAGTCAAAAGTCAAAAAAGTCAAAAAAGTCAAAATTCAAAAAAGTCAAAAGTCAAAAGTCTTAAGTCAAAAAAGTAAAAAGTCTAAAAAGTCAAAAAAGTCAAAATTCAAACAAGTCAAAAGTCAAAAGTCAAAAAAGTCAAAAAAGTCAAGTCAAAAAAGTCAAAAAAGTCAAAGTCAAAAAAGTCAAAAGTCAAAAAAGTCAAAAAAGTCAAAATTCAAAAAAGTCAAAAGTCAAAAGTCAAAAGTCAAAAAAGTCAAAAGTCAAAAGTCTAAAGTCAAAAAAGTCAAAAGTCAAAAAAGTCAAAATTCAAAAAAGTCAAAAGTCAAAAGTCAAAAGTCAAAAAAGTCATAAAAGTCAAGTCAAAAAAGTCAAAAAAGTCAAAGTCAAAAAAGTCAAAAAAGTCAAAATTCAAAAAAGTCAAAAGTCAAAAGTCAAAAAAGTCAAAAGTCAAAAAAGTCAAAGTCAAAAAAGTCAAAAGTCAAAAAAGTCAAAATTCAAAAAAGTCAAAAGTCAAAAGTCAAAAGTCTAAAGTCAAAAAAGTAAAAAAAGTCAAAAAAGTCAAAAAAGTCAAAAGTCAAAAGTCAAAAAGGTCAAAATTCAAAAAAGTCAAAAGTCAAAAGTCAAAAGTCAAAAAAGTCAAAAGTCAAAAAAGTCAAAAGTCAAAAAAGTCAAAAAAGCCAAAAAAGTCAAAGTCAAAATTCAAAAAAGTCAAAAAAGTCAAAAGTCAAAAGTCAAAAGTCAAAAGTCAAAAGTCAAAAAAGTCAAGTCAAAAAAGTAAAAAAAGTCAAGTCAAAAAAGTCAAAAGTCAAAAAAGTCAATAAAGTGAAAAAAGTAAGAAAAGTCAAAGTCAAAAAAGTCAAAAAAGTCAAAAAAGTCAAAAGTCAACAGTCAAGTCAAAAACGTCAAAAAAAGTCAAAAAAGTCTAAAGTCTAAAGTCAAAAAAGGCAAAAAAGTCAAAAGTCAAAATTTGTGGAGTGGAGTGGAGTGGAGTGGAATAGTAAAACCTACAATTATCATCTTCCCGAAATTTCACATTCGTCTCATTATCTTGAAAACAAAATTTTTGAAGGTTTCACTTCTAAGTTCTAAAATGTGTGAATGGCACACATTTTAATTTTTTTGTTTTTATTATTTTTTACGTATCTTTAGGTATTTTATTTTAAATTATTCTTATACTTTTTATCATTCTCAACATACTTGTAAAATATCTTATCCAAAGGGTTTGAAGATTTTTGTACGGAACCTGGCATACCTACAAGTCCGCCATTTTGAAAAAAAAGCTCGTTTCGATTTTGAAGTTGGTTACTTTTTGTTAGTATTTAGATGATATTAGTCAATTTTGTATGTAAGTACCTACTTATTTGTAGGTGAACCGATTTTGATGATTCTTTTTTTGATAGAAAGCTGGTGCGTATCATGTGGTTCCACATAAATTTGAGGGAGATTTGACAAGTAGTTTTCGAGTTATTTTGAAGTTGGTTATTTTTTGTTAGTATTTAGATGATATTAGTCAATTTTGTATGTAAGTACCTACTTATTTGTTATCCACTCACCTTTAGTCTCCACTGGACAGTTTCGTTTCATAAAATTTCAAGTCAGTCTGCACTCACCTCTAGTCTCCACTGGACAGTTTCGTTTCATAAAATTTCAAGTCAGTCTCCACTCAACTCTAGTCTCCACTGGACAGTTTCGTTTCATAAAATTTCAAGTCAGTCTCCACTCACCTCTAGTCTCCACTGGACAGTTTCGTATCATAAAATTTCAAGTCAGTCTCCACTCACCTCTAGTCTCCACTGGACAGTTTCGTATCATAAAATTTCAAGTCAGTCTCCACTCACCTCTAGTCTCCACTGGCCAGTTTCGTATCATAAAATTTCAAGTCAGTCTCCACTCACCTCTAGTCTCCACTGGACAGTTTCGTATCATAAAATTTCAAGTCAGTCTCCACTCACCTCTAGTCTCCACTGGACAGTTTCGTATCATAAAATTTCAAGTCAGTCTCCACTCACCTCTAGTCTCCATTGGACAGTTTCGTATCATAAAATTTCAAGTCAGTCTCCACTCACCTCTAGTTTCCACTGGATAAGCTAAAATTATCATTACTCTTATTTTATTACACCTAAAATTCCAATGAATAAATCAAAATAAAGTATACTTACACCCCAACTCAGAGCAGTTACTAATAATAATAATAATAATAATAATAATAATAACATGTGGACATCAAACTAATACATTAACACGAATAAGTCAAACATTAGAATCCAATGAGCACATACAAACACGAGAAAATCAACCAACAGATACATTAGTTAGATCCATTGACAATGAAGAAATCGAAAACGTCTTTACTGAAATGGTAGTAAAATACGCTGGCATGGACCCAACTCTTAGACCCACAATACCTAAACTACAAATAACACGCCAGAATATAAAAACGGTTAACGCTACTAACGAAATAGTTGATAAATACCTTAAAAATAAAGACACTATTACTCTAGAAATTGTACACGATGTTATATACTGTGCCGCAATAACGGTAGCAACTTTTCACACTAAACAACCGAATAAAACTACAACCCACACTTCCTTCACATCCAACAATAAAACAGAGAAACAAAAAGAACCACAGTGGAAGAAGAGAATAGAAAATAAGATCACACTACTGAGAAAGGAAATAGGACAGCTCACACAATACCTTAATGGAAATCTTACACAGAAAAAACAACAAAAACTTAACCTTCACAACGCAAATAGACAAGAAATAGTTGATCAACTAGATACAAAAAAACAGAAACTACAAGCACAAGCTAAAAGGCTAAACCGATATAAGAAAAGTAACCAAAGAAAGTCAGACAATATTTTGTTTAAAAACAATCAAAAGATCTTCTACCAAAAACTTAACTCAGAAAATATAACAGTTACACAACAACCAGATATCACACATGTTCAAAAATATTGGGAAAATATATGGTCAAAACCAGTACAGCACAACACACACACAACCTGGACTAAAATAGAAGAAAAAGAGATGGGTAACATTGAGCCTATGCTAGAAATAACTATCAGTAAAGACGATGTTACACACGCCATAAAAAGAACCTTAAATTGGAAAGCGCCTGGACCAGATAAAATTCAAAACTATTGGATTAAATATTTCACTTCAACACACATACACATAGCAAACGCATTTAATTATCTCATTAAGAATCCAAAAGATATGCCTGCTTTCCTAACCCAAGGTGTAACCTACCTAAAACCGAAAGACAATGACACAACAAACCCAGCTAAATACAGACCCATCACATGCCTCCCCACCATTTACAAATTACTGACATCCATCGTCACACATAAAATCAACTCACATATCTCTATTAACAAAATCATACCAGAGGAACAGAAAGGCTGTAGTAAAGGCTCAATGGGTTGTAAAGAACAACTGATAATCGATGCGGAAATTCATAACCAAGTTAAACACAAAAACAGAAACTTATACTACTCATACATTGACTATCAAAAAGCTTTCGATAGCGTACCCCATTCTTGGCTGCTACATGTTCTGAAAATATATAAAATAGATAATAATCTGATACAATTCCTACAACACGCGATGACAAAATGGACAACAAAACTCAATTTAAGAACACACACTACAACACTCAGTACTTCACAAATAAAAATTGCACGCGGTATCTTCCAAGGCGACTCTCTCAGCCCCTTATGGTTCTGCCTTGCTTTAAATCCCCTATCCAGAATCCTTAACAACACACCCTATGGATACACTATAGATAAAGAAAACAAAATCAAACTCACACACCTATTATACATGGATGATATAAAACTATATGCAAGTAACAAACAAGAACTAAACCATCTACTAAGCTTGACAGAAAAATTTAGCACAGACATTAAAATGACTTTCGGAACGAGTAAATGTAAAATAAATAGTATTTCTAAAGGCCAACATTGCAAAACAGATTCATTTGAACTAGCGCTACAAGGAGGGACAATAGACAGCATGGAACCTAGGGAATCATATAAATATTTAGGGTATCAACAAAGCACATCTTTAAACCACACAGACATAAAAAATACGTTGAAAACCAAATACAAGCAGAGACTAAACAAAATACTTAATACCCAACTATCCGCTAGAAATATAGTAAAGGCTGTTAATGCATACGCTGTACCCATCTTGACGTATTCCTTCGGAATCATTAAATGGTCTGACACGGAACTTAACGCGCTTAACACTGTAACCAGGACTCTATGCAATAAACATAACATTCATCACATACACTCTGCTGTGCAAAGATTCACACTAAACAGGAAGCTTGGAGGTCGCGGATTTATTGATTTGAAAAATCTGCACTACACCCAAGTACAAAATTTGCGAACATATTTCATTCAAAAAGCTGACGATAGTACACTACACAAAGCAATATTAAACATTTATCACTCTGGAACACCACTACAACTAAACAACCACCAATTTGACCCAAAAACTAAGATCTTAAGAGTAGATCAGAAGATAGAAAACTGGAAGAATAAAGCGTTGCACGGCAAATACCCACACCAACTGGAACAAGATCACGTAGACAAAAATGCATCAACGGCCTGGCTCACAAACGGAAACATATTTTGTGAGACCGAAGGATTCATGATAGCAATACAGGACCAAGTAATTAAAACACGCAATTATTCAAAATTTATCTTAAAAGACCCAATAGAAACAGACAAATGCAGACTGTGCCATAGATACACAGAATCAATAGACCATATAACAGGAGGTTGTGGTGTTCTTGCCAACAAAGACTACACACATCGCCATGATAACGTCGCCAAATACATCCATCAACAACTTGCACTCAAATATAAACTGACAGACACACACACACCATACTACAAGTACAAACCGGTAAACGTATTAGAAAATAGCAATGTGAAACTTTACTGGGACCGTGACATTATTACCGACCGAACTATTCTAAGTAACAGACCTGACATAACACTAATATTAAAATCTACAAAGACCACTTACCTGATAGATATTGCCGTTCCCAACACAAATAACCTAAAACAAAAACACACAGAAAAAATACAAAAATACATACCTTTAGCAGATGAACTTAAACAGATGTGGCACCAGGAATCCATCAAAATTGTCCCTTTAATTATTTCCTCAACAGGTGTAATACCAAAAACACTGCACACTGCCTTAAAAACGCTAGATTTACACCCGAAAACATATATTCCACTACAAAAATCAATTATACTAGATACATGTTCAATAGTTCGCCGCTTCTTAAACCCAACCTCACTCACACTTCAAGATTCACCAGATATTACAAACACACAAACATAACACACTGATACACATTTAACACAAAATACATATAATCATCAATTACACACCATAGTATATTACCCCTATGAGACCAGGATACTTGGCATAAGCCCGTACCTGGTCCTAAATATCCGACCTCGAGTCGAGTATAAAGATATATCTTCGATAATAATAATAATAATAAAACCCTTCCACACTCATACCCCCGCAGTAGGTTACAAGTATTTACCTGTGTCGCGGGTGACATGTACTACACATATAACACATCACAATAACAGCCATGACACGAGTACAAATATTTATCTGTCACATAAATATTTGCCCCGGCCGGAAATCGAACCCGAAACCCCTCGCTTCGCAGTTCGCAGGCAGGTCCACTACCAACTAGGCTATGTAGGATCTACAGCTACGCACGGGGTCATTAACCTCACAGCCGCGCGCGGCCGGCTCACGGCGTGGCGGTCGAGTTTACACTCAGGGGAGCGGGGTAAAGGGCAGTGAACAAAATGCCTACAACGGTCGAATACGCTCGCCTTAACTACATTCTTACTATAGTGCTCTTCAACAAAATCTGTACCTAACATTGAAATAGGAGTATAAAAATTAAAATGTTATATTATAGATATGTAATGTTTTATAATTACAGTCTTGTAATATAATATCGTAATTAACCATAAAATGGTTTGGAATATAAAAGACACTCATTTCAATGCTACCAACATTACGCCCAAGTTCAGGTTTAGTTGAAGCAGAGCCGGCGTTGGGGGAAAAAGGAAAATGTTAAAGAAAAAGAAAAAAAAGGAAAAATAATAAAGAAATAAAAAAAGGAAAAATAAAATTCTTAATAAACGTTCCCATTGGTTCAGTGCTGAACTGACGATGAACTGGTGCAATGTGACAGTGTGTAGACTGTCCTACGAGCTACCACTGATCCATCCTACATTTCGTAATATCGTAGGTAAAGGACAATGTCACTGACAGAAGGCCAGCTCTGACTTCTTGAATATGATTAAAATATCATCATCCATCCATCAATTATCCTTAAATTATTGGCGTGAAACAATTAGTCAGTAAAGGAGGCCATGGTGATAGTAATTTTATATATTTTTTTGTAATTAAGTATGATTTTGGATCACGCGATTTTTTATTCGAGACGCGACTTAATCATCACTTGATTGTAATTAACGATATTTGTTTTAAATAATACTTACCTGAATGTGAACAAGACCGATAGACAAAAAAAAATCTGGATAAATATTTTGAAAAAATGCCCCTCTTACTATTTTATTATTAATGCCCAACTATTTTGTTATCGGAACGAAGTTCCTTATCGCGCGTTGCGAAAGGGGGCTAGGCGGAAAATTTTGGGACGAAAAGTTGTAACGACACTTTTTGCCGTCGTAGTTTCTTTACATAGAAAGCAAGCCAGATATTTTCGTTTCTTGCAGTCAGTACCCTATAGCAAAAACATGCAAGCGAGTGTGCCAAAACAAATCTGGGGTATTAAATTTCTCATCGGCTTTGTTGTAGCAATTGCTACTAGGTGAACAAAGCCGATGAGAAATGTAATACCTTAGATTTGTTTTGGCACACTTGCTGCATGTTTTTGCTATCCTAGTATGTACTGACTGCAAGGAACTTCGTTCCATCCTTGACACCTCTCAAGTTTTTTTTGTTATTATAGCAGGTAATAAATAAAATCCATCTGTTTACGGACCGTTTTGACTACGGAACCCTAAAAATGTCCTTTGAGACCTTAAGGTAAATTAAGTACATTAGATAAAACGGTGGATGGATAAACAAACTGTTATTACCTCATTACCGTTTGCGGTTCGGTTTGCGTAATGTATCCTTGGACTTACCACAGGTGGTAGGCTGTAGGTAACCATATTAGGACATGTTCTACAGACTTTACCCAATTGACCACCTAAGGATATTTGTACCAGTTTACGATCGTTAAATTAAGTATTTGATAAATATTAGTTAACTGTTTGTAGGCTGACTCGTGCGAATAGTAAATTAAATGATTTAAAATATACGTGATAGATATTTGCAAATATAATTTAAACAGTGTTACTGTCCACTGTCATGTTAGGTAGACCAACGGTCAAATTCCTTGCAAAAATGAAACATTAATTTTTTTAACAAATGTATAATTTTACTGTTTCTGACTACTCTATTTTATATGCTAATAGTGAAGTGTGTTTGTGAATAAATGATTCCGTCCATCGCAGCCTAGAAAACTAGTCGTTCTCATTGGAGACAGAAAACTTTCTGAAACCCAAGTTTTTTTTCGTTTTTTTGTAAATGTTCACATAATGCATACCCTGTATTAGGATTAAATTAGAGCAGCTATACTCAACGTGCGGCCCCGCCAGGCTTTTGTAGTTTGCTCATCTGGGGTTACTTTATTTTATAATAATCACGAAATCCTACGAAATCAATACCAATTTTTTTTATTTCTCTGTTTTGCGGCCTGCGACATCATGACTAACACGTGTTTATGGCCCGTATGAAAAAAAAGGTTTATTACCACTGCATTAGAGAAATGGATTTAGTAATGCTGATTTTTTATACATACAATTATTCTTTGCTAAAATTACAAAGCGCCTATAAGCAAACATGTAAGTTCTATAGACATTTTATTCCTGTTTCTATAGACACTTTTGGTCTCCCTATTTACCCTGAACAGACTATTATTATACAATTTAAAACATTATTAAGATATACGATCATTTACTGAGAACAGTAAGAATACAGTATGTGTTTTATGACCTTAAAACAAGGCGCC
Source organism: Thymelicus sylvestris (assembly GCA_911387775.1). NCBI lineage: Eukaryota > Metazoa > Arthropoda > Insecta > Lepidoptera > Hesperiidae > Thymelicus > Thymelicus sylvestris. The sequence goes on from OU426903.1 coordinate 4,627,243, forward strand.
AGGCGGTTACTGGTCTGTGCCATATGATGTTCTACAAGGCAGAATAAAAATAATGGCTTAAGACTCATTAAACCCATTAATAGCCTAGAGAAAACTCCATAATATTACTCTAGCACCTGATGGTAGAGGACTTAGGCTTAGGACTTAGACTAACCCGATCGTTGGAAATATTTTCTGTAACAAGAGGTATACGTATATGGTAGACCGTTCTCCTCCCGGAATCTGAGGCCACATTAATATACCGATGTCAAATCAAGATCGCGATTTCAGATGTTACAACTTAATGTCAATACGTTATTTTTTACATACAATTTGAGATATTTCAGCATCTCAGACCTGAATCCTGAGAGCGCAGAGATCGATCAGTTTGTTTGTACGGAAAATTATCATAATTATAATATAAAATAATAAGCTATCACAGTTAGTAACTAATATTTGGTCAAACATGTAGAGCTGGTATCTGGTATTATACCTAATGTACAGCTACTTGATTGCTTCACGGAAACACTAGCGATTAATTGCCTGTAGCGGTTACGCTAGGGTTGCCAATAATTGAATATATTTTTTTATTTCTTTATGGACACTAAGTAATGCCACGTCCATGTTTGCTTGATCCCAAACCATCGTATCAATCGTTTCAGCTTGTCCTGTTGAGTAGTTTACGCCCCAACTCAGAGTCACTAACGGCTACTTAAATCGCTCCTTAGTACAGAATTTGTATGGTTATTCTTTGCTAAAGAGCGATTAAAGTAACTGTTTGTGGCTCTGAGTTGGGGCGTAAGTCACGAAAATAATAATTAACATGTGTTGTTGAATAGTCATTATGAAACGTTTTGTAAATGTTTAATGTTTACCACATGCACTTAAACCTCTTGAACCAGTCTATCTATTGGTAAGAACTGCATCAAAATGCAAGCAGAAATACAAGTTCTTTTACATTTGTTTTCTAGAGACAGTCGTTTTATACAAATATATATTTCCTATAAATATTATAGTCAACCCTAACTGAGATATCAAATAATCTACACCTATATGAAACCAAATCTGTGGTATCGATAACCACCCAGTGTCTTTGCTATAATAAGCAGCTTGCTTAGCGAAGGTTCTCAGCTTCAATTCCCTTTCTTCTCCTTGACAAACCGCTCTTCCGGAATAGTAGTAGAATCAGAAAGTTGACGTGCATATACATATCATAGATATCGGTGATACGGCTATAGTCCTATACATATTATAATTAAATTATTTTGAATTCGAATTTGAACCAACCAGGACCTAATGTTGTTTTCTTCATACAATTCTTTCAATCTTTCATACAATTGACACAAGTCACAGAGCTATGCGTTTAGATACACGTCTTTGAAATTAATGACTAACTATACCTGCATACGAGCATGTTGTGTCGAAATGCCCACATAGTTCAATGTTAACATAGTTTAGAGTCAGCTTGTGCGCGAAATAATGACCAGAATACAAATTAACTTGATTTTATATTGTTCCTAGGTTCCTATACAAGGTCTTACTTTATGTATTTCTATTTTAGTTCAATTAATAAAGGACTCATTATAATTCATATTGCATAGTTACAGCGTACGGCATATTAGATATCTGTTTGGCTTTGGAGTTTAGCAAGGTTCCTGTTTGGCCCTTAATTTTTGCATGGCTTTCTTTTTCACGTTAAGTCTTATCATAAATTATATTACATCAGTATTTAAAGATTCTGATTAGAGTTTTTGCATAGAATTAATTAATTCAGAAAAAGAAAAAATTTTGCCAATGATTCACTCAAAATAAGTCTGGACTGGACAAGATCTACGGAAGAAGAAATATACGGAAATAAATCTTGATTTTTTTAAATTGTAAACATTAGCAAAAATTCAAAGATTATTTATTTTTATTTATTGTCTTTATTATACCTAATACGGATGGTATAAAAGACGAACTTACATATGTTAAGAGCATTCTCTATGTGTATAGATACTCTGGAAATCTTGACACTTCGCGCAAAATTTCTGTTAGTACCGCAAATATGCTTGTAATTTGATATAATCTTTATGTCATTTATTATAACTATCTGGAATTTAAACTACTAGGTATACAAAAGCATTCTTGCAATCCTTCAAAATCAATAAAAAAGTGAGCAAAAAAATCTTTATGAATGTCATGATGATGCGAATTACATAAACATTCCAAACATAGTTTCAAAGTTAAGTCGCAGTTCATTGTTACCGAAGTTGACTGCACCTCTGTATCTATTTCAACCGAGAAGTTTTCAACCGTTCAAGGTTACCGAAGACGCTTTTTATTATGTAACGTGTCAATGCCTTACTAGCATAAAGAAACAGGAAAATACTTTAATTAATGTTTTATTGTTACAGATAAACATCACAAACACAAATAGAGCATGAACATAAAATAATAATATTTTAAGAAAACAGTAACAGAGAAAATATAAATCAAGATGGCGCCACAGGAGCGAACTTCTTGCTGTGACGAAGGAGATAATTCCCGCCAGAATGGAACCATAGACAGCAATCTGTCAAACTTAGACTTAAATGGTGGTTTTGTAAACAAAGGATATAAAAATGACAAGTCAGATAATGTTGCCAATACGAGAATTAATAGTAATGATGAAAAGGAAGTAACTGAGAAAAAAGCGACTGATTTCGATGACCTGTTACCACATGTTGGAGAATTTGGACTGTACCAGAAGATTTTGTTCCTATTAATGATTCCATTTGCATTTTTCGTGGCATTTGTATATTTTTCACAAATCTTCATGACGTTGGTGCCGGAACAGCACTGGTGTTGGGTTCCTGAGCTGGCCAATTTGACTGTCGAAGAAAGGTTAGTGATTTATATTTTTTAATTGCAAGAAACATAATATTAATGAGAAGAATCAAATCTTTTTTAAAAATTAATGATATAGGAAAGTTTTGATTTTTGAGCCAAACCCTAATGAAAAGTGAAAACATACATAGGTATTTGAGAATGTTCATATTTATCAAAAGATAATGCTTTTTATAATTTATAAATAAAGATTTCTATTTAGTCAGGTAATTTTGTACAAAATGTGGCTTAAAACACTTACGAATAGGTCTTCAATCATGGGTTACAGCAAAATACACATGAATTTTTTTAAAATTAAAGATATAGAACCAAATAAAAATAATATTTATTTGTCACTATACATACTCGTATATTAAGTTTCGTAAGACTATGCAGACAATTATGCAAAATTCACAAAGGTTTGGATGAAAAAAAAAAAGAAAAAAATAATAAATTAAAATGTGTGCAATTCACACGTGGTAGAAGTGAAACCTTCAAAATTTTTGTTTTCAAGATAATGAGACGAATGTAAAATTTCGGGAAGATGATAAACGTAGGTTTCACTAATCTACTTCACTCCGCTTCGCTCCGCTCTGCCCCGCTCCACCCGCTCCGCCCCGCTCCGCTCCGCCCCGCTCTACCCCGCTCCACTCCTCTACTCCTCACTCCCCTACCCTACCCCTGTACAATGCTTCCTATCTCACTTTAGAATTTATGTGTTTGTCTCTTTTTACTGGACAGTTTCGTTTCATAAAATTTCAAGTCACCCCCGTACTAAAGAAGTTTTCACTTCAAAAAGATTTGGCTCTGATAAGTAATAATCTGAAGCGAAGCGAACATTCACTCCATTCTTCTGATAAAATTTCCAGTAAAAAACCATGACCATTCAGTTTTCGGGGCCTGTCGGTTCTGACACGCATTCAGCCCATCCGTAGTTTTCTATGGTAGTTTTTAAGGCAATTGACGTCACCAATGAATATCCTGATAACAATGAGTACCTTAATTTTTTACTTTTTTTTAAGACTTTTTTATTTTGCGGCCTCATCTCACGATATCGTGACCTATTCGCGTGTGGTAGGAAATCATCGGGTGAATAGATGTTTTGTAATTCGTAAGATTGATTCCGTGTTGTATAAAAACTCTATAGGGATTCGATGAAACTCTCATTGACGTAATAATTAAGGTACCAACATTTAAAGAATTAGGTATATTAAAACTATTAACGTAAACGCGCCTATTACCGCCCCCCAAAATTTGTATCCTATTACCGCCAGTTTTTTTAATCACTATTTTAAGGCATGTTGTAGATTCCATGAAAGTTGTAGCCTAAAAATATTTTAGGTATGTATATTGAGAAACAAAAATAATAAAGTTTGTGTGCGTAAATAATCAGCAAACAGAGTAAATAGCCAATAACTGAGACGCAGCCGCAACGGACTTCCGCGTCATAGTGTTGTGCTCCCAGCTACATAAGAACACCTCGTTATTACTTAAGAGAAATTAACATAAATAAAATGTGTATACGTGCATGCCAATATGTAACTATAATAAATAATACATTGGTTTTCTATTGGTGTTCTGGCCATGTCTTGTCGTTTAAATCGAATTTTACATTGGAGCGGTATTAGAAACTTAATTTTTATAAGTTGCTTCTATTAACGACTCATGGCGTTGTTAGATGTTTTACAATAGTTAGTATTTTAGCGTTTATTTCTTTTAATACATAATTTTAGATGTTTTTTTTTAACTTGTTTGATTCTAAAGAGTATATTAGATAATTGGATCAATTAACGCCATACATTTTGTCTCATGGATTTTTGCCTGTTATTGTTTCTTTTTTGGTCGGTAATAGAATCTTCATACTTAATTCTATTACCGACCCATACGGTCTTATTTATAAAAGTCTCTTATTGTAGGTATGTAGCGTACTTTAGTTAAAATGTTGATAAGCCTACTATAAGTTCCTGTGTTCATAAATGTTCTATAGGCCAAACATAAGTTTTTAACCGACTTCAAAAAAGGAGGAGGTTATCAATTTGTCGTATATGTTTTTTTTCTTTAAATGTTCGACCAATCTGGATGGTTTAAACGGTATTAAATAGAGGATTGCTTCAGGGTGGTCTCATTAACATCATGGTGAGGATCTTATGATGGATTCTGGACATATAGAGTGGAACACCTCAACGGTTCGTTGACATCTCAGGGTGTAATGATGTGAATTGGAGACGAAATATGTAACTCCTCAACGGATTGGAATAATTGAACCGTGTTAAAAGGTATATTTTCTTGTTGGTAAATATTTACACAGCAAAATCAGTACATCATTGACCATTCTATGGTCTGATGATGTCCCTTGGAGACAAAATGTGTAACTCTTGAATAGGAGAATCGGAACCGTTTTTAAGAATTTTTTTGCCAATAACTTTATTTTTGCAAAACTAGTACCTACATCATAGACAATCTCAGGGTCTGATGATACGATTTAACTACGAAACCTTGTTTTAAGATATTAACCTCCATCTTTTAAAATTTCAGTAGATAGTGTTTTTAATAATATTATTATGTACTTTAACTACATTATTAAGAAGAAAGCTCAGTTTTTAATAATAATTATTGATCTCAAATGTTTTATACCAACTTAATAAATATTTATTTTGTTTTGTAATATTTGTTTTATTTAATAGTATGGAAATGTGTTACTTTTTCAGTGGTCGGTAATAGAAACATGAAAAACGGTAATAGAAACAACATCATCCCATCGGTCGGTAATAGAAGCAGCCGCTATTTCAGATTAAATTATTATTTACTAGCTATTACCCGCGGCTTCGCCCGCGTGTTCAAAGGGAAGTAACAATGAGTTTTTTAACATGCATGATTTGTTCCTAGATAAAATAACATACTAATAATAATTCATAAATAAGTGACCGATCCAAAATTTAAAAGATACTAAGAGGAACCAACTGTAAAACCTATGACCCTCCTCGACCTTCCAACTGTAAATATAAAGTATATCAAAAGTAAGTATATGACCATCCAAGACTACATCGCCACTTACCATCAGGTGGGATTATAGATAATAATAATATCATATATGTATGAATTTCCATATTTATAGTTGGAAGTTATATATATTTATAGTTGGAAGGTCGAGGAGGGTCATAGGTTTTACAGTTGGTTCCTCTTAGTATCTTTTAAATTTTGGATCTGTTACTTATTTATGAATTATTATAATTAATTATTATGTTATGATATCTAGGAAAGAGTCATGCATGTTAAACAACTCATTGTTACTTCCCTTTGAACACGCGGGCGAAGCCGCGGGTAATAGCTAGTCGCATTTATAATATTAATTATGGAAGTTTGGAAGTATGGATAGTATGGATGGATATGGAAGTATAGAAGCACGGACAAATACGCATCATAATGGATCTTTCCATGGGAATGAGTTGTTTTACTGCGGTAAAAAGTAGCCTACGTTACTCTCCAGCCTTCTACCTATCTCCACACAAAAAATCTTACCATAACATCGCTCCGTTACGACGTTATAGACGGACAAACAAACAAACACACTTTCACATTTATAATATTAGTATGGAAAATGGATGGACAAATACGCATCATAATTGATCTTTCCATGGGAATGAGTTGTTTTACTGCGGTAAAAAGTAGCCTACGTTAATCTCCAGCCTCCTACCAATCTCCACACAAAAAATCTTACCATAACATCGCTCCGTTACGACGATAAAGACGGACAAACAAACAAACAAACAAACACACTTTCACATTTATAATATTACTATAGTATGGATGGACAAATACGCATCATAATGGATCTTTCCATGGGAATGAGTTGTTTTACTGCGGTAAAAAGTAGCCTACGTTACTCTCCAGCCTTCTACCTATCTCCACACAAAAAATCTTACCATAACATCGCTCCGTTACGACGTTAAAGACGGACAAACAAACAAACAAACAAACAAACAAACAAACACACTTTCACATTTATAATATTAGTATGGATTAAATATTGTGTGATTTAACACTAAATTTAAGTGCTGAATATCATAGAATATTTAATTATGATAAAGAATAAATTAAAACGCCTGTCCTAGCATAACGGCGTATATCTAATTTTCTGAAGTTCATCCAAAGTCAGCTTAAACTGGCGGTAATAGGAGCGTTTACGTTAAGCTTTGCTTCGGTTTTCGTACAAATCGCTTGTTATTTTTAATAAATAATAACCCATGTCATTTAGAAAGAGTAGAGAATAGATAATTCTATTTCTGAAATAATTTTTGGAATAGGTCCTATTAAAGAGGTTTTTCGGTAAGTTTCCTTTTATAATTCCATGCTTTTATATTCATAAATCACACGAATTCACGAATTGCGTGTGATACCTATATTGCTATAGTGATTAGTGCGTAATGTCAACCTTTCAGATAATAAGATATGATCAAATGGGTTCAGCTGACAATCACTGACCATAGTGACCATACGCTACTACATTCACCTATAAAATGACCAAGAAAGTAGTCAACCCTGACATAGGTGTTTAAAATGCTTCTAATAACATGATTGACCTTTAATTCTCTTCGGTAATTGAATGCTGCATCCGTGAGATTGTCAAATACCACTGCGAAATGTCTTGTTGAATACATAGGTCACTCAATAAGCCGTCGAACTCAGGACACTGCTCAGGTCTGAGGTTCACACCAATAAGCTAACTAAAACTCTCTTTCTTCGTCTCTCTTTGGCTGGCAACGCATCAGTGGAGCCTTTGGGATTGCTGATTTCCATATGAGCTTCGTTAGCCACTTTCTAGGTAGGTGGAGCATCAGCACGTTTGTCGCCTTGTCGGCTAGTTACATAAAAAAACAAAGGCTGATTGGCTGTCTAACGCCCCAACTCAGAGTCACTAACTGATACTTTAACCGCTCCTTACTACAGAATCACCATACAAATTCTGCACTAAGGAACGATTGAAGTAATCGGTAGTGACTCTGAGTTGGGGCGTAAGTCGAATACAAAAAAGTTTTGGTTATTCGTGAGCACTCATAAATAAAGTAATTGTGTCTACCTCTTAACATGTACTATTACGAGTATGTCTTCTGTGCACTTACTAGATTCTACATAAAACTGAACCTTAGTAGCTAAGGACTGTGTTGAAACTTTTTAACGACAGTAAATCACAGACCAATAAAGTAGCCAACAAAATATAGCTTAACTAGATAACAAAATACTCATAGTATCAAAAATAAACCATTGAATCGCAATTAATGGCGGAGAATTCGACCGTAAATACCTAATAAAATTAATAGCTATTGAACAACATTACGAAATATTGACGTTTCCTGTAATATCGATACGGACAGACAGACAAAAAGCAGGACGGAAATTCTACAATAAATGAAGTGTTAAATTTAATTATTACTAAGGTTATATTTTTTACATAAGCAGGACAAGTGCAGGCACTCTATATATGGCCTGATAAAAGTTTCAAAAGGCTTCAAAGCAATGCATAATATAATAATACCTTTAAATGAGCAATTCTTGTATGTATAATTATTCTAGGAATCTCGGATACAGCGATTTTCAGGGTACCTCCCCTACAGGTATTCGTGAGGATGATTTTTTTCCCTGCGTACCCAATCAACTGTGTGGGGTATCGTTGTAAACGTCTTTAAAAATATAATGGGTCTTCTAAGACCGTTTTTGGAATTAGGGGACCGATTGTGAAATATATTTCTTTAAGTCAAGTGTCTCCCCCCCACCAGCTAAACGGTTGGAGTTGGATAAGTGAAAAAAAATTCAAAAATAGGTTATACGATGAATTTACAATGAAAACTATTATGGCTATGTTTCATTAGTACTTAATGAGTAATAGTCGATAAACTTACTACTTTAGAAACCTACATTGCGCGTGGCCTGACACGCACTTGCCCGGTTTTTTTATTTGTCTCTATTACGTAAGTCAATTTATTATTTTTCTGACTAATAGGTCACGAATCATACAACATTGAACTATTATTATTTTAATTTTACCAACCATCTTGTTATAATGTTTTTGACGCGGAAAACCTTAAATTGGTCTTTTGCAGATTGCGTGTAGTACCTACATGCATGATGTAAATAAAATAACTAAATAAATAATTTCCTGGGTATTGTCGATTGCACAACATTGCACTCGCAACTGAGAACCAAAAACAGCCATGACCCGAAAATTTACACCCACTAGTAACTGCCCTCGCTTCGATTCTATAATTTTTCCCGTTTTCGCAACATTTTTCATTGATGCCCTACTGGTCACTATAATGCTAACATCACTCTGATGTAGCCTTCCTCGATATTTATCGATTAATCCATTTGGATTATCCAATATCAATTCGAACCAGTGGTTCCTGAGATTAGCGCGTTGAACCAAACAAACTCTTCAGCTTAAAGCTTTATAATATTACTATAGATTGATTTATTTACCTCGGGAATTGAACCTCGGTTCCTTGCAAACAGGTTCACTTCAAGGGCTGTAGAGTCGACCTTTTGCTACCATCCAATATTAAATCATCCATGAAGTTCAATTCCATGTCGGAAGTGATTTGCCGAAAACCTTCGAAGGTGGTAATTACTTTAATATCGAATAATATATTCTAAGCCACATATTAGTGTCATATGATTGATTAGGTGTTGACTGTTAAGATAGAGTTACTTAAGATCTTATCTAACCAAACTTTTATTACTTTATACGTTACGAGTCCTCGCTTTGCTTCGCTTTTCTTATTTTTTTACACCTTGGGTATTGGAGTTTTATTAAGGATCCCTAATTTTTTTGGTAATATAATATAATTTTGCCTATGTCATCCGGGGATAGTGTAGCTTCCCAACAGTGAAAGAATTTTTCAAATCGGTTCAGTAGTTTCAGAGCTTAATCAATGCAAACAAACAATCAAATCTTTCCTCTTTATAATATGTATTAAGTAAAGATAATCTCAGACAGATCAAAGGAAAACTGGTGTCCCCTTGGAAGCTTCGTTCTCTCTTCTCTATTCGTCTGTTATTTATATTGTCCAAGCGTTACTTCACATCGACACCATTTTACATTTTCAAATTATTTTTAACACAGTCATATTTCATATAAAATTTTACTTTAACTTCTCCATGAACATTTTTACTTTGTGAAATCTAGAAAAACATGCATTATTGTTAATTTCTTTTGAGGAATTGAAGATGATTTAGACATGTGTATTGCCAATTGTAAGGTATTATAGCGTAGGCGTAGATTAATGCAAGTAACAAAGACAAGGTTTCGCTCAGCTTATTTTATTTCCGTAATCAAGGCAATTTTACTGCTTAACCAGTATTCCTTTTAAAATATGTTCTGAGGAGTATCTTTCGCCGTTTCTTCTTCTTCATGATAAATCACCTTTCCCAAAACGGTAGTATAGAACGGTAGAATAAATGATTTGAATATTAAAAACATGTACACTGGTATTCTATTATATATAAATGTTTTTTGCCTTATTAAAACCTTTAAGAAATTTCACTACGTAGAGCTATCATTATTGTTAAGTTAAACTACAGAATACAAGTTATTTGAGAACAATGGTTAACAATCATAATTTGAACTTGAAACCAAAGGTTGCAGTTCGCAAAAAGGCCGTCGAGTGCAATTATATTGGACTTTGCTGTCGTACCTATATTAATTTGTAACTAATACTTTTATACATTTTAAAATTCTTTTTAAAAAATAATTGTGTTTTATATAAACTTAGTTATTTTTTAGGTTTTATTTATGTAAATGTTTTAATCATCTCGATATTACAAGTTTAAGTAACAATTTTAATCAGTTTCAAGGAATGAACTTTTATCATTGTTTTGATAACTACTTACATATTATATTTTACTATTTTATTTCAATTCCTAATGATGTAAGTAGTCAAGGTGACTCAAACTGACTCATCTATAAAATCTTGTACTATAAGTGAGTGGACTTGGACATATAATAAAGACAACACAAAAATCAAGGTAAACAAATAAATCAAACAAATATTTATGTGTTGCAAATGTTTTAAGGGACGGGAATCGAACCTGGAACGTTCGTCAAACATATTCACAACTAAATGTTATCAACGCCGCCCAAAATAGAAAAACTATAAGCTAAAGTGTTTATAGTTCTAAACTTAAAATATTTATAATAAAGAATAGGTACTTCGTTCGCTTCGTTGTTCTTCAGTTCCTCTACGCATACGCCTATGCAAGGGGATATTTCTTTTTTAGACGAGTTTTAATTAAGTAAACAAAACGACATTAAACAAAATGACAGGGTTTTTTGTCGTAACTTGTAATTAAAAAATAAAGCAGCTATAACATTAAAATAATTGAAGGAAAAATTATCATTTAATGTTAAAACAAGTTTGTGTTTTTATATAATTTTTTTTTCAACTATTTTTTTTCCACAAAGAGTAGTGCCAAGACTGTTTACCGAATAAGACTAGTCTAAAAACGGAGTATCAAAGAATTTAAGTATGGAATTTTTATTGGTCCAAAAAAAAATGTAACATACATGTTATTTGGTCCCATCTTTTAACGTACCAAAGCAAAATTGTGGCTGTACTGTGTACTGCATTATGTACCTACTGTTAACCAATAAGGAGTTCCATCGTCTGGAGCCAAACGTGATTCGTGTGTAGAATCATGTCATGCTTATCACAAAAATGCGTTGTCATCAAAACTACAGCAGTATGTACAATTTCAACTCAATTCAACAACAATAATTTTATTTCAACTCGTTAGTATAAGAGAAAGTAGGTCTAATTAGGCTTGCATTTGACCCGCACTAACAGCGGGTCGAAAGGTAAATAAAGCCGTTTAAAATAGTGAAGATTCAAACCACTTAATCTCCTCACACAGACAGATCTATTAATAGACATAATAATACTTGTAATTGAGTGAATACAGCTAATACGAGTATGTATATTAATTTTATGTGGCGTCATAAATGTAACAACTCTACTTCCGTATGTTTTGTGATGCCTGTAATATTGCGGTTTTAATGTGTACAAACAATCCAGTGGCATATGAGTGAATAATTTTGCATTGAATATGAATTTGAATATTCATTTACATAAATTTTTTTGTTAAGTAGATAAATCAACTATACATATAAGTAAGTGATACAGGGAAGACTATTTTTTATTTTTTAGTCCGGAACTATCATTAACTTGACGTTGACTTGGCTTGCTATAACAAAGCCATTATCTGCCTTAATTATGAGCTTTTTAAAAACATCTGAGACATAAAAAATGGTTTCAAAAATTCTGAAAAAAGATAATATGTATTAGTTAAGGATCTAATCTAGATAAAGTCTCTTTCAGTTAGAAAATCTAATGAACTTCACTCGATAAAAAATCTCAAAGCTACGCTTTTTGAAATATTTTTTCAATATTATGACGAAACTACTTACTGTTATTTTTCATTTTATTTTTGTACTCCATTAAAGATACTAGATATTTCTACGCATTTTCTTTTTATTATTAATGCAGTTAAAAACTCTTTTTACCAAATAATAATGCAGAACTCGTCGTTACCAATGGCCAAGCTACAAGAAGTTTTATTTAATTAATTTTCAAAGTTATTGCGGAACCTTAAAAGATGTCTATAATAATAATATGATTAATATGTCGCAGGGAAATGAAGGAATCCGTGATTTGATCAATTCCCTAAAGGATTTTAATTTTTATCACAACACAGCTTAGTGATTTTCACTGAAATTCTCTAGTGAAATGACTCAACAGAGTCGTCATTCCATCATCTTGCGGAATTTGATCAAATCACTCAGGGAATTGATCAAATCACGGATTCCTTAATTTCCCTATGACATCTACAATGTTCTCAAGTCTGTTAATATCAATAAACAAGCATTTATCCAACGTGGTGGACTAAAACGTGTTCCCCTTGAAATGTGAGAGGAGAGCAGAATTTGTGGGACTGTTATTGGTTTTGGTTGTGATGATACCTATTGATTTAACTAGAGATAAACCTAGGTCTATCTATATCTGTGGATTTAACAGACTTCAATAAAGGTTTATGTTTGTTACCTCAGAACTCCGTCATTTATTTGGATTACTTTTATTTGAATGATTGGTCCCATATTTATCAAAATTCTGTGCTGATGATGAGTACCCAGGGGGAATAGGAGGAATTGAGGGAACTCCTCAATTATTAGAAGTAAGTATAATTAAAACGATTTTGACACTGTGACCTTTTCTTTGAAGTCGGATTTTTTTAGTAAAATTTAGTTTTTTTTTCAAATCGCTATTATTTTTATCATCATACACCCGCAGTAGGACCCTGCAGTAGTACCTGTGTCAGCTGAGTCGCGGGTGGCATGGACGACACAAATATAACACATCACAATCACACCCATGACCCGAGTACAAATATTTATCTGTCACATAACATCTGCCCCGGCCGGGAATCGAACCCGGGACCCCTCGCTTCGCAGACAGGCTCGCTACCAACTAGGCTACAGGGTCGCCAGGTCGATTTAAACAAGAATCATAGATTTCAAAATACACGGGCACTAAAACGCGTCCAAAAACCGTTCGTCAATTTAAATTATTAATTAATTCCTCGCGATTATTCATGCCACAACAAGTGATTTTAATGCATCGCAGTATAATAACTGAGTGAACTTGAACCAAGGTGAGGTGCGTTGGAGCGGCTAATAAGTAATTTTGCTACTCATTTATTCCATCTGAGTTTTGCTATTAGTAACTGCGCTTCCGCTAGTTTGTTGACACAGCTGTCAGCAACTCAGCACCTTGACAGCTGACAGCTTTTGTGACTGTGGAGGACGCGTTCCAATCTAGTTGTCAGGGCATATTTTTGATTTTTGTGAGGATCTATTCAGTCTAAGTCCACGATAATATCTCCCAAGTATGCCTTGTATGTAGTTGGTAGATGCAGACTGACCACATGATGGTAAGTGGCTACCACATTACCGATACCACTTTGCCAACAATACCAAAGATTTACCAAAGAGCCTACGATGTGACGACGATCGGTCGATAAGTAGAACGTTTTATCGAACGGTATCCATCGAACAGCCAAAGTCACCAATCGATCGAGGTCTATCCTTGACTTCGATCGACATCTATCGATCGGGGGAGGGCACCTTAGTGCATTTTTACCTACAAAATTCTTTCACCAATAGGATTCTCTATTGTAACTTAGTAACATGGCCAATATTTAATTTAAATATATAGGGGTCTATATGAAAACCGAAGCAAAGTGAGGGCGGTTACTAGTTAAGTAAAGCCTAAAGGTCCACTGTAGTCCACTTTAACAAAGTTGCATCATGTTTACAATGTGAACGATCTTCATCCATCAGCACATTATTACAAAATAATAACAACCGAAGGTAAAACTCGTTCAAGCGGTTAATGAATAATTTTGCACAAGGTACACTACATCTGTACTTCCGCCATTGTGCGTATTGCTTTTAGAATAACAACTGGCAAACAATATTTTTTATCACAGGTAAATCTTAATATATATAAATTACGTGTCACGTTGTTTGTCCGCGATGGACTCCTAAACTGCTGAATCGATTTTAATCAAATTTGCACACCGTGTGCAGTTTGATCCAACTTGAAAGATAGGATAGCTTACATCTCAAAATAAAGAAAAAACTTTTGACAGAACGAAGTCTGTCCGGGCAGCTAGTTATAATATATTTGTTTTGACATTGCGAGCAGTAATTACATATTTTAATTTCACGATCTTGAAACCCTGTTGACATTGATTGCTTGTTGAGATGGTTTGGGCGCAAAATGTCCAATTGTCCAATTCTCACTAGGTTCGATTCTCGGCAGGCACTCGTTTGTTCTTGGTTTGTTTTTGGTTCTTGGTTCATGGAGTTTGTTCTTGTTATTGACTAGTATAATTGGTCAACTTCTAGACATACGTTACAAAGTAAATATAAAACAGTCCATTACAATTTTTTATTATAACGTTTTCCGTTCCACATATTTAATGCGTTTATAACCCCCAACGCAAAAAGAGGCATTTATAGATTGACGTATCTTTGTGTTTGTATTCGGTGTGTCTGTCTGTGGCATTGTAGCTCCTAAAAGACTGGACCGATTTTGATGCGCTTTTTTGTTTGAATGCTGAAGACGTGATCGATATGGTTATTAGGTACTTATTATAATTTATGTTTAGTCAAAACTGTCAGAAGTTTTATAAATTTCAAAATGTAGTCATTAATACTTGCTTGTTGGCCTTGTTGCTAAGAGTCTAGACTAGACTTAGTCAAGACTAAGTATTTGTTAGAATACTCTGTTGATTTATTTATATTTATGGCGTTATGGAGTTTTTACGGACGGATTTTTTTTTAGTTGTATTGCATAAAATGTATAGCTACTAAGAAGTCTATAGGTAACTATGTGGTAGATGCACCTTTACTTTTAAAAGCTTCATTACATTTCTCACAAATTTCTTTTGCTTCCAGACGAGCCCTCGCCATCCCTCCGAAATCAGAAGGCGCCTATCCTCATGACCGGTGCCACATGTACTCAGCCGATTGGGGCGCAGCGCTAGCTCAGGGGCGGAGCACCCCAGACGACGAGTGGCCCATCGTGCCCTGTCAGCACGGCTGGGAGTACAACCGTAGTGATGTGCCATATGAAACAATTGCTTCACAGGTTTGAAAATTAATTTGTTTTGTTTTGTCTCTCTTTCTTCTCTCTCCTTTAACACATCGGTGATGGCTATGGTGAAATCTGGTGTTGCTTTTATGGTGTCGATAAAGCGTTATGATGTTCATGGTTACAATAACCACCATCAATTTGATCGCCTGCTCGTTTATTGGCTTTTTAACCGACTTCAAGAAAAGGAGGAGGTTCTCAATTCGACTGTATTTTATTTCCGTTTCCGTATTATATTCCGTTCCGTTCAGAACTTTGGACTTGGTATTCTTTTTTTAATCGAAAGCTGGAGCCTGTCATGTGGTTCCACATAAATTTTATTGAGATCTGACAATGGCATCCATGACAAAACCATAATTATAAGTCTTAAATTTGTATTAGGTAAGTAATGTGCGCGACAAATGGACGAATAACTCAATATCACGCCAACCGATTTCGATGATTCTTTTTTTAATCGAAAGCAGGTGCTTGTCTTGTGGTCGCACATTTTGAACGAGATCTGACTAGTAGTTTTTGAGTAATTTGAAGTCGGTTATTTTTGTTAGTAAAATTTAGATTATTATATAAAAAGTGTTTTGTAGCACAAAGATAAAGCCAAACTATATAAAAGTTGATTCTCTTTGAAATTAATAACATTTTTAATTATTTTGTACAGACGGTAAAGATATTTACTTACTTACTTACGGTAAGATATGTTTACTTTTATTGAAATAATCAAATAACTAATGATGAATAATGAATTACATAGATAGTGATAGGTCTAGAAATTTAACTTTAAATTAATATGCAGAAAATATGTAGGTATGTGTATCAAAATATGGAAATTTATTTTCATACCTTTGCATGTCACCACAGAATACTTAACAGTACCTATGTACATATATATCACTAATTATTATTATTATTATTGCGAAGGTGACAAAAGTGACAGTGGTAAAGTGGTTTAGATGCTGACCTCCCATAGATCCGGGTTCGATTCCAAGGCTGAACCTTTAACTAGTTTAACCTTTTTGTATGTCTTAGTTAAATGTAAAATATAAAGAACCATTTAACCGTAAATCTTAATCATTGAATCCTTTTACGATCGAACATTCACAATATGCAGTAAATAACAAATTGTAAGGATATAATTATTGTAATAACTAATAACCACTAAGCATCTTAACTGTAAAACGTACAACAAATATAATTTTAACCCCTTCACTGAAGTGGGGTCTGAAATACCCCAGCTTATCAAAGATGCCTCGGTATATAAAATAAAATAATTTATATATATATATATATATATATTTTATATGTATCATATTATAAGTTTTTACTTTTGTCGGAACTCCCGGAGTGCCACTGTTTTTTTACATACTTAGAACTTGCAGCCTTGCCACGTCTTGTAATGTTAAGTAAATGCCATTTACTTCTAGAGTCAGTGTTTTATAAACCTCATGTACTACGGGATGTAATCTAAAACTTTATTACTAAGTAATATTTTATTCATTTGAATACCTTACCCAGGCTTCCCATTATCCAGGTATTCAGGGTGGAAATGTATACTAGTAGACTAAATTACTATATTTCTACTCATAAAGATGACAATTATTTTAGTTCGTGGGAAATGTAGATTTTGTTGTCTTGTCACTTCCAAACTTTTTATTTATAAAGTAACCAAATTAAGTGCTACATTATATACTTTAGAATTAAATAGGGTCAAGGAAACCCCACGTATCTTTTATCCAGCATATTTAGGGTTAAAGATGAAGAACATTTACACGAGTCTAGAGTTCTAGACAAAAGTGTTACTAGCAGGTACATCTAGCGTTCAAATGAGGTCAAGACCTATGTACATGCGAAACGTGTATAAGTCAATGGCTACTTGTAATTTTATACTATTTATAGTAACATTTTGTTTATTTGAAATGCTCTTCGTTTGCTTGACCAGTTCTGTAAATTGTGGTTAAGTAATATATAGTATTGATAAGTACATAGAGTTAACAACTTTAGTAATCTATTGTAAAAGACCATATCACATCAAAATCGGTTAAGGTGTTTCTGGGATTAGTGGAAACAAACGCACAGAGAAACCGACGAATGCACAAAAATTGTAAAAAGCTATAAAAGCTATAGATATAAAAAGCTAGATAAAAAAGCTTTGATTCCAGAGCATTAGGTACTCTTATGAAGTTACCGCACTTGGTATTTTACGCTGTTTTATTTGGTGTTCATAAAGTTTACACTTTAACATTTCATGATTCATTTTATTTATTGATACTTATCTCTGTATAATCTCAGTAATATAAGCTCGCCTTTAAACAGACAATCTGTATAAGTCTTTGCCTTTATACACACAATCTTTGATCTGTATGTATGTATGTATACATTTCAGATTATTACGTTCTCTTTTCCTCTATCAATCCGCACTGGCACAGCGTGGTGGAGTATGCTCTAGGCCTCCTCAAGAGGAGAGACTCGTGCTCGGTAGTGGGTAGAAGCCAATACGTTTTCTTTTTCCTTCACAGCTGGATTGGGTATGTGACAACGACAACCTGGCAGCGACAACCCAGGCCATCTTCTTCTGCGGGGCCATCGTCGGAGGCCTGGTGTTCGGCTGGATAGCTGATAAGTACGGCAGGATCCCTGCCTTAGTTGGTGAGTCAACTTCTGTATATTTACAGCCGTTAGCAATATTCAATTTATCCATAATCTTTCGATAAGTTAGTAGGTAAAAAATTAACAACTGTAACACTAGAATAATGTGAATTTTTGACAGTTGGTAAGCAACGGATTTCAGGATTACTGATAGACAGAATCTTGAGAAGGGCGCGGCAATTAAGAAGATAATCATTACTGATATTGTCTGATATACTCGTACTTATAATTTATCGAACATTTCGAGGAGAAATATTTTTTCTGGATCAAATGTGTACCAGCTGATAAGATCGACATCAACTGAAGCCGCCGGATTATGAGTGCTTTTATGTGTGTTCTTGTCCTTGTGTATTGTCCATAGCGGGGTGCCACACAGGGAATCCTAGTGTGGGCGGGGCTATGAGTGTGAAGCCTTTTTTATGATATTTCTTTTAATCCATAAAACTTCTTCAACACTTCTAAATCCATGCCGGTATCTAGGTACGAACCTGATCAGCTTCGCAGCTGGGATAGGAACAGCATTCTGCAACGGGTTCTGGTCGTTTGCGATCTGTCGCTTCCTCGTCGGCCTGGCCTTCGATAACTGCTTCACTATGATGTACATCTTGGGTGAGTTACTGTGTGATAACCATAGACATAATACAGATAGACTAGACAAGCGGGCCTTCTTTGCGTCACGCTATTAGAAAGAGAAAGATACTAAGGAGACTCGCGTAACTCGTAAGTAAGACAAGGATAGGTTTAAGACAAGGATAGGTTTAAGACAAGGATAGGTTTAAGACAAGGATAGGTTTAAGACAAGGATAGGTTTACCTCCTGCCTTTCTTCGCAGCGTGACGGTTTCACTTACAAATGCTCAGATACCTTGCCTAGTCTATCTCTGTATTATGTCTATGGTGATAATAGAAATAATTTGTAACCTATAAACACTGTTTTATGCACAAGTTACATGCACTTGGGAACAACAGAAAATGGAGAAAAGTAGACCGATTATTTTGTTTATTTATTTATTTTACTCTTTATTTTACACCAAGAATAGGACAACAACAAAATAAAAGTAGGCAAGAATATTTTAGAATTTAAAGTACAAAAGGCGATGTTATCGCTACACAGAGTACCTACACAGCGATCTCTTCCAGACGACCTTAAGATATGGAGTGCTATAGTTAAATAATTTTGAAAAATTGGCACACATAAAAATATCAGAATTAAAAACAAGTGATTTAATATGAGGGAACATAACATTTTTTTGGATTCATTATTGATCTGTTATTTAATTAGTCTGTGAAAAGGGTCACAAAATTGTATAAAATCAATGAACATAATAATTTATTACGGGTAAAATAAAATTCATCGATCATTGTCAATAGGTATTACAAATGTATCCATACGAACGAAAAAAAGTTGTGATAAAAAGAAGGAGATAATGATTTTAATGCAAATTGTATTTGTAGGTATGTTAAACAGAAAAATAAGGAAAAATTATGAGATTGAACTTGAACTTCTCTTGAAAGTCACAGAGTAAACACTAACCTTTTAGGTATTGAAAGGCTGTACCATAGCTAAACTATAATTGCTTTTCATGCAAATTATCTATATTGACCGTCAAGCAAAATAATTTGCAACCTCCGTACAACACGACATAACATTAAATCAATGCTACAAAAACAATTTTAATTTATCCTGCAGGTGTTGCAAACCTTCAATGCATCATGCAATTTGAGGTTATGCCTGTCAACTAAATCACTATAATTCTAAATCGATAGTTCATTTCACAAGGTTGGCACATAAAGGTTTCTAAAAAGGCTGTTAAAATAAAGGCTTTGTTATTGTACATAGTATAAATAAAAAGATTATTCGCATCTAAAAAGGTCACCTATTGGCGGCTATGATGAGACAGACATTGTTGTCTGAATATAAATAGAACTTAAAAAAAAGAATATGGAACATGCAAATATTTAAAAAATAACAAAAGTATACATCAAAAAAATCTTTTTATTCCAATAAAACGCATTTCATGCAATCCTCCTTATACATACAACATCATTGCATGCAATGGTCAACATTGATTTACTAGATAGAACAAAGGGTTTAGTTAGATACTTTCGAACTTTCAAATCATACTATATTCATTCATTTTCTTATTAAGTTTAATAAGAAAATGAAAGAATATATTTCAACCACAGATTACAACATTATTCCGGTATATAAAACATTTGAATTACTCGTAAAAACAAAATCCGCTCCAAATCCAAGCGAAACAAACTTTTTCAATTAAGGATGACCTAACCAATCCGACTCCAGAACAAAATACATTTGACCGGAACAATGAAGACAACTTTTTATAGACACAAAATCAAAAAAACCAGACACTCTAGCCTTCACAGTTCAAATTGATCCCAGACACAACAGTCATAGTATTATGTCACGAGTAGATCAAGGCGCATCCAGTAGCAGTATTATATCATCACGATCACTAGATCAAGGTTAGCTCGTTGAACCGTCAAGACCCAGGTAACTGACCCTGACCTGATTGACTCGTCTTACAAAACTTAACCCAGACACTTGAGATGTAACAGAAGCAGAACCGGAAACAGACTGTCCTAGTGTTTCAAGTTTAAGGAACTATGTATCCAGAGATCATATATCATCGTAGATTTTGCTGGTGCAATGTCGCAAATGTATTACTTAATCAAACGACGAGTAATCACTCGTCGAATCACAAACGTTTCGTAACGAACCACCTTTCTTAACTGCTAACTTACAATCTGAGCCTGTTCATTTCGAACAGATTAAAAAAAGGAAGCTCTATGTTGCAGTTTTTCTGATACAAACAGCTAGAACTTTGTTTTGTAAGAGTGGATGTTAATAATTATTTTCAGTCCTGGAATACGTTGGACCAAAATGGCGGACATTCGTGGCAAACATGTCCATAGCGTTATTCTTCACGTTGGCTGCGTCGCTGCTACCATGGATAGCGCTATGGGCAGACGACTGGAGGAGATTCGCCTTTGGAACTAGCATACCATTCTTGCTGGCCGCTGCCACCCCTTGGCTGGTGCCTGAGAGTGCAAGGTATTGCAAACAATGATGGGGACACTCATTGAAAATAATTTTAAGACCTTGTGTGACTTAGGGACATCTTGCTCTGAAACTCTATAGCTGGCTTCAATCCATTAATGTCTTTTGAGCACGGGTTTCTTTTTGAGGACATCTTGACTATACGATTATACCCCACCACGCTATTCCAATGCTGATTGATGGAATTGTGAATTTTTTGAATTGAAAATTCATATTCTGGTCTGCAACAATAATAAATATCTAAAATATTCAAAGAGAGGTAAAATTTATATCATCAACATCACTGCTCATATAAAAACAAAAGACTTTTCCCAAACAATAGTAGACGCAAAATAATAAACGACATGATTAAAGAATTCTGGACATTTCCACAGATGGCTAGTATCACAGGGCAAAATTGACAAGGCTCTTACGATAATGAAGAAATTTGAGCGCATCAACAAGACCAAGATTCCGGATAAGGTCATCAATGAATTCACGGTAAGTGTTATGTAATGATTCGAGTTGAAAAAGAGTCTGTACAGTCCAGTATTCTTATTTAAAGCATACCCGGACAAATTTATAGTCGTATATGATTTCACCGATGAACATTATTATTACTTTCAGTGAGTATCTCAGTTGAAATATATTTGTCAAGAATTTCCTAAGCTTGAAATTAAAAACTTAAAAAAATTTCCATTAAATCTCGAAATATTATTCCAGGAATCATCATTAAAAACCATCAAAGAATCGGAGGCTGAAAGCCGCACCTACTCCGTTCTGGACCTCTTTAAGACCCCAAGATTACGGAAGAACGCGATCCTGCTCATCATCATTTGGATGGCAATCTCTCTGGTCTTCGACGGCCACGTCAGGAACGTTGGTTCTCTCGGGCTAGACATATTCCTGACCTTCACGGTAGCCTCGGCTACTGAGCTACCAGCTGATACCTTCCTTACTGCTGTTTTGGACAGGTACGATGTTTTCTAGCTCTGCAGTGATACTGAAAGCCAGCTACTCAGCTTCATTGAAAACCAACTTATGATAAACGAGTAACCACCCTCGCATTGCTTCGGTGTTCTTATTGTTTTACACCTTGGGTAACATCATTGGAGTTTTAATAAGGATCTCTATTTTTTTTTTCACCCGGGGATAGTGTAGCTTCCCAACAGTGAAAGAATATTTCAAATCGGTTCAGTAGTGCCTATTCAATGCAAACAAACTATCAAATCTTTCCTCTTTATAATATTAGTATAGATTACTGTATACAGGTTAAAGCGCGCTCAACGTAGAGGCTATTCTGTCTTGATTTCTAGACTCTTATGTTAAGATCGTAGCTTCGGTATAATAACCACAGGAAAATCTAAATTGTATATTATGACTATTCTACTATAACTTAACCTAACCTAACTAAGTTTGACCAGGGTGAAATAAATGTTTTGAAATCAGAGAGAAAATCAGGACAAACAGTGGAAGTATGAAATGAAACAAGACTTTCTAAACGTTGCTTTTCAGATGGGGAAGAAGATGGTTGGCATGTGGCTCCATGGTGATCAGTGGTATCTTCAGCCTTCTGGCCACGGCCGTTCCGATAGGTAAGTAAACCGGTTTGTTTTGTTAACCGGTTCTTTACCAAAAAATAAATATAAGTACATGAAACTTATCAATATAGCGCTTTGCTTCGGTTTTCTTATTTTTTTGGCACCTTAGGTTACATTATTGGAGTTATATTAAGGATCCCTAATTTTTTGAAAATATAATAGTTATGGCCTATGTCACCCGGGGATAGTGTAGCTTCCAAATATTGAAAGAATTTTTCAAATCGGTTCAGTAGTTTCGGAGCTTACTCAATGCAAACAAACAATCAAATCTTTCCTCTTTATAATATTAGTATTATTTTTTGGAACTTCTCAAAAAATTATTTTGCTATTAAATTGCTAAAATGCCTTACATTGTCTAATAGCAAACTATCCTCACTGATGTTTTGAAAAGAAAATTGATTTCCTTCTAACCAGCAATATAGTGGCAATAAAGATTCGACCCAAAAACGGCAATAATCAATTAGTATTATAATATAACCCATCAGCAAATTGGACGTATCATATCCTGCCCCCAGGTGGTCCATCAGCATCCCTGGCCATCCTCGGCAGGTTCGCAGTGAACATCTCCTACAACATCGGCTTGCAGTACGCAGCAGAACTCCTGCCGACCGTGGTGCGAGCGCAGGGCGTCGCCTTGATCCATATCATGGGCTATGTGGCTTCTATTGTCGCGCCTTTCGTGGTTTATTTGGTAAGTTATTGCACCAATTACCTTTTCGTATGTTTGGTATGTTTTGGCACCAATCTTGGCACCGACTTTGGTAAGAATGTTGGCTAAAAGAAGTTTTTTCTATAATTTTTCCACGATGTCCTCTAAAATCCGTAAATCTGTTCCATGATGCATCAAAAATCCATTTTCTTTCCCTCGAGTACAATATTTTATCTTAATACAAACAAAAGAATTTCTATCTATTCTCTCACTAGTCAAATTGTCATTGTCAGATTTAAGCAGCAATTTTATACTGCAGTTAAATATCTCCGATTTAATTCTCTTCCAGGCCAACGTATCTCCAGCCTTGCCACTGTTAATCCTGGGCATCTTGGGTATTGTCGGCGGTCTGCTGTGTCTGTTCCTGCCGGAGACCATGGACACAGAGATGCCTCAGACCCTGGCTGATGGAGAGAACTTCGGACAGGATCAGCAGTTCTGGGACATCCCTTGTTTTCCTAGGTTTGTATCTATTTTGGAACACTTGTGCCATATTAGACGAGAATAGACGAGAATAGACGAGAATATACGAAACAAGTTTTTGTTGTACTCTATGTATATGCAAGAAAAATTGTTCATCATAATAATATGGACATTGGTACCAGATGAGCATCACTTTTTAGATTTTTAACCGACTTTAAAAAGGAGGATGTTCTCAAACTTAACGACGCACATTGGTTCCAATAGAACAAGCTAGCTAGACAAAATTATTTATTGGGTTTGTTTGCTTGGTACGGCTTTCTGATGATGTTTTATGACAGTTTAAGTGCAAAATATATATAAAAAAGCGGCCAAGTGCGAGTCGGACTCGCCAATGAAGGGTTCCGTAGCAGCAAGTAAATTCAAACCAATTTTCGGTGGAAGTTTGCATGGTAATTTACATCATATATTTTTTTTACTTTTATTATTCTCGTATTTTAGAAGTTACAGGGGGGGGACACACATTTTACTAATTTGGAAGTGTCTCTCGCGCAAACTATTCAGTTTAGAAAAAAATGATATTAGAAACCTCAATATCATTTTTGAAGACCTATCCATAGATACCCCACACGTATGGGTTTGATGAAAAAAAAATTTGAGTTTCAGTTCTTAGTATGGGGAGCCCCCAAAATTTACTATTTTTTTCTATTTTAGTGTGAAAAACTTAATGCGGTTAACAGAATACATCTACTTACCAAGTTTCAACAGTATAGATCTTATAGTTTCGGAAAAAAGTGACTGTGCCTGTGACATATGGACGGACAGACAGACATGACGAATCCATAAGGGTTCCGTTTTTTGCCATTTGGCTACGGAACCCTAAAAAGGAAGGTAGGATCACGGGTTCCAAGAATATTTTGTATAATATTTAAAAATGTCATGCTGGTTAACATCCCTTGATTGAAGAAGATCATCCACGCGCCTCCTTTTCGTTTTGTCACCAGCCTCATCGAATTCCTTTGATGGACGCCCAGGAATCGAAGCTCTTCCTGATTTTGATGGTACTGAGTGGTGGACGGATACTTTGAACGTAAAATAACCAGCCAACCACTCAGAGTTCTTAGTCAGAAAGCGATCGCGGTTCTTCACAGAATTTTGCCATTTTTCTACTAAAATCGTTGATATTTTTGAAATTTTCTGTTTAATTTCCCTCGCAGATTCATTCGTAATATTTCCAAAATCATTTTTCAGTGATAGAAAGTCATAGAGTCTATAATTACGGTTCTCTTTCGGATGTTTCTGCCATTCATCAAAAACCTCGATTTTCGAAACCGAGAATTCGTATTCTGAAAAACAGACAAAAAAAGAAAGTTGGACTCAAGTGTACAGGCTAAAATGGGCATCAATTGAAAGCTAACAGATATGGCTATGACATATATAATTTCCAGCCCAGGTACAAGAGGGTACAAGTACCTTCTAGTCCAACGAAAACAAAAAACCGTCAAAAAACTACATGTTTTTTTAAAGTTGAGGTATTATAAAAAAACTGGGGTTAAGTATATTTACATATTAATTATAAATAAAAAGTACATACCTTTAACTTGAAGATCCATCACTAATATTATTCAAAAAACTTAAAACTCACTGACATTAATTTTACTTCGGTAATCGCAAAAATGCAACTGATTTGTAATTTTTTCACCCTTTCTTTTTATACTGTCCTAATTACCTAATTAGTGGTTGACATTAGTGAAAAATAATTCTTGGATTTGGGTTAGTTGGGGTATTGGTTAGGGGCTCACGTATAAAATTCCGGGAAATTCAACAATGACTTTTGTCTAGCTAGCTTGTTCTAATGGAACCACTGTGCGACGGTATGAACATGAACTCTAAAGATGTAAACTGCGAAAGGCTGTGGACAAAATCGTGCAGTTATAATATTACCTACGTCTAGCAATAATAATAATAATACCAATTGTTATACTTAAAATTAATATTTCCAGAAATAAATCCAAAGAAGAAAAATCAGAGAAATACACTCACAGACAGTCGAGTACCGTCGCCAATGAAGACCATTTCGTAAGAGCTCTCCCCGCGATTGGCTCTAGGGCGTCCATCAGAGCTTCCATCAGATTATCTTCTAGAAGTTCATTGAGAAATAGAGAAGGAAGAAGCAGAAATGATAATGTCGCTTGAAATAAATTGTAATAAGTGTCAAGAAAATCGAGAAAATCACATACCTTGATTTTCTCGTTTTTCAATTATTAATTCTGTGTTGAGATAATTTATGACTTTTAGAAAACAACTCAATGAGTTGATTCTAAAAATCAATGAATGAAAATTAAAACAAATCGTACCTGGACAGGTACAACTAATTTAAGTTTCTAAGATCTCGAATTATATTTAAAAAACCTAATTAATTAAAAACACGAAAAATTAGGAAAGTATATCTGTTAAATCTTCTTTAAAAATCAAAATATTTGAACATACTTAACACGTTCACTGCGTCAACACTTTCAAAGAACTTTCAGCCTGTGCTATGGGGACCTCAAAAACCCCTTAACTAAACTTTCCTGTGGTGCGTTAGGGACCTCTTCAGCCCCCTAAAATAGCAGTTTTGAAAATAATTAATATCTTCGTCAAAACCAATGGTATATTTATGAGTTTTTTGTGGCTTAAACATAGGCTATGACTCTATCTTTTGGTAGGTTCGCACGCAGTTCTGACATTAGGGTAAATCGCTATTACAAAATAAAAATTAGGGATCTATTGTATCCCGTTCCGCAACAGATGATGGTTCAATATGTGTAGCTACTAGTGATGGGAATAAAATAAAATCCCAGTTGTCGATAGGTAAAAAAGTTTTATTACAAAAAATGGTTGTCTGTAAAGTCGGTTTACGGACGGTAGTTTAATGTGACAACGTCATGACAAAGCTCCGCTCCGCTCCGCCCCGCTCCGCTCCGCTCCACTCAACTACGATCGCCTATGGCATCGGCTACGATACGCCGATCGTCCGATCGCCCGGCGCTCATCGTTTTAATAGACGTTATCACGTCAAAAAAATTGGTACATATGAATAATTTAATATTTAAAAAAAGTGTTATAAAGAAAAGTTTGTGATGAAGGTTTTTGAAGTTATACTGCTTTAGGCGCGTTGTGAAATAAATGGAAAAAATAATGAGAGTGAAATTTTAAGATTTGTAACACGGACGGTGATACAAAAACGACGGTCACAAAAAACGTCACGTGCGTTTTTAAAAACGCTCGTTTTGAAAAATTATTATTATATTGTTTTTTTAATATTGTTAAAATATTATTTTTTAATATTGGTTTTTTGATGCCATAGAAGTATAACTTCGCACGCGCGTACGTAAGTACACGTTTATGTTATTTATTTCTTACCAGGACGATTAAACATCTCATAATCCGAATCACTATCACTGGCCACTGACGGGATATTTGTATGTTTTGCAAAATTTTTATTTTAACATCCGATGTATACGTTCCTGTATAATCCGACGTTGACTTATTTACATACTTCCCGCACTTTTTAGGGTTCCGTACGAAAAAACGAAAAACGGAACCCTTATATCACTCGTGCGTTTGGGCGACCGCCGTTCACAGCCAATTTACTCCGATAGAACTGGACCAAATGAGTTGAAATTTGGTACTCATGTACATTTTTGTGACCCAAAGACGAAGGTATAAAGTAAACAACTGAATTTTGAAAAAAAATTTAACAAATCTGTTTTGTGAACCGTATCGCGTTGTATGTCGAATAAAAGGGCTTGTTGTAAATAGAAAAATAACGGTAAATACATAAAATCAACGTACGGAATTCTCTCCAAGCGAGTTTAACTCGCACTTGTCAAGTTTTTTCATTTTAAAATAACTCATTGTTCGTATTTACGAGCGTAATAATTTGATATCGAAGCGCGAACTTAACGATCGATACATGAACATCCCTAAAACAAAACTTGTGGTGCTCGTGCCTCCAACTCTCCCGTCCTTGCGGCTACGGGGCTCACGATTCACGGGTATCAAAGGAAACCCCCAACGCAAGGAGTGAATATATTTTCACTTCTGTGCGGTAGGGACCTCGTCGACCCCTAAAATATTTTATTACACCATTGATTCAAAATTTAAGCGGGAAGCAAATATGTATATTTGTCTTTATCATACACATAGAACTTTAGGTGTTATAGCCTCCCGCACAGAGTGAAAGAACACGATTTTTGACGCCGCACAGTATGAAAGTTCTGCACGGGATCTCGTAGAGATCCCTAACGCACCGAACGTGTTAATACGAGTAGCATTTATAATTTGTGCAAAATTTCAAAAGTTTTGAAAATCCGTTATTTCAAAGCAATTAAAGAGATTCAGATTGATATTGATTATTTCTAAGGTTTAATATTAATGGTGTCATATGGATTTTATCGCTGTATTAATTTAATTTATCGGCGTGTTAATGAGTTTTACTGATGTTTTAATGGATTTCATTGACTTGCAAATTGTTTCTAATGACATCCTTATTAACTAATGACAAGAAATATATTTGTCTTAATGATTACCTACTATTATTCATTCATTTTCTAATAAATTAAATTGCACTTGAACTTCAAAACAAGAATTTTGTTCTTCATATACTGCAACATTGATTTTCCAATCCTTAAATATACGAAACCACCTTATAAGTCTATTACTTAATTATAATGTTAAATAAGTATTCGATATTTAACATCATAATTAAACAATATTTAATACAATTGTTAAAAATGTGATATTAAAAGCATTGTTAGTTGTAAATGTACAATATATTATCCACAGGATAGAGCAATTTTTATTATAAGCTAAATAAATAAGGCGTAGTTAATTTCCTATCTCTTACCCCTAATAGGGGTAAGAATAGAGATATTGTTTTTTATTTATTTGATATTAGCTATTGTATTTGGTGTGAATAGAAAGCATAACGTGTTAAATAATACACTGAGTATATTTTTTATTGTACCTAGTTAATTAATAAAGTTGAAAATCTTGCCAATTTCTCACTTGTTTTGCAAAATTTTTATTGCGTACCTTACACAAAATATTTTGTATATTTTTCTTTACCAGTTATACTTATTTACAATTTTAAAGTATTACCCTACATAATATACATAAAGATGTATCAAACTAATTATACCATTTTACAATTTAAGTTTATTGTATAAGTTGTATTGTGTAAGCAAATTGAACAAATTGTAACTGTATTTTTATATGTTTCTTTCCCATGACACTGGTGCAAAAATATAGGAATGATGATCGAATTTGATTCTGTGATAAAAATACGAATAAATGCGAATCATAGGATAATATGCTCTGTTTTATTTACGGCTCCATAACTTTAGTTGTCGTTATACTAGTATATTTGAGTGATTGAGTTGAGAGTTGAGGGATTTTGAGTAACTAGTGAATTTTACTGGCGTCTTAATGAATTTTATTGACTTCTTAATGGATTTAATAACGTCTTAACGACATTTACTGGCACTTTAAAATAAAATTACAGTAGAAAGAGTAACCACAAATAAGTAGTAGACTGTTTACTTAGAGCAAACAACAAAGGAGAGAGTTTTTTTGAATCCAGAGTGGTGCGAAGGATTGTAAAGAATCCCTGGTGAAAAGCCATGAGATTTGTCTCAAGCCCCTCCCCCATTCCCCTAATTTCACGTAATTTTTTAAACATATGTTCCTAGTGTCCATATTCGGCAGACTTTGGGTGAAAAAATCAAAATGTGTTTATTAATATTTTCATTTTTGTGCACTCTTTTTATAGATGTGTATCCTATCAGTGGTATTTGATATTTTGGTGAAAGGGCATGTTTTACTAAATTTAACACAAACACTTAAATTTAATTTCGCCCTAACGCAAGATTACATGAGAATCGGCTCGACTCCCTCTCCCCTAAATACCTCACGTAATTAATGGGAACCCCCTAAGTAAATACAAAACGGTACATGATTGTCTACATGCCGAAATGTATGGTGATAAAAACTACTCCGTTCACCAGAGTCAAGGTTCGGAATTATCTATCTTTCCTTCCGTGAAATAATTAAACATTAAAAAATGTAAATACCTCTTTGAAGTTTTTTTACAGAAAGATAAGATAATAGGGTAGGTATTTTTAATTCTATAGCCGGCGTTTACAATAAGAATACAATTAAAATAAGTGTACCTAATACCAGTTAAAACCTGTTATCACTATAATGACGCAGGTACCTAACAAACTGTAAATAAGCATTGTTTACACATTGTAAATAATCGTCTTACAATTAGATTGCGTTTATCCTACTTTTGTTACGTGTTTTTATACCAACACACTTTGACAGGTATTGTCCAAAACTAGGTAGGTATATCAATGCAAAAAAAAATGTTTTTCAGCAACGACGACGACGAGTTTACTCCTTTCGAACGATTATAAAATATATAAGTAAATGAGGGTAAATGAACGCATTTTTTATAATACTGAAAACATGCTTGAAATATTTATTTATATGAATTATTTAATTTAACATGACGTTATCGTCAAATCAGTAACAACGCCATCTAGTTTGCGATCGTCAAATCAGTAACAATCTAGATTTTTTGTCACGAATTTCAAACATAACGCATAACGTAACGGAGAAAGTTTGATTTTAGTCCATAAATTTTCATACCCAGGGCGAAAATCGATTCCAAAGGAGTTAAACTCCAAAATTATGTCTTTCCGATTATATCTAGGGTTCAAAATTGTGTCCGTTTTTATTAATGAAATGTTTCACAAGTTAAACTATAGTAAATTTGGCATCCGCCTGACAAAGATGACTAGCAATTTTATTATCTCGGATGTGGCTACGGTTTATTTATTATGTAAACATACACAGGTATACTTGGATCATTTTCGTGAGCTCTCTTTCTGCGTATACTTAAGCGGGTATCTTGTTCCAATACATTTTATAATTATTACGAGTGCTCTCCCAGAAATCGTAATTGGGCCATAATCATTATTGAAAATTTGAGGAAAACATAGGCTAAATATAAATTTTCATGCATTAATATTTTTTTTGTTACTCCTACACATGTCATTAGGGGCCATTCATTAATTACATAAGGACGATTTTGCCTATTTTTGACAACACCTATCCCCATGTAAGGATACGTAAGATTTATCGGACCCCCCCGCCCTCCTCCCCTCTACTTACGTAAGAATTCGTCTAGTTTTATAATGGAGAATTCAATGCACTAAAATTCACAAATACACGGAAAAAAGATTGTCTCATGTTTAAATATCTCCCGAATCCCATGTTTAAATGTGTAAAAATAGATAGGTAATTAAAGACTGACACCGTGTTTAGTTTAAACTACTTATAAAATATTACGGAAGAATGTCTTTAACCACCCCTCCCCCCTAAGTAAGGGCATGTAGAGATTTTGAGACCCCCCCTCGGGACCCTTAGGTACATACGTAATTAATGAATGGCCCCTTTATACCCATTATTTACCAAAAAATATGTATAAAGAAAATTACTGAAGATTCTAAATGCATCACAGATATATCTACTTATATGTATAAAAAAGATGCATCATACAGGCAGATGTAATAAGAAATTATTAACACTAATATAAGCTCATAAAGTTATGTGCAGTTTCAACACGGCTTACAGAGGATCTCAAAGGCTTTGTATCTACAGTACTCTGTATTCAAATAATGAAGTTGTTATGGCTTAGTATATAAGATTGATTTCAGGCTGAGATGAGGAGCAGTTCAGTTAAACTTGTAGTTTATATCGTACAAGGAACAATTGCTATTTAATTGAGAAATACATGCTATGGATGAAGGAATAAGAAAGTGATAGATTGTTCGTTTCATAAATTCAGTTTCTATGGACTTAAACAAAGGCTCTTTCTTGAATACTTCTGCACTGTCCCTACATATTAAATCACAGTTTAGTTAAAATATGTCAAACATCTGGTCGTTTTTTATGAATCGCTATTAATACTGAAACGACAACGAATATATGTGAGACCTACTAATGACAGTAATAATTTGTAGCTTTTGTTGGATAAACGTGAGATTTTCTCGTAAACATTTCTGGCTATCGAAAGTTCCCCAATTGTTAATTTTTGTTACGTTTCTGCGTACTATTAATTAACCTTACTAAATCGACCCTATTATGGCTACAATACTGACCTCAACGTCATGCCAGACAAGATTGTCGTAAGAAGTGACAGAAGTCAGTATCCTACTTCGTGATTCGTGGTGGCGGACAATATAAAAAAAATTCTACACGAGCGCTTGCCACTTCTATTCAAAAAGTACTCCTATCTCCTTCAGGCTCAACTCATATTAATAATAGGTACTATATATTTAAGTAGGTTCAATAATATGGCAACCTTTTGCAGCCTTTTAGTACAATATTCTTGTATGACTGCTGATATATAATAAGTCAAATTATATTTAAGAAAAGACCCGCTCCTTGAGTCAAAATTCAACTTTAATTTTTGTCAAAAGGTTTATGCACTTCTTCTCCGTATAAACTTTCTCAGATATTTTAGGAATTCTTACGAGCGTTGGTACAGACTGGTCTTTATTTTATTAAATTCTAACTGTATTCCGTCATTGCCACACATTGCATCCGTAGGTAACACCAGTAATAAAAAATATAGATCTAGTCATAGATCAAATAATTTAACCTTAGCAATAAACTCATAACCACTCTTTTGCCGACAAAGCATGCATTTTAACTCTATCACATCACATGCTATTGCTATATGCATTGGGATAATTCCGTCAGTCGAGATAAGTGTATAGAGTTATAGACACAAACTCAAATCGCCGAACCTATTAGAATTCGTATTATAAAACAGTCTTCAAAAAAGAAGAGGTTCTATGTTAAACTGTATATTTTTATATATTTTTTACTTACATATTTCTCCGCCAACTGTGGCAGATTCAACTTTTTTTTCTTTTTTTACTCGTTATATTCGTGTTGGTAATAGGACTAATAGGTACCTACTTATGTGATGGTAAGAAATTACTGACACATATGGACACCAAGGGCACCAAAGATTCATTGCCGGCCAAGAAAGAAAAAAAGAAAGAAACTAAAAATAAATAAGTTTAATCAAAATTATGTGCTGATAATCAGCATTCTTATATACTTAAGTAGGTTACGGAAAACAATTAGTAACAATTTTATAAGCTAAAATTAAATACCATCTTCAGAATGCGCTTACGCAGAGTAAAATATTTGCTAAACAATCTACTTACCTTGTCTAAATTAGATTTATTTTTAGTAAGACTTCGTTTAAAACGTTCAAAAAATAGGGCTGTCAATTCGTCGGAAAAGTGTTTCAATAAATCTGATTAAAATTTAGTGGCATTCATCTCATAAATATTTGAAGAAGTTATGTGTCAGTTCCGACGGACGACTGGAGTTTAACGCCATCTAGTTTGCAATCGTCAAAACTATAACAACGCCATTTAGTTTGCGATCGTCAAATCAATAACAAGATAATTATTATCATTAGATGGCTTTGTTACTATTATACTATTATATTAAGTGTGCAAGCGTTTTTATGTTATTATCAATGTTACGACTTACGACGACGACAACGACGACGACGATGATGATGATGATGATGATGATGATTCACATCATCGGAATAGGATGTATCAATTTATTATTATCATTATATTTCTGATCATTAACAACGCCATCTAGATTCTGTGTTACAAATGACAAATATAACGAAAAACCCACATAACTCATAACATAACGAAGAAAGTTTGATTTTACTCCTCATACAATTTCATAACGCGGGCTTAAACCATAAAGTTATAAACGCTAACACACTCACACCCCCGCTTATTACCTGTGTCGCGAGTGGCATGGACGACACATAATTATAACACATCACAATCACACCCATGACCCGAGTACAAATATTTATCTGTCACATAAAACATCTGCCCTGACCGGGTATCGAACCCGGGACCACTCGCTTCGCAGGCAGGGCCGCTATCTAGGCTACAGGGTCGTCAATGTTATGCACCTACTAACAAATACGTTTTATTTCCGTATAAATTACTAAATAAACGCTGCTAATACAAGTTTACATACGTAGTTACATATTGTATAAACTTCTGTTAGTAGCATATTCTCAAAGAATAAAAAATATTATTTTGATCATTTAATTAGGGTAAAATTTATGATTATAGGTAGGTACCTATATCACAAGTCACAACGCAATCTGCTGAAAGTTTGATTGGTGTTAAACGATAAATTAGAAATTTGACATAAATTATTATTTTCTGGTAATAGATGAAAGACAATTTAATTGAATATATTCATAATTATGATGAGATGAATACATCTGCTATCAGCCAGAAGCACATTTATCTCAAAAAGAAGAATAGCACAAGAAACAGAAATGTAGGTCTTGTGTGTAAAGGTGTGGAGCAAATTCTCCATACCTACATACTCGTATATATGTAATTTTAACACTTACGATTAATATTAAAAACATTTCACTCCGGAATAAGTATTAGTGTGAATTGTGAGGTTAGAAAATTACGAGTTTAAGCGTTTGGTGCGTGAGGTCTGAAACGTTCAAACATTTCAGACTGTATAGCTACCTTTCGTTTAAATTCAATCCATACTATTTATATTTATATTTATTATTTATATTATAAATGTGAAAGTGTGTTTGTTTGTTTGTCCGTCTGTCACGTCGCAACGAAGCTGTTATATGATATGGTTTTTGTGTGTGGAGATGGTTAGGAGGGTGGAGAGTAACGTAGGCTACTTTTTACCGCGGTAAAACATCCCCATAGGGAGATCGATATTTTGTTAGTTGCTAGATATTTAGTTCCGGATGTTGTTAATAGATGGCGTTAGTAAAATTCATTTGCAAGTTCTGAATCACGCTATCACATCAAAATATGATACATATTTACTTAAATCATAGGCAACTAAATCTAACTAAGTAAAAGTAAGTACGATTTGTAAAGAATCGATCTCTACCGCGGGCGAAGCTGCGGGCAAAAGCTAGTATGTACCTAAATCTTCTGTACCTTATTACTATTTTTCATATGAGCGTTTACTTCAATGCAAAAAGTGTCCTTGATTACAAATAATAATATACATTTATGTCTAGTGTTAATATTTACTAGAAAATAACAAGACCTTCATTGGAATACAGTCCAGTGACAGACAGACTGTCATGACTCACGTATTTACTTTGTAATCAGTATTCTTCTTCGATCATAATTGTTATGGAGTAATCAGTTTGCCATCATGTAGCAACAAGGGTAGCAGAGTGGTTTAAATGTAAGTAATAAATATTGCATTCATGTACCAAATCCATATTACTTTTATTTTTCTTATAACGCTTCACACTCATAGTTCCACACTAGGATTCCCTGTGTCGTGGGTGCCATGGACAACACAGAGACAAGAACACTCACATCCAGACCGAGAACAGAAAGTCAAACTCATTCAAATTTCCGCCTCGCTGGGAAATCGAACCCAAGACCCTTGGCGATTGGTAATCATTAATACGATATTAATACGAAGAGAAAAACCTCTGTACTTACTCCTTTTTAAAAAGAGTAGAAGGAGTTTGCTATTTTATAAAGTTAAAGTTTACATGGAGTTTTTGTAGAGCACTAAATATTTATTACATTTACAAATATGTATATTAATAATAAAGGAAATAAAATACTTAATTATGACATTGTGAAATAAACCTTTGACATTATGACTGATTAACTCACTAGTATACAGTGCATATACAGTGTGTCCAGCAACCAACTAGCGATAATTTAAGGGCATAAAATATATATTTATCGACAAAAACCTACATGTGGTCTAGCCCTCTTCCCTTTGGAATGGCCGCCATTTTAATTTTTTTAATATCTTAGACCACTCTGCCGAAAGAATTCGGTTTCTCTGGGCATAAGGATAGATGTGAAAAATCTATTAGTTGAAAGGTCATCTTACCATCTTCATTACAAATTCATTTCATTACAAAAAAGATTGGATGAAGTTTCAAGTTACAAAGGTCATTAAAAATTATGATACTCAATATAGTCAACATTTTCACTAGTTTTTTTAAGTTTTTCTTACATACTTCAAAAACTAGCACACACTTTTTTAGTACATGTATTAATTAACAAGGATATTATGTACAAAACGACATCAAAATCATTGCTCAGTTGCAAAACTGGTGACTTACCTATTGTTGCCTTACGCGAGTGTCCATACAACTTGTGTAGATACGTGCTACATTGAAAAAAATATGCCTAGACCCGCATATGTGGGTTTTTTGTCGATAAAATTAGGTATATTTCAGTAAATTATCGCTAGTTGGTTTCTGGACACACTGAATAAATAGCTAAATGAAATTGTAGAGCAATGTTCAACTATTTCAAATGTAAATGAGAATAGTGACTCTTCCATTCATTATTCCACACTGAAGCAGATGTTTATTTTAGTTTACTAATATATAGATATAAATGAAACATTAAAATGTAGGTTCTTGACATATTTCAGTTACTATACTTACAGTTAATTAGAGTGGATGTGGAATAACTTTTTATATGGACGTATTAATATAATGTTTGTTTTCGTCGAAATGAGTGAATCTTCTGTAGTCCTATTCTGTGTAGATCAAATTGTTTTACTAAACAAGCTGTTGACAGCCCTGATCAATATATTATACACACAGCATGGTTAGAGGATCATTTAGCGGGCGCACATCGTTCAGGCCACATTGTTCGTTCAATATTCTTGATTAATTTATACATCTGTTTCATTTCATAGCGTCTTTGGTGGAAAATAGTGATAAAAGCGGTAAGTAATCATTTGACACACTTTAAAAAAATATGGAGGGGTGGATCGTTACCATTTTTCGATGTAAATGTATAACTTGTTTTATACAAGTTATACAATGATGACTATATTATAATTTCTTTATTTTTTATAGATTTTTTTATAGATTTGGCATCTCAAATTTTCACCCTATATAAATAAAAAACATTTTGCAGAACAACGTCTGCCTGGTCAGCTAGTGATTTAATAAAATAATCCCCGATTTAATAAAAGAATACTTAAAATAAAACCTCCCGGCCGCGGCGCGGCGGCGCGACACAAATTAATTCGCGATGAGTGTTAAAATTCCTTGCCAAAATTGACACTTATCGTGGATTCCGCTGTCGAGTTACAAAACAGAATAGCCTTGCAGTACGGCCGACGTACCTATCTTGACGAGTCTGAATTTGGTGCAGAAGGTTGCGCAGTAACTTAACATTCGGCAATGAGTAAATTATAATAATATTGGTATTGAAAATAAATAAATATTGGCATTAAAAATAGAACAATAAGGCAATTGGCATTAAAAGATACGGCAAGTGGCAACACTCATAATTGAAGTAGGGTAACTTACCCTGGGTAAGGTGGGGCACAATGTGACAGAGTTGTGGTCGAAGATTTTCCGTCATCCGCCGTAAGTACCAGACCTTGCACTTACACACTTCTACATTTTTTTAGAAACTGGACAACTTAGCGGGAAAATATAACTGTGACTGACCGGTGTTGGTACATGAAAGATATTTAATAAACACGATTATAATTATTTAACTATTAAGATCAATATTTTTGACTGTTTTTCCTTGCTTTGTTTCCGCTGATTTTAATTTTTTAACCGACTTCAAAAAAGGAGGAGGTATTCAATTCAACTGTATTTTTTTATGTTTGTTACCTCAAAATCTTGACTGGGTGAACCAATGTTGATGATTCTATTATTAATCGATAATCGAAAGCTGGTGCTTTTCATGTGATCCCACTTTTAAATTTGAGCGAGATCTGTCGAGTAGTTTTTGAGTTATCCCCAATGATGTTATATGGTAAAAATCTCTGGTTATCCCTAATTTGGAAGTCGGTTATATTTTGTCAAGAATTATAATTATAATAAATTAAAAAGTTATGATGATCTCACCGCGTGATTGTAGAATTATTGCTCTCAACAACGCATTGCTCTAATACTTAACAACACTTATTTGCTTGTTATAATTTGCATCACACATTATAACAAGCAAATATTAAATAATGTTGACGCCATCTTCATATCCACATTATTAGACTTTATCTGTTCTAGTTGAATCCTGTATTGACCAAGCTCAAGAGCATATAGTTAGGTAGATTTTTTTTTAAATAGTTGATGAAACTCTCGTAGTTATCAGTCGTATCTATAGGTACTCCATTTTTTAAGACGAGTCTTAATTCGTAAACAATTTTACAGTTATGATTATGATTATGTCTTTTTATAGTAATTGGTAATCTAGTATAACTACTAATATTATAAAGAGGAAAGATTTGATTGTTTGTTTGCATTGAATAGGCTCTGAAACTACTGAACCGATTTGAAAAATTCTTTCACTGTTGGGAAGCTACACTATCCCCGGGTGACAGACTGTTATATTATATTCAAAAAAAAATAATAGGGATCTTAATAAAACTCCAATAATGTAACCCAAGGTGTACCGAAACAAGAAAACCGAAGCAAAGCGCGGGCGGTTACTCGTTTAATACAATGATATTATAAAAATAGAGGAGAAAATGATATTATAATAATACTAAAACATCATTGGTTTAATAATATATTATGATGACTGATACAAAATTAAATTTAGTGCCAACCTGTGGTGCCAACACTAATTTCTGTTTACCATTAAATGACGACCCGTGTGGCGCAATGGTTACCATGCTGGATCGCCGCTCTAATGGTCCTGGGTTCGATTCCCAGCGAGGCGGAAATTTGAATGATGAGTTTGAATTTCTGTTCTCAGTCTGGGTGTGAATGTTTCTTTACTTTGTGTGCTGTCCAATGTCCATGGCACCTACGACACAGGGAATCTAAGTGTGTGTGAAGCGTTATTTTTTTTTTTTTTTTATTGACAAAAGTTATGCGTTTAGTGTGAAAGTTTACACAAAAGAGTTTATATTAGAGGCTTTGCTCCTTTTCGGCGGCTATTCGCATAAAATTAAGGACTATCACCGCAAGTAGGACAAAGAACCAAGTTATAACGCCTTATGAAAAAGTAGCCCTAAAATTTTTGCTTCGAATTTTAATAACGCAAAATGCAATCGATGACGTCATCCCAGTCTACCAAATGGTCAAGTAATGATCATTAATTCGTATCATTGGCCAGTGATCACTTGCGTGTTATTAATTGACATCAGA
Source organism: Thymelicus sylvestris (assembly GCA_911387775.1). Taxonomy (NCBI): domain Eukaryota; kingdom Metazoa; phylum Arthropoda; class Insecta; order Lepidoptera; family Hesperiidae; genus Thymelicus; species Thymelicus sylvestris. The sequence continues at coordinate 4,666,468 of OU426903.1, forward strand.
TAACAAGCTCGGTCAGCTGATGATACAAAGTTATGAACTTGTTTGATGTACTACGGATTGGTTTGCGTCGGTCTATATTTGGCAAGGGGTTGGTTGATTTGTAGGACTACCATCTTTACGTAGTTGCAGTAATTTTTGAAGTTATACCACAGAAGAAATAATAATACTGTTATACCACAGAAGAAATGATAGTACATAAATGTTTATACTTCTTTAGGCGCGTTTTGCAAAAATAATGAGAGTAAAATTTTACGAGTGTTGTGGCATACGGGATGAAATCTTTAGCTGTTTTTTTTCTGTTACGCCAAAGAAGTATTTAATAACTTCATACGTGCGTCCATATTCGACTGTTTTTTTTTTTTTTTATGTTTGTTACCTCAGAACTTTGGACTGGGCGAACCGATTTTGATGATTCTTTTTTTAATCGAAAGCTGATGGCTGTCATGTGGTCCCACATAAATTTTATTGAGATTTGACAATGGCATCCATGAGAAAACTACATAAGTCGTAAATTTGTGTTAAGATGTGCGCGACAAATTGACGAATAACTCAATATCACGTCAACCGATTTCGATGATTCTTTTTTTAATAGAAAGCTGGTGCTTGTCATGTAGTCCCACATAAATTTGAACGAGATCTGACAAGTAGTTTTTGAGAATTTGAAGTCGGTTATTTTTTGTTAGTAAAATTTAGATTATGATCTCTTTAGGTTTTTTAGTTGATCTTACATTGTGTTTTTATGCAGGTGTTTTTTTTTTAAGTTTGCCTTTACTCGGTTTGTTATTCGGTCGACATAAACCTTATTATACGAAGACTTCGAATAATCTGTTTATTTAAATACGTAAATCAAAGTAACAGTTTAATGTTAACATACTCAACGGGAATTATCACTTACTTTATTTGGTAGGTAACACATATTTACTGAGCATCAAAATTATATTTTCGCATGAGTTTGACGTAGGTAATTCGCGCGTAAAATTGTTTAGGTACATTTGTAAGTCAAAAATCACTTAATTTTTACATTTGATTCGCATTTTAGACACAGAAGCAGGAAAGGGCATTGAACCTACACTATATTCACATTCGGATCAGAATTTAAGTACACATTGTGTTGCCTAGCAACCACTAACAAACAGGTGCATGAAACTTTTGGTCGTATAAAGTGCGTTTGAACTAAATCTGGAGTTCGCAAGTCGCGTTCCGTTCCACTCTTTATAATTTAATTTCTTTTTAAACATAATATTTATTTGGCAAAAGTTTAAAATAACACTGAATAGTTAGGTATAAAATCGATATAGACTGTTTTAAAATACATAAACATAAATATAAAATGTTATTCAGCTTTGTTTAATGAAATTAAACCTATAAATAATTTTATGCTCATGCATGTTGAGTGGAATGAAATATCTGTATAATCTGTACAGTGCCATCTCTGAAGAACTTATTTGTGACGTGGCGAAAATTGGAACTAATGCCGTTTCATTCATAACTTACTAAATACGTCTCGAATTGCGCACTATGATTGGTCCAATCGTCCGACAGCGCCCTCCTTAAAGTCACAGATAAGTTGATTTCACTGTATTTTGAAATATAATACGACCAAGTTGCAAAGCATATAAGCGCCATTATAGCTGTGAGGTTTTCGTAGTCATTTCTATTTATAGTCATAGGCAAGCCGACCTTGAAACATTAATTTTGTGCAAAGGTTTGAAGTCGCTTCACGAAATTAAGGACGTGCGAGCGTGAGTTATTCAATGATGAAAATTGTTTTAAGATGTTGGTTTTTACGTCGTTTTCTCTTAGTGTGTTGTTTTTATAGGTCAATAGTAAAATAATGAAGATGTCACAAACGTTATAATGATTATTTAGTTCTTTAATAGTTATTTGGTGTGCGAAATACAAATCAGTTTGTGAAAACCCTATAAAGGAATTTTTATGGCTTATTGACAAAGATTCTGATGCGAGTTTGACTCAAGTATAGTTGGCAACTCAAATATCTTAGAATATCACTTACTTACGACATTTCATCACTGAATACTTTTTGATTGTAATCACTTACTTCGTCGATTGACACATGTTTCATCATTCATGAAAATTGTTCAAAATGGCGGTACTAGTAGTTATGCCAGTTTCCACACACACACACACACACACACACACACACACACACACATTTGAAATATCAAAATGTTAATGTTTGTATTTTATTGATTAAAACTGTGTACCTACTGTCTAGGTGGATGAGCGGGGTACCTGTGACACAGGTGATGAACCAAGTGCAGGGCCCTTGCGACTTGTGAATGTAAAGTGTTTTTATCAATAAAATATTTTGATTTGATTTTTGATAAAAAAAAGTTCGAATCCGTATATCCATGTCTACGTAAAGAATCGTAACGCGGGGTTGAGGGTTTCAAACTTTAATGAGGTATTTCCACAGGGTATTTCTTTGTTTCAGACTAGCATTTCCAAGTTTGCATTTACGTGACGAGAAAGACGTCGGGTAAAGTGTCTTTTAAGGCCAAAACGTTATTCCAAAATGGAATCACATGAGAAGACAACCGGGGTCGTGAGCGGACCTCGCGACCTTGAGAACGGTGACACCGTCGAAATGCGGAAAACTACTGGTAAGACCTACCACCAGTATCAACACAAACTGCCGGTCTCAATAATGTTCTAACAGATGGAAGACTGTGGATAGGCCTACCATTAGTATGTCATCTGTGATATGTAGCCCTATCCACAGTCTTCCATCTGTTAGTACATTATTGAGACCGGCCGTTATAGATAGATATCTTTAAGTTAGTTTATAGGATTCGCGTGATAAGGCGTTGAGGAGATCTTTTTATGTAAATAGGCTAACGACCAGACGACCCACTTGATGGTAAGTAGTCACTTTGGCCAGGGGAGGAGATATTAATATTACTTTAGCAATATTATTATTTTATTACTGGTGTTATTATCTTTCCATGAAGCCTTTCTTCTCTTGCTTGACTCAGCAACCAAACGAGTCGTATTGCCGCTAGGGACCTGAGACCCAGTTCTTTCTTTCTCTCTTCTTCCTTAGCCGGCAATGCATCGGTGAGCACTTTGGTGTGATCTGGTAAAGAGCAGATCCAGCAGTTTTTGTGAACCTAATCGAATTCAATCTTCGCAGAAAATGGTATTCAGCCATTGCACACATACAGCGGCAAGCTAAAAGACCTGGATGACTTGTTTCCATACATCGGCGACTTCGGCTGGTACCAGAGGATCCTGTTCCTGCTCATGATACCCTACTCCTTTTTCTTCGCTTTCGTCTACTTCTCACAGATCTTCATGACAGTCGTGCCAGAAGAACATTGGTGTTTTGTACCTGAGTTGAAGAATTTGAGTGTAGAAGATAGGTGAGTCGAACTATTTTACGTTATTAGCAATAGTAAATAGACTCACATACTCACTATACTACTTAAACAATTTAGTTATTACAACTACTGACAACTAATTTTTTGATTATAATTATTTTGAATATTTTTTAATTAAATATTTTACCTCAATAGGAATAGTCTTTTGAGCCCTGATAGACTCGCATAGTCATATAGTTAAACGTTAAATTTTGTTGGACCTAAATAAACTTCAATTGTTGCAGACGTCATCTTTCAATACCATTAACAGCTAACAGCCAGTACGAAAAATGTGTGGTTTACGATGTGGACTGGTCGAAAATCCTCACAGAAGGAGTGACGGAGCCGAATCCAAATTGGCCCATGAAGAAATGCGAAGAGAAATGGGAGTATAACTTCACTGATGTGCCCTATGAGACTATAGCTACTCAGGTTAGTTATAATCCAATATCCCCTTATTTACCATGACGCTAGGCAGTGCATCATTGCGAGTATTATTGGCTCAAAAGACTCTGAAGAAACATCAGTCGTCAGAGTATTCGCATAATGCTTACAGTAACAACAGATAAACCGTTAGTCTGGGACTCATGTTCATTAGATGACTTTTGTCGTATAGACTAAACCTGCTGAATGCAAATGGTTCATACCAATTTACAAATTCTGCAGTTGTGTATTTACGGCAAAATACTTACACTGATATTGTTTTGTGTTCTTATATCTTATTAGTCACTTCCTTACCTTTCTTTCTTTCTTTTTCTTCTCTCTTTCTTGGCCGGCAACGCATCAGCCTTTGGGTTGCTGATGTTTATGGCCGACAATAGCTACTTACCATCAGGTGGATCATAAGCTCGTTTGCCGGCTATTTCCATAAAAAAACCTTTCTCCGTGCCCTTACACCTCTGAAACAAAACATGTCTCACTTATATCATACCGTTACGAATATTTTTAATGTTTCACTTGTAGTTGGGTTGGGTCTGTGATAAAGACAACTATCCGGCAACGGCCCAGTCGATATTCTTCTGTGGAGCAATTGTTGGCGGATTGATCTTCGGGTGGATTGCTGACAAGTATGGGAGAATACCAGCTGTCGTGGGTAAGTTCTCTTGAGAAAATTGTTTATCATTACAATTACAGATTGTCCTATTGGAATTGGAAAACAGAATATTCAATTAAGATAGAACATTTCAAAGCAATAGGAAATGTAAATGATTGAAGTAACTTAGCAAATCTAATGGTATTTATGTTAATTATGTCAATATTTACGAATTTATATGATTCAAAAGCTAGCACTTGAAAGAGAGGACCATGGATTCATCTTCATCTTCTGTTTCAGGAACGAACATGGCAGGATTCGTTGCGGGCGTCGGGACAGCATTCACCACGAATTTCTGGTCCTTCTGTCTTTGTAGGTTCCTTGTGGGACTAGCTTATGATAACTGTTTTGTTATTATGTACATTATCGGTAAGTATTCTTGTAATAATTTGAATAATATTTTTGAATGTTTGAAATTATGATTCCTAATGCGCGTTCGAGAAATCGGAGGATAGTATATTTTTAAAGTTGCCCGAGATTTAACAAAAGTTTATTAGTTGAGCATCTGTAATATGAAAATAAGTAATTTTAAAGTATTCTTTATCCTTAAAATTGTCTAACTATAGCACATGATGGTTATTTTTCCTTTGCCAGTTCTGGAATATGTTGGGCCGAAATGGCGCACGTTTGTGGCAAATATGTCTATAGCGGTATACTTCACGTTTGCTGCTTGTCTCCTACCCTGGATTGCCCTGGGTGTAGCTGATTGGAAGATATATACCCTGATCACCAGCGCTCCTTTGGTGCTATCGATTCTTACACCATTGGTCGTACCTGAAAGTGCGAGGTAAGTTTGGAAAGAAATGTGTGGTGGTTGGTATCTTGGATCATTGAAGCTATTTGTATGTCAGAGAAGTAAAACATTAGATATACATATCTAACAGAAATTTATTCAATTTGACTTACTGCTGACTAATACGTACTTCCGGCAGTGTCCACTATTTAGGACAATCATTGATTTATTTTAAAGTTTATTAGTTTGCGCTAGCTTTCTTGTTTTAAATTGCATTGCGCCTTTTTGTCACGACCTTGCCATTCAGTGCAATGACAATGGACATTTATGAGATAAAAGCTGAGTGATGATAATTATGTGTATACCTATGCATGAGCTCATAACATTTTCCGTAAGACATACATTTTAAACAATTATAAGATCACAGCTTATCTTTTTCCTCAGGTGGCTAATCTCCCAGGGTCGCATTCCCGAAGCTTTGAAAATATTGAAGAAATTGGAAAGGATTAACGGAAAGAAGATACCCGAAGAAATTTTAAAAGAGTTCAGGGTAAGTACAGTTTAAAATCCATGTCTCATGCTATTCAATGACATTAGCCTTGAATAAAATTCAGTTCCTAAATCGTGAGCAAAAACTTTAAAATGGTTCAATTAACTGCACTAATTTCGATGAATTCGATCGACTCCTCCTAGTCCTGTAAACGATTGTAAGTGATCTAATTGAATGTGAAGCCGTCGTGCACCGACAAGCATTCCTGAGAATTGATCGTGAACTTGGTGATAAAAACATTTATAGTTATTAAAACACATTAAGTTACGATAGCTATGGATAATTAAATAAAAGTAGGAAAAATACTTTTTTAAATATAATATCCTATAAACTAGCAGACGACCCTGATGGTCAATGATTACCATCATGGACAGCATTAATACCTCCATCTTCAACAGACTGTGTTAATAAGAAGTGAACAAAACACTTTAAATTCCCAGGAAACAGCAACGGAGATAGCTAAAAGAGAACAGGAGACAAAGAACTATTCGGTAGTGGATCTCTTCAAGACCCCTCGCTTACGACGCCACAGCTTCCTGCTTCTTCTCATCTGGATGTCCATTGCCATGGTCTTTGACGGCCACGTCAGGAACGTTGGGTCTTTAGGACTGGACATGTTTCTGACCTTTACCATCGCGACTGCTACTGAGTTTCCTGCTGATGTTCTGCTGATACTCACTTTGGATATGTAAGGGTTATTTTTATTTTCAATAAAATCTTATTGCAATCCTCCTGATACTTTTAAAGTCTCCTTTTATACTCTTGTTTCATATTCCTCTAAAAAGTACACTAGACCTTTTTTCTATCGCGATACGTGACGTTGCAATATGTGTTATTCATCTTAATATATATAAATTACATGTCACGTTGTTTGTCCGCTATGGACTCCTGTACAACTTAACGGATTTTAATCAAATTTGCACACGGTGTGCAGTTTGATCCAACTTGAAAGATAGGATAGCTTACAATGTTCCTTAAGGCACACGGAAGGTTTTAGTAAAAAAAACTTTTGACAGAACGAAGTCTGCCCGGGCAGCTAGTTGATGTATATAAATCTCCTTTTTATTATTAAAATTATTTTACAGATTCGGAAGACGCTGGCTTGCTTTCGGTTCGATGGTCGTCAGTGGGATATTCAGTTTCTTGGCAACTACAGTACCCTATGGTAAGAATTTATGGTTGAAATTTTCAATATGTTAACTATATGTATTCATGTTTAAAAATATTAGAACTTCCGGCACTAACGTGTCTTATATGGTACATTTAACCAGTCTTGATTGTTATCATAGTAGTCGTTTGGCCCCGTCGGCTTACGGCAGAACTACTTCCAATATTTTTTCCCCAAAAAGGTGGTGCGTACCTATTAATCTATCCTCTAGATAACCGCATAGAGCAAGTTAAAGCTCTAGACTTCACAATCTGCTCGTTGGTCGACTATTGATAGAAAAAGAGCACTAATTTGATAGTAAGATATCGTAAAACTGAAACATTACCAGTCAAATAGGAAACTGAGGATGCTTAACTTTCTGAGTCATTGCATCAACCATGGTGTCACCCTGTTTGTTTTTGTTCCGTGTTGGGACACACCATAAAAATCCTCTATCTTCATCAGGTCTCCCATCAGCCTCCCTGGCTATAGTGGGTCGTTTCGCAGTAAACATTTCCTACAACATCGGCATGCAGTACGCAGCAGAACTCTTGCCGACCGTGGTGCGAGCGCAGGGCCTCGCTCTCATCCATATCGTGGGCTACATTGCCACTGTTTTGGTGCCTTACATCGTTTATATGGTGAGTATGGTTTAAATTATTATTTATTGCAGGGTCTTATTGAAGAGTAAGTGATAGAGAGATAAACTTTTTATTGTATCTACACTGTAGAATTCAGCATAAAAATAGATCAAACAAATTAGAAGTTCAAAACAACAGGCGGTCTTATCGCTACGTTGCGATTTCTTCAAACCCATCAAAAACATAGGAACATATAGGCTCATATATGTATATATACATACATATATAGACTTTAACTCATTTAGGGCTCACAAATTCACAACACGTGGACTTCATCTCGACTGATTTTCATTATTAATTTCGTGGAATATAGGTAGATACAGATTCAATGTGGATTATCGTGAGCCATTTCGTGCAGTTGATCCAATTTGATATCACTGAATTTACGGGAAAATTTTCGAAGCATGCTTGGATTTAGGTATATTTATTTATATTATTCACAAGATATGTATAGAAAATTAATAAGTATCCATATAATAACTAATACTGCTTGGATTTAAAAGCTTTTATTCACCTTTGTGTAATAAGATCTTGCAAGTTAAAATTAACCGTATCTCTGTGTTCATTCTATTTAAAATTTGGACATATTGCAGGAAAAAGATGAAAAGCGTGATTTAATTAAATTCGTAAGAACTGCTTCATAAAGCTTCCACTAATCCAAATATATTTTTTCAGGCTACAATAGCGAAAGAAATCCCACTTCTGATACTTGGTGCAATCGGCATAATCGGGGGTTCCCTTTGTCTGTTCCTGCCCGAGTCTATGGGCAAGAATATGCCACAGACTATACAAGATGGCGAGGAATACGGCACTGGACAAAAGTTTTGGGATATCCCGTGTTGGCCTAAGTATGTATTTAATATATCAATAATATATTGTATGCCGTGTCTTCCTTATATTGTGATTTGTGACTGATAACATTTTTTACATTACATCATAATCTACATTAGGTAGGTATGTAGGTTGAAAAAATAACAGACTTCAAAATTAGGGATAACTCAAAAACTACTGGTCAGATCTCGCTCAAATTTATGACAAGCACGAGCTTTCGATTAAAAAAAGAATCATCAAAATCGGTTCACCCAGTCGAAAGTTCTGAGGTAACAAACATAAAAAATACAGTCGAATTGAATACCTCCCCCTTTTTTGAAGTCGGTTAAAAATAAATATGAATTAAACCAGAGTAAGTATATTACTTCATTGGAATTAAACACCTATTTTGTTTCAGGAAAACCCACACAGAAGATTAGAAGTCGCGAGACAACTTCACCTTTTTAATTTTATATGGATTATTTTAAATGTTATAATTGTAATAAATTTTCCCACTACTCGAAAGGATTTTTTTCTATCCATAATATCATACTGATGATATAAACTGTCATTATTCAAATTAAGCTTCACCCACAGAAGACAATATAATAATTATCTTTACCCTAAACGAGTACGGTCTACTAATGTCGCAAATAACTGCCCTGACCGAAATCGAACCCAGAGACCCACTCAGTATTTTTACTTTTCACTAGGGCCAAGAGGCCTAGAGATTTATACTATTTGGAACCAAGACTATGAAACACGAAAGATAGCAAATGCAATACCATAATTTAGAAATTTCTGTTCTCAATCAAGTATTCCAAGTACGATAGATGAGTCGAACTTTTTGAAAAAAAAAACATTGCAAATACATTAAACTACATACCAGTAAAAAATACACTAATAAACTACAGTACGTACTATTATAGTTATTTACTGTGTATTAGGTTAGTAAAGTTTACAAGCTACTTCATATTGCAATACAATTTACAATGATTCCGTTAATGGAATTGTTTACAATCCACAATCAGTCCAAAACGAGGGCAAATTTCTTATCAAATGTAAATCAATGCTAAAATTCAAAAGAACAAAAGATTTACCATAAATATCACTCATAGCAGAATCATTGAATCTGCTATGCTGAACGTAAACAGAGTAGTGATGCGAACAACATCGATAGGTACTCGAAACTTAATAATTAAACGTCTTGAGTTTGCTAATTCGTATTTTTTATTTACCCATACTGATAATGGATAAAGGGACATAATGTCGAAAGGGACGAAATGTGTAAATGTCATTGTAACAACAATATTTTAATTGATCGAAATATGAATATTGACGTTAAAAAGGGTTCTTGTGAAAGTCCAAGTCCTTCTAATACCATTTCTGGTAAAAGTAAATAATGCAAAGGTAACAGAAGTAACAAAATATTCTGAAGTAAAAATAATGGAGTCGGATTCATGTCTTTTACTTTAAATAGGCTAATACCTAGTGCACTTTATTAGAGAAGATTAAGTCGGAATTGTAATAAGATATAACAAGTATGAAAATAATAATAATAAATAAAACAATTACAAAAACATGCATGTCTATCAATATAAACTATAATGCAACATCAGTATTTTAATGCTTTAATTTGTTTGTGGCAAGGTCCGGAAGAGTCTTATTAAAATCGGGCGACAATTTGTTCAAGAATATTCACGGCTATCAAACGGACCGTGGCTAGGTTAACAATCTTCGTTTATTTCGCATCACTAAACAATTATATTTACAAACAAAGTAAAAACGCAAAACAGTATTGATATACAGGTGAAATACCTAACGAACTCCATTCCACGTCAGTTTGCAACACTTGATATTGTTAACAGTATTATAAAATTAATAGTAATGTGCAGTCCTATAATAATACCGATATTTATAAATATACTAATGTACTCTAATGCAGTATATTTAGTAGAACAGGCAAATTATTACAAACCGAGATTGGAGCGGAATAATATTTTAAATAAAGGTCTTTGGAAGAAAGATAAAATAGAAAAATCCAATTACGGAGACTTCATATTCAGGGCGGATTCGAGAGATGTTGATAATTTACTTCAAAATAATTTCGATGCGTTTGGTGAAAATTATATGGACGCTATTCCGGTGTTTTCGAGTTACGTGGAACGGAATAAAAGGTCGACCATCAGTGAGTATTGATCCATGTTCCCACCGCCCACACAGCTCTCCGAATTTATCCTGACCTGATTTATCTATGCGACGTGATATACAAGTTTTGTTACTAACGCTTTATATGCTTGCAGATATTTTAAAATTACTCGTATGTAGATTATGACAACTTACTTATGAAAGTATCGTAATTATCTGATTTACGTCTATCACGTTAAGTTACACAATATTTAATTATTTTTTTCAGATAAACAAAGTCAACGACTTAGAAAGAATATAAAGAAATGTAAAGACAAAACGAATTGTTCAAAAAAAGTTGAAGATAAGCCATTACTTTATAAGTCTAAGTTTATATCACAACTAAGACCTACCTCTGTATTCAATGATTATCCCTATGAAGTAGCTGTATTACTCGCTAATAGTAATAAAAGAGAAATTAACAATAATGACGAATCCAAAACTGTTAAAGATCACATAACTGAGACTGATAAAAATCAGGCCAAAATTCTTATAGAACGTATATTCAATGTACAGAATAAAACTCAACAGAGTGACTTTAAATTATTGTTAGATAAAAATATGACAACATTACATAATAAAACGATTGTAACTATTCCAAAACGACGCATGGTCCAGTCGGAGCCTGCTTTTGAAGAAAAAGAAAAAGTTATATTTGAAACAAACAACAATACAAAATATATAGACGGCAATAAAATTAATAGAAATGTTTTCGACAAAGAAGAAAAAGTATGGCAGAGTGCTCCTATACAAAATATGGTCCTACCGAGACCTGAAAGTTCAGTTAAAAATAAACCTGTTACTGAAAAGGGTCTGGTCAAAATTTTATCCTTGCTAACAAAAACATTTAGAAAAGTCATGAAACAACATAACGAAATATTAGAAATTGATAATAAACTACATAGTCTTAATGAAGATTTCATGAAAAATGTTGCCATTTTAGATACCAAATTCCTAGAATTTGACACAAAATATACTTATTTGTTAGAAATTCATGAAAAAATGGAGCGTTTAAATGAACAATTTACAAAGAAAAATGATGAGATCCAGCACAAAGAAAAAGACCTGTCAAAAAGCTTAAAAGAATTTGAAAATCAACAAAAGAAGTTTTTGTCTCAACAGCATCAGTTTTATACAATCCAGAAGTTTATGTTAGAGCAAAACGAAAAAATCAATCGTAAGCAGAGTTTAATAGCAAAAACTCAAAGTGAGATATCACATCGACAAAATCATTTCGCACGAGTCTTAAAAAAGGCCAAACAATTTTACATGGACAAAAAAATTCTGAGTGACTCTAAACTTAAAAATTCATCTACAATAAAAGAGGTCGAAGACCATAATAACATTACACTTACGACAACCACAACGCCTACACCTGCAGATTCAGTTAAAATAAATCTATTTTCAATTCCTAATGTAGGCCCAATTCTTAATCATGACAAATTAATTCTTGAAGACAAAAATGACCAACCTGTCGATGACTTAGTATACAAATATTATTTTAACAATACTTTCATTGACAACCTCATGAAAAGTAAAGTTTTAACAGCTGTTGTCGATAATGAAGCCAAAAATACCCGTAATACGAAAAATAAAAGAAATGATTTAAATAACGAAACCACAATTCTATTGCCTGTTGGAAACACTGATGAGTTTTCTAATATCCAGAATCTACACAGAGAAAGAAGATGGATAAGGCATCCTAATAAAGTGTCAAGAATATTTCAAGGAAAAGAAATTAATAATGAAAAATTACGTAAAAACGTTAAAGACAGTAAGATTAAAATAAATAAACATAAAATAGATAAAAATGATCCATTCTTGGCTATGGCAACGAATTTTTGTAATGAAGTTGGCCAGAATCTGAATGAGCAAATGTTAAATTGGTGTATAGAAAAGTCTTTACGAAAATTGAAAAGTATAGGTAAGCTAATATTATTATTTTATATTATAACTAGCTGCCCGGACAGACTTCGTTCTGTCAAATTTTTATTTTTATTTTGAAATGTAAGCTATCCTATCTTTCAAGTTGGATCAAACTGCACACGGTGTGAAAATTTGATTAAGATCGGTTAAGTAGTTTAGGAGTCCATCGCGGACAAACAACGTGACACGTAATTTATATATATTAAGATAATATCATGTTGTACATAAGTTCATAATTCTAGAGACCAATAACGAGTAGGTACGTGTATTTAAATTCATATCTGTCGATTTTTTAACAATTATTTACATTAATTTACACTAATAAAATAATCAATACTATCTAGATCTACGTTACACAGAATTCGAGGAAAGAATATTAACAAGTGCCATTTAATTTCACAGATATGATTTTTCCAATGAAACCTCTTGCAGCACCGCCAATGGAGAATATATCAGAACAAAAATTGTCGCTTGGAAAAGATGATTCAGTACAAAAAACGACGAAGTTATTTCCTCGTCAGACATTGATTCAAACTGCAGGTTAGAACAACTATCTCGCTTTACGATTACATGGAAACGCGGAATAGTATTATAGTTTTTAATTATTTACTTTAATAAAACTAATGTTCGCAATAAAGTTTTATATCGTATCGTACTGCTTATTAAAAATTCATTTTTACATAAATCACATTGGCGATTTTAGCGCGAATGTTAAAAGCCTCAATTACGAAATTTAAGGATTTCAATTTCAAAACACGTAAAAACTTTAGTTTTTTTAATTGATTTTATTTGTTGTTTAACTATTTTCCAGAACCAATACTAACTACAAATCCTCCTTTAAGTGTGACAAGCTTTCCTGAAAACGCGATAGTCACTGAAAAGACACCAGATTTGTTCTTTCCAGGTAATCAAACGTATATATTCCATCGGATTAATTTGCTCAATAAATAGAATTTATTGCAACAAAGTAGATACTCACTGTATTTGGTGTTTCATTTTCTTACGTGGGTAATATTTGTTCCATTTATGAATATTTACCAAGACCAAAATTTAGGTAAAGTTTCAATTCTATCATTTACACATTTGTGCAACCTTACAAGATATAATATGTCACTATTTTGCTACTGAAATACTTAATATGTTAATAAGTTGACTTTCAAATAACAACGTCTTTATAAGAGAGCATTAAAAACTTTCAACTTTCGCCCTTATTGACATTATTGATATACCCCGGAATAAAGAGAAAAGTGGATTTTTCATAACTATCATTATTACAGCTGTAAAATTTATTTCAGGCAACGATGAATTGGAGTCCAATCTCAAACAATATGGTAAGTTCTTGTATTTTGGAGAATCATTAGATTGTACGACAATATCTCTATTCAAATTCCCTTGGAAAAAGCTTCCGCCATTCCCTTCTCCTCATAATCTACACTACATTAAGATGTCTCTGAAAGCTCAGGTATTATCAGTTATTCTCGTCATAAGATGTAACATCAGTGTCTTTGATTACCTCTGGCAACTATTACCTCTACTTAACAACAGTTATTTTTCCTCATAAGCTATAATATTTACTTAGGAAAATGTAAACAACATTCCCTTTACGACCTGTGTAACATCCAGTTCTTGTCTCAGTTAAGTAATGGCGTCCATTTTAGGATGAAAATCAAAACTGAGGACTTAGTTATTTTCTCACCTATTTTTATTTTGAGTTTTAAGTATGTAACTGATTGTTCTATTCATTGTTTTTTGTCTTCTCTTCTTCAGAACTGAAACCCGACCCCGAGGGCACAGTTTACTTCGATGGAAGTTTACACACAAGTGATATTGGTAACAAATGAATTTTACGTACCTTATTGAGTTTACAGTATGTACTCCTAGTTTCTTAACATTATGGTTGTCATTATAAGTTGATAAAGAAGGAAAATTATTAAAAAATATTCCATAAAAAAGACAAAGCACTAAGTACCTCTAATAAAGCTAAGCTGTTTAGAAAACCAGTTTAGCAACCATTATCCATGCAACTTCGTCGAAATATCGACAAAATTCATAATATCTTGGTCGAATGAGAAAATCCAAAATGAGTAAAGGCCGGTCTCAATGTTGTACTAACAGATGGAAGACTGTGGATAGGGTATATTATCTGTCATATTTGACAATTTTTGCTTCTGAAAAATTGCCAAATATGACAGATGACAGCCCTATCCACAGTCTTCCATCTGTTAGTACATTATTGAGACCGGCCGTAAGTTTGCTAATAAAAAAATTATTCTACTTTATATTTAGAAAACATGAAAGAAACAAAAATTTAGTTTTCTATTAATTTATTTGGATGAGATCGATAAAGATACAATTATATTCTTAAATATGATGCATACTAGTTTTAAAAAGCAATGTCATGTAGTCATGAGTTTGAATTGCTGTTCTCGGTCTGGGTGTGAATGTCCTTGTCTATGTTGTGTGTTGTCCATGGCACCCATGACACAGGGAATCCTAGTGTGGGGCTATGAGTGTGAAGCGTTATTTATTTATTATTTATTATTTATGTAACTAATCACCGTACAGTTTTCCACACAAAATAAAAGTCAGGGGCAAAGTCAGCTAGCTGACCTATTACGAGTTACGACTCCCAACTCTCAACCATTTTCTTCGCAATTTTTTCACCGAAGCAAGTGAAATGAACAAATGCCAATTTCAAATACTGACGTCAATTTATCTATCTTCAGTGATATCTGAGAGCGATGCTCTGTCTGATATAATGCCTGGCTTGGACAGCAACTCTCGTGTGGACGTAGACCCGTTGGCATTAGACTTGCAGGCCAGGAGACGAGCTTATGTCCGCAGGTAGGCGCGTCACTACGATTTATTTTTATCAGCCCTTGCTGCATTTTGGGAAATTCATCCTAAGTTAATAAGTACAATGATTTAAATGTGGAAAACGTTTCGAGGAAAACACCTTTATTATTTACGAGTAACCCTCGCTTTGCTTCGGTTTTCATATTTTTTTACACCTTGGGTTACATTATTGGAGTTTTAGTAAGGATCCCTAATTTTTTTTAAATATAATATAGCCTATGTTCACCGGGGCTCGTGTAGCTTTCTAACAGTGAAAGAATTTTTCAAATCGGTTCAGTAGTTTCAGAGCCTATTCAATGCAAACAAAAAATCAAATCTTTCCTCTTTATATATTAGTATAGATTAAATCTCACCGATAAAGTTTTATGAAATGATTGGTTTTTTGTAACGTAAAGTACCTAACACGGATTTGTATTATAAAAAATAATAAGATGAATTTATTTAAACGTTTTCAATTTTCTTTTCAGACTTAATGAAAATATCCTGAAGAAGATGCATTTTTAATACAATAAATGACATTTAATTTTGAGATACTCCAATATAACAAGAACTTCTACTTCTCTGTGTATGTCAGGAGAGCGCGGTTCGATCGGTACATTCGGAACTAAAATACTCGCGATTGTTACTTATTGGTTTATTAGATGTAAAACAAAAATATTTGTATTCTGTAGAATACAATGTATCTTATATAAAAGAAATACATGGTATATAGTGACTATGTAATTTTCGTTTATATGCTGTGCAAGAAAGCTGCCAGCTTTAGGGTAGCACATCAAATTTTTCAGTGTTCTGGTTTTTTCTTAACAAATAAATTACAATAAAATTATATAAATTAATAGTTATTGTAATCGGACCAGCGCCGCGGCGCACATGAACACAATCATGATGGTCTTTCATTAAAATACAATTTATACTTTTTTTTTTCAAATCAAATAACATCAAGAAACAAAATTATATGGATGATACCTATCAGCATGGTTATGGGTTAAAGCTACAAATTAATTAGGAATAACACTGTGATTACATTAGTATCTACCTAATTACTTACTCCTTACATAACGTGTAAATTTAGTTTTAATATTGAACAATGCTTAAATAGTTCATAATTGTATAGTTAACTATGACTTGTTTTATATTATGAAAAAGATAAAAATATAAAACATATGAATGACAACACGAAGTTTTTTTTTTGTTACCACTTCCTTTCCTACTTCTGAATAAGTATTCATTTTCTTCTCCGTTGAACCGAATAAAAATATACTTGTCAAAACAATAAAATTAAAGTGCGATCCTAACTAAATTTATTATGGACAAACTAATTAACGATGTAATGCATGGCTCGGTCTAATCCTCTGAATTGTCTCTAGACTCTAGTCTAGACTGCTCTAGAGGCTAAGAGCGTACTCTACTGCGCTCATCTAGTATGAGATTATGTTGAAATAAATAGGAAATGAAAAGTGGTTCTACCAAATGTTTAAAACTCCTAAATAGGAAAAGTTGCTAAAATTTCTGCAAGTATTAATTTCTTAGAATAGGGATATATATATATATAGATATAGATATTTCTTGTGTTTAAGCAAGAAAGTTAAGAAAAAATAAGGGTATTTGTCATATTTATGTCACACTGGGACGCCATCGTTTCATCGTCTGGTACGATTTGGCCATCCTTCTTTAAGCATCTTGTACCTATATCTTATTGGTGAAGGAAAAACGCTTAAGATTGGAAATAGTTAGGCCCGTAATATCAATAGCAGTTTAAACTAAATTCTGAGTTTAAACTGTCATAGTTGGTTCCAACAATGACAGTTTCAACTCAGAATTTAGTTTAAACTGAAACTTAATGCTGAAACTTAATTGCTATTGATATATTGTCATTGTTGGAACCAACTATGACAGTTTAAACTCAGAATTTAGTTTAAACTGTTATTGATATTACGGGCCTTAGTTAATCGATTTTGTTTTCGTTATTGTTAATGAAAAGAAATGTGAAATGTCGAATTTCTTAAAAGAAATAACCAACAAACATTGAACTACTCAATGGCAAAATTAAATGGCCACTGCCGCCCATGGACATCAGTAACACCAAAGATATTACAGGCGCATTGTCGATCAAATGGAGGCGCGGGATCGACACTGCAATCACGCTAGATTTTGAAAGGGCCACTCGGTATCAACACTAGAAACTCAGGTTGGTAAGGCGTGGTGCACACAAGTGGGTTCAGTAGGTACATTCGACTCGGCAATATTTGTCGAACAACGTTTCTGAATCGAAGACCTGTGTCATTTAATTATATTCTCCTCAAGCTAATCAGCAAAGCTACCTGAAGCTTGATCGGCATTCTTATACATATTTGAGTCGACTTGACACAATTCGGACTTGTCAGACCGACAATTATTCACTCTATCACTGTCGGTCCTCCGCATATTAATCGGAATGACAAGAGTAACAGCATTAATAACCTAATGTGCATGATCGTAATATAGGTTGTGCCTTATGCAAAATACCGAAGAGTAAATAAGACGGCACCATACATGGCCTGTACAGTATCACTGATGTCGCATCCTCGAAGACTTCTGTGCGCCTAGTACTCGCTTTAACTAATTGCTACTAGGTGAACAAATCCGATGAGAAATTTAATACCCTACCTTTGTTTTGGCACACTTGCTTGCATGTTTTTGCTACCCTAGTACTGACGGCGTACAAGTACAAGTGGGCGGTGTCAGGTTTTATTTCGTTACGGAATTTCTTGATTCGGTCGCCGCGCTCAAAATAAAAGCTATGCAATAGCTTAAAAAATACACAAACGACGTTTGGGATAGTCGTTATCATAGAATAATGATCGAATAATAAAACAGCTCAAACGAACGAGTACCTGGTCTATCATGTTCTCACTTTTATTTACAAAACAATTTGTTACTTTCTTTGATACAAGATTTCTGAGTTGTTGTTAGTTGAATTGAGTTTATCGGACTTCGCGTAAGTTTGCGTAAAGCTGAGGCAATTTCTACAGGCGTAGGAGGACGTTGCCATGTGACGAGGTCAGGTTATTAATTAGGTACACTTTATTGCACAGAACATTTTATAAAGTTAGAAAAGAAGGTTATTTTGAGATACTTGGGCATTGAGTTGTACGATAAAATTGAAATTTCAATTAAGCTACAAAATCAAAGTTGCCGATGTGCATAGCCTTGCATTTCAATCGACGCCGATAATTCTAGATGCTATAATGATATATAGATATAGATAATGATATAAGAAAGGCTTTTCAACTGCAAAAAGTCATGGCTTGAAGCAATCTTAAAATGGTTGTCTGTAAAGTAGGTTTACGGACGGTAGTTTAACGTGACAACGTCATGACAAAGCTCCGCTCCGCCCCGCCCCGCTCCACTCCACTTAACTACGATCGCCTACGGCTCGCCTACGATACGCCGATCGTAGCCGATAGTGCCTCTCTCTCGCTTTTGCCGCTCTCTCGCTCGCGGAACGCGACATTTTTTCATAGATGCGCCCGGCGCTCATCGTTGTAATAGACGTTATCACGTCAAAATAACTGAGTTCGAATCATAAAAAAAACATTCAAATCGTTTTCGGAAGTAGCCGAACAGATTCGCGCAGTAAACGATAACAATGTTTTGTAAATTCAACCTCGTTTAAAAATAGTAAAAAATACGAATCAGTAAAAAGAAAGTGTCAAAAGGCTAACCTTCTTGGTAGTAAAGTGTAGTTAATTAAGCGTTCATGTAGTTTCTAGTGGGAATAACATTAATTTAACAGTTATAACATTCATTTAACAGTTCAAATCAATATCACAGCCAAAAATAATGCTAAATATTTGCAATCATACCTGAATGTAAGTATTAAATAAATTTAATTTAATTATTAAAATAATTTTCAGTTTTCATTTAGGTACTTCACTACAATTTATTGACAATAATTAAGAGAAGTTTATTTAATTTCAACTGCAGGCAGTAATTTTTTATCTTTATCCATACAGGGTGACCTAAAAGTATAAGTAGTACGACGAACTAAAAGGGAAGATAGTTTGGGGTTGAAAAAATTTCCTTATTAAAACCGTTACCGTTTTCTAGATTTCGCCCTTTGTTTAACTTTTGTAAAAGGATCCTTTACCGGCATAAATGTCATCCTTAACGCGTTAAGTAACGCGTAAAGACGCAGGTGTGGCAGGGGCATTGAAAGAGCGAGGTTTCTAACAGTAACTTTTAAACTGGTTGAGCTTTATTGTATTCCAGAATTATCTTTGACATCTGTCAGGTAGCCTGAGCAATGCCTCGGGGTACAGAAGATACATTCCACCGCTTCCTATGGATAACACTTGTCGCAGTGGCCTTTACCTTCACTGTGATTCTTACCAGCGTCTTTGTTGATATAGATGATCTGCTGGCTAAGCGGAGTAAGTTTATTTTATTTTTTAGAACTTTAACAAACCATGGTGATTTCAGAATTCACCACGTGGTTACACACTACGTCACATGTATTGTCTCAAATATAATAAGATATAAGACCGACGAGTTCGTTTATTTGAACACGGCAATAAGTATCTGAAACTTTCGATCGGATTTAATAATTTTGATAACTTCGATCGAAATTTCATAGCTCAAATTCTATGGAAGGGTATTTGATATCAAGCAAAAAGAAAAATCAGAAACCACGAGGCACAGCTAATATGAACAATAATGATAAATTGTATTCATTAAGAAAGTTACCCATAAATTTATTTCAGCGCCAGTTTTGAAACAACAATTCGTGACAGAAGCCGCTAGAACTGATCTTGCTGCAGGGTTCGTCGGAGATTTGCAAGAATTTCCATCAAGTGAAGAAGATACGGAGGAAAATGAATCCACTTTCAGGACCAAAAGATCGTTGGGTGGGTTGGATTTAAATATAATAAGAAACTTTAAAAATTAGGTACTCTAAATATAGGCGATGTCCACTAAAATCCATTACAAAGATCCATTAATGGATCTTTTTCCACTTTTATGTCCACTATAATCTATGATCCATTGAAAGAAGGCGATGTTCATAACGATTTAATAGCCAAGTCGTTAATATCTTTTCGAATTATAACTAAGTTCGTGACTACCATCTGAGCTGATGGTAAATAGAGATGTTGTCTGGAATGGTTAAGCTCCTCTTAATAAAGAAGACACGAACGAACGATAAATATAATCAGATCACAACACTGATAAGCAGTTGCAGTCAGTTGCCCTAGGAGTTATACTCGTATATGAAGAAAGGCAGCACATTGCATGCACAAGAAAATTTAAACAATTAAAAATTTGTACAGTCAGCCGCAGAAGTAGCTTCTTTTTCGTGATACATTTTAATTCTGCTAATTTTCAATAGTTAATCTAATATGAAATATCTGAACCCGATTTAAGCTATTAGATTTATCTAGGATAAAACGCCATTTATAGCGATGATTATAGTTTTTTTTAATTTGAAGTTGATATAGAGTTTGATAAAATTAAATAGACTTTAAGGACGTCATCAGTGAAATCATCTCATATCATCATCATCATTGCCAAAGTAGACCAGCTTGGCGACTGGCTTACCTCAAAGCAGATGACCCCCAAATAATAATAAATGTTGTGTATCTTACTTACCTTTGTTATATCTTACTACAGAATTTGTATGGTGATTCATTTTAATATTGACCGTTAGAGTTGGGGCGTTAGTATTGTAATTGCATATTAAAGGTGTTGTTTCCTATAGACCTTTGAATTAGTCACCTAATGCATCATTGAGTAGATCGATATGATCGTCATGGCAACTTTTACAAACAATAAGCGAAAAAAAATCTTAGAATTAGTTCTAATGTGGAAAATAACATACTAGGGTACAAATAAGTACATATGTATGTGCAACTTATGAATAAGAATAGTACGTAGCGTCCGACACAATGATTTCTGAAGTTAATTTACTTTCGTCACTACTTGAGGAAGACACATATTTTTTATAAAACTTAGTATTTAATTTATACATTGCGAACGAATTCTAAATGAATATTTGTTCCTAGGGATTGAAAGAAATAAAATGAAATGAAATAATCTTTTATTCATGTAGGTATCACTGATACACTAATGCAAGTCATTTTTTAATCAACTAGCATTTCGGAAAGGTGCTGGAGGAGAAGAAAATCCGTAAAGATACTCCTCAGCACATCTTTTAAAAATAAAACTTATATTTATTACAAAAATAGGTATTCTCTAATCTGAGCAGAACTGATTGCCTAGCTAGTCATTTCCAAGCATCCTTATCATTTAAATATTCATCTATGCTATAATAACTCTTGCCTACGAATTAAGTTTTTACACGTTTCTTAAAAGATTCCATCGGCAAGTCACGTATTTGCTTTGGGACTTTATTATAGAATTTTACACCAAGCCCCATAAAAGAATGCAGCACTTCAGAAAAACGGTACGAAGAGGTAGCCAATTGATGTATTCTTATTTGTTCAATGAAAGAGTAATGCCATTTTCATATTTTTTCAGAATCAAACAATTATCTCCTTAAAATCAAAAGTCCTAAGGTGAAGAAAATCTTAACTGATCGTCTTGCTACCCTCATTGAAGAATTAGATGAAGAAGAATCATCAAAGGCTGCTAATGTAGAAGGTGTAGATCACATACATATGAAAGATAAAAATAATGTAAAACCAAAATATCTCAGCACAGAAGAAAACGAAAAGAAAACTGAAAGTTTGGTAAAAAATGAAATTGAGCATAAAGATTTACTACACTTAGCGATGCACAATATTCTTCTCCAAGGCATTATAGGACATATGGACTTAAATGAAGTGTACAAAAAAGTACACTCGTTGATAAAGAGTTTAGAGACCAACGCAGACCGTGATGCCGAAGGTGGATACATATTTTAAATTAATATTTAGTAATATTAATATTTAGTAACTAAGATAAGCAGTAATTTAGTAGTTTATACTAATTCAATCAGCTTTCAACAACATTTCAGAAATAAATAATTCTATGTTGAACAAAAGTAAGCCAACAGAATTAATGAAAATCATATCACATGATTCGTACAAAGAAGAAGACAAATTTTTCAATGAACTTATGAAATGCGAAAAACTACAAAAACAAATATTACAAAGCCAAGAAATGAAAATTGTGGATAAAAAAGAATTGCCTAAAGGTAATTTTTTTTCATCTTCAACTAATAATAAGAGCAACTGTAAATTGACAATAATTAATAAATTTATTATTCCAGATTCACAGATGGTAATTAAAACTACAGTTGAAATAATAAACAACAACAATGAAAGAGAAAATTTGAAGTCAGTATATAAGTTTTATAGTGGTTTTTTTTTCTTCAAATTCTTATAACAGTCTCATCTTCATTTTACTTTTTTTTAGAAAATTAAAGGAGAATACAACAGGTACTGTAAAATTAGTATATAATGGAAAAGAAATAAAAGCCACAGATATGATTGACGACAAAAGTATACAAAATAAGGCGGCACAAAGCATACATAATGAAGATAATCACCATGAAATCAAATCTGTCAACAAAAATGTGGGCATGGAACGGCAAAATAATAATTCAGATTTGGATCAAGCTATAGCAGAGTATTTAAAAACTCATCCTATAAAATTCCATAACAAATACAATGTTATGACTAAGGGTAGATTTATCACTAAACGCATCAAGCGACAAATAAAAATTCGTTATTTAGATGATCAAGTGACAACAGAAAAATCTAAACGATTGAAAGAAAAGTCTAAGCACCACGATGATGAATTGTACGTAGAAATCGAAACACATTTTGACGGAAAAGGTAGTAAAGGAGAAAAAAAGAAGAAACTCGTGAGAACTTTAATCGACAAAATACAAAAGGCAATTAATTCAAATGTTGAAGTTTTTGATCAAGACAAAATTTTTCAGCAAAAACATCTTCAAATCAAGAAAAGAATGCAAAATCCTATTGAGCATAACGAGTTGATAGTTAGTACAATATCACCAATAGGTATCATTGAACACAGACAACTTAATCCTATAAGTAAAACTGCAAATGAAATACAACAATTAACGAATGTACTGGACAAATCCGGGGATACTTGGAAAAAGGTTTATATTGGTCCTGGTTTCCTTACAGCTTCAAAATCTCTAAATTCAGCTGAGATGAGAGAATTAGATGTTGATTACAATAGTGTGATGGAAAATGGAATACCAAAGCGCTTACAAAAACCTATTAATACAGAAAATGAAGATTTACTTAAACCTAATGAATACTCTAATATGGGTAACGTTACATTATTTCTCAAAGATATAAATGGCAGTGGTTTTTCAATTGGCATTAATCAGTATGCGAATGAACCACCGGATAAGGATACGTTGAAAATGTTCACAGGGTTAGAAAATCTTATACAAGCTTATCACGAACATTATGACCAGCCGGGAACAGTAAGTAACGAATCTGATGAACAATTACAATTCCACTACATCCCAGATACTCCTCATGAAATAAAAAGAAGAGATGTTAAAAGTCAGAAAACAATTAATAAGCAATGGTTTGCAGCGAATACAAACATGAACAAAGGAAAATCCAAAGGAAAAAACCTTTTTGATTTTACTAGGAGTAGTCCCTTTAAACGCAGTGCAATCAATGTCAAACGATTCTCTAATATAAAATCTAAAACTAAACTTAATAAATTCATTAATACTAACGCAATGTCTACGAAAAAAATATTTCACAAAAGCAAAAGGAATAAACGACATCTTAATAAAATAAGAATTATAGCGTCAGATCATTATCCAGCAACTTCAAGAGAAGATGTATTTTTCGTATCACGTGAAAATGTTTATGCTGACAGAGCTATAGAAAAGGAAGAAACGCCTGAAGTTGAAATAGGTGATTTAAGCGAGCAACACTATGACGTAATAGCACCTTTTTCATACAATATGGATACTCCTAATGTGCAACCTGCTTACCTATCAAGTACTTACAACACTAAATCTTTGCATACTGGACTAATGTCAAAATATCCTCATATTTTCTTAGAAAACATATCCAGTTCTAAAGATTTTATCAATGTTAGTCCTTCTAATACCATACAGGAAAAAACTTATCAAAACGTAAATACGAAAAGTACAATGCATGCAATAAATGATGATGAATCAAATGAAAAAAATATATCATCAACAAATATTGATGAAATTGTTAATGCAATTATACCCTCACGAAAAAACTTTAAGTTAGTTGTTAAAATTTTCCCAAAAAATAACACTGTTGTAGGTCCAGGGTTTAAAGAAGTGCACACATTAATTAACAAAAGTTATGATAAAAATGGTGTAAGATACATTTCATCTCTAAACGTTACAGAACTATCGAAATTTGAAAGTTTAAATAAGACTAAAGAAGAAAATCAATCAACACCAAATAAAAGTGGGTCGGAACAACAAAATCAAATTAAACTGTTATTGGAACTACATAAACAAAGAATAGATCAGCAGTTGGAGTATTTAAAGGTGGAAAGAAAAAAAATAAACCAATTGATGGGACATGAGAATTCTAATAAAAATATAAGTCAATTAATTGACATACTTACACAAATAGGTCTTAAATCTTCATATGGGAAAAACTATTTTTCTTTAAATGATAATAATATTGATAAACATGTTACAACAATTTCTAACACACTTTTAGTTAAATCAGAAACAACCACTCAGTCTCTATTTACAACCATAGATAAACAAGAAGACCCTGAGAAAATGAAAATAATGAGCTCAATCAAAGAAGCTGAAAATATCACTAGAACAATATTGCAGAAAATCGATAAGAACACAAATATTTTGCAGTTACTTTTGCAAAAACTTTTGGAAGAAAAAAAAACTGCTTCTCCAGTAGTTGTAAATACAGATGAACAATTTACTAATCATGTTCCTAAAAATTTAGAAGGTGCTCAAGTGGTTCCTCTTTTACAACAATTAGATACAAATTTTACGAATACTATTCCATTTATTTATGCATTTCAACACCCATTAACAGAATATAAAAATAAAGCTGCTAAAACGGTGGCTAATGTGGTCTATCACGGCCATATTCATGCAGACAAAGTTAATAATGATGAGAAAGGTAATGATTTCTTGAAGAATGTTACAAATAACTTGAAAATGGAAAATAAATCAAGACTCAACAATAACGGAGAAAGACATGGTAACGAAACAAAATTTTTTATCGATGAACTTGGAAATTATTATAATATTGGGTCAAACGTAAACAATCCCGTTCCTGTTTTGACTACTGTTAAAAAAAACGCTAAAAAAGTTTGATATTTTTTAATATTTTTTATAAATAAAACACTTTGAATTTTAAATAAGTTTTATTTAAATACATTTTTAAAATATTTGAGATCATTTGAGAGAGAGATATACGTCAAACATCGACCTCATAAATTCACATAAACTTACACTTATAAAAATTTACATTGTCAATATCACTGCTAGAATTTTAATACACATATGAAAGAACATAGATTTATTTAAGTAAACCCATCCATTAATATTACGTCGTCTTTCTCTCCATACAAGTTACGTAGTTATAAGTTACAAATTATTTATTGCACGTTACTACTTTGAAACTCAAAAAGTCTCAGTCGTGTAGTTGAAAATATGAATTATCTTATTTTATAAATGCTTAATATTAAAACACGAATAGACATCTAGAAGAAGTTCTCGAAAAATAGTAGGTAACACTACTCGCACCTGCTGCGTGCGAATTGTCTTAGTAATCTTCGTAAATATTGTTCATTACAGTGATATTAGACATAGATATATTTACGTATATTATAGACACATATTTATTTACTAAAAACGAATATATACAAATAGACATCGAAATTTTTAATTCCTTTAATTTTTTGCCTTCATTTTTTTCATCATAATCAACATCTACAAACATTTATAATTATACACTGGAATCCCGATATTATCGAACTAGTAAATGAATATTGATTTTCAGGAAAGTAATTTGATGACAATTAGGTATATTATAAACCTCGATCCGAAAACTAAAATTAGAAATACGAAAAATATCAGACACAAGAGCTCACTTCGTATCCAGATTAACAAATGATTTATTTTTTTCCTAGCGTAAGCCATAGTAGATATTATAACATAAAGCCGTTTTGTAAATAAAAAATACACTGGATTCACTATGGTGATGGTATTCAAGGATCATATCCATAAGGTCAAACTATCAAAATATCAAATTATCAAACACGCCAATTATCAAATATTACGTATTTGAAGAACAACTTTCGGGTTTAACAATTTGATCTGTGACATTTTGATAATAATTTGACCCTAATGGTAGGTACTTGATCTTAAAATCTCCAGAGAAAAGTTATTTTGGAAAATGCAGCAGTGCATTCGATTTTGTTAGTAAAACTATCTTGCTGCAACATTTATTAACAACATTTACATTTAATACAGACAACAATGATTTATTATCTATATTTAATATCTGAATACAATTACCTACATTTGTTGATACATTTAACATGAACCTATACCTATATTATAACCTACATTTGTGTACAACTATGAGGACTAAATTAAGGAATAAAGCATGTAATTCTTGCATAAAGCAGGAAATAAGGTTTTGCAATAGTAACTAGTAAATGCGAAAGTGTGCATGTAGATAATGGAAACTTAAATGCATTCAAAACAATAAGTGGTAAATGTAGTCTAAATAATACTTGAGTTTTTCTGTTATGGTTCAACTTTTTCACCTTTGGTTCTCCCAAAATATATATTAATAAAATTATTAGATGTCAGTTTTATTTCCTTAATATTAAACTAAGTAAAACATATAAATTATGACATTAAACCCATTCAAGAGGAGGTAAATAGTTTAGATGATACGAAATATTTTTATAATACTCTTTGTAACTGGACCTGAAAACCTCTCTTTACACATACTAATAAAATCAGTCATTATTGAATATCTTCTTATAATTATCTGGTATTAATTTAATTCTCATTTCTCGATCTTTTAATTTGATATCCTTAAGCAATTCCACAATACCGAGACGAAACTGCAAACCTTGTTGAACATTTAATGACATTACTTCTGGAAGCAGCGAAAGTAGAAATTTTTTGGAGGCCTCAGCATTTTGGTCCTCGCTGAGTGCCCTGGACAGATTATTATCCGCAACTGGTGTAGACGGAGGAAAATAAAAAATACTATTATTGACCGGATGCAGCTCTCGGGTCTCTTTCAAAAGTTTCATGATTTCAGGATTTTTTTTCACCATTTCTGTGTTTTCGTTTTTGATTACTGGAGGAACTAAGATATCTTCCCATAGATTACTCTTTTTTTCATCGGGTTCGACTTTTACGTCTACTTCGGGGTTATTATTTTTATCCTCTAAAACAGTGGGAGGAGCCGAAGGATCTTCAGATTCAGGCGACAAATGTTTTAACTCTTCGACATCTTCAACGATATGTAGCGCACCAGTTTCAGAATCCGATGAAGTTTCGAGATTAACTTCTTCCTTCGCGATGTTTTTAAACTCGTTTATTCGTGAAACACGCTTCTTGTGGACAGAATCGTCCAGAAATGTTAGGAGATGGTGATATCTTCTCTGCCGCTTCTTTGGGGGGTTATTGTCAGTTTTTCTTACCTCATCTGTATAGTACTTTTTTATGTTTGCCCATTTTCTCGACAATCCCTCAACTGCAAATTAAAAAGTTTTTTGCTGTAGTAATATTTATTGTTGACAAAGATTAGGTTGGGAGTTTGGATAGTATATTGTGGCTTAGTATGTTTAATTGTTTGTTCTATTCACAGTTGCTACGCTGTCGCTGTAAATAACTATTATACATATTTTTGCATGTCATTTTGTCATGTCGTTGTTACACATATTATGAATGGACACTTCAGTTACTATTTACATACTTGGAGCTCAGATGAAAGAATAAAAGTATTTGCGGTAATTGCTGATTCTTTATAACATCTTCTTTTTTCTTTCTTTATAACATATACTTATATGTCACATTCGACATAAATTGACACATAATGATGACCCTGTAACCTAGTTGGTCCCCTGCCTGCAAAGCGAGGGATCCCGGGTTCGATTCCCGGCCGGGGCAAATATTTATGTGACAGATCATAAATATTTTTACTCGGGTCATGGGTGTCATTGTGATGTGTTATATGTGTCGTCCATGCCATCCGCGACACAGGTGATACCCTACTGCGGGGGTATGAGTGTGTTAGCGTTTAAAATTACTTTTGGTTTTAATATCGCTAGCATAACTTAAGAATTAACGAAACAGACACCTATAAAAAACTGAAATTACATCAACAAATCGCAAAAGCAAAAGCGCTATAGCAATAATAAACATTACGTAAACAAAAATGTACGTTAAAAATATAGTCGTTATGAGATAGAGAAAAATCGAATCGAAACTTGAAAATTGTTAAGAAAAACGTATTTTTATTTCGCTTATGCTGATATACAATGGAATACGATACGACACTTCCCTATACGACATTGCACTAAATATCACGATACAAGCAAGACACAACACTCGTACATAACATAGAAGAAGACACAAATATAGCAAAAGAAAACTCGCCTTTTTTCTGCCGCTCCTCAGGCGTAAGGTTTTCCCAATTCGGTGTAAAAATCCTTGCAATCTCTTCCCACGCCTTCCTCTTCGTTTCTCTATTTCTTACGCACTTTAAATTATAACTCTTGGACTTACTATCCCAGATACACTGATGATTCTTTACTTCTAATATAAATTTTTCGGTATCAAAGTTCTCAAGGGTCATTTTTTTTATATACGACGTGTAAATGTACTTGGAGGTCATGACTCTGAGGTCAAGCTACTCCAAGTGATGTACTGCGATGCTGTTATTATCGACAGCTTGCGATGGAATAAGGATGGGGCGACGTAGTCACTCGGAGCACCTCGGCGGTCCTACGTCATCACAAAGATGAAATAATGTGCCAATTGGTTCAGGTCATACAAAATAATTTTGTATACTTTTGAGATGAGATATAAAATTTGTTAATTACTCATTATTAAACAACATCCATCGAATTTATTTATTAATTGAACTACTTAATCATTACGCCTACTGCTAAGAGTATTATGTCAGTCAACCTTAAGGGAAGTGAGAAAACAATTTCTACATCATTGTTACAAAACATACAGAGGTGCTATTTTTTATTATGTTATGAAGTCACAAAATCACTAATAACGCTCTCGTACTACAGTCGTATTTAAAAAAGTCTTAATGAAAACGGAATTCAATTTTCCCGTCGCCGTCTCTGCATCCATTGATTTCAGTTTTGGTAACAGAAAAAAAACCTAATCTATTCTAAAAAGTACAAAATATAAACACAGAAAATATACGGGAAAATATAACATTTTGATGTCTCTCTTTGCTTTTATAGTAGGTTATACTTCTTCTGTGTTAGTAAATTGATCTATGACAACATGCATTTTTGCGCATGTGCAATAGTACATTATAGGTACACAGAATCACTGTAGAACTGTAAATCAAAAATGGAAGCCAATATGGCAGCTATTGAAAGGATTGATTAATTAACTAATGAAAATATACATTTCAGGTTCCATGTTTGGGATAGCTTAAAGATATTGTGCAACTAATACTTAGAGGCTTAGAGTTAATTATTTTTCGAGATCTATAATAAAACTGGGCATTAGGCCGATTTCTAGCAGAATTAAATACCTTCTTTAATAATCTTCTGAGTAACTGAAGAAATTGCAATAAATATCAGACAAGTCAAATTTTGATATTAATCGCTATAGTAGGTACAACCTACTAATGATTGTACCTAATTGGGTAATTTGAGATATTCGCTTCACACAGTATAAAATTACCTACAATTTACTGTTAATTCAATACAATAAAATTACATGTACCTATATGTATAGTTACACGAGCCGTTAATAATAGATTACCAAAACATAAAATGTATTTAATAGATTTTAATTTTAATATTTGTTATTCCTAGAAATGTTCACTCTTCAAGACGAGGCTCAGCTCACAGTAAATAAATAAGAATCTGAATTTTACCCAGAAACAAATTACCCGTCTTCAAAATAACTCAAAAACTACTCGTCAGATCTAATTCAAATTTAAGTGGGTCCCACATCACAAGCACCCGCTTTCGATTAAAATAGAATCATCAAAATCGGTTCACCCAGACGAAAGTTCTGAGGTAACAAACATAAAAAAACAGTCGAATTGATAACCTCCTCCTTTTTTTGAAGTCGGATAAAAAGGATATCAAACGAGGTATGTTTTAGGTGTTTTATACCCCTTGTTACTACTATCACAAGTAAGGTTAACAAAAGATCAAATATAAATCATCATTTATTTTGATTTATTGTATAGTGGATACCCGGCGTGTGCTAGTACGCAAAAAAAACAAAAACAATCAGCAATAAATAATAATTTGTTACAATAAGGGGATCTGTCGTACCTAAGCATGTTCTAAAATAAACACTAAATAGCATTGAGGTAACTAAATACCACAAGATATGATAACTAAATATGACTCAAATAATTTCGTCATTAAAAACCTATTAAAGATTCAAAACGGTTGTTATAAACACAATTTATAATTCCGTTATTAAACAATATGGAATTTTTTCTATATTGTCCGATTCCATTAGAGTCATACCTAATTAAGGTAAGTAGGTACTTTATTTTTTACTTTTTCTAAGTTATAATGCACGCGCGTAGGAGATGACATTTAGCGTAAACTATAAATGAAGAAAAGATGCAGAAAGCTAAATTTTTATATACTATGTAGTTAGTTATTACTACTTAATACATGTATTTTAATCAAGTCAATGTGAAGTAACTAAGTAAGCCCAAATTGATTTATCTATTGAAGTATCTATCGACAGCGGAGCGGATTTCTACTTTAATAAAGTTCGCCTACTAAAAAATAAACGCTCCTCCACTAAACTTATTTCAATCAAATATTTATTTCAATTTATTTCATTAGAATATAAATAAATATTTCCATTTATTTATTGTAACAAACAATAATGTTTGGTGCAAGGTCGTTTATTTTAAATTCGATATATTTCTCTGTATCTACTGTGGATAGGAGAACAATAGCTGAATAGCTGTTGCCTAACATAGGGAAAAAATTAGCGATTAGGGAGGGACCTTAAGAGGTGGTCGATCCCCCAGATGTTACTGACCCCCAGGGGAAGTGAGAACGTAATTCCTCCCTAATTCATTGGGTGATTTTCTGCTCTCGGTAAAAGTTATGTTGGTAGCTATCAGATAACGATAAAGAAAAAATGATCACACAAAGATCGAGATAAAAATTATTGATAAAATAACAATTAGTAGTTTATTTATAAACCGTAACACAAATGAAGATCACAGTTTGAGCCAGTTTACTATGTGAGCGAGTAGTGTGTGACAAGTGATTGACTATCAATATGTATAGTTTTTTGGTATGTTTATCTGTATTTAAAAAAATATTATCGTTATTTAATAATCATTGTAGGTTTGCCAGGCGACCAGGATGTCGGATCTTAAATATTAAAAAAAGTTTGAGAGTTTACATTTTTATTTGGTGAATACTTACTTCTTTTGTGATGTAAATTAATAAAGATATAAATATTTTTTTTGTTTGAAATGGTGTCCACATTTATGAGGTCGACATTGTACAGTTTTATTAAGAGTATAAATAATTAAAAATATAAATGTTTTTTTTTAATGACTGTAATATTACTCGTTCGAAAATGAAATAAATTTTGGCATTATTAATTTTCATGTATATTTAAAAAATCTTGCTTCTACATTTCAGATTATATTGTGCTTAATAATCAATATACAAATTAATACAAACGCGACCGCGATAAACAGAGCAACTTCAAGAAACAACGAAGAGGTAAGTTTGTTTACCTACTTAATTTTTCATTCCCATTATATTTTTTTTACAAAATGATAACTAGCCTTAATACAATATAATAATAGGGTTCGATTCCAAAAAAATATTGAACCAATTGAACAATCGTAAGTAGGTATTTTATTTCCAAAAATCAAATGAAAAAATGCTTTTGTTTTTTGTGTGCCTAAATCAATGAATAAATTAAGTAAAGTCAATCTGTCACTTTACTCGTTACACGACCACGATACTCACACAACACTTTTATAAAAGATAAAGAAAGATAAATATTCTCTTCTAGCAATCCGCTGAAGAAGTATTCTCGACCGAACACCGAGCCTTCACCAATGCCCACGGCTACCAGTTTCTGAATGAAGAGCCATTAGTAAGCTTCTCTAAACTCTTGCATAACGTTTTCTTGAATTTAATAGATAATAAACGCTCGCACGCACATTCGAACGTCACGTTCATCACTCATTTATCAAATCACACATCACTAACTCCCGTGTTCTGAGAACAAATGTGACGCAAATAAAATTTTAAGATCTGAAGTAGCTGATATGGAACACTAGAGAATCAGCCAAAGTGTTAAAGATATCGAAATGCCGTCTTAGCAAAAATTATTCAATTTGATGAGCATTTATCAAAGGTGGGGCAAAAGTGAAGGTCTGAAGTAGGTACCTACCTGACGGGGAACTTTAAAGGATCAGGCAAACTATTAAAGAAAATTAACATATTACTTAATATTTAAGCTCGCGGATATCTGAGTTGGATACCTGGGAGTCCAGCTAAACAGTTAGACATAATTTATGAAAGAGATGTTAATTTTAAAATACAATAACCAACAAGTGACTATTGTTAGTAAACTTAGGAATTTGTCCCTGAAGAGAAACGATTTTTGAACGAAAAATAGGTGAATAATAACTATCTTAAATAAAGTATTTTTCTTAATAAAATTGTTTAAAATATAAAAAAGCTGTAGAACAACGTATATCAGGTCAGCTAGTAAGACTTAGACTATAAAGTAGAAATAAATTAATAGTTTAAGAAACTAAAAACGAGCTTTTACAGGGAAAGTGCACTGAAGCAAAAAAAATAAGAGGTCCTTTATCTGAAGCCAATGCTGGCACCAGCAATCAGCTTATGATGTATTTTAGAACAAGCTATCATAATTTAATACCTACTTATATAACAAGCTATCATAATTTAATACCTACGTATTTAACAAGCTATCATAATTTAATACCTACGTATTTAACAAGCTATCATAATTTAATTACTTCGTCTGGAGCCAACCCTAAAAATACTATCGGGTCACGCATATCATAAAAACGCATTGTTATAGGAAGCATAGCAATATATAAAGCTAAAAGCTTTATAAAGCTTTTATAACGTCGTAGGATGAAAGGAAGTAGTTATAATTCAGCTCGCAAGATTGGACCCGAAATCCCGAACATACAAGATACATTCATTGCAAGTTAAAAAGCTTGTAATAAAAAAGAACCAAATTATTAAATTGAAATTAAAAAAAAATTACTTATGAAGACGGCGATGATAAATTTCCGATACCGGGAATCGAACCCGAGCCTCCTGGGTGAGAGCCAGGTATCCTAGCCACTAGACCATATCGGATCGTACTCGATGAGTCCAACCAACGATCACAATAAAATTGTCTGTTTAATTATATTGCTACAATAATTAATTACTAGTTAATAGTTTAAAAAACTGTTTTATAATGTCAATGTAGATACTGAAGAAAAAAAAATTGTAACTGTGTTGTTCTCTCGGCTGGAGCCAAACCTGAGTGTAGTATCGGCTGTTTATGACAAAAATGAATTGTCATCAAAATTATAGCAATGTATATAAAATTTCAATTCCTTAGGATAAGTCGCAATTAGGTCTAAAGTAGGTTTGGAAGATTTGACCTACACAACAAACAGGGCATGCTAAATAAAACTGTTTAATAAAAATCAGGTGGTTTTGTGGTCAAGCACTAACTTATTCGGTATAAAAAAAATGATTTCACACATTTTACGCTGCTAGAGCACCGCTCTGCAGTTGAAATTTGACCATTCGGGATACTTTCCATAGACGGTGGTATACCTACTTCACATATTTATCGCACCTTTGGTGGAACAAGGGCTCAACTGCACTTTTGTAATTTTACAGCAGAGCCATTTTAAAGTTTTTTTTTTGCATTCCGAGTCGTATTGTTCGTCTTTGTATTGCTTCAAAGTGTTTGTTCTTTGCATGAGATACGACCCATTTATTTGTGAATATGGCCATGCAGGTACTTTGCAGGTGTCAAATATTTTTTTGTTTAATTTTTGTCATTTTACGATTTTTTGTAAGATGTGCCCTTGTACCACCAAAGGTGCGATATATAGATGCAAAGACTCAATAGTCCTATTTTTTTTAATACATGTGTGTAAAATAAATTGCATGCTGCCCTTTTTTTCTCTAACTAACCAAATCTCAATAAGTGCATAAATCAAGTGCATAAGTGTATCAGTGATACCTACATGAATAAAAAGATTATTTCATTTCATTATTTCATTTCAATCAATCCCACGCCGGATGGGTGTCGTAAGAGACGACTAAATCCGGCCCGCTGGTGGTAGGGTCCCTCAGTGGGATTATATTGGTAATATTGATTTTAATTTATAATTAATACCTTTATTACTATTAATTCTCCATGAGATTCGCCTTGATAATTACCATTTGAGCATGAGTCAGCCGCCAAACGACTCGTCGTGTTCCGGCTGGGGACTTGAAAGCCAGTTCTTTCTTTCTTTTTCTTTTCTCTTTCTTGGGCGGCAACGCATCAGTGACGCCTTTGGTGTTGCTAATGTTCATTGGCGACGATATATTAATTATATCAGGTGGATCGTCAGCTCGTTTGCTGGCAATTTCCATAAAAAAATCTCAGACTTAGGTAGGTACTTGCAATTCGTAACTCGGATTCACTCTTCACATATAATCTTCATTTAGAATTTCTGTCAAAACTGTGTGTTTTTTTATGTACTTTAACTAGTCGACAAACGAACTGATGATCATTCGTCGTTGGCGTCCTAGGCCGGGATGGCCTAAAATAACTTACCCGATTCCCATGCGGGTAGAATGCTGGTAAGAGGCGAAAGAACCCAGCATCCTAGGTTTTTTGTTTTATAGTTATTATTGTTTACATTTCGATAAGTTGATGTTTTTTATTGGTTACAGGCCGAAACAGCTCGCCTTAAAGTATTAGACGCAGCTAAAATAAAATATCATGAGAAATATATTGCTAAGGTAATAGTACAATTTCTTATATGTATCTATCTTTGTTAATTAGAAAATGTTATGGCTTCACTTCAGAATGATTTAAGGTTCCTAATTAGCGACTCCCTCTCAACGATTTATAACGTGTATAAGTGTTACCGGATATCTGTATAATGCGGGTATTCAGCACAATCCCTAGGCACTGTGAATAATACCTGGGTCGTTTTGGCAATGTATTAAATGATATTAATATTATTCACCATTACATACTTTACCTAGGTAATGTATACGTTTCCGAACTTCTATACAGAATACCTACAGGTCCACCGGCAATGAATAAAATTAATAGATTTGGTTATGTGTATTCGATGAACTGTCATCGAATGGCAATTCATCGAATGACAATTCCTCGAATTGTAATTTTTCTTGTTTAAAAGATTTAAAGATTTTATTATAAACAGAAACAATTTAATGCTTTTTATAACTTTTTTGTATTTCTAATTTTTTGATCAATAACAATTTAACATTTTTCCGTACATAAAAATTTTAGGTTTACTTTCTTCCTTGAATAATTTTTTTTTTCAAAACGTTTACGTTAGTGACAGAAACGAATCGCTGCAAAACCGACTCCACGTAGTCTTGTTTGCCCTACCCCTAGAGTGTAATGTAAACCCGCGTAGGCGCGGAGGGGCGAGGCGGCCCGCGAGCTAAGGAGCAGGTGGTTTTAATGCTCGCCGCAGCAGCTGAGGCTGGCCGGCGCAGCCGGCCAGCAAGCCGAAGCTGCAGTGGTGAGCATTAAAAGCATCTGCGACGATAAGCTCGCGTGGGACCGCCGGAGCCCCGCAGCGCCGGAGCCGTGACAGAAACTGTGCTTGCTGCATGTTGCATTCTGCTAACGTTTTAATGCTGCCTTTCAAGGATGGATGACATTTGAAATAATAAAAAAATATTTATTAATGATCATATGAAAATTATATCATTTGATTCGGCCAATTGTGATTCGATATATTGTCATTCGATGAACTGTCATTTGATTAATTGTTGTCGATAAAACGTTAATTCGATTAATTGTGTTTTCGATGAAATGTTCATACGATTAATTGTGATTACGATGAAATGTCGATTCGATTATTTGTAATTCGATGAAATGTGACCGATGAAATGTTTTCGATGATTTTTCCGCAAATCGTAGTGTTTGCGCAACTTTGTAAGAATTCCATGTATCGTTGCAGCAGCTTTAGCCTTTGGTTCAATGGACCGCCAAAAGTTGGGGTTTTTACCTTAACTCGTAACAACTGAAGGCGATCGGTATATTCTTAATGTACGTTATGAAACGTAGAGCTCGGGTGAGCGGGCAGTACGTGCGGTAAATATACCTACACGTATCTTAGTCTTAGAATTCCACAACATTGGCCGTGCCCCACTCGGATACAGCCCAAATTGTACGTTTCACCACCACTCTGCTATCATCTGCGTACCCATAGACAATAGGCATGAGCGGGTCATTACTATGTACAAAGAAGAAATCCCAAACCTAGCCGATAAGGACAGAGGATATGTCGGAGCTGGAAGCTTGCTTAAATGTAAGAATGCCAAAGTTTGGGTTTGGCAGCCAAAACCATTTGTACCAAGTAAACTGCCTGCCCTCACGTCTCGCTTCTCTCCCACTTGTTGTCTTTTACACACATTACCAATTACGCATGGAGTATTGTATAGAATGCCTGGGCGAAGTATGAAATAAATAATATTCGAAACGTTACCTGAACGTTTTAGATATTCTATAAATTGCCTAGGTATTGTATAGAGTGCTGAATTATATAGATATCCGGTAACATAAGTATTCGTAATGTACAAAAGACTAATGTTCGGTTTAGACGTATTAAGTAGGTAGTTAACTAAATTTTAACTTTTATTTCCTAAAGATTTAGTGAAACCATATTCATAATACTAATAAAATGTTTTTCTTATCGAACTTGATTAAGAATATGGTTTTCTGTAAACTATATTCTTAGGAAACACCATATTCTTAATCGTAATGTTTAAATTTGGGGTGTCTGGCAGAGAGTTGAAACCGTGCTAAGTATCTGGCAAATGGATAACGTCATTCTAATTATTATTCCGAAGAAAATGTCAAAAAAATAGCTTTTTATTTTAAGGAAAATTAGCTCAATTTTCATACACCTTTTTAACCTGTTATCTGCCAAAGTAACAATCATTCAAACTTCATAGTCCCGGAGCGTTCTTACCTATGTTGGGGATATAGGTACACAGAGTAAGTTCTAGGTTT
Source organism: Thymelicus sylvestris (assembly GCA_911387775.1). NCBI lineage: Eukaryota > Metazoa > Arthropoda > Insecta > Lepidoptera > Hesperiidae > Thymelicus > Thymelicus sylvestris. Next base: position 4,704,271 of record OU426903.1, read on the forward strand.
TATAAAATGAGGAAGATCTGGTTGTCGCGGGCTCTTCGAATACATGTATTTATAATTAAACTAGGTATCTAGTTTGTGAAAAAACGCCATCTAGTGTTAGGATCTTGTTGATCATCACAACACATGGTTCTGGATAGCCTGAATCAGACACCAGAAATACATACTCAAAGCCAGAATTATTTACCCAAATGTCTATGCAGGACAGCACCATCTTTTAAAAATTTTCCGAACTGACGTGAATAGTCAAAACCAACCTAAACCTGCAAATATTGCAATGAATGTACTTAACAGAAACATTTTCATTTATATTAAATATTAATAGAACAATAAATCTGACCCTTATGACGATAAACATTAATTAAATACAAAGTTAAAATATGTTATTTTTATCGTACCTGATAGAGCTAAATAGCAATTGTTTTGGGTGGGGTACTAAAGCTGAGACATAGATTTTCTGAAACCATGCAAGGGCACGTTACTTCTAGCTAGCTGATAAGATACATAGTTACTTACTAATTCTAAACCTATTATTCTTTAAACTATTATTAAAAAAATTAAAACTCAAAACTATTATTCTTTACAGGAAAATTCACGTAGAAGAGAGAAAAGGGATGCATATAAGGTATGTGTTCCATATACAAATACGCCAAAATTAACAAACAAGGTACATACATGTACCTAAGTAGTAGATATTTATTATTAGAGCGCAAATTCTTTTATTAAAAGTTCTGATAAGCATTACTCTGTGGCGACTTCACAAAGTACCTTGCTTAGTGAACTACCTCATACCTGAAAGACCTTTGGGCGTGTATGGGCCTCCATTCATCTCTGACTCTCGAGTCCAAGTGTACATTCTGCTAAACTAAGAACCAAACAAATCTCTCTCCAATAGGAATGTCTTGGACTCTGCATGATCTGCATCCCCTCGATAATAACTTTGGCTTTGTCCATAACTTGACGTGAAGTTGTAGGATTTCCACCTGCCTGATTAAGTGACTCCTCCTTGAATCAGCGGTTTTAAATATTTAAATTACAAAGGGATTTGGTTTCTCTACCAAAAATGCATACCAGCTCCAGCATGTTACTGACCACTTACTGTCACATAACAAATCTTAAATTACTGCCACTGCGACGATTGAAAATCATTTTAATCGTACTTACGCATAAACAACTCAATTTATTGTTTTTTTATTCATCCAACATTGTCATGGATGAAAAGAAATGACGAAGGAATAATTAATTTTTCAGAATATTCCACCAGCACCGACGCTTCCACCGCTAAACTTTGAAGATTTTCCAGATTTTGTGAAGACATTGTTAAGTAGTGGAAAATCTGTAAGTATCACATAAACTTCTTTAAAAATGTTTAAAATGTGACTAGCTGACTATTATAGGAATAAAGTAACCAACGGAGGAAGCTATAAATTTCACCATGTTCAGCCAATAATAGTCGCTACTATAGATATTACACCATAAGTAGACTATAGGTAGGTACACTATAGGTAGTTACAACCCAGGTAAATCCCAAGGAAACTAGTGCAAGATGGGTAGGGTTCTTAATTTTTACCTGTTTAGCTAGTTACCATCATCTACTAGAATCAACCACGAAATGTTTTTTAAATGTTTCGGTTGCAGTATCGGAGGTCCCCATCCCCATTCTATCGAACGGTCCGACGCATGGCAAATATTGTCGTTAACATCCTGTACGGAAGACGCGCTTTGCTTCGTCACTTTCACTTAACATGCGTACCGCGAAGGATTGAAATTATTTGACGCCGTCGGTGTTCCCATTCAATGTAGATGTATTCAATTCAAGAGCGATTTGGCTTGAACTTGTGCGTTTTACTACTTAAGACTACTTACATCTGATTGTAATCAAAATAACCGACTTCAAAATAACTCAAAAACTACTCATCAGATCTAGCTCAAATTTAATTAGGACCACATGACAAGCACCAGCTTTCGATTAAAAAAAGAATCATCAAAATCGGTTCACCCAGTCGAAAGTTCTGAAGCAACAAACATAAAAAATATAGTCAAATTAAATACCTCTTCCATTTTTGAAGTTGGTTAAATTGTAAAGTATACTGTAAAGGTAAACTGTTACTTTTTCCACAGGCCACTATTTCCAATCCATCACCAACAAAGCCCGGTGAAAATATCTGGCAACATAGCAATCCAGCTGAATCGATCATCAACAATACCATGTCATTTTTCCCGCCACCTTCACAAAACTTGAAAAATGAATACAGACCGAAAACGTACGGTTTAAATTTAAGAGGCAATGAAGGATTTGCGTGGAATGTAAGTTAAATTTTAAAGTTGTAATTTAGTTGTTCACGACTTTTTAGTGGACTACCTTTTCGAGTACAGGCAACAGTGGCCAGAGATTCACAAAGGTTTGACCTCTTGTTACTAGTCCAACTTCAGTTTCAAAACGACTTATAAGTAAATGAAAACATAACGTTGCCTTTAAACCAGGAAAACAAGTCTTGAAAAGCACTAGGTCACCCTTTGCAAAGTCCGATTTTAGTTTATTGTTTGCAATCCAAAATTAATAACTCGATTCAATATTAAGGTTGTTGCGGAAACTATCCACTCGCAGTGGATATAAATCATTTATAGATGCCTTTCAAGACTGTGAATTATTTATGTTTACTCAAGCTCTTTATGGGACGCATATCTGTACAACTGCTGGGCTTATATTTCTCCTTATAACATCATAGAAATAAAATTACTCAATGTTTGAAATTCATTAAAAATAAATAAATTGAATTAATGTATAGGACATACATAATATATACGTTTATAAACTGTTTTAATGTAACCATTTTTAATTATACAGAATATAGCTGAATCACAACAACCGCAAGTCGTATACTACGGTAGGATCAAACAAAACAAAGAAACAACACCAAATGAAAATTCAATAAATCCTAAAGAGTTAAGAAAAATAGTGCAACATATACTAGACATCAAAACAACATCACAAGATACGAAAGCAGATAGACATAAAGAGCATGATATATTAAAATGGATGGAAAAAGAAGAACAACCGCCGCTTTTAGCAAAATTCGATAAACTCACCCAAGAAATTACACCAGCAAAGAACTTTGAAGAAAAATTAAAGAATATATCTACCGAAAGAACGTATGAAGTAAAACCTAAAGTGGAATCTTCTACTATTAATAATGAAATGATACATAAACCTCGCAATGATAACCAAATCGGTATAGAACCGAAAAGTGAAGTTTTGAATATTTTACACCATGTTTATATTGATGGAAAAGACATAAAAAATGATGTCAGTGAAATAAATAAAGACACTAAAAATTATGTAAAATCAGATCCTGTATACGATAAACTTCATACTATTGATTCGAAGACAAACAGAAACGTAATTACACACTTACCTTATTATTAGTAGTCGCAGTATCTCGCTGCACTCGTTGACATACAGTGCAAGCAGGACGAAGCTCACTCACACTTAGATTAAGTCTAAGTGCGAGTGAGCGCGCAATATGCTTCACCCTACTCGCAATTTATGTCAACGAGTGCAGCGAGATATTCCGACTACCTACTTATATATGTATAGCTAATAGTTAATATGCACACGCATGTCACAGGTCTTAAATTAGAATTGTTTTAAGGCTTATCGCAGATGTAATACTATACCTGAGTACTATACCTACTTAGTTATGAACTGAAATACAAAGTTCTAACAATTATCATACTTGTTATTTAAAATATTTGGCAAGCCAAATCATACGTCGCATATCTTCGATAACTTTATTAGTTACCCAAAATTTACTTTTCAGAAATATCTATCATCTTTTAAAGTACCGGAAACACATTTGAGTAAGGGTACAGGAGCGAATGAACTTAGTTCTCAACTTCATGCCAATGTCAAAACTAACAAAAACAATGAAATTGAAGAAACACTTGAAGACAAATTGGAGAAGTCGTTTAAAAACATCATGCATAAAATACCTGTATATACACAAAATAACAACGATTGGAATATGAATCAACTGGGTAAAGAGATGGGATCTCTAAAACACACATATGGAATGCATATGAAAGGAGATAGTGGCTTTGTCTGGAATGTGAGTAATGATTAACGGTAATTGAATAATAACTCGTCTTTAAAGCCAATACAACGAAATTTGGTTTGAATCCAGTCTAAAGAAACGAGTAAGTGGTATGCCAGAAGAATTTGTTGTTGTTTAATTGACTGAGGACTACTGGTTTTTTTCACATTGAGATGTTCATTACGGCATAATTAATTAATATAATGTAATTATTTATTCTGTGATAAACAATTAATTACCTACAATAGAATGTGTAGGTATATTAGATAAATGTATCTGTAAGCAATCCAAAAATTTTTCAATATTCAATATGTGTAGAATGTAAGTACTATTATTTCTTCTGCAGCAGAATTAAAAAAAAACTGATAAATATATTTTTTACATTTTTACAGAAACTGACACCAAATGATCACGAATATTATGTTGGTGAAAAAAATTATGGCGAGACCAAGGTATTTAATTTTACAAATCTCACACATTCTATTCTCTACTAAACTATTCAATATGTCTGTGACTGTTTCTAAATTTAAAAAGACATGTGTCTAAATAGGGCTATAAGTATGAAATTAAGAGTTTTAAAGAGAAAGTCAATTCTGCTGATCAAGACATTATAAATCATGAAATTGACAATGATAAAGATTTTATAGCTTCAACTAAGATCCCTCCTGAAGTGTTCAATGATATAAATAAGAACATTATCGAAACAAATGTAAACTTTTCTGTTTATATTAACGATGCTCTTAATAAAATCTCAAACCCAACTGTCAATACTACAAAAATAGTTTACCCAATAGTATTCGAAAATTCAGCCAAACAAAAAGAAGGTCCTGAATCCCATTCAGAAGAAGAAAAGTTCCCTGATTTGCCAAATAGTTTGAAAGCTAGCCAGGAAAAAATTATCCCCGAAACATCTTTAAGGGCATCTGATAATGGCGCAGAAGGATATTCAACTGGAGTTACAGTTGCATCAGAGGAAGTAGTTAAAGAAACTACAGATGCAAAAATTGTAATAAAATTTAACATTGAATAATATTTCCAAATTCGTATAAAAATGTAGTTTGGGATTTCTGATAAATGGAAACTTAATTAAAAATATTTTTTCAATTGCCTTGTAGCCAACAAAAGAAAGTAGCCAGAATAGTTCTACCGCTGAGATAACTTTAAGGACATCTGATAATGACATAAAAGGACATTCAAATGAAGTTATAACTGCAACAGAGGACTTAATTGAGGAATCACCGGACGAAAACAATATATTAAATTTAGAATTTTTATTGGAACCAGTAAGTTTTTTACCTAAGACTTAGCGTCGTGCGTGTACTGTTTGACTTTACAATTCTACTATTTCATTTGAACAAACTTAATTTTGGCACTAGCTGGCAATAATAATTAAAACGTAATAAAATTTAACATTGAATAAATAATATTTCCAAATTCGTATAAAAAATGTAATTTGGGATTTCTGATAAATGGAAACCTAAGTAAAAATAAGTTTTTAATTGCTTTGTAGCCAACAAAAGAAAGTAGCCAGAATAGTTCTACCGCTGAGACAACTTTTGGGACATCTGATAATGACATAGAAGGACATTCAACTGAAGTTACAACTGCAGCCGAAGACTTGATTGAGGAGTCACAAGACGCAAACAACATATTAAATTTAGAATTTTTATTGGAACCAGTAAGTTTTTTACCTAAGCCTTACGTAGTGCGTGTACTGTTTGACTTTACAATTCTACTATTTCATTTGAACAAACTTAATTTTGGCACTAGCTGGCAATAATAATTAAAACGTAATAAAATTTAACATTGAATAAATAATATTTCCAAATTCGTATAAAAAATGTAATTTGGGATTTCTGATAAATGGAAACCTAAGTAAAAATAAGTTTTTAATTGCTTTGTAGCCAACAAAAGAAAGTAGCCAGAATAGTTCTACCGCTGAGACAACTTTTGGGACATCTGATAATGACATAGAAGGACATTCAACTGAAGTTACAACTGCAGCCGAAGACTTGATTGAGGAGTCACAAGACGCAAACAACATATTAAATTTAGAATTTTTATTGGAACCAGTAAGTTTTTTACCTAAGCCTTACGTAGTGCGTGTACTGTTTGACTTTACAATTCTACTATTTCATTTGAACACTTAATTTTGGCAGTAGCTGGCAATAATAATTAAAACGTAATAAAATTTAACATTGAATGATATTTCCAAATTCGTATAAAAAATGTAGTTTTGGATTTCTGATAAATGGAAAACTAAGTAAAAATAACTTTCTCAATTGCCTTGTAGCCAACAAAAGAGAATACTTCTACCGCTGAGACAACTTTTAGGACATCTGATAATGACATGAAAGGACATTCAAATGAAGTTATAACTGCAACAGAGGACTTAATTGAGGAATCACCAGACGCAAACAACATATTAAATTTAGAATTTTTATTGGAACCAGTAAGTTTTTTATCTAAGCCTTAGTGCTTGTTCACACTGAGATCGCGGGCGCGGGCGCGGCGCGGGCGCGGTCGCGAAATATCAAACATATGAGCTACTATGAAAGTGTTCACACCAAAACGCGCACGCGGTGTATGTAGCGTTTACCGCGACCGCGCCCGCGCCCGCGCGTTCAGTGTGAACAAGCACTTAGCGTCGTGCACGTACTGCGTGTTCTTAGTGTGTGTTACTACACTAAAGATACAAATTATTATATCATTTTCAGCAAAATAATTTTTGGAATAGCTGTCTAAGTAGACCAGTAGTTATTAAACAGTTAGAAACACATATTACGCATAAAAAACCTTTATAAATTTTGTGTCAAATTTATAAAATATCGAAGCTATAAAAAACAATATTTTTATTAATATCATAATACATGTAATATTTTCAAATAAAGTTTTAAACATGGGATTTCTGCTAACAGAAACCTAAACAATCAAGTAGATGACATTATTATTTTTATTGTTTAATATCAAATAATACAGCAATTAAATAATTATTGTTCCTTTTTCACAGCTTCTAACAAAACAATCCATTTTGATGAACAAAGATAAAAACAATCCCGCCATTCAAGACCCTTCCATTGATAACCGAACAGAAAATAAGGACTCCAAAATAAATGAGATTTTTAACAAAATACATTTTAATGAAACAAACATAAACAATGACAATGGTACACTCGATAAAAGTGTAAATGAACAAAATAAATCGGAGCCTGTACATCCTGAAAAACCTAACACCTATTTAAATGAAATAAGTCCAATTATAATATTTAAGGAAGAAAGTGATGATGATGATGATGATAAAAAACTGATCAATATTAGAAGTTATGAAACACTTGATGAAGTTAAGAAAGAAAATAATTGGAAAGTAAGTCTGTCCCTTAATTTAATTTAACGACAGCATGCTATCTAAGATTATATAGCAAGCGGTTTTAATGCTTCTACTTGGTTGAAACAACAACCAAAAAGAATCAATTCAGAATAATATTTACATTGATGTTTTGCTTTACAGGATACCATTGCATCTTTACAACTACCTGAACTTGATTTGAGTAATGGAATTAAATCAGATGTACTAAAGCCTCAAGTCAACAAACAATTAATAGAACTTGAGACCAGAGCAAATACAGTAAAGAATACGGATAAAAATGACTCTGAAGAAACACACCAAGGAACAACGGAAAAATCTGATAACAAAATAAGTAAAATACCTGAATTTATACAAAGTAGAAACATGGCTTTAGAAGTGGGATCTCTGGAACACACTTATGGAATGGATATTAAGGGCGATAATGCATATGTTTGGAATGTAAGTAAATTATTATTATAGTGTTGCCCAAAATTACTTTTCTTGCTTCCTTCTGGACTCACAACGTGGGCAATACCATTTAATAATTTTGAACATAGTAACTAAGTACATATTTTACATTCTACAGTAGATTATATTAAATTTAAAATCTTCTGTTGGCTGGCTTCAACCCATTAATGGCCACTAGAGCACGGGTATCTCCTCTTGAGGAGGCCTAGAGCATACTCCACCACGCTGCTCCAGTGCGGATTGTTGGAGACGTTAGTGGCCAACCCAAGTGTATTCATGCCACCCCAGGGCCGCCGACATGACTTAACGACTGTTATCTTACGATAACAACTAGGACCGACGGCTTTACATGCCCTCCGAAGCACGGAAGCGCTCCAGAAATTTTTGCCACTAGCGGTCACCAATCCAACTACCGACCGCGCCCGCTGTTGTTAAACTTTAGGATCAACGCACCCCGCCGGGCTATGAGGGCACAAATCTTTTTTATTGATGAATAATCTTTAGCAGTTTGTCATATCATATAGCTTTGATATATTTTTTGTAATACATGATAATAAATTTTTTTTTTCAGACACTGGCACCAAATAATCACGAATATTACGTTGAACAAAAGACTAACGGTGAAATCAAGGTAGTAAAGCTATTAAGTAATTTTAAATTGATTTGACCTGAACTTAAGAAATATAAACCATTTTTTTTTTCATTTTAGGACCGCAAGGATAAGACTGATAATTCTGATTCAAACAAAGGCAACAAATGTGCTAATTTTGATTATTTATTAGAAACGGTAATAATCCTTTGACTTATAAATATTTCACATAGATATTAATGACAGTTTGATTGATTGGTTTTGTAATACTTCTTCGTTTCAACAGGCTGAATTTTGGGAATGGTTTTCGAAGTGGAGTTCATCATACACGGAAATTATAAATGAGGTAAAAATAACCAATATTACGATATTCTTAACTAAAGTATATATGTATATATACAAGTGTTTCAGGTCATCAAACTCGTATGACAGATGAGAAATATTCGTAGATTTTGGACTTTACAGTTACGTAATAACGAAACTAAAACAAAATAAATACAATTATTGATTTTTATAATGGTCATAAAGTTGACTTGAGCTAAAATAAAACATTAAATTTATTATTTTCAGACAATACGGCATCTCGTCTCTGAAGAAATAGTTAAGCAATTTACAGAACGCAATATTCACATTAATAATATAGAAGAGCGAAAATCTGATAAAGATAAAATTAAACCAGAATCCAACCAAACTGGCACATCCATGAATGTGAAAGCTCACAGTATATATGGCAACTCTTTGGGCAGCGATCATGTTACAAACATATTTGTATTCAATGATATCAATAGTTCAAACAAAGTCCATGAGGATGTTACACCAGATGATACCCCAGTTGAAGCTCCTAATACCACGCCATCTACAATAGGATCAATTAGTGACGCAGATTCAGATGATGATAACGATCCTTCATCAATAATAACTGAAGGTAGTTTCAATAGAACTCTTAATATAATAATTATTAATATATGTAATATATTTAATATAACATTGCGTTTTTGTAACAGCGAGAGTACATCGAAAATTGCGGTCCCTACATATTATGTTATATGATTATCTCAAATTAACTTGGAAAAAACTTTTATATTTCCAGAATATTACCTACTGATTTTTAAATATACAAATCCGAAGCAATAAATTTAAAAATACTTTTAAAATACTATCATTTTAAAATATTAACATTACAGATCACGTAAATGACATAATTTCAACAACAAACGAAAATAACAACGAAAAAGAATCAAAACCTGTACCTAAATATGAACTGTATGCTGATTTAGATGACTCCGATGAAACCTTGCCATTAAACGACAGCGTGAATAGTATAAAGAAACTTATAAATGTAAGAAGTTGTGACGTACCAGCTAAAGATAACCAAGGATATAATTCACAGGTAAGGGCAACCAACACCTAAATAAAACAACACGGGCCAAACTGGCTCTCAAGCACCCCGCTAGAACACGAGGAGTCGTTTGGCGGTTGACTTAAGCAACAGGGTGGTAGTTAGCCAGGCATGCTTCACAGAAAGATAATAATACCAGTTATAACATTTATAAATAGTTGATATGTCATTGATAAATAACAAAAAAAAATACGATATTTATTACTTAATTTTACAACCACAAAAATCTTGCAAACAAATTATAATCAGGCATTTTAAATATTTATTTTGATGAATAGTAAAATTATTTCTTTGCAGACAATAACAAATCTGGTTAATGAAGAAATAGTCAAGCAACTTGTAGATATAAAAAGTAATAAAAACGAAAAGCCTGCCAAAGTTGCAACTAAACCAAATGCCAACAAAATTAGAAAAACTATGAAAGTGGATGCTCACGCCGTATATGGCAATTCTTTGGGCAGTGATCATGTAACAAATATATTTGTATTCTATCCAAACACAAAGACATTGAAAGACATCATGAGTGTTAATGATTTTGAAAAAGCCGCTACTAAGGATGGGGATCGTAATACACATGAAACTGACGCAGTTACAGGAATAAACTTGAATGCAGATTTACCAACTATTACAGGTCGAAAATCAACATCCAAAGGTATAAAAGCAAAATAATCATCAAACGAAACACCCATGATAGTTTTTATAACAAATGTTGATATACGATGTTTGAATTTACTTAAATAATACAAGGCAACTTAAGTTATTTATCTTCTTATTCAGGAACACGTTTACCGAATAGAGCAAATAATGTCCTTGACGGAGCCACTTCCCAGTTACTTGAGTCTACAACGGAAAATAAAAGTGAAGCAAATAAAACCCACAAAGAAATAAATACTTTAAAGCATGACATGTATACTACATTGTTAGATAACGATGCAGAAACAACAATTCAAGCAGGAAATAAATATCTTAAAGATACAAAAGACATTAGCAATAAAAAACCAAACACAATACCAGTAGAAAATGTAACAGAACTAAATAATTATAATATTGCTCCAACCGTACAACCTAGTACTGATGATGTGAAACAAATTGACTGGATAAAAATATTAAAAAATATTGCAAAAGATCCAACTCAATTATTACCGATAGAAGAAAGAATGGGAAATGACATTGAAATTATAAGCCAACCAGAAGAAACTGAAGTAACAAACACCGTTACATTAGCACCAGATGAAAATGTAACAGAAATTATTGATTATAGTACAACTACAATATCAAGCAATGACATTGCAGAAAAAGCCGAGGTGCAAAAGAAATACGAAAGTATAATTAACGATGTAATTAGCTCAGTACTAATGGAAAAAAGAAAAGGAATTGACAGTAATAAAGATGATGATAATATAATTATTTCCAATGGAAACAAGAAAAAAACAATATCAGAACAAATTACTACACCATTATTAAATATGACAGGAATGAATGATGATAGTACATCTTATGGAGCAATAATAACTAGTGATGTTGAAATTACGACCGAAATAGAAGACAGTACTACAACATCTATAGACGCCATAGTTAAGTCAGCACCAGAAGAAAACGAAACCAAAATTGGAAACGTACGACCTACTACTGTCGATGAGAAACAGATTGACTGGATACAATTATTAAAAGATATTAAAAAAGATTCAAGTCAATTAATACCGATAGACGATAGAATGGGAAATGACAATGACATTGAAACTATAAGCCAACCAGAAGAAACTGAAGTAACAAACACCGTTACATTAGCACCAGATGAAAATGTAACAGAAATTATTGATTACAGTACAACTACAATATCAAGCAATGACAATGCAGAAAAAGCCGAGGTACAAAAGAAAGACAAAACTGTAATTAATGATGTAATTAACTCAATTCTAATGGAAAAAAGAATAGGAATTGACAGTAATAAAGATGATGATAATATAATTATTTCAAATGGAAACAAGAAAAAAACAATAACAGAACAAATTACTATACCATTACAAAATATTACAGGAATGAATAATGATAGTAAATCTTCAGAAACAATGATAACTAATTATGTTGAGATAATGACCGAAATTGAAGACAGTGCTACGACTTCAATAGACGCCATAGTAACGCCAGCACCAGAAGAAACCGCAACAGAAATTGGAAGCGATAGCACAACTATAAGCGTAACATCAACAAGTGAAAGTGAGATAACGACTGAAATTAAAGACAATTATGAAACTGTAATAGACAGCTTGGTTACATCAAAACCTGAAGAAAATATTAAAGAAATTGAAAGCACAACTTTTAGAGTAAAGCCCACTATTGGAACTTTGACAACCACTGAAATTGAAGACAATAAAGAAACTAGAGTAGATGCTTTAATTATGCTATCATCAAATGAAAATGTTACAGAAATGAATTATGATAGTACAACAACATCGAGCACTGACGTTGCGGAAAGGACCGAGGTACAAAAGAACGACGAAACTGTAATTAATGATGTAATTAATTCAATACCAATGGAAAAAAGGATAGGAATGGACAGTGATGAAGATGATGATAATACAATAATTGCAATTGATAACAAGAAAAAAACAGTATCAAAAGAAAATACTACTCCATTACCAAATATGACAGGTATGAATAACGATAGTACATCTTATGGAGCAATGACAACTAGTGATGTTGAGACCGAAATTGAAGACAGTACTACAACTTCAATAGACGCCATAGTAACGCCAGCACCAGAAGAAACCGCAACAGACATTGGAAGCAATAACACAACTATAAGCGTAACATCAACAAGTGAAAGTGAGATAACGACTGAAATTAAAGACAAATATGAAACTGTAATAAACGCTGTGGTTACATCAGAACCTGAAGAAAATATTAAAGAAATTGAAAGCACAACTTTTAGCGTAAAGCCCACTATTGGAACTTTGACAACCACTGAAATTGAAGACAATAAAGAAACTACAGTAGACGCTTTGATTATGCTATCATCAAATGAAAATGTTACAGAAATGAATGATGATAGTACAACAACATCGAGCATTGACGTTGCGGAAAGGACCGAGGTACAAAAAACCGACGAAACTGTAATTAATGATGTAATTAATTCAATACCAATGGAAAAAAGGATACGAATTGACAGTGATGAAGATGATGATAATACAATCATTGCAATTGATAACAAGAAAAAAACAGTATCAAAAGAAATTACTACTCCATTACCAAATATGACAGGTATGAATAACGATAGTACATCTTATGGAGCAATGACAACTAGTGATGTTGAGACCGGAATTGAAGACAGTACTACAACTTCAATAGACGCCATAGTAACGCCAGCACCGGAAGAAACCGCAACAGAAATTGGAAGCGATAGCACAACTATAAGCGTAACAACAACAAGTGAAAGTGAGATAACGACTGAAATTAAAGACAATTATGAAACTGTAATAAACGCTGTGGTTACATCAGAACCTGAAGAAAATATTAAAGAAATTGAAAGCACAACTTTTAGCGTAAAACCCACTATTGGAACTTTGACAACCACTGAAATTGAAGACAATAAAGAAACTACAGTAGACGCTTTGATTATGCTATCATCAAATGAAAATGTTACAGAAATGAATGATGATAATACAACAACATCGAGCATTGACGTTGCGGAAAGGACCGAGGTACAAAAAACCGACGAAACTGTAATTAATGATGTAATTAATTCAATACCAATGGAAAAAAGGATACGAATTGACAGTGATGAAGATGTTGATAATACAATAATTGCAATTGATAACAAGAAAAAAACAGTATCAAAAGAAATTACTACTCCATTACCAAATATGACAGGTATGAATAACGATAGTAAATCTTATGGAGCAATGACAACTAGTGATGTTGAGACCGAAATTGAAGACAGTACTACAACTTCAATAGACGCCATAGTAACGCCAGCACCAGAAGAAACCGCAACAGAAATTGGAAGCGATAGCACAACTATAAGCGTAACATCAACAAGTGAAAGTGAGATAACGACTGAAATAAACGCTGTGGTTACATCAGAACCTAAAGAAAATATAAAAGAAATCGTAAAAGCAACTATTGAAACAGTGACAACCACTGAAATTGAAGACAATAAAGAAACGATCGTAGACTTTATGGTTACGCCAGCACCAAATGAAAATGTAACGGAAATGAATATTGATAGTATAACCACAATATCGAGCAATGACGTTGCGGAAAGGGCCAAGGTACAAATAAAACATGAAACTCTGAACACAACTTTAGGTGTGACACCAACTAGTTATATTGAGACGACTGAAATTGAAGATAATATAAAAAGTGTAGTTGACGCCGTGGTAACATCACCAAAAGAAGAAAATGTAACAGAAATTAATAATGGTAACGGAACTGAAACTGTAACAACTACTGAAATTGCTGACAAAAAAGAAATCATAGTAGACACCATAGTTATTTCTGCAACAGATGAAAATGTAACAGAAATGAATGACGATAGTGCGACTACAGCATCAAGTATTAACGGTCGGAAAAGGGCCGAGGCACAAAAACTTCACGAAACTGCTTTAAATAATATAATCAAATCAATAATAGTAGAAAAAAGGATAGGGATTGACAATGATGAAGATAAAGATAAAATAATAAATGCAATTGAAAACAAGGAAAAGAATTAAGAGGTATTAATAGTGAAAGTACAACATTACGAACAATAACTATCAGTGATGCCAATACATTGACTGAAATTGAAGACAATCAAGAAACCATAGTGAATGCGATGATTACACCAGCACCGGAAGAAACCTTAACAGGAATTTATAATAATAGTGCCAGTCTAAAAGTACTGTCCCTAGGTAACGCTGAGACTACGACTGAACTCAATCACAATGATGTAACTTTACTAGAGGATTTCACAGCATCAATGCCAGACGATCTGTTAGAGATTAATAATGAAGTATTTAAATAGAAATAAAATTATGTAAAATATTTATATTAGTTATAAAATGTACTCTGTGTTTATTGAATTGTTATATTTAATTTGTATAATTTTTTTAAATAAAATAATAAATGAATATACGTACTTACCATTCATAAAAATCGCCCTTCACACTTTAAAATTATAATATTCACGAAACAAAATCACAAACATATTATAGACATCCCCAAGGAGAACACAACGGATAACAACTGGGACCGACGGTTTTACGTGCTCTCCGAGGCACGGAAACGCTGAAAAAATTTTGCCACTAGCGATCACCCATTCAACAACCGACCGTACCGCCGTTGCTACACTTACAATTAACATACATAAGGCCGGATCCATACGTTGGTGCCAACGTTGGCCCCAATGCTACTCGTCCAACGTGTGGATCTAGGAAATAGCATTGGCGCCAACGTTGGGGCGAGCGTTGGGAGTTGGCCGGCGCGTGTCGGTTTTATCAAAGGAATCGGCCTCCAACGTTCGCGATCCGTCCACACATTGGCGATTGGCTCAGTCCTGTAGCAACACGCATCGAGTGCACATATTGATCGTGAATGGCATCCTCGTCAACAATAACGTCGCCCGCGTGGACAAATGTGTTTTATGATATGTCGTCATCCACCATCTTCTTTGACGCGGCTTTTTCTTTAGTAATTAATATAAATTAGGAGATGCACTCACTTCTGTAAAAGCACTCAGAGCAATTTCAATATCTGCGTCGGACGTCTTCACATTGGCTCTGACGGTATAGAACTGGTATAGTAGCCAACGTGTGTACACCTCACCAAATTAACGGACCAACGTTGGTACTAACGTTCGGACCAGCGTGTGGCGCCCCGGTAAGCTTCTATTTTATGTAAAATATTTTAAAAATATTATGAGAGGCTATTTCATCCAAAGTTTATAAGTAATTCAAATCATGTAACCCTTTATTTACCTCTTGTGAATTTCGAATGAATTCATAAATTCTCTGATCTATTTGTTACACTTGTTGTAAAATTATAGAAGGCCAAGAATGCCTAATAATAATAAATAGTGAATTAAGTAAATGAATTAAATGAGTACAAAAATTATATTGTTATTACACAATGTATTCTTTGGCATAAATAAAACAATTAAATAAAATGAACACATTTTATTATTAAATATTAATTTAATAAAAAAATTTAGGATGTAGGTATGGCACATTGATCAAAAGTGTTTATAAACTACATATTAAAAAACTTCAATAAAAAATCTAATGAATTTATTGTAATTAAATTGTGTGATAGACATTTTATATTCTTATTTAAAATAGACTATTTACTTTAAATTTTTAAATTATTTCTAATTTTTTCATTAAATATTCCTAGAACATTATTTTTGTCTTCTACTGCTATATTTATATATTAAATTAACGCATTTTAAATATATATTTTTGTGGACTGTCACTTGTAATGTGATCGGCGGTATGGGAACTTGGAACAATTTATCTATTGGACTGAATCATTCTTGCACACAAACAAACACACACTGTGTCAGACAGAGATAATATAGTCACAACACACTTTTCAGTTAAAGAAAGGATCAATAAAAGATTTCTGTACAAATTGTACAAGTAAAAGGTTTAATTTGTGTGCGTTTGTACGCGTCCAATGTACATAAATATCAACAGATGTCAATGTCACATGCTAAGACCGGACACAGCACAAATAACGCATGACTTGGTACAACATATCGGCAAGAATATTTACGTTTGCACAACGTGGCATACTTACATAGCAGTAAATTTTCCATTATACAAGATTTGTCGCAATCGATAAATTGTCCCAAGTGTGATCTAATACAAGTATTTTCAATATCGACCAAAGATATCTAAAACCAATCTCATAAAAACACTTCCAGCAAACCATTCATTCTCCATAATTACTTCATCCTTCATACATTTTTCGCATTGAATGACACGGCCTACAAGTCTGAAACGTGCACATATTCTTAATTTTACAACTATGAGAGCAATAAAAATAAATAATTTGCTTACAATCTTAATTATGGCAGTTAGGTCTTAAAATTATAAGTAAATAGCTGCTCGAATTAATTTCTTAATCAATCAAAAAACTGACGAATTGTCGCTTAGAGTAGTTTTAAATAATATCGATTATTGCCATCTACATTTTATTGCTATAAATAAAATTGTTCGCTATAGGAAATGTTCTTTCGTAAGTAATGTTCAGGAAATTCAAATATTTTGAATACTCCTATGGTCGATAGGCCGTTTTCAATAAACTATCTATCCATTATCTTTGGATAAGTTACAAGGTAATGTAATAACAACACTATAATGTAGTAAGTTATTGACAGTTGCTAAGGAACAGGGTTATAGATAGACAGGATATTGACAACGCCCGTTAGACAGTTAAAGTACTTTTAAAGAAATGGTTAGCGTATTCTCGTAAATATATTTCAAAAACCACTATTACAAATAGATTATATATTTTTTTCTAGGCATTGAACTAGATTTTAAATAGAAAATATATTTTTGAACACGTTAATAATATAAAAATACGTTAGGCACTTTTCAAACATGTCATATGTGTAATATTCAATAATTTTGCATTGCATTGCATTCCCACGATTTAATACATTCATACATCATTATAATGCAGATTTAAAAACAAAATATATTCAACGTTTAGTAAATAACGCATACATAATATATAAATGTACACTAGAATAGGACTGAGTATTACAAGAGGTTATATTTAGGAACATAGGTTCTTCATTAGGTAATAGTCTCACTATAATATAACATACGAATTATCGCAAACGATATTCTCTCTGAACGTCTTGGAAACAGAATTGGATATCATATCAATTATTAAATATAATATAATGTAAAATATGAATTTGTGATGTTAAACAAGTGAAATGATTTATTTTTTCAGAAAAAATAACACTACTGTTTAGATAGATTTACTTTAATGATTTATATTTTTATGTTCAACAAAGAAATATTTGAGTTTAAAAAAAATAACGAGGTTTTCAATAACAATATTAGGCATAAAACGGACAAGAAAATGGACTTGTTAATCGAAATACATTTCTTATTTTATATTTTTAGGGTGACTTCCACACCACCGCTCGAGAATTAAAAAGCAGTAAAAATAGGTAAAAAGCAGTAAAAATAGGTACAAACACTGCTTATGTAATTCTATGAATTCATTATCGATTTATGGAAATTCTCATGTTATAATTTATGGCAGATTTACAAAAAAAACAGCGCATTAGATATGATAAAATAAATAAATATAATACTTTAACATTTATAATAGAATATATTATTATCATTAAAACATCTCACAGTTAATAAAATTTCATTTCTTATAAAATATTTAAAATCTGTATAAATATTGTATATCTGTAAAATAAAATGTATAATTCGTTCGAGTTTCATAAGAGAGTTGAAGAAAATAAAAAAATTATAAAAATATTATGGCAAGAATATATTACTTTAAAACTACATATTAAATTATATTCATTTTATTTCACTGGTTCATATTTTATGTATAGGAACTGGTATAAAATATACTGTTTGTTTTATCATAATTATATGGAATAATACCCTTTTAAATCCCAATAGAACAAATATGATACTTACTACACATTCATTATTATTACATTCCAACCAAAAAGGCCTTTTGATTTCTCTCTATGTAGTATATATCGAAACTCCAATTAACATGAAAAGCATTTCAACGGCCGCATTTAAGAGTCACTTAACAGTTACTTAAATCGGTCCTTAGTACAAAATCACAATACAAATTCTGTACTAACAAGCTATTTAAGTAACCGTTAAATGACTCTGAGTGCGGCAGTAAGTGTTTTAAAACAGTTAACATAATTAGTTTAATCAATCAACAAATTCGATTATTATGTGATAAGATAAGCTCAAATAAAAAAAAAAATATTTTTCTCATTCAAAGTAGGATTAGAAAACTGTCAAAGTAAATATCAGATTTACTTATATCAACCAGCGTGGTAAAATCATCTTTTTAATAATTGCTAATTAAATTCAATAAGGCCGATCATTTTATTACTTTAAAGTACAATCATCATAAATGCTTCCAGTTTTAAAACACTCAAAAAATGTCAACAAGTAAAAAAATATATTATATTTTAATAAAATATTATATCAAAATGTAATAGTAAGTTATCATATGAATTCAAATGGAGCATTTATTTTATTTTCATTATTTGACGATTCATATTTAAACATTGTCACGATTTTGTACACTTCGATTGCAAGTTTGATTTTCTTCAAAATAATTGTTCTTGTAATACGAAATGGAACATTATAGCAAAAAATATATACTTCTAGTACCCACATACGCAATTCTTTTATAAATGGAATAGACGATATTTCTAATTTAAATTATTTAATATCTATGACTAAGTAATTATTAATCTGTGATCCTTAGTTCCGCTAGCTCCTTTTCTTCGTCGACTTCATCTTCATCATCAGAGCCGTGGACTGAAGCTGCGGGGGTCGTTAATCCTATAAAACAAGTCACATTTAGTTAATCTTTCACGAACGCACTTTTAAAACTAGTGATTATTGCGCAATGTCCACTTTTTACTCTATAGTTATTATCTTACACTATAGTGATAAATTTAACACAATATTCAATAGAATTATAAGGGCTAATAGACACACTGGCTAAAATAATAATGTAGATCTTATAAAACCCTTTATAGTTAGAGACTTGTAAAACGATTTTTTATTTCGGCTTAAAACTTCAGCTGAACAACATCTACAGCGATAAAAATACAAACACCATAGAGCAAGGATACAAACAAAATAAATATTTTAGAATGACATAGTCAATTTGATACATACCTACATAAATCAAGACAAATTTTACTTGAATACATATTTTTTTATTTATGCTTATATTATTGCTCTATGGTAAACGCACACACTGATAACTTTTATGATCTAAATAATTAACTGTGATTTTCACACCGTTGATAAAACACACGATAAAAACTCATACAGTGCTAGTGAAAAAAAAAACTACTTCACATTTTCTTCTTTTTTAGGATTCCATATTATGCTTATGGAGCAATTGGTTTTGTGATAATATGCCAGCAAGTTCTGTTGACCACGGACTGTAGTACCAATGGTACTACAAACGCGCACGTATTTATGTACTTCGATCGTTATTTAATCGACACACAAAGAGCAACAAGATGGACTTATGACCTCTGGATGTAAATTACTTCTATATTTAAAAATTCATTCAGATGAGTTTTATTTTATACCATATTTTTTGTCGTCATCATTAAAACTTGGCTGTTTATATGGTTAAACTATTTTGAAACTTAACATTGACTAAATTTTGTGCTGGAAACCTCCCCAGTCCTTGTGCTAAGAAGCGTCTACTCTCCGTTTTTCAAGCACCAAACTACACCTGTCTTCATGAAGTCCCCATCCAAAACCGTTGATAAAACACACGATAAAAACTCATACAGTGCTAGTGAGAAAAAAACTACTCCACAATTTCTTCTTTTTTAGGATTCCATATTATGCTTATGGAGATAATAGTGTTGTGATAATGTGCAAGCAAGTTCTGTTGACGTTTCATTTTATATCATTTTTTTTGTCGTCATCATTAAAACTTGGCTGTTTATATGGTTAAACTATTTTGAAACTTAACATTGACAAAATTTTGTGCTGGAAACCTCCCCAATCCTTGTGCTAAGAAGCGTCTACTCTCCGTTTTTCAAGCACCCAAACTACACCCGTCTTTGTGAAATCTCCATCCAAAAGCTAACCTTAAGAACTAAGCTCTAATTATCCAAACCCCCACCCAAAAACCAACAAGACCTAATTCTCCCCTGTCTCCTCCACACAGTCATTGAGCTTCGCGATCAGTTCATCTATCTGTTCCGAAACTGCATCATGTAACGGCTCCAGGAAGTCGCTCGGCGTCCTATAATTCTCCTGTTCAGACTCATTGAATTCGAGCGTTCTCTCGAAACTAACTTCCAAGTCTGCCCCCTCATCATCGTCAGTTATCTCGAGGATTTCTAGAGACTTTTGTACGTTTAAAGCTTTCTTCTTCTGTATATCTGTGGTCTGAACCTCCTCGTCTTTCGTCTCTTTCTGTCGCTCGATCTCCTTGTGGTACGATGACGTCAGCCAGTTAGTCTCGTGGCGGCTGCGACGCACTGCCGTTGGAGGCGAGAGGATCTCTTTAAAGTTCGGAAAAGGATTTCGCTACAAATTCTACGAGTTTTATTAATAAGATACCCACCTTTAAATATAATAACCTTTAAACATTAAATGTAACGGCCGTGCGCTAATGTTACATCTACGGAGAAAAGATGAATTTATGTGACTATCGCCATATTTTCTATAACTATCGCCATTTATTATATTAGTCGAATCATATCATCAGTACATCACTGCTGTTTAAACACAGATATATGTATAATATATGATATACTCACTGGAGTGCGTAGGGCTGGGCGGCTCGGAGATAGGGCGAGGGTAGTTGAACCGCTTGCCCAGCTCAATGTCCATGTGGTCCACGTAGTCCGGGTACACTATCTTGAGGGCCTGCGCGCGCGCCTGGCGGTAGTACTGTGGACACACTTCACATTAGGGCCGATGCTAGCTTGAAGTGAAGGGGTTTTAATATATTTTTTTTACAAGGAATAAGTTCGGAATCTCGGAAGATGGAGAACGCACTAATTTACGAAAAGCCTATTCAATCTTCAAAATATGCGTGTGCACATATTTTTTCTGTTTAGGAGACTATAAGTTAACTCACAATTCCAAGGTTCCGCCAGTCCATGAGATCAGACAGCCGCTCCGTTCTGTTTCGCTGGATGATGCGCTGACGGCGTGTTAGTCTGTAGATAACAATTAGTATAATGCTTATCACAAAAATGCATTGTGATCAGAACTAAAACAATATCCTGGAGACGACCCTGTAGGCTAGTTGGTATAGCGACCCTGCCTGCGAAGCGAGGGGTCCCGGGTTCGATCCCGGCCGGGGCAGATATTTATGTGACAGATAAATATTTGTACTCGGGTCATGGGTGTC
The DNA here is from genome assembly GCA_911387775.1 of Thymelicus sylvestris. NCBI lineage: Eukaryota > Metazoa > Arthropoda > Insecta > Lepidoptera > Hesperiidae > Thymelicus > Thymelicus sylvestris. The sequence continues at coordinate 4,726,272 of OU426903.1, forward strand.
ATTGTGATATGTTATATGTTTCGTCCATGCCATCCGCGACACAGGTAATAACCTACTGCGGGAGTATGAGTGTGTTCGCATTTATTTATTTATTAATATGCAAAATTTTGACTCCTTGCAGAGAAAGTAAGTCTATTCAGGCTTTCAACATTTGACCAAAACAGGGTAAGCTAAATAAAACCGTCAAGAAAAAAAGAAACAAGGGTTTAAGAACAAGTGTTTTTTGTCACTCACTTGGTAAAGTCAAACATATACTGCGCGAGTTGTTGCACAGAGCCCTCTAGCGAGATGTACCGGCGGTCCACCACGTAGATACCGTACGACATCGGGTCCGCTATGTGCTCCTGCATGAAGCACCCGAAACCTAACAAATAGTATGCAAAAATAGAAAGAAAGAAAGAAATAATTTGTTTACAACATAATGCAGCACATCTACATTTTGAAGCACTATCGAATTCAAAAATCTCATGCGTGTGCGACGTTTCCATCGTAATTTATTCACCAAATTCAAAATCACCTATGTGCTAAACAAAACTTTATTGATTTCTATCGATTCCCTCAATAAACAGATTTTTTACACATAAGAAGTCTTACGCCCCAACTCAGAGTCACTAACGGTTACTTAAATCGCTCCTTAGTACAGAATTTGTATGGTGATTCTTTACTAAGGAGCGATTAAAGTAACCGTTACTGACTCTGAGTTGGGGCGTTAGTCGCAACGACGGTATCATGTTTCATGACGTATCACTCACCAGATAGATTGGTGGTAATGCTGGGTATGCCCATAACGGTGCACTCAGCCGGCGTGTACCCCCAGGGCTCGTAGTACGAGGGGAACACCCCCAGGTGGCAGCCGCGGACGAACTCCTCGTAGTCCAGCCCGAACAGCGGGTTCGTGGAGGTCAGGAACTCTGGGTGGAAGATCACCTGGGGATGGAATGTGATATGTGGTGTAGATAGAAAGGAGTGTGTGTTTGTGTGTGGTGGGTTACTTGCGAGACAGATGCAATTATTTGTTTATTGTGTGTATATATTGTTACATAGAAAATGTATATGATAGTGCATACGCAGCGGAATCCCGTACGGGACGTGGCACGTACGAGAAAAACAAAAAAACCTGTTACGTTGGCATTGGGCTTTGATTGTGTGTATAATAATATAAAAAGAAATGTCTACGTAACGTGAAATGAGCACATATATTTAGTAATTACTAATAACCAAAATTTAAACATAGGTACTACATAATCCTTAACTATTCATGCTCCGTCGGCCATCTATATCTCATATTATAACAATTTAATAATCGGAATTATTACACTGTTGTAATTATTGTAATAATTATTACTTAATTGCATTAAAACAACAGAACTTACCTTAACGCTATCGTGAACGGTATTGAAGAGTTGACACCTCCGGATGGAGTTTAGCACGGGATCACTCCAGTCATCTACCTGAAATAAAAATATTTATTGCTTAATCGTGCTCACAGACAAATTAAGTAACAAATTAAGTCACAATATTAGTTAATAAACTAACAAACAAAAAGAGTGCGTACAAATGAACGCAACCGTAACCGCCCTTGCTTTGTTTCGGTTTTCTTATTTTTTTACACCTTGGGTTACATATTGGAGTTTTATTAAGGATCCCTAATTTTTTTAACAAAATATAATATAGCCTATGGCACCCGGGGATAGTGTAGCTTCCCAACAGTGAAAGAATTTTTCAAATCGGTTCAGTAATTTCAGAGCCTATTCAATGCAAATAAACAATCAAATCTTTCCCTTTATAATATTAGTATAGAAAACTGCATTTATTTTACGAAATATATTATTATACAAATAGGAATAGCAATAGATGAACGCAGACTTACAACATTGTGAGTAGTGACGGGCGGCAACCCATCCCGCTGCAGCGCGTAGATACACCGCTTAAGACGCACCATGTCATCCTTGTGGAGCAGGTCCGACGCGTCGGGTAGGTGACCTCTGGGAAAAAAGAAATACAAATACAGTGCAATGCAAAGAAACAGACAATAACTATCACTAACACCAAGGAACCGAGAATAAACACTTAAATTATCGTATAAACCCAACAGGGAATCGAAAGTAAACAGGGTTACTATATAACTTTAACATTTATAACTTCTATCCTATACTATTTCTTTCCACCTTCGTTATACTTTCTTGTATGTCAACGCATCGATATTGCCTTTGGTGTTATAAGACCTTATTAACTGCACAAAAACCTACATTGTTTCAAGGACAACGAAAAACCAAACATCAAACATAGACCAGCTGCCTCATCAAACCTTTTCAGGATATGAATTGACCCTTAAATAACAAGCGAAAATAAACCTTCTCACCTCAAGCATATGTCATACATCCGCTTGCCGATCTGCTGCTGTATATCATTGATGGTGTCCCTCAGAGCCTTGGTGACGGCGTGTCCGCGCAGACTCTCCACGTTGAAGTTGTTGGTCTTCGCTGGGAAGATCAGGAACGCTACCACCGTCATCTCTGAGCCTGACGACTGGAACACGTTACAAGTTTAGTTTGGCTTCAACTGTTTAATGGCCCACTACTGATCAGGGGTAGAGACACAAGAGGAGAGCCTCTTGATGTCTAGAGCATACTCCACCACGCTGCTCCAGTGCGGATTGGTGGAGGGGTTAGTGGCTAACTCAAGTGTCGGAAGTGTTCAGGGCCTCTGACATGACTTAGCGACTGTTACCTTATGATAACAATCGAGACCGGCGGCTTTACGTGCCCTCTGAAGCACGGAAGCGCAAAAATATTTTTTTCCACTTCCAAATTACGGCCCGCGGGCAATCTCTTTCTAATATCTAATATTACACCAAATACTTCAATCTAATTACATACATCTCTTTACATAATTTTAAAATATGAGGTAGTAGTTAAGTACCGATGTGTATTTAATTTTTATATCGTTTGGAATTAAAATAGTATATGGTTAACTTTTTGTCTAATACCGATACTTATTCAAATGGTTACCTTCAAGTAATGGTTGAGCCTGGCCAACGCTTCGATGAAAATATCAGCTCCCTTGTTACCAAACTCGTATCGACCCGCGATGAAGAAATATAAAGTTTTATCTAGATCAAAGTTGAAGTGGCTGAAACAAGATTATTTTAATTAGGAAAAAGATCATCAAATTTTATTAACATAGATTTCAATACATTATGAATGTACATAATATTAGAAAGCAAAAAGTAATAAGAAAATATTGTTTTTGTTTTAGCAAAATGTGTTCTATAAGTCCCCAAAAATTACTAAAGCTGGCCTCAATAAACAAAAGTGTACTTTACTACAACGAACATAAGGTGCAATATCGCTCACCCATAAAAGTGTCCCCTGGCAAACTCGTTGATCTTCTCCTTGGCCAACGCGTGAAGGTTCTGGAACTCGTGCAACGCGGAGAACTTCTTCACGTTCAAACCGTTCGGGGTTATGATGTCTGGTTTGCGTTTCAATAGATGTTCCGCTTCGTAACCTGATTAGCAAGATAGTTTTCGTGTAAACACTCGACAAAACAAACGAACAGACGAGCCTCCTGATGGTAAGTGGTTTTTAGCCGTATTGGGGCGGCTTAGAATACTAACCGCAATCCCACGCCGGATGGGTGTCGTAAGAAGCGACTAAATCCGGCCTCCTGGTGGAAGGGTCTCTCGGAGGGATTACTGATTGATAATATTGATTTTAATAGTTTATTAATACCATTATTATTATTTTCTGCTCGAGTCAGCCGCCAAACGACTTTTCGTGTCCCGGCTGTGGGCTTGAGAGTCAGTTCATTCTTTCTAAAGCTAAAGTGATGTATATCACGTACCAGTAATGTCGGAAACGGTGGTGAAGATATGCGCCATGTGCGCGGCCGCGCGCTCCATGCAGTAGCGGTGGTAGATCTGCCTCTTACCCGCTTCTTCGTCTACCGAGAACTGGGGAAGTGGAGAAACTGTTATTATTATTATTTGAAGTTTCGGGCCTGGGACAGTGGTCCCAGGGGCCACTGCGACCAGATTTGATCTATTGTAGCCATTAAGAAACTGTTATTAATATGTCTAAACGGATTCCCACCGTAATCGGAGTCCTACTATAATAATATTATAAATAATACCTAACGCTTCACACTCATAGCCCCACACTAGTATTCCCTGTGTCGTGGGTGCCATGGACAACACACAAAGACGGACAATTTTTTGCGGACAATTGACAACTCCAGCTTTTTTTTTTGTATGAGCCTTTTTAATTTAGTAAGTTCCACTTTAAAAGTGACAAAGTCATAAAAAAACTGTACAGCACTTTTTATGTAAATAGCCGACAAACTAGCAGAGAAGTTACCTGATGTGAAGTGGTTACCGCCAAGAAAGAGAAGAAAAAAATTTAAAAAAATTGTTACCTTGTCTAAATTATTGTAGAAATCAGTGTTGCCAGCACACAGGTATCTACCGAGGAGAGTGGCGTGCGTCGTGAATACAGTCGCCACATCCACATGACGGACTCTAAAATTAAAAAAAAAAACATTAATTAACAATAAAAGAATATTTTGTTGTCCACCAAACAAAACAATGTATGCCTACACTATAAAAAAAATTGTCGAAATGCGAGCGTTATTAATCGAGTCAAAGGGTTACTTCACATTAAACCTACTAATATAATAAATGTGAAAGTATGTGAGGATGTATGAATCTTTGTCACTCTTTAACACAAAAACTGCTGAACGGATTTTCACGAGATTTAGCTCACAGGTAGACCATGATCTGGAATAAGGTATAGCGTACTTATTATCCCGGAAAACGCAGACAAAGCCGTCTGCAGAGCGCTTGTTTAACTAACCTGAGAACTATGAGTCCGATACCAGCCTGCCACTCATGGAAGTGGCCTACTACCCGAGGCGGCGTGTCGCTGTAGTTCTCAGCTGCTTTGCGAAACTGCAACGATACACATTTTTAACCAACTTCAAAAAAGGAGAAGGTATTCAATTCGACTGAGTGAACCGATTTTGATGATTCTTTTTTTAATCGAAAACTAGTGTTTGTCACGTGGTCCCACTTAAATTTGAGCGAGATCTGACGAGCAGTTTTTTAATTATTACTAAAAATTGGTTTAATTGTAAGTTTGAACTATCCCAAATAAATAAAATAAAAATAAAATTATATCTCCTCACCTCACTAATAAACTGAGCAACCATAAACCCAAGTATGACAGCATCATTCGCCTCTACATCCAAATGTGGGATGCCAAGGGAGCAGGTATCCCAGAGTTCCTGTTTGTATCCATCCAGCTGCCAGGCGCCGGAGCCGATGTCGAACAGGATGATTTGAGGGTTTCCGTCCACTAGCCATGTGCCTGTGTGTACCTGGAGAATAGAATATCTATAAAAATATCGTGTAACAGTGTTTGTGGTCGCACTCCTCTGCTCTGATAGGGTTCGACCGATTTTTAACCGACTTCAAAAAAGGAGGAGGTATTCAATTCCACTATATTTTTTTATGTTTGTTACCTCAAAACTTTCCACTGGGTAAACCGATTTTGTTTTTTTTTTAATCGAAAACTGTTGCTTGTCATGTAGTCCCACTTTTTGAGCGTGATCTGACTAGTAGTTTTGAGTTACCCCTAATTTTGAAGTCGGTATTTTTTTGTCAAGAATTATCATGAAATTTTTTTGTGTATTTTTGGTGGATATGAGAACAGGTCGTAAAATATATTTCATACACCTAGGTGATTAGGGTTCTCAAGGGAAACGCACAAACGCACCCACGCGATCGAAGTCGCAGGCACAGCTAGATTTATTATATTGATTTACTTTGTTTTTGTTTTCACCAATGTTTAGTCATGTGTAAAATATACTTCCTGCATGCCCGAGGCAAGCGTACATCTGCGACACCGTTTTATACTATTGTAGTCGTTTACGAATATTACAGTATGATATAATTGTTACATGTTCTAATCAATAAGATCTGCAGACCTTAATAGACGATATACAATAAACGATTCACTTAATTGGAAAGGCGATATATATATCTATATTACTGTACCTTATAACCCTGATTCCTCATGGCATTTACGGCGACAGTGAGGGGTGAATTTTGGGGGAAATCAGCTTCCTCTACTTCAGTACGCGCACACTGCTCCTTGTATGGACCTGATGGAACAAATAAATGGGTTAGTTAGTAGTTACTATAATATAAATTACGTGTCACGTTGTTTGTCTGCGATGAACTCCTAAACTACTTAACCGATTTTAATCAAATTTGCACACTGTGTGCAGTTTGATCCAACTTGAAAGATAGGATAGACAAAGACACTTTGACAAAGAGAGTGTTGCTATCTATTGCAGAAAATAAATAGTAAGGAACAAAAAAACGTCTAATCATGCAATAGAAAACCATTAGTTACGTCGTTAAAATAGCGTTCGATTAGTGTCTTTGTACTTCTTAACTAAATAAAAACAAAATATAATGATTCGATGCTAGTTAAAATCAATAAAGCTGAGTTGTATTAATTATAAACAAAATACAGTCTCATTTTTATTTATCACTTTAAAAGACAGGCAAAAATATTGTGTAACTTTTCATAAAATCCATAAGAACAGCAATGCTTATGTCCTGGCAACATTTGTGCATTAGAGTTGTCAAAGTGGTCCGTCGAATTATGGATTCGACTATAGACTGTGTTCTAAACACTTGAAAGAATGCATGTAAACGAGCCGTCTCAGTCAAATTAGTAGCGTCATCTACTCAGTTTTACGCAGCCTTTTAAACTCTTACCCAGAAGACAGTAGTTATCTCCCATCTCCTCCGTCGAGACATATGCTTTCGATCTTATTACCGTGTAGATGCCACCAACTGAAACAAACATTTGGAACATTATACGCAGTGATAATTTTATACTTCAAGCACAAATCAATCACTGGGACGGCTCACGGTACTACTAGTTTTAAACCTGTAATAGGAATATTTCAAGAATAATCTGCGAGCCCGTCTAAGCTATTAAATAAATATAAAATAAATAACGCTACACCCCATGGACAACACTCAAATACAAGAACACACCCAGATTGAGAATAGAAATTCAAACTCATCATTCAAATTTCCACCTCGCTGGAAATCGAACCTAGGATCCTTATCACGACGATCCGACATGGTAACCATTGATCCACACCAGCCGTCATTATGTGATAGTTAGGATTGTCAGTCCCCTATCTAACAAAATCTCACTATCATAATATTTTGCCACTTTTAGACGACCCTGTAGCCTAGTTGGTAGCGACCCTGCCTGCTATGCGAGGGGTCCCGGGTTCGATTCCCGGCCGGGGCAGATATTTGTGTGACAGATAAATATTTGTAATCGGGTCATGGGTGTGATTGTGATTATGTTATGTGTCGTTCATACCACCGAAGACACGTTGAGTGTGTTAGTGTTTATTTATTTATTAACTTATTACCACAATAACAGAACCTGGCTAAGCTATTGTATAATAACACTCGTTAAGCTATTATATAATAACACGTCGGTCCATTGTCTCCAAGACAATCGTTGTACACACCCAACTGGTTCGGTAACGCCACTTCACGCCACTATTGTGTGGCGCCGGCACAAGTCCTCGAGATCCCGTGAGACTTGTATAACTTGTTGTAAGATTTACAGCTCAAGTTTCAGCAGTTGTTCTGTCTTGTTCATGTTGCTACACATGTTAACTTTAAGTGTTTCAATGAAATGGCGTTATATCCCTCGAACTCGGAATCCCTCGGCCTTTCTCTTAAACTTTACCAGGCTAAATTCGGTATGGTTCTAGCAATGTCGTGCCAATATATGAACCTACAGAAACTCCTCAGTTCGTACTTTAAAACGAAATAAGACCGAGCCTACGAGTATTATGGTAATAAAGGAGTAAACTAAATAATTTATCATCCAAGGGCCAAGGGGTTAAATAGTGGACGAAATGCGTCATCATTTCGTTTTGTACGAGTATAAAAATAGATAAATTGGAAGTCCAGTAGTGAGTTAGTGATAAATAAATAAAAAACCATTTCTATTAAAGTGGCATGACGGAGTGCAAACAAATATACCGGCCGATCATTGCAGCCATGGTGTGACATTACGATCCAGTATTCATTTAAAGGATCGCGGGATGTGTGGTTAAGCTTGGACAACGACGAGAAGTTCACAAACATACGCACTACATGTACATCTACAATACCAGCAGTAAATACTTAAAATAGCGTAATTGTTCTCAAGCACAGAGCAACTGTTGATATGTTACATATTTTTTCAAGTTTCTTTTGCCATTTCTTCTTCATAAAAGAGCACCTTTGTAAAATGGTGATACAATAAAAGAATTTTGTTTCAGGTGGTCCTTCAAATCCGACTCGAAGGACCATATTTATTTTCAATATTTATTAGATGTAATGTCTTACATTGCTGTAGTATCAGATGTATGTGGGAATATCATTTGTATTCCCAACTGTATAGTAAAAGAGTTAAACAAATAGCCTATAACACTCAATATGGTATCTGTTACCTTTATTTGCGGCTTCCCAAGCCGTCTCGAAAGTCCATCTGTTTTCATCTAGCGCCGCCTGCCCTCTGTCCATGTAGGAGAGGAGATCATGGGTTGAGTCCGCCCTGTAGAACCGGCGGGAGCTTCTGTCGCGCGACATTGTGACCTGTTGGGCAGAAGATAAAATCGTATTTTAAATTTACAGTATTTGTTAATGAACCAAATGTCATCAATGACAGAGCTAATAAAAAAAACTCGTAACATAAGCTGAATGAAGAGATTGTTTATATCCCAAGTGTAACTTAAGAGGAAATATGTTTTTTTTAATCAGTTGATCGATCCTACACACAAATAAATGAACACTTGTCTTGCTTCGGTGGTATTAATGATTACCTTGGATAATAATAATTAATGGATAACTGGCTATATGGACCTGGTAACCTTTAGGGTCACTAACTGATACAAATATTTAATTAGAGTTTCAACTCGTAAACTAGGTTAGATTTTTAATTTCACATTTTAAAAAATTGCACATTTCTGTACTGTTCCTGAAGTCAAATGACACATTAATTAAAAAATTTGCAACTCTAGTTAGTCGTTAATTAAGTTATGCGTCACCGGAAAACCAGTTTAAAATCAAACAATCTATACCTACTTCGATCTATTCTATCCACAAAGTTTATTAGGTGGCACTCACGTCTAATTTTCAAATTTTCAAAATTATGTGCGTATTAGAAGTTAATTATCACTTGCCGTGGTGAAGGAAAACATCGTGGGGAAACCTGCACAACTGAGAGTTCTCCATAATGTTTCCAAAGGTGTGTGAAGTCTACCAATCCGCACTTGGCCAGAGTGGTGGACTACGGCCTGTATCCCTCCAATTGTTAGAGGAGACCCGAGTCCAGCAGTGGGACAATTTTGTGACTTTTATTAGGGGGGAAAAATGTTGAGGAATATAGAAGAACTTATTTCTGAACTTTTATTATTATTATTATTTATTTATTTTTGTACACGAAGGAAATCTTACACAAAACAACAATGATGACACAATTTGCACAAAGGAACTTTTATTTTTATAATCTCGTAAACTTATAAGATTCACAGGTCCAAGATTTAATTGAACCCAATAATTTGGAAAGCTTATGTAAAAAGTCACCAGAAGAGGAACTCTATTTCATCAAGACAATTTGTGGTTATTATTAATTTACATTACTCATTACTATTCATTTTTCTGCACATTTTGGACAAAAGCCAAGTAAACACAAGACATTTCACGTAAGCGGTGACGTTGCTTGACGTTGCACGTGCTATGTATCGGTATGCAAATCATAACGTTTCAAGGTGATTGGTTTTTATGAGGATTTTCGTTTAACATACGGACTTACAAATCTTACAATACTCAAATCAGCGTTATTGTCTGTTAATTTTATTTTGGCTCGTAAATATAACTTCAACCTATTTCCGTATTGGTTAGGCCTCTGAACCCTTGTACCGATCTCTACTAAAGTAACAAGATTCAACACAATATGTAAGTTGTTCCAGACTTAATCATTTACGAGGTAGACATTATTGGAGAAAAATATCTAAATATCTCCTAATTTATAAAGTCTGGAGAGAAGTCCAAAAAACAGACACTTGCGTCTAATTCCAGACTGATCATTCTAATCTTCTTAATAACAGTGATTTGTTGTGTGAATGTTTTACAAATAGATAAGTTACGTAAGCAAGTAGCATTTGCGTAGTTTATCAGAGCTGCAGAATAAAGTAGGCGTGTCTGAATTGCGTCAACCGTCGTCAGTATTAATCAAAGTTCAGAGATATTATCAAGCGCGGAGGTATGTCCCGCCTTTCTTGTCAAGGATTTAACACGTTCACTGCGTCAACACTTTCAAAAAACTTTCAGCCTGTGCTATGGGGACCTCAAAAACCCCTTAACTAAACTTTCCTGTGGTGCGTTAGGGACCTCTTCAGCCCCCTAAAATAGCAGTTTTGAAAATAATTAATATCTTCGTCAAAACCAATGATATATTTATGAATTTTTTGTGGCTTAAACATAGGCTATGACTCTATCTTTTGGTAGGTTCGCACGCAGTTCTGACATTAGGGTAAATCGCTATTACAAAAAGAAAATTAGGGATCTGTTGTATCCCGTTCCGCAACAGATGATAGTTCAATATGTGTAGCTACTAGTGATGGGAATAAAATAAAATCCCAGTTGTCGATAGGTAAAAAAGTTTTATTACAAAAAATGGTTGTCTGTAAAGTCAGTTTACGGACGGTAGTTTAACGTGACAACGTCATGACAAAGCTCCGCTCCGCTCCGCCCCGCTCCGCTCCGCCCTGCTCCGCTCCACTCAACTACGATCGCCTATGGCATCGGCTACGATACGCCGATCGTCCGATCGCCCGTCACGTCAAAAAAATTGGTACATATGAATAATTTAATATTTAAAAAAAGTGTTATAAAGAAAAGGTTTTTGAAGTTATACTGCTTTAGGCGCGTTGTGAAATAAATGGAAAAAATAATGAGAGTGAAATTTTAAGATTTGTAACACGGACGGTGACACAAAAACGACGGTCACAAAAATTAATATAATAGAAAAATAACGGTAAATACATAAAATCAACGTACGGAATTCTCTCCAAGCCAGTTTAACTCGCACTTGTCAAGTTTTTTCATTTTAAAATAACTCATTGTTCGTATTTACGAGCGTAATAATTTGATATCGAAGCGCGAACTTAACGATCGATACATGAACATCCCTAAAACAAAACTTGTGGTGCTCGTGCCTCCAACTCTCCCGTCCTTGCGGCTACGGGGCTCACGATTCACGGGTATCAAAGGAAACCCCCAACGCAAGGAGTGAATATATTTTCACTTCTGTGCGGTAGGGACCTCGTCGACCCCTAAAATATTTTATTACACCATTGATTCAAAATTTAAGCGGGAAGCAAATATGTATATTTGTCTTTATCATACACATAGAACTTTAGATGTTATAGCTTCCCGCACAGAGTGAAAGAACACGATTTTTGACGCCGCACAGTATGAAAGTTCTGCACGGGATCTCGTAGAGATCCCTAACGCACCGAACGTGTTAAGAAACCCTGCCATTCTTTACTTGCGATGGCGCGAACGTGAGGATTATTTCATTGAAACTGTTTAAGTGAAAAATAGATGCGATGGTAAGAGTGAGTGAGAGAGACTCTCAATACATCTACATTACCAGGGATATCACCATCAGTTCCGAACAATGAAGCGGAAAATAGCCCTCATAAGTCAATGAGCGTCGGGATTTAGCTAGCTCTGTTAGCTGTAATTTCTTTAAAATAATTTATTCTATCTTTGTAGTAACAAAACTCAGCGGTTTTCCGAAGAAAGGACAAAAATTTTAAAATAACTGTAACATGGCCAAATCTGGTCTTTGGATATTTTTTGAAAAATTTGTCAGTTCAGCGCAACACGAAAAATTCAATGGATTTGTTCTTGTTACTATCGTTACTACTGCTGATTGCATCGACCTCCGCGCCGCGCGGCTCGGGTATGTGTAGCATTCAATTAAGAATGTAAGAAAATTCATTCCCTAACCCGACGATTACAGTAACAGAACAGTATCCCAAGTCCTTAATTGTCAGGAGTTGGATTTGTTATCACCAAATGGGAGCGTCAAATACTAATTTATATAAGTGCAATAAAACCATGTCAAATAAAATAATACAGACACACACACTCATTATGAGTTATGAACAATCGCAGTAAAAATCTCATCAAACCCGAAATCAAATCAGGAACCGCACGCTCGTCCGTCGTGTTTTAATATCTACTGGGTTAAGAAGTTGTCGTATTTGTCACATGCTATTGAGATGTAATTATAGTATCATTAAATGATAAATTTTATCATAGCATGTTTACAGATAGATACGGCCCTACCGTTCATTCACGCTTTTACGAGAATCTGCTATCGGTCGTGTCATGATAAACAATCTCTTATCTGCACCTTGTCTCGTGTCAATTTGATATCTGTATCCATAGTAATTAAATATATTTAAATGCTTATATGTAAGTACTGTTCACTAGTAGGTTTATAGGTTATCTTAATGAAATTAATAAAGTATAGGTGCCAATGTTACGCCCTGGGAGAACCAATTTCGAGTAACTAATGGTGGTGGTCAATCATAACATTCATAACTTACTTATCTACCAATCACAAGTGTAAATTTATGTTTAAAATTTATTTATGAGATGTCAAATTAAATAGTCGGTCCGGAGCGGATTAGGGTTGTTAATAGGGTTGTCATCATTTTGAACATTTGCTTTGAACTTTTCCGTAATAAAATTAACACTGTACAGACTACAGGGTCTACAGGCTCCATTATCTTATCTCTCCATTTGGATATATGACATGCAATAACAAGACAGGTTCAAGTTAGCTGATACAAGCAATACACTCGCAAGTATTTACGATAAAAAATACTTTGATAATTTTTACAGTACTAAAATGGTTCATTTTATGATTTTATTGTCGGCACCCCCCTTGCAGTCTAATAAAGATATGGTAGGTGTGGTTTCTTTCATTCTTGAGTCAAGGTCGACCAGGTCCTCCTAGGCAGGAAAGTGAAAAAATTTGCAAAACTTTTCTGCACCTAATGTCATATCCATACAATTTAAAGGTCCATCCATCAGCCTTGACACACTACACTCCACTGCTGGATCATCTAACTTGCGCCACTCTGACCGGTCCTGAGCCTTCTGAAACCAGCGTATGCCCACTGTCTTCTTCAGGTCGTCAGTCCACCTGGTCTACTCTTTTTCCTAGACGTGAGTGCCATTCGAGGACCTTTCTTCCCCAACGGTTATCGGTCCTTCGAACTATGATGCCAACCCATTTCCACTTCAGCCGGCTTATTTAATGAGCTATGTCAGTTATCCATGTTTGTCTAAGGATTTGAAAGAAAGAAAGAAAACATTTATTTCTGGCTGAACACACACACAACATATTTTTATACTAAACAGAAGATAAGTTAAGGATTGAGTTATACAATGTTACAATGTTCGTGTGTGTTGTAGTGCCAGAGAAAGGTTCCCACTCAGCGTTTTGCCGTAGCATTCGCCACGGCGCTGATTTTCAGTGGGCCCTTTTGGTGACTCACAGGCGACAATGTTTTTTTTTTACTTTTATTAAGTACCTAATTACTGATAACATGATAATAAATAAATAAGATAAATAAAAATAAAAAATATATAATATAAAAAATATATAGATATTTTTATTTTATTTTAGTAATGATAGTGTTAAATATTAAAAAAAATAATAGTCAATTGCATTATATCTGTGTAAATAAAGTAATATAATAATGTTACGGCGTTCGTTTTGTTGTTGTTGTGGAGACAAGAGGTAAGAAGAAGGTAGTGTGGGACTGACGCGGAGCTATTGGGTAAGTTATTTAAAAAAAAATACTTGGTATATTTAATTAATTATGTTTATATTTATATTTGTATATATAATTATATTTATATTATAGAGTTAATCTGTAAATTAATTAAGTGTGCTTTGTATTTAGTTTTGAACGTTTTACCACAGGTGGTGGCAGGTCGTTCCAGATCTTTGACGCAGCATATTTAAAAGTGCCCTGAAAGGCATGAGTTTTATGCTGGAGAATGTGTAATGTTGCCTCTGGTTTTCTCATATTTGACATCTCGAGTCCACACCAACTTCGCGGCTAGATAAGAAGGCACCTGGTTTCGTACAACACCGAATAGCTAACCGAAGCTAAGTGCAGTTTTCTTCGATGTTCCATCTTCAACATTTTTGCATTGTTAAGATACGGAGTTACGTGCGTGCGGGGAGGTATCGGGAAGCAAAATCTCGCGCAAGAGTTCTGAACACGTTGAATGAGTTGTCGAGTGCGGGCTAGCAACCTGGGACCGTATACCACGTCCATATAGTTGAATTTTGACAAGACTAGTGAGTCACATAAGTTAATGCGAATGTCCGTGTTGAGAAATTTACGAATTTGGTACAATACCTTTAATCTGTAAAAACAATTTCTACTAGTATTCAGTATATGTTTCTCAAACCGCAACTTATCATCCATTAAAAGTCCCAGATTGCGAGCCTCGCTTACGCGTTCTACATTTTCGTCTCCATTTCGTCTACATTTCGTCGATTTCATTATTTCTGACGCAATCACAGAGAAATACTGAGCACAGCCCTCTTCATAGCCCGTTATGCAACTTTGAGCTTGTACAAGTTGTTGGTGATGTTCGAGTCCCCAGCGAGTAAAACATTGTAAGTTCCGCTAGGGAACCTGCCAAGATGACTATATACTCCCAAAATAATGTACCAATTTCAGTGTTTTTTTTTTATTGAAAGCCTTTGTTCTCTTCTAAACTATGTTTGGTGAAAGGAAAGAAATTGCTTCCAATATACGAGTACAAACTGGTGGATTTTACAAAATTTGGGGTAGTTTAATATTATTATACTTTATACATATAATATACACATAGAAAACTCTGTAGCCCGTAAAGAAGATACTTTATTCATTTGTTTTTTCTTATAATGCTCATTGATTACAGCACTAGGTATACTTGTTCTATTGCATCACATGATTTTACAATAATTAATTTAAGGATTACAATGTTATCATAAAATTAATAGCTTTATGGGATGCAGTATTAGTCATTACATAAGTTGTAGTTAGATAAATTTATGATTACAACTTTACTATCAAGTAGAGATACGACAAAAATTTAGATTATTTGATAAAGGTAATTTCAATTATTTGTGTGTGACTATATTAAATTACAATTTAATTAAATGTGTAATTGTATACATTTCGAGACGATTATATTTTATTTAGTAAGAAGTTTTTACCATAGATAGACCAAAAAAATAATATGACAACAATGTGATTCTCACACAGCATTAAACATTTAGTCAAGCTAAGCAAGTGATACAAAAGTATCACTTTTTATAAATATATGTAATCAGAATCAATGTTTTAAAATAAAGTGCAATTATAAAATCAATATATTTGATCAATAACAATAAAAAGGTAATTAAATACATAACAGAAAGTTCAGAGGCTGAACAAAAAACTGTTTTTAAGTGGTGATATATAAGCAGGTGAAGGTGAAGATATAGAAGGTTGTATAATTTATGAACACATACAAACCAACTCCTGAATGTGAAGAAGTTACATATATGGGAAAATACGACGTGAGGAAAACAGCGTTTATCTGAGGATTTAGGAGGCTTATAACCAGCCAGATTGACACAAATTAGTAGAGGCTTGTGTCTAGCAATAGCAAACTCATAAAGGTTGATGGATGGGTGGAATGTGGATGGATGAATATTGGGAAAAATATATGCCACCGTTGCCAGCAATGATAGCCTAGCGGTTAGAACGTTGGTCTCCCGAACGAAGGGGCCCGAGTTCAAATCCTGGCACGCACCTCTAATTTTCAAATATTAAGTACGTATTAGAAGTTAATTATCACTTGCTTCGGTGAAGGAAAACATCGTGAGGGAACCTGCAAACCGGAGAGTTCTCCATAAAGTTCTCAAAGGTGTGTGAAGTCTACCAATCCGCACTTGGCCAGCGTGGTAGACTATGGCCTCATACCCCTCACATTGTGAGAGGAGACCCCGAGCCCAGCAGTGGGACAATTATGGGTTGTTGCTTTATGCCACCATCAATTTATGGACACAGCCTCCTAATTCTCTGCATTAGTCTCCTGATTAAAGCATAAGTATTTATTACTTTCAGACTTATTTTAATTGTTAGAAGACCAAAAGTAAAATACCCTGTAATTTTAAATCTGATATTTTTTTTAATTCAGCCATTTGTATTCTGATTACTTAACTTAATATTTATTCCCATCACAGTAGATAAGACTACAAATAATGTACATAATTCAACTTTCTACAAATAGTATCTGTAAGTGGCAGCTGAGCGAAACTAACTCCCGACTAGTCCCGACGTATCGAAAAGTATTTCGAAGTTATAAAATAAAAATTTATAACATAAATCCAATGAGATAACAGATACAATTTATTTACAATAGATACAGGAAGATAAAGAACTATTTATAACCACACCTGAATGAACGACGCGTCTCCAAAGTAGTTAAGCCGGAAAAAAGTAGAAGTTCACTTACCGATTAAAAAATAAATAAAACAATGTGATCTGCAAGCGCTGTATCCGCCGATTTTATCACTTAAAAGTTCACTGAGGACGTGGCACCAACTTATATTCAACACAATTTTGGACTTACGAAGTTATTTACGGCACTATAACATATCGCATGTCTACGCGGGTAGGAAATTCAAATGAAAATAGTTTTTTGTAGGTTATGAAATGAAACGTCAAAATCGGAAGACGCGAAGGTCACCTTGAAGTTACAGTCACAGTTAATGTTGCCATTAAATTACACAATATTTATGCGTTTTGTTAGTGCATTAATATAATTATTTTCGTATTATTTAGCAAAGAACAATGATCACGATTCACGACTAGACACGATTGTTACATTTAGAGTAATACATAACTATTATCGGTTGTGTACCATTACGAAGCCAGGAAAATACCGGTAAACTTCAGTGTGTAACCGTTATTTGTTATTCAGGTAAAAGACTACGAATCTACCTTTGCGATATTTATTACTCATTATGTAGGTCAATACTATTGTATTAAAGATATTAGTATCGAAAAAGTTTCATTTAAAGATGTAACTTGGCACACAGACAGACCATGACCAGACAAAAAAAGTTGGGTAGGTAAATTTTATCTCGGTTATATTATGTTCCAGTGGGTTGATTTATATTGTGAAACCACTCTTGTGCGGGCAAAGCCGTGGGCGGAATCTAGTCTATTAATATATCCAATTGAGTAGTAAAATTATGACGATAGTAATGTTTGTATAAAAAATGGGTACAATATTTTAATAGAGTTTTAATAACAATCAACAATACATATTCACAAAACTATATACTTTATAAAAACATTGTACAGCTTATGATTAAATCACATTTTAAGACCATTTGGTAAAATACTGAGGTTTATTTTTACAATCTTAAGACTTGGCCATGTGTATTGTATCTATGTTAACAATGAAACAAGTTTTTTATACAACTATGAACCCATTCATGTACCTATAAAACTATGGCTATTTACGAATAAAGAATCCTATGTTAAGGCAGGCATATAAGATATGGACTTGACTCACATATAGACCTCAAAAAATAAGACTGTAGTTATAATAAATGTCGGTAACAGATGTCTACTTCATGGATCATATCCCTCCACACCAGGCCTATATTTATACAGTGGAAAGTTGTTTTTCATGATACAATAATTAAAATATGGCACTGGTACCTTAAAATTACAAACATTATACTTTACATATAATATTTAAATAATAAATATTTTGTTTTTCCTGTGTCAATTTATGATTAACAAATAATAGTTAAATATCTATTATTTATATTTCTAATCTTCGGCATCAAGTCATTCTAAGCTTAAAGGTGGACTGGCTTCAAATTCTTCTGCAAAGGGGTTAGGTTCAGTTTTTTCATCACCAACACTAGTAGAAGAAAAATTTAATTTGACTGGATTCATCACTGATTTTACAACAAAAGTTCGATTCATAGATAAAACAGGACTGCAATGTCCTAATTCATTTGTCGTTATCGGACTATCGTCAGAATTTTTGAGTCTAGTAACATTGCTAGTCAATGGGCTTTTATATGCGCTACCTGCATTTTTAGATTTATTTATGATATGTATTTTACTTAACGGGGGTGGTTCACCATACATTTTTAATTTAGCCATTTTTTCCTTTGCCACTTGTTTTTGTTTTAAGATAGCAGGAGAAAAATCTTTAGTGTCAGCTTGTTGGAATGTAGACTCAAAATCTAAGCCACTTAAGTTCAAATTGACATCTTTGTTTTGCACTAAAGGAGAATCAATAAACATTTTATTTCTGGCTAAATTATAGTCACTGGTATTGAATCTGTAGGGAGAAAATTCCGAACCATATTTAATGGTAGCATAATTATTCTTGATTAAAACACAGTCATCGCAAAATTTCCTCTTGTCCAAGCCAGACAATTTTTTAATCAATTCTTCAATCATATTCCTAAGATGACCCAGTTTAGGACTTTTAGTAAAAACAGTCAATTCCGTTGCACGATACTGAGGTATCGTTTTCCTGGTGTTGCCAGCTCTTTTCTGCAAATTCATACAGGCTACAACATTGCTAGTGTCAAAAATGTTTTCGTAGCCGAATTTTTTTATGCCACCCCAAAAATTTATGCAAATGAAATTTTTGTCTAAATCCGTTAAATAAACATTTTGAAATTGTTGTCCTTTTCTACTTTCAAAGTCATTTAGGGAGGGTTCGACCAAAAATACTATGCCAACAGTATCTATTTCATTGAAATCCGTTTGCATAGTAGATATTTTGTTCAGATTTTTCGTTGTAAGACATTTCCTTTGCAATGATTCGATATAAGGCTTCATTTTGTCCTTTTCTTTGAACTTAGATCTATGAAACACTGATTGTCGACCAGCAGATATTTGTATTTCCGAATTCCTGCAAAGAATAATTTGGTACCAAATTAAGTTACTTAGTAAAATAACAGTTTTTTTATCATTTAAAAATAATTCATGTCGCGTTGCGTCGTTTCGCGTCTCGGTGTGAATTGAAAGGCCTATAATATTAAAACCAATCATAAGATGATCTCAAGATTGGGTTTGAGATTCTGACATATGTCAGATCATAATAATTATGAAAAAGTGACATAATAATAGTGCGTCAGATAAATGTCATGTAAAATTTTAATAAATATTACAAAATTAGATAGGGTAACACTGTTATCTGAAGTAGGGTAAGTCGGGGTACAATATGACAGATAAGGCATTAGTCAACGTTAAGCTTACCTAACAACAGTAGGAACAACATTGAACAGATCGATCCATGTCCCTTCTTTAATCACGTCGAGTATTGCGTCGCTCGGCCGCCATATCGAAACCATCGCTGAAATATACACCGAGTTGTGATATATCAAGTATTTGTTTGTATTCATATTCCATATTATTAAATTTAATGACTTCATTGTACTAGTTTTCACGCTCACGGCGTTGTCCGTGGAAGAGTAGACAAAATCCAAATTTTCTTTCGTTCTAAATTTTTTGGGAGTTTATTGGAGTGTACTTTTCATAATTATATAAACCCGAGGTATGAAAATTTATGGGGAGTAAAATCAAACTTTCTCCGTTACGTTACGTTATGCGTTATGTTCGTGCACTACTTATCTTGATTATGTTTCCATGACTATGTAATTTACTTGATGAACATAAATTATATAATTAATATAAATAAACGTATCAAGCATGCTTTCAGAAATATAAAAAATTCATCAAGCGTTCATTTACCCTCATTTACTAATCTTAATATATATAAATTACGTGTCACGTTGTTTGTCCGCGATGGACTCCTAAACTACTGAAACGATTTTAATCAAAAGTGCACACCGTGTGCAATTTGATCCAACTTGAAAGATAGGATAGCTTACACCTCAAAAAAACTTTTGACCGAACGAAGTCTGTCCGGGCAGCTAGTCTTATATATTTTATAATCGTTCGTAAGGAGTAGGTAAACAAACTCCAGTCGTGCGTCGGAGCAGACACACACATTTTTTTTCTGTAGCTGTATATTGTTTTTGCTCGTCGAATAGTAGTTACTCATTCTTACCCTTAGAAATTTTAACACTGTCAGTCCCCTCAAGCCCAGCAACTCGTATCTTTAGCAACGGGATCACATTTCTAGCGATCTGGAGACCTTGTGCCTGAATCTTGTCCTGAACTCTCTTCTGCAGTTCTTCAACTATCTTCTCCTTATTCCGTGAGGAGTATTCTTGCAGAAGCAGCGCTTGGGAGCTTGTTAGGTGCGACTGGAATAATAGAAATAAATTGTTATTAAATAATAAAATATATGTTAATATTAAATGATCATAATTGACGAAAACCATATGTATATTAATTACTTCGTAGTGAACATAGAAAAAGCCACGCAGTTAAACTCGTCATTCATGCCAATAATGTCGTCGGTAAGATTCAATAAGCTTCTATTTAGTGCGCTTCTTGACTTCTTTACTTCCTAGGTGGAGGTAGGCAGGTACGATGTTGCAAAGCATTAAGTTACAATCAAGTGCAAGTGGGCAAGTGGTGATCTGCACCAAACGCATCGCCGATGCATTGCCAACCAAGGAAGAAAAAAGAAGAATACAACAAGATTTATTTTAAAAGTTTAGTGTCTGTGCTGTTGAGGATGGCTGTGTATATGTGATCCATAAAAATGCTATGTAGTCGGGATTATAGCTAATAAAAAACCCTTTAAAAAATACCCGGAATTGAGAAGGATCATTGTTTTTCCTCATTAATCTGTTTATTTGAGAACCAGTTTGATGACTTTTCTTGAGTTCCATATCCATGTCTTCTGATCCTGATGATTCCTGGAGACAATCGTAAGTAATGAAAATGCCTTATATTTTATTCCAGATTATGGTCTACATCATTTTGACTACTCGTGTGCTAAATTTCATCAAAATCCGTGGTTTGAGACCACTAAAACAATGAATTAGGCACATTTGGTCCGTTTATGAAATCGATTTTAATATTTATTATTTTTTGATTGCCCTATTGTCATAGTATCGTTTATTACCTGATCAAACTCCTTTTCAACTTCTTCATACAACTTTTCCAGCCGGATCTGTCTCTCTGATTCATATTTAATTTGATATAGATGCTCAAGGCGTTCTGAACGGGTCACTACAAAAAGACATATTTGTTTTTTGGAAATGAATCAATGAACAAATCATACAACGAACAAATGATGTAATGAGCAAATGATTCAATGACCAAATGATCCAGTGACAAAATGATCCAGTGACCAAATGATCCAGTGACCAAATGATCCAATGACCAACTGATCCAATACTAAATAGCTAAATAATGCAATGGAAAGATTCTACCTAGTTGTGCCATATAATTTAGTCACCACAGCAACCTGCAATAAAAATCTTTACCTGTACTGCCATCTTCCAACTTTTCCACATAGAGCGCTGGGTATACTCTAAGAACGAGAGCGCGCGTCTTGCACACCTTGCCACCGGAAGAATCAATGGTGGATAGCTGGGACAGTATGGTTCCCTTGTAGTGGAAGCCGAGCCGAGCATCCCAACTGGCTGGCCGAGTAGAGTTACCGAAGATTTTTAGACGGACTGCAGATGTATCCTGAAAATAAGAAAAAAAAATGTATAAACTAAATTAAATGTGTCTTTATTGTTGTGACAAACTCTCGTAACGAATATGTGAGGTGCAGAAGAATCTTAGCGATTGACCTTGACAAATACTTGGAAGAGAACAAGATTATTCAAATTGTAAAGCTGAATTGCAAACATTTCATATCTATAGTAGATGACTATAGCAGTTAATGAAATTAAAACCATTATTTTTTATTTGCGAAATCAATTCAAATGCAATGTATTGAAGAAATACACTTTCAAAAGGTTAATCAGTGTGAACTATGTCAACCAGTGATAATAATATTAAATCATCTATTTTCAGGCAACTACAGCCCATTGAAAATAAGATTATATAAATACATAACTAACCTAACATAAGAAGCGTTACGACTCACCTCCCAAGGCGAAACACCCTGCTCACAGTTCAACAACTCCGCACCGACCGTAGCTATTTTCCTCCCCACACTGATCTTTCCTTCACTCACTAACCGAGACAGCATTCTATCAGTGCACGCCTTGACACAATACCAGCCATCCGTTAGGAGTAGCTCAACATTCGATGATGGGTTTGTGATACTAATGAAAGAACAAAAAATATTTTGTTACAATAGTCCTATAAATACAAGGGTATAAAACTGTAAAATGTAAAACCGAATTTCAAACTGAAATTTGGCGAGTTGAATCTTTCCTAATGAGGTACCTAATTGTTATTCTTGTAAATCTTGACACATTTCTTTCAAATAAATAGACAATAATTATGTTCTACGATATGACATCAACTTTGATACATTCTACACAAATGTTCTTCATAGAAGCAAAATGTAGCGCTTTCTCCTCCCAACCAGTACTCTTGCGAGTCTTGTATCCTATCTAAAGCATTAGAATGTTAAGACATAACGAAATGACGAAAACTTACCCAGGCACATTGTCCCCATTGACGTATACTCCAACAACAGCTAGAATCATTGTTTTCGTTGAAATATCATCTTTCTCCAACAACTTTCGCAACGCTGGTCTCTCTACACGATACAATTCTTTATCATAACGATATTTCAATTGATTGAGAACATTCTTGACAGTACATACATTTTGCATCACATTTGGAAATCTAATTTCATAAGAAATCAATTTCCATAAAATTAATTTTAAATGATTATCCAACCAGCCATCTGGTATTATTTTATGATCTACAGATTCAACGAAGCATTTCTTTATATCATCTGTTGTCCATCTCGTATCTGTGAAATCATTGTGAATACCCTCAAATTCAAATTTTAGTAATGTATCAAAATTAAAATTTAGAATATATGGATCTATTACTGCATTCAATTTATTTCCATCAAGTTCGGCTAAGT
This sequence comes from Thymelicus sylvestris, assembly GCA_911387775.1. Taxonomy (NCBI): domain Eukaryota; kingdom Metazoa; phylum Arthropoda; class Insecta; order Lepidoptera; family Hesperiidae; genus Thymelicus; species Thymelicus sylvestris. Next base: position 4,749,457 of record OU426903.1, read on the forward strand.
CTTTCAAAGAATATAACTTTGTTTTCTTGTAATGTTCCGGAAATATATATTGCACTTCTGATTTTTTGTTTCTTTTAAATTCGACTATTTTAATATTTGCACCACCTGTGTCTATTCTGTAAGGAGTTTCAAATTTCTTACGCTTTTTTGCTTTGGGACATGAAAGGATGGGACTGCTAGATCGTTTACACTGTTTCGGAGTTCTTTTATCATAAAAATCTTCCATGTGTAAAGTTTCATTGAAGTTATTTAATAATTGTGTATCTATTGTATTGTGCAAAATTTTGTTATTTTCAATACCAATCGCTGAGATTCTCTTAAATGCTAGCTCATCAATATTTTTGTTCGACTTTTTTAAATCATTACCAAAATCAGCAAACTGTTTCGATTTCTTTAACGAACTTTCAGATAATACAACAGATTTGTTAGAAAGTACTTTAAACCCTGGTGTCGTATTATCTTTTTCACATTCAAACTCTAAATTCTCTTTATTTATATCTTCATTAGTAACGAAAAGCGGATTCTCATTGTTATGAACATCAAAATTTATATCATCAAATATTTTTCTGCTCCTTATAACAGCTTCATGTGATACTTTCACACATTTATTACTTGCAGTCTGAAATCCTTTAAAAGCATTTACTTTATTTTCTTTATCAGTTCCTTCTTTACTACGAAAAATATTATCTTCACCGTCCACATTCTCAAACATAAGTGTAGCCTTAGCTAAAGCATCATTTGAAATACAAACTTGCTTATTGCTCCCTGTTTTAAATTTTGATAAGCCTGAAATCTCACACGTTAAAGTATTACCAATATGTTCGTTTCTATCAGATCCACCAGCTGTCGTATCCTTATTGTTAATTATATCATCAACATTTTCAAAAATCTTTCTTGTTTTCAAAACTGACTCCTCAGATACAATAACGGGCTTATTGTTAGCAGTTTTAAAACCTAAAAATCCAGGATTGGTTTTTAAATTTGAGACATTTTTAACTTTTTCCGTTTCGTCTGTACCATTTAAAATATTATTTTGACCGTCGACATTATCAAACACAAGTTTAACGTTATCTAAAGCATCATCTATTTGCTTAACGCTCGCTGTTTTTTTGGATGTTGATAAACCTAAAATCTCACTGGGTAAAATATTACTATTTAGTTCATGTTTATCAGATCCCCCAGCTGTTTTATCCTTATTATTACCAATACCATCAATGTTTTCAAAAAAAATTCCGGTTTTCAAAAGTGACATCTCAGAAACAACAACAGGCTTATTGTTGGCGGTTTTGAATCCAAAAAATCCAAGATCTGTTTTTAAATTTGAGAATTTTTTTACTTTTTCAGCGTTACTTGCTATATTATGAATCAAATATGATGGCTTTTCTATTTTTTCGTTATTATCATATTGCCACAAATCTTGAAAGACTTTTTTAGTATTAGCAATAGCTTTTTCTGATATATTAACACTTTTGTTACTCGCAGTCTTAAATCCTTGGAAAGAAAATGATATATTAGAATTTTTATTCAATAACTTCACACCATCACTATTAGTTCTTGTTGACAAGTTTTCTTTAGGAATTATATCGATATCTTTAAAGATCTTTTCGCTTTTTGATAGTGCTTCTTTGGATATGTCTACAATTTTATTACTGGCAGTTTTAAAGCCCTGAAAATTTGGTCGTGGATCTTCATTTTCTAGCTGGTGAAATTTAGTTTCTATTACATTTTCATGTTGCAACAAATCATGAAAGACCTTTTTACTATTAACAATAGCTTCTTCTGATATACTAACACTTTTGTTACTCGCTGTCTTAAATCCTTGGAAAGTGAATGATACATCAGAGTTTTTATGCAGTAACTTTACACTATCGCTATTAATATTTGTTGATAAGTCTTTTTTACACATTAAATCAATATCTTTAAAGATCTTTTCACTTCTTGATAGTGCTTCCTTGGATATCTGTACCATTTTATTACTGGCAGTTTTAAAGCCCTGAAAAATTGGACATGGATCTTCATTTCCTTGTTGGTGTAAATTAGATTTTATTAGATTGTCATCGTTAAAGTTACACCCAATATTTTCGTCAGTATTTCTTTTATGATTATTTAAAGTTAAGTCTTCAAATCCAAAGTCATGAAACAGATCTTTAGTTTTTGCCATTGCTTCACTTGATACCCTAATTTCTTTATTATTAGCAGTTTTAAATCCACAGAACTTGCGAGCGTCTGGTAAATGAGAATTTTTATCATGTTCAGTTATACCAGGATCAAAATTTTTACTTAGATCTGATTCACAGACACGATTTTTGTCATTAAATGAATTTTCACTGGTTTTGAAATAAACATCGGATTGTTTTACATCAATTTCAGTTTTATTTACAACCGTCTGCAAAACATTGCAGTCCATTTCATTGTTCAAGGCTTCTTCTATAGAGTCATTTTCAAATTCATGTAAAAGTGTTTGATCTTCTAAATTCAAGTAGTCATCATTAACGCCAGTTTTAATGATAGAATTAAAATCTGGAGTATTTTGATAAATTTCCCCAATGGTGGCTTTTGCTGAAGATTCTACTGAAAGTCTTATCCTTTTGTTGCCTGTTGTCTTAAATGGCAAAATTTCTCGTTTTTTTGGTATCATATTCAATCCACCTGTAGTGTCTTTTATATCTACTTTAAAATCTTTAAAAATGTTATTACATTTTAGGAGCGCTTTTTCCGATATAACAATAGGTTTTTCATCAGCATTCAATTTGAATCCATCAAATTTCTCTTTTTGGGAAACCTTAACATTGTCAATATCTATCGTAGCTGTTTTTAAAACCTTGTTGGTAAAATTATTTACATTTTCTTTGTCTTTATCGTCATCTTTTTGAATAATCTCCTTGTTTGGCACATTATTATTGAAATGAGACGCCTTGCGATCGTAACTATCTACTAGCTCCGTAAATGTTAAATTATTATTTTTCTCTTTATCAATACTATCAAACAATTTTTTTGCCTTAACGAAAGAATCTTTACTCACTTGTATACATTTATCACTACTTGTTTGAAAACCAACAAATATAGTTTCATCTAAATCAACTTCAGGTCCATAAAAGGAAGTTTTAAAAGCACATGTCAATGGCAAATCTTCTCGAGAATTGTGAATATATTCATTTTCTTCATCACTGCTAAATAGAATTTCATCTTCAAAATTGGTGGATTTATTTGCTGTTTCTTTTGAGTCTATTAATGTTTTTATAGTATCATCTTCATTTATAATATTAACATTATTACAATTATTAGCATTGCTTAGTAAATTATGTGGTAGTTTTCTTAGAGTAGGGACCGTATTAGAGGAAATAATTATCTGATTATCTATGATCTGAGAAATGATTAAATTTTTTGCAGCTTCAAAATTCACATTCTCCTCAATTAAAGGCATTGCAAAAGATTCAAACTTTTCGAATGTATCCAGGGGATATATTAACGGAGACAATATATTCGTCTTTACTGTTGGTTTATAATTTTGAAAAATGGGACGGGTTGAAAGCTCCATTTCCTCAGAGAGATCACAAACATTTTCCATTGTAAAGTCTATATAAAGGTCACATGGAGAATTATCTCTCGAAGGTAATAAATCTTCTTTATTATCTTCATTTATGTATGTACTGATATTTTCTTTTCCAATATTAGAGAACTGATTACATTTCACTGTGAATGATGTCTCTTCAGTTTCTTTAATATTTTTAGAACTTGAGTCACTGACATCTTTCTTCATAGGTTCAGTATTATCACTTGTTTCTCCAACATCAGGTCTGCAGATATTTACATGTTCTACTTCACTGTATGATGCGTCAAATTCTTTGAAAATTTCTGTATTTATTTCATTTACACATAGTTCATCATTTTGATTGCAAAATGGTTTGATATCTCCAAGATCTCTACTAATAATATATTCTGTGCCAGCATTATTTACACAACATACAGTTACAAGATCCCCTTTAGTTGTATTTTTAGAGTGACATTCATTGTTGAAACAAGTTTTTTGCTTGTCCTTAGACGTAGCATTGTTAACATTGACCAGGGCTTCAACATTATCAACTATGTCAATTAATTGTGTATCCGTCACACATTGTGTTTCAAAGTTGTTGATTTCACGATGCTGAAGACCCTGAAAAATAATGATTTGACAGCATTTCACTATATTGTTTTCCAAATCAGTTTTAATTATATAAATACATAGTATCTGTGTACTATGTAGTAGTAGTAGTAATAGTATCTATGTAAAAAGATTTCCATGTGAAGCATTTTTACTGTATTCTTAAGAAATCCAACCTCTTCAAAATATGATTGTGGCTATATTGACCACATTCATAAAGTTTAGTAACATATTTGTTTTCATCTATGAAGTCACCCAAACTATACACAAGATTTCAATAAATTAGAAAATTCAATAATACGCTAGATTAGTGCACATAAGTGCATATATGACATAAAAAAGACACTACTCTACCAGCCTAAAGTGTTCGAAAGTGGCCTAATGAATAAACCCTGTAATTTTTTTTTCAAAATCTGCAAATTGAGATCACAATTTTTTATTATTTTTAGTACTGTACAACAATAAAAATTAGTGGTTCTAATGTCTCTATTTTTACTAAGCTTCAATTGATTATTTTATCGGTAACACTACACCATGCAAACATCTGTCGTTTTTTTTAAGGAAGACAGGCATTTTCTCACTGAAGCAATAAAGTTAGCTAACATATTGTTAATCAATGCAGCCAACTAAAGATTAGCTTTACTGCTACTTGTAAAAAAACTCTATAACAACAGTTATAATTTGAAGTCAAGTACAAAAAAATAACTAATAGATTTTGCTCACCTCATGAGTATAGAGGACATTAATTGGCACAAATTCAGATGGCTGTGGTTTTACAACTGGTTTAACACATCCTTTATTTACAATGTCTGCTTTCTGTATATCCCTTAGCTGTTTTGAAACTGTTGCAATAACTTCCTTATGCTTCAAAACTTTTGACGATGAAGTATATTGTTTCTCTTCTGCGTTATACAATGCCAAAGGCCTTTTTTTACTATATATCTTGAGAAAGGCCTCAACATTATTTGGTTTATCAATTTCTTCCATTTCAAATGCTCAGACTATATGCCGCGAATAAACAAAACTTGCGAAGTTGCGAATAACATCGACGAAAAAAAAAACATCAAGATGATCTTTTGACAGTTTTCACAGTTTTGTCAGTTTTGACAATCTTGATCAATCTTCCATCAACTTAAATTGTCAAATTGGCATATAATGTCATATTTTGACAAATGACAAAGAAGTAAGAAGAGTAAAAATTATAGGTTTCTTAAAAAACAGATTTTTTAATTAATTTTTTTATGGTAATACTTTAATATCAAATATATTATACCAAAATTTATAAAAATACTAAAATCTACCATCTACAAATGAAAAAATAATGTATTAAAATAAAGAAAGTCATTTTTATTTACTTAGGTCACATCATCTGCATGAAATGGGTCGCATGTACATACACAAATATAAATTGACAAGACAAGACAAGCCGTCGATCATGGCGCTGCCTTGATGTGATATCGAAATGTGTATTGAGAAACATTTATAATTTAATATATAATATTAAAATGGTTTTAATGAGGAGTGTGTGTGGTCAGGAGACTTTTTACAAGTGTTAAACAGTGTATTTGAGTGATTTAAAGGACAATGTTGCATAATAGCGACCCGTTTGGCTCGTCCGAGGCGCCACTTAACATGGGCGCCTCGGTAAACATGACGTTGAACGGACCTATGAATATCCCAAACGGATTCAATATGGGTAAAACTCCTCACGAAGCTTCTCAGAGCTCTAATGCGCATAATTTGTCAAATTATCCTGGCTACGGGTACCCTGTTATGAATCCACACAATCATATGCATCACTTCCAAAACTTCCATTCTAATGTGTTTCAATCATCGTTCATGGGCCACAATTCTCCAGCTTTACACGATACTAGTTGGCAACATGGGTTGCTACCCATGAATTTAAACACGCACTCTGACAATAGCTCCAATATGAACTTCTACGACCGAAAAGAATTCGGATACGGCGATTATAAAGACCAAAATTTACACAGTAAGAGTGTGCCCTTGAATGTCCCTCAAGTGTACCCAAAAGCATATCACAAAGAAACACCAGTAAGTCACACTAATTACAACAACTACCAGGAACCTAGCACATTAAGACCTTATGACAAGCCATATCTTGACAATAACTTGGATTTGAGTATGAATAAAACACAGAAACCAGAAACTAGAAGTTATGACTTGGATTTAAGCACAAAAACTCCAACTTTAGACGAATCTAGACGAAGAAGCTTAGAAAACACAGTCAAGATGATTGAAAACATTCTGATACATAATCCAACAAGTTCAAATTACTCTATGTCTCAATTTAAAAATGCACAAACCCCTTCATTGAGTGATAAAAATATGTATAATGAAAAATTGGGGAGTAAAAATACATATGACAATTCTAATGAAAGACAAGACACCAAAAATATGTATAATGAGAGATCTGATCCCAAAAACATGTATAATGAGAGAATAGACCCTAAAAACATGTATGGTGAGAGAACAGACCCTAAAAATATGTATAATGAGAGAACAGATCCTAAAAACATGTATAATGAAAGAACAGATGCTAAAACCATGTATAATGAAAGATCAGATCCTAAAAACATGTTTACTGAGAGATCAGATCCTAAAAACATGTTTACTGAGAGATCAGATCCTAAAAACATGTTTACTGAGAGATCAGACCCCAAAACCATGTTTAATGAAGTATTGTATAACAAAAATGTTTTCAATTTAACATCAGCCAACATTGGTGTATCTAATGAAAGATTAGGCAGCAAAAATATATGCAATGAAACATCAGACAACAAAAATATGTATAGTGATAAATCTGACTCCCAAAAAAATATCTTTAATGTAGCTAAAACTGTGCAACCTACAGTGAATCAGGATAAGGATGTAAATGTAGCTGAAGTCAGTAAATGTGATGACAATACAAACATAAAGTCAATTTACAGTTGTAGCACTGAAAACAGTGTTGAAAGTGAAATTAATAGTGATGAGAGAAATAACAATTTCACCATCTCCTCTGAAAATGAAAACACTGATAGCATTGAAGAAATTAATGTAAACCAAATAGAAAAAGTTGAAATCAAAATTGAAATGCAGTCAAATGGCAGTGAATCTGAGTCTGATGATGTTAAACCATTAGCAACATATGTAATGAAGAATCCTCTAGAAGTCTATGAAGTTTCTCAGTCTGATAATGGTATAGAAATCAAAGTGGAAGAGTTATCCAGTTGGGCAGATTCTGAGCAGTGCAATCCCTTTCAGAGAGACATTTTTGGCGTGACACGTAACTGTACAATAGATGGTACTATTATAGATTCGGAAAATAGTGTGAAGGCTGCTAAGGAGGATGTTGACAAAGGTAATTACTATTGGTATTCTACTGGGTCTTCTCTAAAACAATACGATTAAGGCTTTACTTTTATTGATTGAACAACTACAGTTCACAGACCAAACAGTGTGGTACGACACTTTACGTATTTTGTATGTGTCTTTAATGAGATAAAGCACATCAATGGCAGTGCAGTGAGGCTGACAATCTGGCAAGAGTACCGTCTTATATAGAATCATATTATTAATTTCTCTAAAATGTATATTAAGTAAATAAAATTATAACAAGCTTCTTCCACGTTCATCATGGAAAAAGCACGCACGTTAACACAAAGAGCTAACAAGCATTGCTGATCGACGGCTTTTTAGGGTAATTACACAATGGACGCAGCATGGAGCGGTTATTACCCGTCCCCTATATTTATATACCATTACTTACTATGCCCGTGACTTTGTTCGCGTGGGAGCATTTCCCGCGTAAATCCATATCCTTGGGAACCCTAATCATCTAGCAGTATGAAATATTCTTTACGGCCTATTCTCATATCTACCAAATATTATACACAAAATATTTCATGAAAATCGGTCGAGCCATTTTGGAGGAGTGCGACCACAAACACACTGACATGAGATTTTTATATATTAGATGTACTATTATTGTTTCAGAGGTATCAGATTCAACTTACTATGAATGTCAAAACTGCACTCTGTTCTTTACAAATCCTAAGAGATTCCTCATCCATACTAAATGGCATGCCTTACGATTGCCAATTGAAAGGAAAAATGAAATAGAAATGCAAAGAGTTATGAAAAAGAACCTGAGAAAAGAAGCCAGGAAAGTCTGGAAAATGAATAACGAAGAGATCAAAGATGGAAATGCTACCGGCGAAGTGTTTAAATGTAATAGCTGTGAAAAAATGTTTAGCACAAAAGGCAGTCTGAAAAATCACAAGCAAAGGTATATTTTAGTAACTAAATTTGTTAATCATAGCTAGTAGATCTACTTAGCTAAGCAATATTTGATAATGATAATTAGTTGAAGTCTCTAAGAAAACACCTCAAAGTAATGTACACATACTAAAGTTGCGAGTAAAGAAGCAGCAAATGCAGTTGGTAGTTGGATGGGTGACCGCCAGTGGCAAATAATTTCTTGAACGCGTCCGTGCTTCGAAGGCCACGTAAATCCGGCGGTCCTGGTTGATATTGTAAAATAACAGCCATGTCAGGGGCCTTAGGGCTGCATGAAAATTTCCAACACTTGGGTTGGCCACTAAACCCTCCACCCATTCGCACTGAAGCATTGTGGTGGAGTATACTATTTTATTGCACAAGTTTTTTTAGTTTCTCTTTTCTTGTGACCAAAGTAAAAAACTACATCTTGCAAAGATGTGTGACGTAAGTGCGGATTTAAGTCACAGTGTGCTATAATATTATGCAATTTTTTTATTGTTATTATTCCAGATTCCATCCAACTCTGGTGAGGGAATGTCTGATCTGCCACAAGACGTTGGTCGGCTGGCAGGCTATTAAGACTCACCGGGCCACTGAGCATACCAGCCTCAGCGACTCCCGGTACCAGTGCACCGAATGTCCCAAGCGGTTCAAGTTCTCTCACTCGCTCGTTAAACATCTTGATACCCATCTAGTAAGTACATACACAATTTTATTTATTTTACTACTTTTAATCTGTCATACTAACTGTATGTTTAATAGTTTTGAAATCACTACTCGTATAATAGGTAAATAAAGGACATGGTAGTTTAGACAAATCATACTGTTGTGTGGAAAATGTTTAAATGTTTGTCTTTCTGGATTGAGATGAAAGCTTGCTCCAACTCATTGATGGTCCACTACTGAGCACGGATCTCTCCTCTTGAGGTGGCCTAGAGCATCCACCACGCTGCTACAGTGCGGATTGGTGGATAGGTTAGTGGCCAACCCGTGACGAAAGTTTAGTGCCGCTCCGACATGGCTTAACGACTCTTATCTTACAATAACAACCGGTACGTACGGCTTTACGTTCCTTCCGAAGCACGGAAACGCTCAGGAAGTTTTTGACACTAGCAGTTACCCATCCAACTACTGACCGCGCCCGCTGTTGCTATGAGCGCTTCAATAATAACCATAGCATGGCATTATTCTACTTTTTTCTACGGTTTTCTCGTTATAGGAGAAGACCCATGGCTGTGAACTGTGTCCAAAGATGTTTGGGTCCCAGAAGCTGCTCAGCACTCACATGAAGACTCACGAGCGGCTTCAGAGGGGCATGACCTGCCACTGTAGCTACTGCGGGAAGGGATTCTTCGAGACATACCAGTTGCAGGTAATAATAACAGTCAAAGTAATTCGAAGGGATCTGACTTCGATTTCCAGAGATAAAGAAATTTTATTGATAAAGAATATCCGTTCTCGTTCTGGGTGTGTGTTGTCCATGGCAGCCACGACACAGGTAATCCTAATGCCACTATATGACTATGAAGCAATGTTTATTTGTCTATTAAATTAATTTTATGTAGAAACTTGTTGAGCGTGGATAATTAACACAATTCTGCTCTTTTTTCACCATTGACCGATCTCTGTCGATTGGTGTGTGAGCAGTGTGAGTACCCTCAAAATGTGTATCTTTTATATAACTTGTTCACAGGTCCATGAAAGAACGCATCGAAACGAAAGACCCTTCCTCTGCCATATTTGTAACACTAGTTTTGGAACTAATTCCAGTTTGCAAAGACATTTGAAAGTGGTGAGTAACTTTATTTAAATGAAAATTAGAGGTATAAATATTTTTTAAGCCTTGAACTTTTCTATTTATGTATATACTTCCATGGATAATGTCATTATTTAATGTTCTTGGTTACACACAACATGTACAGTAAGCCATAAATAATCTCATTTTACAAAATCATTCATTTACAACATAGAGTTAAAATGGAAGGTAAAATTTTGTATCAGTCGGAATATAAATTCGTCCCGATTTATCGTTTAATTTTACACATTTATGTCACCTCTTATAACAATAACAACGGGCAAAATTTAATATCCAATAATTTACTCAAACTTTGTTATCCATCAATTCTTCTTAGAAGTCCAATATTTCCCCAGATACACTGACCAGCTCCAGCTAGTTCATAAATTTTGTACATAAGCCTACTTTTGAATTTTGTAAAAAATGTTTTGATTTTTTCTTCAACAGTCTCACAGCTCAGCAAAGCCGTGGCAGTGCGCGACCTGTCGCCGTAACTTCGTCTCGGAGAAGATCCGCGACAGACACGTGCTCCGTCACCATGGCGACCAGGAGAACTTCAAGTTTCTGTGCACCCAGTGCCCCTGCAGATACCTCAACCAGAAAGACCTCAATAAACACGTCCAAAAGAACCATCCCAGGCCCGGAAGAAAAAAACGCAGCCGAAAGAACAATGACTCTGAATAAAACGTACGTAATTGGTTTATGTGGGTAGTTCGAGATTTGAATTTTTTGTAGGTAGTTCGAAAAATGTTTTGTTGCCTATTCAGTTGAAAGTTATGTTAATATGTTCGTTAGTTAAGAGATAAATTTTAGGGAAGTTAAAGGGAGTTTAAAAATTGCTCTATTGCTCTATTGACAAGTATAAGTTTCTTTCAGTTGGCATAAGTTTAAAAAGGTTATATCCTGTACTTATCGCCCAGAAGAATCAGAATACGAAAAATAAAATATTATACCCCTTAAACTGTATTGAAGGCAGAAAATATATATCTACCTCCTAAAGTTCTAAATGTTCTAGGTATTTAGGATACGAAGTTAAGAGAGATGAACTTTAAATATTTAACGTTCGCTCATAATGAACTGAAGAAGAGTTAATCAAACAGTTTTTCGAGTACAAAACTGATAAGAAAAATTTGGCTGAACCCCAAATACCCAAATTATGTTGTTAATATCTGTTTGGGCTCGGGGTCGGCTTTTTAAATCGAGGGTACCTAACTCTTATAACTCCCCTGGATTATCTGTCAACACTACATTTTTGTGCTTATCGATTCACGCATTTTTCGTGTGATCAACACTTCGATTTCTCGTAGCACTGACACCAAAAATAACCACTGACCTGTAAGTGATTTAAATACATTAATTTAGTTCCTTAAAGATTCCGCGCAGTGGCGCTTTCTTACGTGGTCATAATAAAGCTGGAGTTGGTACAGACAATCCAGTGTTATAAGAGCTTAGGATTTAAGATAATATTTATTATACAATTGGATTTCTGATAATGACGAGTGACGGATATAAATAAAAAAGACGGAAGTTGACATTTCATTTGATTTTAAACTAGGTTTCTTGCCGTTTATAGGTAAACAGTTACAAGCAAACATAAGTACCGGTAGTAAATATTTATAAATTTCAATAAAGTTTTTTAAAATACAAACGTTCTGGCGTGTACAGTGCAAACTCTTTTAACGAAACTCAAGGGACCCAGTATTTTTTATCGTTATATGGAGTGAAGAAAGAAAACAACCAAATTCACAGTATTTTTATGTGAACTATAAAGAGTTTATCAATATTATGGGTTTTAATGTAAACCAACCAAATTGTGCTCACTTCAATGTTATAGGGACTTTATCGCTATAAAGAGTTTACACTGTATTTTTAATTTCTAAAAATTTGAGACAAAATTTAGTGCTAATTTAAAAACTTCTCAAATTAGTCACATTGCACTTTAAAATTAGGAAAATTTAATCTGTTAGCAAAATATTTCTTTACTCGAATGTAAATTAATCTTTATATTTGGTATGGATGTTTAAGTTGTAAGTGTAAAGTTAACTGTGTTTACCATAGTTCGTTTATATACAATCTGGTCCACATTGGTACAATTCAAACTTACTATATTTATATTAATGTAAAGGAAAAACCTTTGTAATTACCCTTTTTTAAGAATAATGAATGCATATAGGTGTTCGGAGTTTGGTTTTGGAGTTTTGGTAAAATTAAAGTACACGAAGAAATGCAGAAAGCTAAATTTTATATAAATCAAGTTCTATTTTTAACCGACTTCAAAAAAGGTTCGACTATATTTTTTTATGTTTGTTACCTCAGAACTTTCGACTGGGTGAACCGATTTTGATGATTCTTTCTTTAATCGAAAGCTGGTGCTTTTCATGTGGTCCCACTTAAATGACAAGTGGTTTTTGAGTTATCTTAAAGTCGGGTATTTTTTTCTTGGTAAAATTCAGATTATAGAATCTGAATTTGGTACGGATTGTCTATAAATGCACCCAGGAGATAGATAGTATTTTCAAAATCTCGTTCTGTAATTGTGATTACATACAAACCATATTTACATTTGTATTATGTACAATTTATAACAAATTAGTATGGTTAAATCTCTATATGACACGTTACCTTCGCGAATATGTAGATAAAATAACAGTTGTATATATTTTAATCTATGTGTCTGTACCTTTATAAGAAAACGGTAATTGATGTATGCATACAAGTCATAGTATTAACTATAAAGTAATTATTGAATACATTACATTTAATTGGGTCTGGTTTAGGTTTACGATTTTATCATGGGTTTCATTTCTCAAAAAACGTGGCAATACGAGTAGAGAAAAATATTATTTAATTAACAAATTAATATTTTTTACGAGTTCGCTAAAATAAAATGGTACATTTTTTAAATGTGCTAACTCAGGTGGATTTTCATACATGTTTCTAGGCTATTTTAGCCCTTTTGTCAAAGTATCCCATTTACCTAAGGTAACATTACTCCTAGGTACATTTATAACAAAAAAGTATACATATTATATTCAAATAAAGTTGTTTAGTGTACAGTATTAATTGTTAATTTAAGTTAATGTATCATATCATTGTTTGAAATAGATAATGTTAATATATTTGCTAATAAGTGTCCTTGTTTTTATACTAAGTTTATATAGAAATGTTTATTTCATCGAAGTGTTCATTCCAAATAAAATGTGTATTTTAGAGTTAGGTTCGGTCAAAAATGTGGTGTAAGTTGAAAATGTAACATTTATTTAAGGTATCACTTAACATCTAGGTTTAATGAATTTACCACACATCTATAAAATGATAATAGTTATTGATTTGTTATGTTTAAGTCTCAATTAATCAAGTCTGATAATTATTTTAATACCAATAAAATAATGTGTAAAGGAAAAAGAAATACATATGAGTGCAAAAATTATATTAGATTAAAAATAGATTTTTTGATAATTGTTTTCGTTTTTGATTCAATTATGGTGGATGTTAGAGTTTAGGTATTAAGCTAGGGGCTTAGTAAGCTTGTATTGTTTGAAATGTACAAGTCATAAATAAAAAAAAATCATAAATAAACCGAAACAATCTGAAATCATAGATATTTTATGTACAGACTTACAAATCTGTAAAAAGTCATTTAGACGAAAATTTAAATGTGCATTATAGATATTGTAAATGCATGAAATACATTCACTCAAAATGAGGATTTTTATACACCACTCCATCTTCAACACTTAAGGGTTCGAATCTCCAATTTTCTCTAACTCCACAATAAGTCTTCATGTATTGGCCAGAAGATGTATTATAACATAATTATAGGTATCTAAAATTCAAATGTGACTAAATTCCATTTTGAGATTGGGTCACAAAATAATATATTCATGTATGTAAGTGACAACTGCAGGTCACTGGCAATCTACAAACTTCCAAAAAATTTTGTCCTGAACTGTGAGGTACGAAAAATTTATAAATTGTAGGTATAAAGTTTTTGTTATCTTAATAACTAGGTAAGAAACACGTGAATGTTATCTTTATCTTTACTTTTTATACCATAGGGTTCTTATTTGTATTGTGATAGATAGCATAAGCTGTTGTTTGAGAGATTAAAATTGTTAATTTCTCAAGATCTATTTTAATATAATTTTAATTTGATATAATTTTATAAATTAATAAACGAAAGAATAAAAAATGTTACAGCTTATATAACATTTCTTGTATAATTTATACATAAATTTATACACATATTTAGCAGAATGGAAGACTCCATCACATATTATTATGCTGTATAGTTCTTCTATGGCATGGCATGGACCCCTACATCTTTTATTTTTCGGAAATTTATTACTTTGATTCTGGAAATCTTTGGAAAGAAATCGCATGCGCATTAATATAACTACATGCTATGAGTAACCACAAAATGTTTTTGCCATGACAATTTAATCTCTCGAATAAAATTTAATCATATATTTAAGATAGTTAATAAAGTCAAACGTTACTTTGCGATTTAAAAATTGAAGACTGTTTATGTACTTTGCAACAATTCACGAATACATGGTATGATTGTATATAACGCACCGTTATATCATCTAATATATAAAATTCTTGTGTCACGGTGTTAGAGGTTGAACTCCTCCGAAACGACTCGACCGATTTTCGTGAATCTTTGCGTGCATATCGGCTAGGGTGGAGAATCGGACAACATCTATTTTTCATCCCCCTACCCCAAAATTTTTGGCAGAACAATGTTTGCCCGTTCAGCTAGTAACTGTATAAAGAATTAAAATGTGTGCAATTCTCACGTGGTAGAAGTGAAACCTTCAAAAATTTTGTTTTCAAGATAATGTAAAATTTCGAATTTAAACACTCCACTCCACTCAACTCCCCTCCCCTTCCCCTACCCCTGTACAATGCTTCCTATTTCACTTTAGAATTTATGTGTCTGTCTCTTTTACTGTCACGGCACAGTTTCGTTTCATCGAATTTCAAATCACCCCCGTACTAAAGAAGTTTTCACTTCAATAAAGATATTATCTTTTTATAGACATGGGTTGTGCCTTTGTTCTGAACGCAGTAAATTACTTAGAATCAGTTTTGCTGCTCATACTCAAATAACTTGATGGCATTTTCAAAGACATTAAATATATACATCTCTATATGTCTGCGTGTCCACTCTCTACCGTATTTGTAACGGGAAAGATTCGTTTCCTATTATAATTTAGTATTCTATCCTCCATGCCTATTATATACCTAATGTTGCAAAGTAGATTAATAGAAATTTAAAGAATATATTTAGGTACTTTATTTACCTAATAGATGTTAGTGATGTTAATATATGTATGAGTATCTTAAGAAATCTATTACCAAATTGTACACGTCTCTCACAAAAATAAAAAAATTAACATTGTGCTATGTTATTAATTTAATGTAAATTTTCATTACTTGATCTGGACTATGGTGATAGTTCAGATATCAAATAGTCTCGGTCTTGTTTGTAGTGCTAGACACTATTGAAATTATTTTAAATTAACTTCAACCTCTATGGTGCGTCTAAAATTACAATTAATAAGTTTAAAGAACAAAGAAGAACTTTACAGCAGAAACGCAATATCCTGGCAGGATCTTTGATATCTTTACAACCACAAATATTAGGCAGGTAGTTAGTTAGGTACGTACCAGGCAGGTAGATAGGTATGCACCCCAATCAATTTATTAAAATAGCTAGGTCATTGAAATAAATTAATTTTTTTCCAAATCAAATTTATTGCTGAAGAGAATGAAAAGAATTTACAATGTAATCCTTATGCTATTCCTAATCTAATAAAAACTCAAATTACCTTCTGGTATAAAAAAAAACTAGGATGGGACATAGTGGATCATTACTAGCATTACACATACCTTGTTGACCAAGCTTATGAAAACATAACAATTAAATCGAATGTACCTAGTTAATTTACCCTTTGTCTTGGTTAAATGCTCTACCCATGTTTCATTAATGGAACCATAGGAATCTTTTTGTATAATGACATGACATTGAATAAAGTATATTAAAATTTAAAGACAAAAAATAAAAGACTTATGTTAAGTAATACAAATTTAAATCAACAATCATCTTTGAGAAATCCGATCCACTTTACCCCATCCTCTTTAAACTTAAAAGAAAAAAATACAAGGCATTTTTAGTACTGTACTTACTGAATAAATGTTTCTTCTATAAACATTGAACAAGTTAACTTCTGTTAAACTATGTTTGCTTACTATTTAAACACTTGAAGGTACACATGATAAGAATTAAGAAGTATTGTTTAGAGCATACAAAAACACGAGCTTTATCATGGACATAAGTTTAATCATAGAGCTTATAAATAGTCACTATAATTACCAAGAAACATACAAGTCAACAATATACTTCAAAACTTTTTGTATTTACTATTTCAATGTGCTTTTTTCTCAAATCACACTAATGGACTCACAGTGAACTTTATTATTCACTAATATGTATGTACACAAAGCAAAAGAGAGGATAATGTTTAATATTAAATATTGTTTATATTATTAGCAAAGTTAAATCACACCTTACCTATATGCTTAGAATTTAACATTGATAATAACGCAAACATTCTGTAACATTAAATATTACAGTGTTTTTGTATTATGACCTGCTGCCAAGAGGTCTTGCTGACTGTACGTACAAATTATACTCTTAGGTCTAACGCAACTAAAAACATTACGCAACATAGGTGATTACGAACTATACTAAATTGAAGTTTTATTTCAACATATTAGGTATTAACGCCAATTTCGTAAAGTAAATCCCCAAGTATTTGGCTCCTGTCTTAAACCTCAAAAGTAGAGTATAGAAAAAGATCACACACACTATTGTTATTGGAAAAACATGTAAATCAATAGTATGCTATGTTATGTTCGTAGCTAAAGTGGCAATTAAATTAAATATAAAGGAAAAATAAAAATTGTACAGTTCAATGAAAAAAAAAAAACTTTTAAAATCAATTTAAGTTGATCTTCTACTCATAATAAAAGAACAAAAAAAATATATTGAAATGAGCTATGATTCCTGTTAATGTATTGATTTCTTATTACACCTTATTTTGTAATTAAAGATGCTAATAGTAATGGTGGCCACTCACGGTCAGTCCATCGCGTCAAATGGCGTGATATACAGCCAAAATTTGATCGTGAATGTGAAAAACTGATGGCGTGATTTAAAAAATTTGTATGTCCAATCGCGCCATTTTGACATATGTCGCTTGGCGTGGCTCCAAAAATGACGCGATGGAATGACCGTGAGTGACCACCATAATGTTACAAAACTTCAATTGAAGTCAAATAGTATATGTCTAGATTAAATAATAAGAAAAATAAAAAAAGATTCTAAATTGCAGAAAAATAGTAAAAAAAAATTCTTCTTATTAGGTTCCACTAATATTTACTAATTTAAGACAACATTAAAGTTAGTAACAACAGGAAAGTATTCAGTTTTTGTAGCAACATTACCACAAGCAAATATTGTATCAAAAATGAAATTTAAACAGCATATTCATACAAAAACATTTGTATTTATAGATTCTGAAAACAAAACACTACAGCAGTAATAAAAAAATCAATGACAATTTGAACATTATTACAATGTATGAGGGATTATCAAAAAAGCAAAATTGCAGTAACAACAGACTAGAAAAAAAGAACCCTGTGCCAATTGTGAAGAACCATAAAGGTATTCCAGTATTTTTAAAAGCTAATAAGCTTATAATACTTATTTTGGCTTATGGAATTATTTTTACACTATTTCACAAAGGAGCATCATTTTATTTATTCACTTGATGTATCAACATATATAGACATTATTATTATTATTATGCACCTATATAGACATTATCTTTTCGCATAGAAGCAATATTGTAAATGGGTGGTAGAATGTGTGATATGCTGTCAATCAAATCAACATAGTCTTATTTTCTAGTCTGTATATAACAAATTTTTTATTCAGTGTAAGAAACGCTTTGTGTGCAAAATTGAGTCCATCACTCACTGTAAAGTTTTGTTTTGTCCCACCACAGTCCACAAGTTGCATTTTACAAGAGAGCGTGTTAGCCCTCTTGTTTTATGTCTCATTCACCCTGACCGGCTGCTTGTCGGAGGAGTACGTATATTTTCTCCTTGATCCAATCCTTGTTGTACGGAGCATACGTGTTTGTCGACTTTTGGTATACTAGGCAACTTAGATCGGCCAACTGAAATGAGTGAAACAAAGAGTGTATTTATTATATTTTATGAAATACAGAATACTACATAAAAGTGCAAGCGGTACAATGCCTTAATATATTTTTTTCCACTGATGAGAGCCTGCTAATTGGCTGAAATCCATAAAACATCTACATCACAAAAATCGTCTAAATGCTCCCTTCGCACAAGGAGTTTCTTTTTACGCATGAATCAAAATGACTTTTTATAGAGAGGTACACCGACTCCGAGCCCTCCTTGCGTGTGGGGCCTCCATCATGGCTTAACAACTATTATCTTACAATAACAACCGGGACCAAAGACTTTGTGCCCTTCGAAGCAGGGAAACACTCAAGGATTTTTTGCCAGTAGCGGTCAGAATATCAGATCAAATTGCTTCTGCAATTCTATTAAACCTACAGAATTGCTAATGTCTGCAGTTTGAATTGCAACTTGAGACGTAATTTTAGATGCCATGCAGAATTGGAAACTTGATAGGCTCTGAAGTAACAGAAGTGTGAACAAATTAAATATACAATTCCTAGTATGTCCCTGTTTTCATTCAATATGTTAGTGAAATATCATTGACTACCTTTGTATCAGTGACCACTGGTCGCCTATGGACATCAACTATTGTATATTATTATCATCACCAATGTATTGTAGTCCAAGGAAATGTGAGAAGAATACTTTCTAGCTCTCAAACTAAAAGCCAACGTTTTCATTAGAAAACTTACAAGGGAGATTTCTGCATCATGATTTATGTGAATGAAAGTCGGCAACAGCATTATTAAAAGAAGCATACTGTATTTAGTTTATCATCTTTTCACATAAAGCATTAACTGGCTAGTCCGGGATTTTAGCAAGTCAGCTTTGGATTTTATATGTATATTGATTATCGTTGTGAATGTACGATTTATATTGTTATTGTGTTATTGCTCTTACCTGATCAACAAAATCAAACAACTGCGAAATATCGTAAGTAATCGTCGGCGTATTAGGATTTCGCCTTTTTAAATGTTCTTCGTATATTTTACACACGCCCTCCATGCAGTCATTTACGCTCTCGTAGTCAGAATATGTTCTAGTTTCGGGCCTAGGGCCGGGTTGAACTAGCAGGATTGTATGAGACTGAAAATGAAAATGCAACACATAACCTAAAACAGTTACCGCCATTTTTAGAAACATTTATTGTGATTAAACGTTAAACTGATATAATACATACCATTTTTCCAGCACTACGTTAAGCAAAACACCACAATGTAAGTACAGTCAAGTAAATTAGCTTTCAGTTTCTCCTTTGCAAGTTAATACCTCGGTAAATTATTTGAAGTCAGAAGTTGATTTCAGTCTTTAGATTTTCTTTCAACAATTTAACAATTTCCACAGACTACGTTAATATTTTTGACTTTTAATACGCACGGCGTGGCCGCACATGACACGGAGAATTTACCATGGATATATTACTCTAACTGGATAGATAACATCCTGACGATCGATGACGTTATTTAAAAAGGAGTATTTTTGTATTGTGTCCATGTTATCTATAGTCCCAGGATATATCATTAGATTTTGATTTAAAAATTGCGATTTACAATATAATATAAATGTACCGTAATTGTGTACCTTAATTTTTAATTTACTCTTATTGCAATAATTTAAGTTCAGTAATTTTGAAGAAATTTTAATAAAATGTATTATTTCAATATTATAATGATCACTACCGGAAAAATAACATATTATAGAAAACATTTTGAAGAACCATATCAAAATGGGACTTAATTTTTCTAAGTAAGTGTGGACTGTGGACACCCTACAATTATGAAGGACAACCTCGATCCGGCCTGTGATTGGTCGAATGTATCATTCCGATATGATGTCATCGGTGACGTCATGTCAGAATCAAACTTCAAGTAGGTACTTTGAGGTTATTTTAAAAGAAATATAACAACATTTAACAAGCAGCCCAGAATACTGCTACCCACCATCATACTTAAACTTAAATACATAAACTTACAGCAGTTTTCTGCTTAACAAACAAACTGAAACTTTAAATATCCAAATAGCAAACACACTCTTCTTTTTTTGTCACATCTCACCAGTGTAGCACTTGTGGCAACCAATATAATATTAAGACATTGTCTAATGTAATCGACCACAGTGACCAGAACAAAAAATATTTTTTTTTTTGTCTCTGTCTTTCACGTAGATTTTGTTGTGGCGATCTCAATCTGTCAAATGTATGGGAGAATTTACTGGTTCTAAATCTATGCGTTGCACGTGTACACAGTTATGTATCCAGTTAGTGTAATATATCCATGGTCTTGTGACTTGACCACAGAGTACAACGTGGTGACATCGTTACTTAAATCTGTATTCTGTAGTACTTTAAATTTTTTTTTACTGTGGCGATACTGGCGATAATGTTATGAGTTTTGAGTTTTGACATTTTTGACGTGAGCGGAAGCTTCAGATCAGAGTTCAGCAGCCCACTGCCCAGCCTATTTTAGTTTAGATGTAACACAAATTACGTGATTGATTTAATGTCATTGTAATAACTGTTTATTTTAAAGCAACAGCATTCGTAGGATACACGCGCCATGGCGCTGAGCTCTGTAGCTGAAGAGTATTTTCGGACGCTAAACCCACTTGCTGCTAAGATCCACGAAGATATTACAGAAGCAAGGAACGCGTATGAAAATATTTGGGATTCATTAACTGAAAAGGAAAAGGTAATTTTATGTATTAAAATTAATCACGGAGCCCTGAAGCATAATTCACTACCTTGTTCAACTGAAAAGGAAAAGGTAATTTTATGTATTAACATTAATCACGGAGCCCTGAAGCATAATTCACTACCTTGTTCTGATGCCAATCGAGAGGAGTGGGCAGTCAATATCAAAGTTTAAAATATTTGTCTTAGGGAGTACCCCAATATGATTTAATGAATATCATGCAATGAATGGTTCGGGCTGGATGAATTTTGTACCTCAAAGCACCACAGCGCTTACTACCCTGTAGCCTAGTCGGTAGCGAACCTGCTTGCGAAGTGAGGGGTCCCGGGTTCGATTCCCGGCCAAGGCAAATATTTATGTGACAGATAAATATTTGTACTGGGGTCATGGGTGTTATTGTGATGTGTTATATGTGTCGTCCATGCCACCCGCGACACAGGTGAAAACCTACCTACTGCAGGGTATGAGTGTGTAAGTTTGTGAGCGTTTAAAATTTTGCTGAATATTTTCTGACTAAACCATTTTTTTTAAGCTTATGTGTTTATTTAATTTCAGGCAGAAATAATCAATGAGTCTATAATAAAACCGGACATAGCTCTGAAATATGCTCTCTTGGATACATTCGATTTCGATCTAAATGATCCACCAGTCAGAAAAGATGATCTCATGTCATTCTTTGGCCGAGAGCATGCTACGAAAGTTATACAAGATGAGAATGGGTCCTATCGTGATGAACATTCTGGTCCGTTTCTTTATCAAACCAAAAGCCAACTAAATTTATGTGTTTTGAGTGAACACAGAGGTGTTAAAGATGTTAGGTCTTCATCCCCACCGCCGGTGATGACAGAATTAGCATTATCACATTCTAAAGTAGTGTCTGAACTGAAAAATGCACTAAAATCCCATGATGTGTTGAAGAATTATAAAGACAAAGACGGTGAAAGGGATCTGGTATCGCCTTCAGGTTTTATAAGTAAATTTATTGGGAATTTTAAGAGTAAAGATGAAGAGAGGGAATGTCTGATGCCATCAGCAGCTCAGAGTCAGATAGTAGCATCATCGGATAACTTCTTCCGAACTAACTTCAAAAGTCCGCAGAATGAATGCAAGTTTGATAAGGATTACAGAAGCAGTGTTGTCAAATCTAGTAGTGGTAAGTTTCTTTTTTATACCTTTAAAAATAGTGAATAAACTCATGGTAAGTGATTACTACCATCCATGGGAGTCTCTGACATTCCATAGTTTATTTTAGGCAGTTGGATTTAGTTTGGCAGGAAGGTAAGAATTCATACCAATATGTAAAAATACCATTCAGGACTTATCTCAAGAGCCATATAACACTAAGAGAAGTCTGCCATTGTTGCCTTGTGTTTTATTCAGTAAAAAGTAAGGAGATAAAAAAAGTTAAACTCCATAATTCTTACCTATTGTTGTTCTGTTTGTTTATTACCAACCATACAATGATTTATGATAATTTTGTAGCAAAATCTCTTCCATTATATCTGCAAGAGCAGTCTCTAACTTATGAATTTAACTCAAATATTATTCTTGAATCAACACAAAAGTAGACCACTGTTAAAAAAAGTATCATACAATAAAAACAAAACAAAGAAACATTATTATGTCCTCCAAAGTAAGGAAGTGCTCAAGAAAGTGGCTAACATCATTCTTTTATTTTGGCTTGTGTTATCTTATAGTAACATAAAAGAACATTGAAGCAAATTAAATTAAATTCATTTGTATTCACTTTCTATAAGGAAATATATTCTGGACATAACATATCCTCCTCATTATGTACACATAGAAGCATGTGTAACATTATTTACATATGGAAATGATAATTTATAAATTCATTAGTGAACCAAATGAAGTTTGGATTTAAATAAGTATTCAAACACTGGTCACAGTTACAATGACAATTATGTTTATGTAATAGTATATAAATATATACATATATAGTGTTATAGTTAATGTTAAGAATTACTTAAGATGCATCGAAACTGAGAACTGTAGATCAGTTGGTATTGTTGGTAGCAAATACTAAATAAGTTGGTACTCCTTAAGTAGGTGTTCAGAATTTGGGACAGTAGACTAATTACTGGACACAATACAAGATGCAAAATTTTGGGATAGGGTTACCCTGGCATTTTTATTGTGGAAATAGCCGCCAATTAAGCTGACGATCCACCTGATGGTAAGTTGCTATCGTTGCCCATGGACATCAGCAACACCAAAGGTATGAGTGATTCGTTGCTGGCCAAATAGGAAGAAGAAAAAGGAAAAAGGAACTGGCTCTCAAGTCATTTACAGTCACAATTATAAGTCACCTTAGCTGGTAGTGACTGTCGAGCATCAAGTCTCTGGTTCGATTCTCGATTGCGGGGTATACTTATTTTTTTAAGTTATTATTTTATTAACATATAATTTTATTGTCATTTGTTAGGTACTGTTAAATTCTTGGTGAGTTATTTTACCTACGAAATTCGTACTTGACCTGTAGTATTTTCGTCTCATTCTGAGACGGAATCCGAGCCCAGCAGTGGGACTTTTGATTATGACTACAGCTGTATCTTTGTATGCAAATAGAAATTAACTGAGCCTAATCGACAAACGCGCGCCGTGTGCAGCTACAGAGCGTAACGACTTCAAGGATTAAAATGAAAATCGTTTTACAATAATACTACTTAATTACAATTGCTTACATCCAAATGAATGAGTTATCACAGTAATTTGTAAACGCCTTGTTTTGTCATAAACAGGCCATACTTGGCAGGCATACACATAAGCAAACAGCAAGGTTCTCGCTAGCTACATTCAAAACTACTCATCATAATTAAACAGCTGACATCACTTCTAGCTAGGCCGTTTATTTACCTGACTAATTACACAAACATAGCAAGAACGATAGGGCACGTGAGTAATAACAATGACGGATTAAAACAATTACCTCCTAGCTATTGTATTAGTAATCTACCACCCACTAGTGATGATAAAATTATGTTTTGTAACTTTTGTAAACATGACTAACTATTATAACCAGCAGTGCCGGTATTAGAGCCACTGACAGCCCAGGCAAGAATATTGTTGGGCCCACATAAGAAAATAAAAGTAGAGCTTTTTTGCTGGATTTTTTTTTTGTTGAACCAGTGGAAACGTTTATTAAGAATTTTATTTTTCCTTTTGGAACGAAGTTCTTTACCGCGCGTTGCGAAAGGGGGCTAGGCGGAAAATTTGGTAACGACACTTTTTGCCGTCGTAGTTTTTTTTACATAGAAAGCAAGCCAGAGTACTAGGATAGCAAAAACATGTAAGCGAGTGTGCCAAAACAAATCAATTAGACAAACAAATTAGATTTGTTTTGGCACACTTGCTGCATGTTTTTGCTATCCTAGTACTGACTGCAAGGAACTTCGTTCCATCCGGGTTTTTTTTGTTCTTCACTCTTCACCCCAAATGTAGCAGCCTCTCAAAATTTGGCGCCGTAGGCCATCGTCCCACCGCCCTAACGCCGGCTCTGTTAATTAATTAATCCTTGCTTGGGGGAAAATATAAGCCTCAACTTTATAAAATGATAGTAATTCTAAATTCCACTACGAACAATAATTGTTTTAAAAGGGGATTCTTAGTTCAATAATTTAGGAATTTGCAATAGAAATAAAAGTAGCCCTCAATTTGTTGATTACCCCGTGATAGATTTTTTATAGGTCTCGTGATAAAAAGTTTCATCTTAATTTCGTTAAGTAGTGTTAGCGCCTAACATTATCAAAAATATGTTTCGTCTAAAGTGCCCTTCGAGACTCATTAACTAATTCAAATGTGCACTCACTGTCACGCAAAACAGCTTTATATTGAAACAGTTTCATTGATTTAACAAATACAATTACGTAATACTACAGAAGAAATAATAGTACCTACTTATGAATAAGTAGTAATACTTAATATTTTTTTACGTATTTCCTTCCAGATATCTCAGAAGAAAACCGAGGCCTACTGTCCTCAAGCCAGGCCTCCTCAGGGACTGACTTCCAGTCAACGGAGACTCTCACGGAGTCCACATTGCCAAAGACCGGGTATGACTTTTTAGACAACTGGTAATTTTAATGATAACACTGTTAGGTCTATAATATTGTTAACTTAAATCAACTGCACATGTTATGCTTCATTTATATCATAGTAGTGCCGCGTCTGTCTGCCTGTCTGTTCGTCATAAACTTGGAAACTACCAACCTGATTGTCCTGCTTTTTTCCACAATGGATGAAATGATTAATGAGGATGGTTTAAGTCTATTTATGGTTTTTTTTTATGTAATTTGGAAAAAAATAGGCATTTTTGAATGAAATTTATATATATATTTTTAAATAGTACTGTAGCCAACTAGCAAATAGTGACGTTCTGAAGCGAGATGTCTCGGGTTCGATTCCCGATGGCAGGCATTAATATGGCAGATAAATATTAAGCCATTCAGTATTGTCGATTATAAAATTGTTTTCTTTGACTCATTATATCTCATCATACATAATGAATGTAACATGGTGTAGTTGATTTAAGAGTTAGTCATCTAAGTGTCGCTTGCATTAGCCATGAGGTAATAAAATTAGTCTACCGTTGAAGTATATTATGATCAGGATATCGAGATAAGAGCCAAAATGGGGACAAAGCGTTTTTGTAGGTCTTACTTATCTTTTTAATACAAATATATTGGATCAGATTATAGAGCATTTTTATGATTGTTGAATAGAGCTGCCACCAAATCTTGAAGATTTTTACCCTCAAAGGTATACCTACCTGCCATGCCTGATATATTCCTAGGATTCATTCCTGAAGTCCTGGCCTGGTGAATTCGGGATTTTCAGATTTCTTTCCTAAAATCCGAAACTGTTCCTAGCACCGTACTCACCGTAGCACAATCAGTATTTGGTGCGATATAGAGGCCAGAAAGCTTTACCATCAGGTGGGATTGTTGTTCAGAATTAAATTAGTAGATGTAATACTGTAATAGGTTCTGTATATTTGTATTTGAGAGAATAGTGATAATAATACTCGATATATCGGAGGCTCCAGGTTGTTAAGTTATTAATAAATTGATATCGCGCAATAAAAGCTAATCAGACGGAAAATTTCTCCGCAATATTGTACACTCTCCACAAACTTTATTTTGAAAATATTTGTTTTTGTATTACGTTTTTTTTGTTACCTTTAAAACGTTTCTGATTTTCTTCTTTTGAACAATGATCTGAGTTCTCTGAAATTAATGAGAAGTTAAAAATATACCATGACCTTTGCACCATTCTCGATTGTGACCTTTTGAAAATGTCACCTTATGTAATGGAGATATTATAAAATATGTTTATATGATGTCAGAATATATTATAAAATAGTCTTATTAACATTGAATAGTTTTTCTATAAAACACTGACGCTAGACGGATATTTTTAGTTCGGTCACTGTCGAAGTTAGCATGTCCAAACATTCTTGGAGGCCCATTGTTGGGCATAGGCCTCCTATAACGTGCATTACTACTTGTCCAGCTCTAAAAAATCGATTCTCAACTTTCAAAAGCTCCAATATTATTCCGCGATTAGCATCATATGCCCGTATTTTATCATTGTCACGTATTTTAGTAAATAATAATTTATCGAAGTAATCTCAGCTATTAAAATTGAATGGCCTGTTTTTTTACGATTTGATTGTGCACGATTCCATTAACGATGGAGTACAATATCAAACAAGATATATTCTAGGGGGTAAGGAGATGCAGTTTAAACTAATAATAAAATAAGGTCTTTCAAGCTGGCCATACACGATCAAGTTTACTTGTAAAGTTGCAGCAGACTTGATGCCGGCATCCAGTAAACTTGACGGTGTGTGGCTATCTGGCTACATAACTATCAGATAGGTATCTCATGCAAACTGAATGCCGCATCAAGTCCGCTACAAACTTGACAAGTTAACTTGATTATGTATAGCCAGCTTTACAGAGGCTAGTCTAAAAGATGAAGCAGCGCCATCTAAAATAGGCGCTCCACCCACTGAAGACGCGTCCCGCCGCGGTGCGCGGAGCGACGGATAACGCAACTGCGCGCAGGGCGCCTTCCCGCGCGTGTCCGCGTCGGCAGTGGGTTGTGCTAGGCGTGATTTCTATATAAATTGAGATACTTGCATACAATGGTAAAATCTGCCATCCCGCGCACCGCGACAGGGCGCGATGCAGTGGGTGGAGCGCCATAGACATCCGGTTTTAATTTTTTTAGTTTATTTTCGTATGTCAATTTATGAAGATGTAAATAAAAAGATTTTCCAAATCACGCTATCGATTATACGAACATACGCGATACTTTTATATTTTTTGAGCTTAATATAGACTCGATCAAACACTGCAGTGTAGACGTAATCTATATATAATTTTCTGGTTAATTTTTTTTTAATCAATAGTAAACGGCGCTGCTCACTTATGAGTCTTTTGACATATTTATAGAAGGTATAGTGATACCCTGTAATAGTTCAGTATTTATTGCTAGTCTTATTGATGAATAAGATGCAATGCCCCTTTTGTAAGCCCAATACACCGTTAATAAAAATAAAAGTTGTGGTTCCAGTTATTCAGATTAATCAGGGTATACTTCTATTCAAGCAATATTTACATCTTCAAAAACACCTCAATGTATATATAACTGTGTATTTTACTAAATAAGTCACACATAGATTTTACTGTTAAAATAATTAATATTAATAATCGTATAGTATTAAGTTGATATCTTTGTGAAACTAAACAGTGTTTAGTTTTCTCTGAATGGATGCTATAAGCCGCATATAGAGTACAGCGATAGTATTGTTCTCTGGGTATTACATTACATAGCGACATTGCCAAATATTGTTTATATAACAAGTAATCTCACAGCCAAGACTGTATTTTATATTATTTATATTAGATAAGTTCTAGGAATAACTGTTTTTGTGTAATACTAAATGTATAGAGAGATCTTGCAGAATTAAATCATAGATGGCACCACATTAGCTATTTTTAATCTTGTTATGGAGGCTCACAAACCATGACAAAGTTGTATAATGGAATATTTTTGTTGTCGTTTGATTTTTATTACCTAAATTGTATGGAAATAATTTAATATAAAATTGCCATCAGCTATGTATAAGTATTCAAACACTTAACGCCATCTATTGATTTTAATTGAACAAACTAGAAAAGCTGCCTGGAATTGTGATCAAACATTAATGTGATGAAATTATTTGGTTATATTTTTTGCTAAGGATTGGAGAATAATTTACATACTCTTGTATTTACTTCCTTTTTATACTCTTTTTTATTATTTACCTACTCTTATATTAATATTTTATTGTGAGTGGATTGTGAATAGTGAATGGAAATAAAATACTCTATAATGATACATTTTTTTAATAAACTCGCATAATGCACCTTCTTGAAGAAATACCAAAAATCGTAATGGTGCGTCCAGATTTGGCATATACCACTCTCATGCTATGTGCCGTACGCGAGCAGCGCAGGAGCTGCGCGCGCGCTGCCCACTTTGTAAGGTCCGACATCAAACGCGAAAAAAGCTATGTGCTCACACGTATCACGCGTGCTGGTTGAGCGCACTACGCAACCCTTCCCGTTGCGCTAAAGAGACGCACCGAACGTAGGCAATAACCGCAAGCGAGTAGCGCGCGGAGGATGCGAGCCTCTCGCAAGCAGCGCATTCGTCAGATCTGGACGCACCTTTATAAACACACCATCACATCATGTTTAGAAGCCTTCTTGCGACATGCATTTTGCACAAATATGGCCCCTGTCCCAATCTCTGCATGGTTTTAACAAATTAGCAATAAATAAGTTAAGGCGACATAATCGCATATGCGACAAAGCCGTCTTCTTTGAATAAAAAAAAAAGTTAAGGCGGTTTCTTCACAAAAACAACAGTATTAAATAGTAATCAGTTTATTTAACTAAAAGCTCCCAATTAACAAAAAATCCTCAGACTAGGATATTACTATAATTACCATTTAAAATATTGTTTCATAAACAATTCAAGCTTAATCTATAAGGCATTTTAACATTGTTAAGGATCATTGAACATGCAAGGTATAACGTTTTGTGGTGTACAAAAGATGACAATTTTATCTTTTTGTTCTACTCATTACTGTTTATTATTTTATTAGACAAATATTATTATTACCATCTTTTATATCCTTACATCTATAATATCATAATTATGCATTAATAATTATGTCACTGTAATTCACTGAGTTATGTCATTATACCTTTCAATTAGTATCCAGTGATAATCATACCCTTTTCCACTTGGTCTGCCTTTTCTTTCCCAGTCAGCATTTCAATGAGGGTCAGACCAAACCAATATGCTGTTCCAGGTCCCTGAAATCAATGCAATTATAGAATGAGTTATATTCATTGTATCTTCCGAGTGCCAAGTACCTTCAAATCTCTATTTTTTATGATGCATATAATTATCAGTGATACCTATGTGTATGGACACACCTTCCCTAATATTTCTGTGAATAAGTTAGAATACTTTACCTGCATAAAATACAATACTAGCCGACATTACAGTTAATTATTTACTAAGTCTGAGGAGTTTCTTTCACAGCTTCTTTCTTCTAGAGCATCTTTTGTGGATTACCACAATTAAGTGGTAGAAGCAGAAACAGGTTTATAAATGTAGAGACAAAACCTACATTTTTTAATATTTTTTGTACAGTACACGCCATAATTTGAATTGTAAGTAAACTCACCCGGCTAGTAACAATGTTGCCATCAACCACAACTCTCTCCCCTTCAACATATTGATAGTCACCAGTAATCTTGTCCTTGGTGGTGGGGTATGACGTCACTCGCTTGCCTTGTGCCACGCCGTGGGCTACGAATGCTGTTGGGGCTGTGGATGAAGAGAATATCATGAGTTATGAACTGAATTAGTAATAGGAGTATGATTTATTAAGATTAGACCCATTAAACATTTTTCTGATGGCTTTTTGGCTTCCATTTATCTCACACAAAGGGTGAAGACTGTAATTTGCAACACTTGCAAACTACTATTGAGAGCATTCTTTATTAAAATAATGCAATGTTCAACTAAGGCTAGTATTGCTAGTATTAAAAAAATAATTTATCAAAACTAATTTCTGTGTCACTACGCCATTCTTCTCCATGCAAGCTAGATATTGTTTTAGACGAATTAACAAGTTTTAGAAGAGTTAACACAACTTTTGATAACATCAAGAACACTCCAGTATAATTATTTGCAATATTATACATACAAGAAATGTCTGAGTATGTATTATTATGCATGTATGTTACAACTTTATTTAGATTGTTTAATAATTTACCAGCACAAATGGCCGCCACAATTTTTCCACTCTTTTCATGGTCCTTCAAGAGAGTTCCCACAATGGTAGACTTAGAAAGCCGCTCGGAACCTTCTAGACCCCCTGGGAGAATGACCTGAAACCATTTAATTAAAAGATCGCTTTTTGTGTGTTTTAGAATAATGTCTATACCAAAATGTCAAGTCAAAACTGAAATAGTTTGACAGTATTTTTAACTGATATTTATTTTTATATAATCAACCGCAACATGATTTCAAATTCAATGTAATTGTATGGATGACCCATTTGTGTGTCGTGATCACAGAATAATATGCATATCGACGCTGGAAAGCAAACACATACTAATCCGCAACTATCAAATTGTTCATCAGAGCCGAAAAACTTTGTGATCTCTCGAAAATCCATACTAATATTATAAATGTGAAAGTGTGTTTGTTTTTTTGTCCGTCGTTCACGTCGCAACGAAGCTGTTATATGGTATGGTTTTTGTGTGTGAAGATAGTGAGGAGGGTGGGGAGGGCTACTTTTAACCACGGTGAAACATCCCCATGGGATGATCGATATTTTGTTAGTTGCTAGCATAGATTACCCCCACAAGATACCGCATACAAGGCAACTGACGCGCGGCAACATAGCAGTGCTTTTGCTATGCATATGAAGCTGTACTAGCATTCACGACATTAGTATCGACCAAGACCTTTGACCCGTATACACGCGGATCTTTCAGAATTTAATTAATTTCAAAAAAGCATTCGCTGATGGAACCATGGCTTACTGCAGAGTGAAATGGTGTGATAAATCAGTGCGTAAAAACAGTTACCAAAACGATGGCATATCATTTCATAAATTAGTAATTCATATTTATTTTACAAATTTTCTTCTAATGAAGCAGAGTTCAACTTATGCTGGTTTTGAGAGTGACATTTTGTAAAAATTTCATTCCTAATTCAAAATAATTATCTTGTTTCTGACTAAAGACAATACTAGGGAAGTGAATTTTTCATTTTAAACGCGTATCGATATTCATTTTGAGGATATTGCTATGAAATCGATAATTTCTAACAAGTTATGTATAAGTGGGACAAAGGTTGCTGTAGTCAAGGATAAAATTATTTATTATATGAAAAAACATTGTGGTAATGGTTTTATAGATTTCCTAGATGCCCCGAGAGGACGGAAAAATGTATAGAAGCAATGGTTTCCTACCAAATACAGTGTCGTTTGTTTAACAGAGTTTCAAGACTTGCATTTCTATTCTTCTTGATAAATATACTAAAGAAGAAGAAGAAGAAGTTGTTGTTCACGCCTGTAATTGGCACTCACACTAGTCCAGTTTCTATAGAACGTATATTTGTAATGTAATGTGTGTACTGCTGTTGGTGTGCTAATAAAATAAAATAAAAAATAAATAAATAATAAAATAACACACTTTTCAGTTGACAGTTTCTACTATATGAAGAAATAATCATCGAAGGTTGATGGATTCAGTTGTATCATCGTTATACCTACCAGTTTAATATTCATATAATATTATATATTTATTAAAAGTATCGATATTTTCATTGTATTGTTATTCATTATAAATGTCCTGAAAGTAAATAATGATAATAACAAACATCGATCGTACGATTAATCGATCATACATACTCAATCACTATGGACGGGTTCAGCTTGATAAATTCCAAGTTTGAATTTTAAATATCCAATCACAGCGCATCTGTTTCGTACCCCGCAAACCGCACCTTCCGCAAAATTGTGACTTTGAATTCTAAGAAATATTCACTAATACGGAATCTATTGGAGGTTATCTATGGTTGCTAGATATTTAGTTCCGGGTTTTGTTAATAGATGGCGTTAGTAAAATTCATTTGCAAGTTCTGAATCACGCTATCAAATGATACATGTTTACATATGTCATAGGCAACTAAATCTAAGTAAAAGTAAGTAGGATTTGAAAAAAATCGATCTCTACTGTGGGCGAAGCTGCGGGCAAAAGCTAGTTTTTTATAAATTGTCTATTTAGTAGAGAAATTATGAATTTTTTTGTTTTAGTACAGAATTCATGATGTTTTTTCGAGAAATCAAAAAGTTTATCGGCTTTGATTCACAATTTGATCTTTGCGGGTTACTACGTGTTTGCTTTCCAGCGTCGATATGAAATCATGTTGCTTAAGCACAAGGTTTAAGCCGAAAACAAAATGTCTATTTTTGATAAATATTTGCTTCATAGGCCATAGCTGTATAGGAGGAAGACGAAGTCATAGTAAAAACTAACTTGTTTCAAGTAAAAAAAAAACAATGTCAACTCACAGCATCATACTGCGGCGTGGCTGCCAATGCATCAGCCAGAGATTTGTCAGGCACTAAGGTCACTTGTCTGGAACACAGCACCGGCGCATTGCCGTCCAGACCTGCGAGTGTTACTGTTATCTGTCAATTAAACAGATAAATAAGGATTTTTTATAGGTGTAGTCATTCTTAATAATTAATTGAAATATCTTAGCAATCACAAATGTTTTCATTACGACTTGTGAGTATACTTGTAGCTGGATTGAAATGGACAGTATTCTTATTTAATTATCTATACTAATAATATTATAAAGCTGAAGCATTTTTTTTTTGTTTTTTTTTTCAACATGCTAATCTATGGATCTGCCAATGGTATTTGAAGAATTATTAAAAATATTTTTACGTTTGATAGCCATATTCATGAAGGCTATAAGGTAATAAATATTATGTATATCCATGCCAAATTCCAGCTTTCTAGTATTAAGGGTCTCGGTGCTTTGCTTTGGACAGACGGACGGATGAACGGACATGACAAAACTATAAGGGTTCCTTTACTTCGGAACCCTACAAAGGAGTTGGTTCAGGGGTATAAGGCATTACCAAAAGTGAAGGAAGGATGGGTTATGACTAAAATATGTATAACTTACTCCACCCCTCCGCAGCATATCAACAGTAATGACTGTTTCCATCTCCTCTGCTCCCTGAGCTAGGATTACCAGAGCAGACTTGGACATTGTTGAAGATGTGCTTAGGGACCTAGAAAAAACATAACAATAATCTGAGTCATTCATGGAATAATTTGTTTGTATAAATTATAAAAAATACTTAATCAGGTAGATGATTCTCCATGCATGCTTCGTTATCTGACCTATATCTTCAACTCTCGGCGACGCACCGTTTTCGAGAAAATTGAAAAAAACTTTCATAACCTTAGTACCAAAATACGATACTTATCACGATTTCGAACGCCAGAAATGTCTTTTTGTCAATTCAAAGCTGTCAAATAAGTCCCAATTAAGTCAAAAATCTGTGCTTAAACTGTCAAATCGGTGCCAAATGTCTTCCGACCTATGAATTATGTTCTATGCTTAAACTGTCAAATCGGTCCCAAACGTAAGTACTTTGTATAAACATTGGCGAAAACAGAGGAACGGTGGGAGGTATCACGGGGGGCGAAGCCCCCCATGCCAGGTAGCGCGGGGGGCGGAGCCCCCGGGGAAGGGGGCGAAGCCCCATAAGGGGCTTGGGGGCGAAGACCCCCAGAATGAAAAAAGCTACAGGAACCCAAAACAAAATGGATTAGGTTAGGTTAGGTTCGTATGATTTTTTTTACACGGAAATAGGGACCCCGCGTAGCGGGGTCCCGTCGACATTTATGACGAAGTGTAGTTTTGTGACATAATTGAATAATCATAATATCGTCGTGCGGCAAGAAAAGACGCCATGAAGCTGTATGATTATTATTTTATAATTTTGAGGTTAGGTTAGTTTTTCTCAATTTTCTCGGAAACAGTGCGTCGCCGAGAGTTGCGAGTGCTACCGTTGTAATCAGCAATCACCCCTCCCCTCCCCCCTCTTGCTACCGGATTCTAAATTTTGGTACTAACTACTAAGGTTATGAAAGTTTTTTTCTATTTTCTCGGAAACGGTGCGTCGCCGAGAGTTGCGAGTGGTACCGTTGTAATCAGCAAACAACCCTCCCTCCCCCACCCCTCCTCCTCCTCCTGCTACCGGATTCTACATTTTTACCAGTAAATGGTTTGTATTAGTAAAACGGTACACCGTACAATACATCAGCTAAGGAAGTTGCCAGAAAATCACCGGGTTATACAACACAACGTACCTACCTGAATACCTTTTTTAATAGTCAATACATATTTTCAATGAGAAAATTTACTTACCGACAGTATAAATCTTTGGTAGACGATTGGGATATTATGGAAAATGCAAATATTCGAATTTTGGATTGAAAATTACAATTCAATCCGATTTTTCTGGCCGCTAACAAAAACATGAATTCGCGTCAGTGACAGTCAATGTCACTGTGTCAGGTTACGTTAGTATATACTTTAATCTATGGCTGCGTTCCAGTAGTAGCTCACATCGCTCACAACGATCAAAACGTGTTCCACATGGCGACCACGGACGTCATGGTCGCGGCGAATACGTCATTGATGACGTCATTAATTTCGCTCACGGCACGCTCAAAACAACCCACCTCACGGGGTGGGTCGAAGTGGTCGAATTGCAGTGTTGCCAGATACGACGAAGTTACTCTCGCCAGTTTTTAGACTTGGCGACACTGGGTAGAAATGGATGGTGATAGAAATTTGGCGCAATTTTATAAAAAATAAGGATGTTGATGGAAAAAATAACTTTATACGATTCGACAAGAAATACTTTAGTGGAACTAGTAGTTTCTCCAACAGATGCTCGACGTGGGGTCACAAGTTGATAGAAATATGTTAAATTATGTAAATAATTTTAATATTTTTAATGTTTAATTCACTATACATATAGCCATGTATACATTTTTCCTCGTCGGTCAATATCATTAACATAATTATTATGCAATTTTTTATTATATTAATTTGTCTTTTCATAAAAAAAATTTTTGTTTGTAGATATACTTTTTTGCTAGTGTAAAAATAAAATTGATAATTAATTATGTAACGTTTATTTATAGCTTAAAAATTATAACATAACCTATAATCTAAGTTTCAGACTTGTCTTATTCTCAACATCATAGAGTACATTTTGTATCATCGGCTAAAACGTGTAAATACTCTGTGGCTTGAACGCTCACGTCCGCGTCGGTAAATATACCGTTCCACTTGGGTGTAGATTGTAACGCTCACAAGCTAGTGGAACGGCAAAATCGCGGTCGCGAGCGTGGTCGTTGTGATCGTCTACTGGAACGTAGGGTATGTGTCAGGTCACGTCACAATTAGAAAGTCAAAACATTCGTCTGACAATCATGACAGTTGACATTTGACATTGGTTACCATGGATATAATAGTCTAACTGGATCCCAAACTTCAAAGAGGTACATAAAGACGCGACGTCACAATTTAATAAACATATTCGACCAATCAAGGCTGGATCAACTGAATTTTGTGGCAATATAAAACCATGACGAGCTATTTTTTAATAAACCGTAACCGTATACATCATTTTAGTTGGACACTACTACGAGGAAATAATAATATCAGGTAACACTATTTTTCCCACTTGTCATGGCCGCTACCCGTTGACGAACATTCTTAAATGGGATTAGAGGG
This sequence comes from Thymelicus sylvestris, assembly GCA_911387775.1. Lineage (NCBI taxonomy): Eukaryota > Metazoa > Arthropoda > Insecta > Lepidoptera > Hesperiidae > Thymelicus > Thymelicus sylvestris. The sequence goes on from OU426903.1 coordinate 4,785,584, forward strand.
ATTTTCAGCTCTTTCCTTTTTACAAAAATTACGCACTGATTAAACATTTTTTCACCACTTTGTATCCTTTTTGGCAAGATAGAAATTAAAAATTATTAACACAAAAGAAAAATCCAAGAATATTGACAGCAAGCAATGCCAACCTAGTGGGAAGTTATAGGTGTACCAGAATCTGATGGCAAAATGGGGAAATTAAAATTGGAGACAACACACTCCCCAGCGTTGGGGAAACTAGAATAAAACTTGTTGATCCTTGATATTTTTAACAGTGTTAGTTTCATAATAGGCAATATAAATTATGTAGGTATGGTTTATTAACTTCAGATGAAAATATATAAAAGACAAATCTACACATTTTATTAGAAAAGCACATATTTTTTATATTATAATTAATTATTACAGTGACTAACAATAATTTATGCAACTATAATTTAAAATTTGCCATCTGTATACTAGTATTTTTTATTAATTTGATAAATAGAACAAATAGATAATTAATAAATTGCTCCTCCATCATTTCAGTTACGTGAACTTGTATGATGTAACTTTTCATTTCATATTCACAAAATTTTTGCTACCTTTAATTTGTAACAATGTTTGTATTATTTATTTCAATTAATTTAATATCATTTGCTAATCTTACTTACATACAAAGAAATTATATGTAGATTATTTACTAAGAAAATATAATCACGAAAACTAAGTATCAAAACGAGTTAATCCTACAAGATGGATAATATTAATAATGCAGATTGTCGCATAAAAACAACTTTTTCCTCACATGTTTTTCAATAAACATTGAAAATAATATTTGTGGCTTGTGATCGTAAAGTTGTTTTCGGCAGTAAATCGAAAATAATCATAATTTTAGATAAAGAAAAAAATTCCATACAACTCTTTTTTTTGACTTGACAATAGTTTTAAAAATTTTCATTGCCATATTAAAAACCCATTTTTCTGCTTGTCAAAAATGCCATGAGATGCTGGTATACCTATACAATGACAGATGTCAGAGGTAAAATTACTTTGAACGGACTATAGCTAGTCTGTACCATAAAGTAACTTATACATAGGGTCTGTATTCTGTTTATTTGTCTATGCTAGCTTCCTTTCTTTCGTTCACTAACGTCAAGCGGATAGCAAAATGTTCTTTTTGTTTTATTAATTTTTTGTTTAAACTTGACCTTTTAATCGTGAAACATGAATTGGTATCATTAGAATAAATTTAGTTCCTTTCCCGTGTTTTTTTAAGTATCCATTATGTTAGAGTTACGTGTAAATATTTAAAGTGAGGTTAGATTTCGTTCGTTATAAAACTGTTGAAAATTTAACTTATCAACAAAAGAAATGGATTTCGTTAAAAGAGAAGATATTAATATTACTGAAGAGGAGAATTATAAGGCATACATGGAAGCGGTAAGCGTAAAAAGCTCGGTTTTCATAATTAAATTTAGTAACAAAAAAACCTAATAAAAACATCATTCTCAAAGTGGTGTCCAGGCGGGTTACAGCTTCAATTCTTTTTTGAATTTCTTGATATTATGTCCCTATGATAATGTAAGGTGCCTATGTTTTATAGAAATATCGCATTTTTTTTTCAGCTATATTTTTAAATGTTTTCTTTACCTACTTTTTTACCAATTTAGCTTTTACTTTATTAATATGATACCTTAAAACTAGATACAACAAATTAACGGAATTACCAGGGTTCCATGATATACAAATATACATTATTCAATATTCAATACTTTAGGTATAATAAAATTCTAAATAACTGTAAAAGGTTAAATATAAAGATACTTTTGTTTCAAATTATGTGCTGTTACTGAAAATAGAAATATTTAATACAATTTTAGAATGCACTTTTAGGATAACATATTTTCATATATTGAGAGAATATTGGAACCTACAAAAAGTATGTAATTTTCATTGTCCAAATTAAGTAACACACCAAATAGTGACAAAAAAGTGGTTTCATTCATATAAAATTCAATTCATTTATATATATTCAAATGAAGTATATTGTTAAGGCTAATTGAATAATAATCTAATTCTTGAGTAATTTTTAAATGTATTCTGTATTAATGAAAATGTTATTTTTGAGAGGCTGTTTCATCTAAGAGCTATATAAATATCAGATTACGGTTTTCTTAGGTATGCTGGTTTCACACAAGTCATGATTCCATTGTAATATACACCTAACTTGAAGGTGGTTGCAGAATTTAAATTCAGGATCCCCTGTTTGAGAGAGAACATTGAAATTTTTAGTTCATGACTGCTTTTACATAATAATTACATAATCTCTTAGGCTATTTTATTGTCATAAGCAGAAGTTGATTTGGGTCTTTTTCAACTGTATGATAACTGTTGGCATGTCAAATGTTTAAAATAATGAACCATGCAATTGAAGTTTTCTATATTTTGCTCTAGAGTGGTCACTGTCCCTTTAGATATTAGACATCACCATAGCATAGCTGTCCAAGAAAGACAAGAGATGAAAGAAGGCAATGCAATCTTTCAATTTGTCTTAAAATTACTATGCCAAATTTCCTACATGCATGCATTATTCATAAAAAGGTGTACTAAATTACTTTAACAATAATAATAATCTAGATTATTATTTGAGCTTTCGGGTTTGGAACAGCTATCTGCCTAGCCAAAACGATTGATATAATCTAGATAGTAATCTAGATAAAAGCTAAAGATGTAAAACTTGTCTGTTTCATAAAATAAGTAGTACTTAAATGTTCAATTTTGATTATTTTGTAATTTGCATGAATTTTAAAGTGATATTTTTAGCAACTTACTATTACTACCAATGTGTGTTGTTATTTATGTACCATTTAAAGTTACAGTTATACAAGAGACAACCATCTCTTAGAAGTAGCAATGCGTCTGTGGCCAACTCAAGTGGGACAATTTTTAACTATACAATTACTAATATGCAGTAACAAGACTAGCATACAGTAGTCATCCTAAATTCCACAGTCTTCTTATTAGCAAATGTTACCTACTAATATTATTATTAACACTAACAGCACCTGTATCCGACAACAGTCCCTCTCACCGTCCTATTGGATGTTTGTCACAGATGTCCATTGTTCATGGGCAGCAGGGGAAGGTGGTTGGTACACAGTGACGGATTAACCCTTAATCAAATTAAGCAATTGCCTAGGGCATCACGTCTAGGGGGGCACCAGAAGAAGCACAAAAAAGCACAGAAAACCACGTTGACATACAAATAGGGGGCCCACAGGCGTGGATTGCTTAGGGCATCAAGTAGTCTTAATCCATCACTGTTGGTACAGCAAGCTCAATTTCTATTATCATTACGTAATATTTTTTTAATGACAATATTTTCAAACAACTAAAATATTTTGAATATTTTTTTGATGGAAAATAGATGTGATCATGCATGTAAAACATCAGTTATGTGTCGTAAGTTCTGTTACGAAAATGGCAAATATAATGTATATGTTACCGGATATCTGTATAATTCAGCATTCTATACAATACCTAGCAATGTATAGAATATCTAAAACGTTCAGGTAACGTTTTGAATATTATTTATTTCATACTTCGCCCAGGGATTCTATACAATACTCCATGCGTAGTTGGTAATGTGTGTAAAAGACAAAAACAAGCAAGTGGGAGAGGGGCGAGACGTGAGGGCAGGCAGTAAAAGTTTACTTGCCCCAAAGGGTTTTGGCTGCCAAACCCAAACTTTGGCATTCTTACATTTAAGCAAGCTTCCAGCTCCGACATATCCTCTGGCCTTATCGGCTAGGTTTGTGATTTCTTCTTGATACATAGTAATGACCTGCTCATGCCTGTTATCTATAGGTACCCAGACGATAGCAGAGTGGTGGTGGAACGTATAAATCTCACAATTTGGGCTGTTTCCGAGTGGGGCACGGCCAATCTTGTAGAATTCTAAGACTAAGATACGTGTAGGTATATTTACCGCACGTACCAAGAGCCCGCTCACCTGAGCCCTACTTTTCATAACGTACATTAAGAATATACCGATCGCCTTCAGTTGTTATGAGTTAAGGTAAAAACCCCAACTTTTGGCGGTGCATTGAACCAAAGGCTAAAGCTGCTGCAACGATACATGGAATTCTTGCAAAGTTGCGCAAACACTACACCCGCCCGCGAATGACGTGGAGAGAGTCAAAATTCAAAATATTTTTTTCATATAGGTATCACTGGCACATTTTTTAATCTACCAGGTTTTTGGAAAGATGTTTTGTCGTGGAGGAGGATGGAGGCCGTCGAGAAACTCCTTAGCAAATCTTTTAAAAATAAAAATACATTGGTATACAGGGTTATTTGTAACTCGACGTATTCCTGGCGGGAGCTGATGAAGGAGCCAAAATGCAATATATTTGATGTTCATTTGTATGAGCAAAAAAAAAATTCTTGCTACTTGTGGAGATATTTGCAATTTAAACTTTTTTCGTTATTTTCCCGGATTTTTGCATTTAGGTAACAATTGAAAAAAAAATACGTACGGTATGGTTATTATTTAAAATTATTTTTCTAACTAACACTTCAATAAAGCCCACCTTAGCTTATTAAGATGAAAATTCCTTCAGAATGAAAAACTACGAGCTATAACAAAAACAAAATTATTTAAAAAATACATGTCACTTGACAAAATATGTTGTCTGGTTGAAAAAATTACCATGACACTAGGCTTACAAGTTATTAAAAAAACTTGCCCATTTAATCAGCTTTTAAAAAAGGTATAAATGTTAATCTAAAAACATGTAATTCTTAACAAAAACGGCGTTTCACTCGTCGTAGGTAGAGCATATTTCAGGGTTAAAAAGTATAAAGCATAAAAGTAATGCACAAACTATTATTTTTTTGTTCATACATCTTGCTCGATATGAGCCCCTCTATTTCTTATACAGGTCCAAATCCTGAACGTATGAACAAAAAATAATAGTTTGTGCATTACTTTTATGCTTTATACTTTTTAACCCTGAAATATGCTCTACCTACGACGAGTGAAACGCCGTTTTTGTTAAGAATTACATGTTTTTAGATTAACATTTATACCTTTTTTAAAAGCTGATTAAATGGGCAAGTTTTTTTAATAACTTGTAAGCCTAGTGTCATGGTAATTTTTTCAACCAGACAACATCTTTTGTCAAGTAACATGTATTTTTTAAATAATTTTTTTTTTGTTGTAGCTCGTAGTTTTTCATTCAGAAGGAATTTTCATCTTAATCAGGTAAGGTGGGCTTTATTGAAGTGTTAGTTAGAAAAATAATTTTAAATAATAACCATACCATACGTATTTTTTTTTTCAATTTGTACCTAAATGCAAAAATCCGGGTAAATAACAAAAAAAGTTTAAATTGCGAATATCTCCACAAGTAGCAAGAATTTTTTTTTTTGCTCATACAAATGAACATCAATTATATTGCATTTTGGCTCCTTCATCAGCTCCCGCCAGGAATACGTCGAGTTACAAATAACCCTGTATATTTTATTACAAAAAAATATCACTAACTTGAACGGAACTGGTTGTAGAGTTGGTCATTTCCATGCGTCTTTGTCATTTAAGTACTCATCTAGTCTTCAAGAAAAGAGTGAATCTTATGGCTCTTACACACTATGCCGTCGGCTTTGCCGCATAAAAAAGCCACAAGCCTAATATCAGTTCGTTCCTGGCACGAAAAAGGAATATTAAATGTCATTCAATAACTAAAAAGAAGCATTGCTAGTAATTGAAATGTTTCCAAGGGCCTTTATATTTCTCGGGATATAAAGTTTTGTAATATAATAATATGACATGATGTAATTAATACTTATACCTACCCAATTACCTACATCGATGCCCGGACAGACAAACAGACATAGTTACAAATAATAATTAAAAAAAATATTTTTGAGTTCTAACTGGTTGTTTAAGTGCCCCCCTATTCGAAATTTACAAATAATATTATATGTACAGAAAACAATCCCTTTCAGTTTTATCAATTTAGTGCTCCCTAATCGAAACTTTGAAAAATATTCATTTTATTCATATACTAGTGAGTTAAACAAACACAACATACACATGTATCATCATCACCACAACGTTCTACAAGACTGATGTTGCTATCCGGCACTGAGCCGATTTCTGCGGCACATGCCGCCAGCAAGGTATCCGTAAAATATGTCGCCATGGCTTCATACCGCGCGGGATGATGGCGGCATAGCGTGTAGGGGCCATTAGACTGCATCTCCCCTTACCATCAAGTGGGATTTCGGTCAAGCATTATTTTAAAATGTATAAAAAAATATCTATTCATGCAGGTTAATACAATTTGTTTTGAGTGTGTTTAGAAGTAAATGCTTAATTCCGACCTCCATCCAAGTTGATTACACATACCCAAATCTATTAATTTTATTCATTGCCGGTGGACCTGCAGGTATTCTGTACAGTAGATGGGAAACGTATACATTACCTAGGTAAAGTAAGAATGGTGAATAATATTAATATCATTTAATACATTGCCAAGACGACCCAGGTATTATACACATTACCTAGGGATTGTGCTGAATACCTGCATTATACAGATATCCGGTAACATATACATACATTTGAAGTAGTATTTGTTGCTATTGAAATATGCAATGAGGATGTTTCGAATAAAATCAAAGACTAAATTATTCAAAGATTAGTAAATTAAATACTGATTACAAGTTAATACGAAAGTCCATATTTATAGTATAAAGGTCCATAATTATACACTACTAGCTTTTGCCCGCAGCTTCGCCCGCGGTAGAGATCGATTCTTTACAAATCCTACTTACTTCTACTTAGTTAGATTTAGTTGCCTACGACTTAAGTTAACATGTATCATTTGATAGCGTGATTCAGAACTTGCAAATGAATTTTACTAACGCCATCTATTAACAACACCCGGAACTAAATATCTAGCAAATAACAAAATATCGATCTTCCCGTGGGTATTTTTTACCGCGTAACAAGTAGCCTACGTTACTCTCCACCCTCCTCACTATCTCCACACACAAAAACCATACCATATAACAGCTTCGTTGCGACGTGAAAGATGGACAAACAAACATACTTTCACATTTATAATATTAGTGTGGATGGTACAGTGCGTTAAGTGGTTGCTCTATGTTGCGCTCGAATGCTAAGCGCCGTGCAATAATGGAATATTTATGTCACGAGTATCGCATATTATTTTATAGCACAGTGTGACCTAAACCCGCACTTAATAGTTACAAACAAACAAACAAACATACTTTCACATTTATAATATTAGTATGGATGGTACAGTGCGTTAAGTGGTTGCTCTATGTTGCACTCGAATGCTAAGCGCCGTGCAATAATGGAATATTTATGTCACGAGTATCGCATATTATTTTATAGCACAGTGTGACCTAAACCCGCACTTAATAGTTACATTTTTTCGCAGATTTGAGATCTACGTTTTCCATTATTGCACGGCGTAATGTTACAGCTAGCTAGGTAGTTAAACGCCCTGCATAAATAGGAAGTTTTTAGAAGGAAATACGAATTTCCGCACCATGTATAAAAAAGGAAAAGCGTGACTTATGTGCGCACTTAAGGACACAGTGTGTTATATCTGTAGAAATATGTAATATTAAATCTTTTGCTTCAGGTACAAAAGACACATCAAATGGAAGTCACTGATTATCAACATACGGCAATATCAATGGAACAGTTGCATCAAGCGATGCAATCGTCTCTCAACGCCAGCTCCATCGTCCACAACTTCCAATTGCCCATATCACCGCGACAGATGTCCACACTGATGCTCAAATCAAACCACATCACCAGAAGCTTAAACTTTAATGATATCCCAGCGCACTTACAACGAAATATTAGTATATCAGAAGTCGATGTAGCTCAATCTCTACCGAATGACTTACCTCAGAATTTGGGGAGACACGAAGATTTACTATTAAACCAAAACTTAGCTAGGAATTTAGATATTAATTTAGCTAGAACCATAGCCAATGACTTGGAGCTTCAAAATGCACTCTCTAATACATTAGTTCAAAATCTTAATGAGCAGGAATTGAGTGTAAGTTTGGCGCCCGAACTGGGACACGCTCTCAATAGGATTAACGATGTTAATCTGGCTCAAGGAATAGTCAGGACAGAAAATAATATCTCTCACAATATAAGCAATGAAGTACCTTTGACACAACACTTAAATCGTCAGAATTTAGACCAGACATTAATTAATAATGCAGAAGAAGCAAGGAGAACTCCCGATCATTTAGTTACACATAATCTGTTGGAACAACACTTAAATCAGAGACTGGAGCATCATCTTGGACAAAGGTTAGATCACTCATTGGCTCAAAGGCTAGATCAAAGATTGGATCAATTAATAGCCCAAAGAATGGTCAATGCAGCAAACTTGCATGAACAACAGCGGCAATTGGAAACAAATGATCATTTAATGAATATGCAATTCCATATAAAGGCCGAGCAGGAAGATGATGGATATTTTTACGATAATATTAATCAAGGTGTATCTAGCAATAATGAGATTAATGGTAAGTACTGCACATTTCTTTAGGAAATAACTTGATGGAAGTTATCAGAAGATTTGTTTTGATAACCATAGAAACCAAAACCGATTTTTTATTATATTGTGTTTGAATTGGGACTCTGTTGGCGGTAATAATATTACTCATCAAAAACATAAACGTGAAATTAGAGCCAAGTTAAAAAAAAGAATTTAGATCTAAATAGGTGCCAAGTTTTGTGTAGAAAATCCAAAAATTTTAGTCACATAATAATATTAAACAGGGCGCTGTGTTACCAGCTTCCTTTTTTTAACTTTAGCGGGACACGCTAACGCGTGTCTAGATTTACCTACATTAATGATAAGATTGGTCATGGCATAATTTTAATTGCGGACACTGCTGTATTAGTGACCTAATGTTAAGTTCAGATTATGTGAGATTACTGGTTTTACGAGTTTCTCACTGGACTATTGATGTAGGTACTACATGGTGTTGGCAAGCGCCTTAGATCATTATTAGGTTCTGTATGCCTTTGTTTTTGCTCTTGATAGCTGGAATCGGATTATCGTTCGCCTGAGGGGACATTTAATTATTTATTAAAATTTAAAGTTCATTTTGAAAATAATATTAACAACTAGCTGACCCGGCAAACTTTGTACCGCCTAACAACTTCCCTTCTTCCTCTCCCTTCCCCTCTCCATCTCCCTCTCCTTTCCCCCAGACTTTCAGTTATAAAATTAAAAAGTTAGATAAGTTGCTAAGGGTTACATTAGAAGGTAATATGGTTGTTAAGTCTTCAAAAAGATCGGACCTCATTCTACAGCTGTGAAACAGACTTTCTGAATACATCTATAAATATTTGACAAACAACTGACAATTTGACAAAAGACATCAAATGTTTCACAGCTGGGAACATTTTGTATTGGAAAATTAAATTGTCGTTTTTAGTATTTTCCGTTGCTTATTACTTATGTTTCTCACCGTTTAAACCTTCCCTGAAGTCCCACAAATATTTCAAGGTCAAAATTAGCCAAATCGGTCTAACCATTCTCGAGTTTTAGTGAGACGAACAGCAATTGATTTTTATATAATTATGTATATAGAAAAAAGTGTTGAAGTTATTTTACAATTTAGGTAACTCATTGCTATTAAGGTAGGGGAACCTTAAGATGCGATTTATTCAAAATTTTACTAGCAAATTTTTAAGTTAAAAAGAGATATTTTAGTTTTCATTACTAGTGACGGATCTCTAATATTGGCTATCGGGGAAAGGATGAAATTTAGCATGTGTTAAAAAACCGGTGATATTATAAACCAGTTCAGAGTGACCTTTCCGATTCGTAATTTTATTGAGATTCACATAAAAAAGTATGCGCTCAGAATCTGTAAATAAATATTGTGCATGAAATTAAGAGGCGACACTTTTTATGATGAATTTTAATTGTTTTGTTCTAATGTTACAAAGTTCACGATAAAAAACCTGTCACTATAGAAACCAAAATTTTTCTTTAAGCAAGAGATACTTGTCCAACGTTAAATAAAGCCTTGACCTTGTAATTTGCTGTCAAGGTCACATAGAATTTATTTATACATGGTTAATGTTATAATGTTCTTCTAGTTCGGAACTAGGAAAAATCCCTGCGATGCAATTAATTTTTTTTATCTGTCAAAGTCAATTCATACAACCCTTGTTAATCTAGTTTTTTATGTATTTCAGGTCACATTTCTTTACAATCCGAACATCCTCAAATGAATACGACAAACGTGTCACAAGATGTATACTGCGTTTACAACAATCAAATTACTCATGTCCCCGCTTTGAATCCCATTGATTTATACTCCAGACCGCAAAATTACGTCCAGAATTATACGTCGAACAATATTAATAGAGATAATCCACAAAACTTAGTCGTCCATAAACAATTTGAAAGTTCTAGTCAGTTTCCGGACGAATTTAAAAAGTTAAGACAAGATGGCGGGGTGAAAAATGAGGGCGTGAAAAATGAGGAGCCAAAGGAAAATTTGAAACCGTCAGACCAAAATAAAATGTACTATGATTACAATAACAGTGAATTTGCTAATAGTGCAGAAAAGAATGAGAACGATGCCAGTTCTCATAATAAGTTGTCTGTGGAATTGGCGATGAATATTAGAGGGGAATACGTTTGTTACAAGTGCAGTGAGATATTTCCTTCGAAAAGAGCTCTAAAACAACATGGGAAAATATGTGAATTTGCAGATAGTAAAGAATCAACAGAGAAACAAGGCAAATTCACGTGTTCACAATGCGCATACAGGTGTCAATCGCCTGCCATTTTGAAAATTCACGAACGGACCCACTCTGGCGAAAAACCATATTCGTGTACATTTTGTGATTATAAATCGGGACAGAAGAATAACGTAGCAAAACACATTTTAGTGCATATGAAGGAGAAACCTTTTAGGTGTCAATATTGTGATTATAGATGTGCTCAAAAGAATAACTTGGTCGTTCATGAGCGCACACATACCGGTTACAAACCGTTTGCGTGCCCTTACTGCGACTATCGGACGGTTCAAAAACCGAACTTAGTAAAACATATGTACTTACATACGGATCAGAAACCGTTTAGTTGCGACATGTGTAATTATAGATGCGTTCAGAAAACAAATCTGACTAAACACAAACAGAGGCATTTGAACGAAAAGGGTGACAAGTTAGACGCTAAAGCTCAGGCTAAGCCTTATAGACCGAGACAGAAATCCGTAAAATGTCCCCACTGTACTTACCGTTGCGTTCAAAAGTCTAGTTTAGAAAAACATTTACAATTTAAACATACGGACGTTCAAACGGATTTTGTTCAGTTAGAACAGGGATTGAATTTAATGAAAAATTACGAATTGTGTGACGTGCAGAATCTTAGTGTGAAAAAAGATCAGTGTGTTCAAGAAGTGTCGGAACCACTTCAAATGCAGTCATAGTAGTTAGTAACTATGATTTTTTATCTTAATCATATTTTTGTAAATATTTCTGGTGTCTTGTAAACTGTATAGCTAGGCTAAGTATGGTTGTGTGTTATTTCTTATGGTTTTTGTTAAGTATGCTATACGTATGTTGATAAAACAGGTACGATAAGTCGTATGCTGAAGACTATTGAAGCATTTGCAAGCAAGGCCTAATCTGCGCCGGATCTCTTTGGCTGTATTTTGCAGCTAACTTGATCGCATATAGAGTCAAATTCACTCATTTATTCATGATTGATGATTGGTCCGGCAATAATTTTTACTTTCTGTTTCATTAGTGGTTGATTTTCCAAAAACGTTAAAACAGGTGTTTCATAATTTTTGACTAGAATGCCAAGCACTTTTCATAGAGCTTGCTTCAAAGTCGGCGGATTTTCAAACAAACTTTCAACCCTAAGTATTTTAACTCCCATAGTGGTAAAATATTAAAAGGACTTTTTATTCTAAAAGAAATTCTTAGCTAACTCATAAATTACCTGTTTGCCGTATTTCATTTTCACAGGTCAATTATTTTTAAGATTTATGACTTGTGAGTTAATACTTATTGGTGTTGCTTTGTCACAAATACGTATATATGGGCAAAAGTATCCAAACTCAGATGTTTTTATTAAGTAATGTAAAGATTAAATTTTAATTATAGTAGTCAAAATACTGGCCTCTATGGTTGAGCATTGCATGACAGTATGGTGCTGAAAAAAATTCCTTACTAAGATGAATCAGTCAGTTGTTAGCATGGTAAAATTAAATAATTTGACAATAATAAAGGGTCTTCATAGAAAAAAAAATCGATTTTCCACCCTTTTTCTAATCATTTTGTAGGTTTTGCACACATCTTTTATTTATCGTAAAATTACCACATAACAAAAGTATGCATAACTTTTAGATGCAGTGATAGCCTAGCGGTAGAACGTTGGTCGCCCGAACGAAGGGGCCTGAGTTCAAATCCTGGCACGCATCTCTGATTTTCAAATATTATGTGCGTATTACAAGTTAGGTAATTATCACTTGCTTCGGTGAAGGAAAACATCGTGAGGAAACCTGCACACCGGAGAGTTCTCTATAAAAGTTCTCGAAGGTGTGTGAAGTCTACCAATCCGCACTTGGCCAGCGTGGTAGACTATAGCCTAACCCTCGCTTTCTGAGAGGAGACCCCGAGCCCAGCAGTGGGACAATTATGGGTTGTTGCTTGCTTGCATAACTTTTATGTGGTAAGTATGGGATAAAAAATCTGACAAAAGAAACATCATTAGTGCTTGTTCATACTGACTCGCGGGTGCGGTCGCGAAATATCAAACATATGAACTACTATGAAAGTGTTCACATACAAAACGCACGTGCGGTGTAAGTAGCGGGCACGCTAGCGAAAAGCGCGCGCGGCCCGCTAGCAGCAATATCAAACGCATGAGAATGTATGAGTGTGTTCACACTGAACTAGCGGCGGAGCGCGCGATTCACTCGCGATGTCAGGTAAGTTCAACCATTTTGAACTTGTCGCTAGAAACGATAGCACATGAATTCATTATGAACCCAGATTAAAGGGTTGTTCTTTCATCTAAGATCATGTCCTCATACAGAAGATCATGTCATCATACAGAAGAGTTTATTAGTAGGTACTATTCAGGCTAGAACTGATTTGATTTAAACTCTGATTTCATCTTAAGAACAGAAACATTCTTAATAAACTATGGAAGGAAATTGCTGAATTGTTTCCTGATATGGAGGGCGAGTACCTAAATGAAACTTTAGGCATGAATTTTCGTTTAAAAAAAGATCTTCGTCCATGTTTTCAACCTCTGACAACATGTCACAATCGCGCAAACGCCTGGCGGCCAGTGTGAACACAAATCCGCCACCGCGCCCGCGGCCCGCGCCCGCGCGTTCAGTGTGAACAAGCACTTAGTCATGTTGTGTACATGGGTGTATTTTTGCAACAATTTTAGAAAAAATCTATTAATTTGACATGGTCCCTATTTTATTTTGAGATTTCAAAAGAATGAAAACAAACTCAATTGGTAGATGATAAATTAAAGATTTATGTAATAATCGTTGCCATAAATTAAACACTGTCTATTCCGTAAGCGAAAAATTGTTTTGTAAAAAATAAAAATAATCGTGTACACTTCTTCCAATCTAATCTTCCAAGGAACTGCTTTCAGATTTTTGTAATTTATTTAATTCTAAGTGTAGCAAATTGCGTACAGTCTTATAGGTAGAACAATTAAATAACTGGCTGTTTAAAAAAGTGAATCATTTGTCTACAAGAATGTGACTGATTTCTTCAGATATTTATAAAAATTTTAAAATTAGAAAAGCTAGCTTTGTCTAAACAATGTTATTTCAAAATAAAAAACTTTGTAATAAAAATATAGGAAGGGTTAGGAATAATTCTACAATGTTTTATTAACCTTCAACTCTTTCCGGAATGCTCTATGCGATCTGGGAACGGGCTCACCTCACCCGCTCCGCACTTTTAACTTGTTTATTCATCTTCGTTTATAAACAAAATGAATGTTAGGCTTGCTATCTCGTAATTACGTATTATTTGATTATGTTATAGGCCATGGTCAGATTGATGGTATGACCATTGTTCGTTCAAAGGCACAAAGTTTTGTATTAAGTATATTATGTACATCATAATGTTATTGTGATATAAAAGTTTACATTGCCATCTTGTGCTCTCTCGATTTTTTATATTGTTTTGACAAGGATAATGAGGTCCATGTGAAAGTTAAATTAGAAGTAGCGAGGAGTTCAGTCCGAAAATCAGTCTTTGAAAGACTATTGTCTAATTTTGATTTAATTTATCTTAAATGTTGGGGTGCACAATATACCATGTTCTTTGCCTTTTTGTATTTTTTGTCAGTTGTATACATTGACAGTTTATACCGCAACTCATAGCTTTTATGAATCCTACTAATTTCACTGTTTTTAAGTTATATTATTGGCCGGAATTTAGTAAGTTACTTAATAATACGCTACTTTTTGACGAGTATATAATAATATAATGATACAGTATCGTCCAACGATTTATTGAAAGAATTTATGTATGTAACATTACCACAGTGCCATTTTTATTTATTAAAATAGTTTTTTATGTCAACTTAATGGTCAATTATGTATTTTTAGATCAATATTTTTTTAAATAGCCTCATTTCTGTATCTCCGAGTTCGAAGTTTTATGATTTCAAATGACATCTAAATGGTCTCGATATTATATATAATTTTTGGCTGTATACATAATAATATTATGTTAATGAAGGTGTGATGAGCAACTGATGTATGAAAATTTACCTACGTAAGCCCTAGAATAATAAGACAAGGCATTCAACGGCATTCATGGCAACCTAGTCTAGTGATGAGATTCGTTAAAATGTTTTAGGATATATTGTTATTTTGTTAATGCAACATTGTAACACTAGCTAGTGTAAAATCCCAATGCCTTTTGGCTGTGATGGTGTTTCCATATTTTGTATTTAGGACTATTGTTACCAAGAGATTTTAATGTACCTATAATGTTTTACATCACATTTTTTAATAATGGTTTATGATTAACGGTCGATGCATACGTAACGTGGACGGGACGGGACGTGAAGTTTTGGAAACATCGTTTCATAAAAATGTAAACGATAGCGCAGGGGTACGCACGTATATTTATGTCCCGTCCACCTTACGTATGCAGCGACCCTAGTTGTAGTGATATGATTTCGTATATAATTTTTCGTATGTTCTTTTTGTAATTAAATGCCGCTTACCAAAGTGATATTTTGTTTAATTTTAAAACAAAAAAATACTACAGAACGTATAGAAAAGTGTATTGTACGTTACTTCTACGCGCCGCCTTCCAAAACGTTACCGGCAAAGCTAAGTCCGCCATATTCAGGGGGTATCTATTAACTTCGTACATTTTATCTTATTTTTGAAGCTTGAAGAAGCTTCATTTATCTTTGTAGCCGCCACTGGTTTTTGACTACTTTGTAGAGTCTGATTTTACAAGTAGCCAATACTCGTCTACCTCTGCGCGCCCTTTACCTGATAAAAAAAATATATTACCTCTGACAAGATCCAAGTACAGAGACAGTGCGTTCCCTTTGACGTTCACAACGATCACGCTCACGACCGCGGTTTTTCCCGTTCCACTAGCTTGTGAGCGCTACAATCTACAATCATACACCCAAGTGTAATGGACATAGGGAGCGTTTTAGCCACAAAGTAGGTACATAAACGTTTTGGCCGTTGATATTAAATAAAAATAAAGTCTGAAACTTAGATGTTCAATTTACTTTATAATTTGTAACCTTTAATAATTAAACAATAATTATTTATCATAGACTTAAATATATAGACGGGCTGTACCGAACAAAATCCGTGTCACATTTTTCGTACTCACTGACAGCTTGGTGACAGCGCTTCATTCAGCCAAATTCGGTTCAAGATGGCAGATATCAAATATTTTGCAGTAAATAATTTTTAAAAATGCAAGTAAAAATATATTTATTTACCAATTGTGATTTAAATAAACTCAATAAAGTTCAAACGTTAATAATGAAGACGTATTAACTATAAAAAAATAAGTATAAAAAAACTGCACAATAAACAATAATATGCGCTATTATCTGCGAACATATTATGTTATTATGTGTTCTTGAACGGTCGGGGTTTTTCAAAAATTACATCTACCTACTTGTCTCGCTTGTTCGTAGCCGACAGTTGAAAACATGGAGTATAGAATTGAGCACCTTCTTATCACTATTTTTTAGTCAAATAGATACATAGAGCAACGCTATCTAACGAGCTCAACTGAGGAGTGTCCGTTCAAAACTAGCTATTTACATTTTGAGCTCGTTTCGTTTTTTGTTTCGATTCGGGCTCGAAGACATGAACTGTTTTGAATTTCGTAAATGAATTTGATCAAAACTTGCAATTTATAGGCTAAAACAATATTCAAAATATTTTGCTCAAAACTTGCTATTTACGTAATTTGAACATAATTTATCTTAAGATCTGTAAAATTCGTTCTGATGTAAATAGCTAGTTTTGAACGGACACTCCTCAACTAGGACCGCATCTGTGAACTTTCAGTACAGTACGACACGACAATTTCGTACCGCCCCATATACATCCGATATGGTCTAGTGGCTAGGATACCTGGCTCTCACCCAGGAGGCTCGGGTTCGATTCCCAGTATCGGAATCGAAATTTTTTTCACAAAATCTTTTAAAAGTACACACAGAACTACAAAGATAAAATTTCAGTGCCAACTCTGAATTTTAACCCCACTGCCATGGGTTTAAATGTTTTTCGCGCGTATCTTTATTTACCTCATATCTTCCAAACCGCTTGACCAATAATTTATATAATAGGGTCTTGGACTGTTTTGTCGAAAGTGTATAAGCGTGTTGATTAGATAATAGAATGTCTGTAAAATATGTTTTCCCGCAAAAATTAATCGGTTTTTATGGAAATAAAAGCAAAAATATTTTACACTTTTGGATTTCGCGCTAAAACGCTACTGTCCTGTCATTGATGTGCATGACGTCACTTTCCACTGTCATACACACTGCTTGTAGCAGAACCCACAGACTACTAAGAAGAACTGTGATAGACTGACAGTGGAAGATGTCGTGACTGGCGTTTGTGGTCACGTGATTTTGACGTACAAAATAAATATTTTAAAAGCTTAAAATAAAATAAAATCCTAATTCTTTATTACTAATTCATATTAATTATGTATTTTAGGCCCATAAACTAGCTTTAGACGAAATATCACATCATTTTAACAATACAGTCCAAGACCCTATTAAGATATCGTTAGATGCGTCTTGACAGCCCAAGTGTTCTCAGATAAGCGAAATTAGGAACAAGTAGATAGGTATAAAAAAAAATAAAAAAAAACCCGCCGCTATCAAAAAAGCTATCATGATAATATACCTTTTTGAAATCCTTATGATGATTTCTTTAATTTAATACCCATATTGCATTATTCAATTTGTTTTAATTTTAATACTTTAACCAATGGCTTCTCACAGCCTCCATATTTGTTATTTTTTAACATCACCTATCAAGACGAATCTAACGATATCTCGTGTCTTGTTTGTTCAAGTTTTTTACCATCGAATCTCAAGTACTCCGATCCGTATAAATACGGATGTCCTTTAAAGACTCTGAAACCATCCAACCGATGTGTCCCAATCCAAAATCTCATTTCAAAGACTAATGCGAAGATGAAGACTCAGACTTTATGATTGCAATCTTACGTAAAGCATTGACTAGTTTTATTACACGAACGATAGATGTCACTAGTTCACTACTTGTAGCAGTTGTAGCACAGATATTAGTCCTTATAATGGTACTTGTAGATAAGTAGGTACTACATATTATTTTCTTCTGTGCTTGTAGTTAAATTTTCGATAAGCGCACATTGCCCAGCGGTATGTGTTCGTAAAGTGTTTGACTGAGTTAAGCAAGAGCAAGGCGATCGGTTGGATTGGCAATGGCGGATTTGCCCAGCGTGACGAAAAATTCACTGATGTTAACAAGAAATTAACTCAAAAGTACCTAACTATTTTAAAGGCTCGCGATTCAATAAGTAGTCTACCAGTTTATGATGAGTGCTGAAAAAAGAGCGGCTAGTACTGAGTACATGGCCTGGGGCCTAGCGCGGCCAAGACTGCTAATCCTCCACTTTGGATTGGTCTGTTAGGTGGGTGACCTAGCGGTTGCAAAAAATTCTTGAGCGTTTCTGTGCTTTGGAGGACACGTTAAGCTATCGGTTCCGGTTGATATCATAAAATATCTGTCATTTAGCAGTGTCGCAGGATTTCGGACGGCATTCATGAAAACTTTTTGAAATAATGGAAACCACTTGTAACGTGCAACGTTTTCATATAACTTTACTTATGTATAATATCGCACATAAAAGAGTATATAATATATATGTTACTGCTATAATATATTTACCACGAATATAAGTACAAATACACATGCATGAATATACCACAAATTCAACACAAAGTAGAGTACAGTAGAAATCAGACTCCGATTCAAAGTTAAACAATAGGTAGTTTCACTTCATACTCGTAAGCACTTACCTACGATACCTACCACGTAAAGGACGGTACACATCGTACATGTGTTTTGAAGTGTAATACAATAAATTGTTCATACTGTAATATAGCGTAATATGAGTACTCCTACTACTGTAAACAATACTTATTTACAGTTTCCAAACCATAAACACACAACACAAACACAGGTAACATTTTTAACCGTCGAATCATCAGCGGAGTCCCGAAGTCCATTAATTCGAGGCGTGTGCCCGTGACGGCGCCTCGGGGGGCGTCACTCACCGCTCTCAGCGCCACTCACCGGCAATTTGTTAATTGTTTCCATCCGAACGTTATCAAAACCAAACGGGCAGCCTCCAACTGTTTAAAATCGTTGCTCATCTTACTCTTTTGAGCCGTATGGTTTAATTAAACGTCTGAAACTAGAAGTAGAAATCGACAGTTCTATTCAGTTGGTTATAGCTTCATACTTAGGAATATTGTTATGTTTTAACTGTAAAACATGAAAAGTTTGTAGGACAGATTTGTTAGCAGTCTGCAATACACATTTTTAGTAGGTAGTTACCTAAATATAAATAATAAAGAAATAAATAAACACTCATAGCCTCTCATAGATCTGTGTCCTGGGTACAATACACAGAACAACAGAACAGAAATTCAAACTGCCTCGCTGGGAATCGAACCCAGGGTGGGAGCTCTTCGAACGACTGTTCGGTATGGTAACCATTAGTTACACCACACCACGTAGAAAACTCACGCACGTACGTACCTATAGGCAATAGGTATTTGGTTTTTTTTAATAGGTACGCATCCACATCCAATACTGTTTTGGTCAAAATATTTTTTTTTAATTGCGGTGATTATACCTGTCCATCGTTTGTCGTGGGGCAACTGTGCCAATATGCGCACTAACAAATATTTACAAAAGCATTAGTGGTAACGGGATACGGGGCAAAGTAGTCGCTATCGTCCTATACGAGGCCCGAGGGTCACTTAATGTTTACTGGGGCCAAGGGTTACTTGTTTACTGCTGTCTTACAATGACATGAACTAATCATTGATTTATTTTTGTTTCTGAACATTAAACCTATTAGATTCTTTTTGGGATAGGTACATTACTCAACATGGAACCTTTACAGTTTCATCTTATTCGTCCCTCCGTCCTCGGTTAAGCTCAGTAGCACGTTTATTAAATACTAGCTGACCCGGCGAACTTCGTGTCGCCTAAGAATGTAACAAATCAGAGATCATTAAAATCGGTACAGCCGTTCTTAGCCGTTAAGTTTCCGTGTCTTCCCTCTCACGCTCCCTCCCCCTCCGCCTCCCCCTCTCCCTCTCTCTATCTCTCTCTCTCTCCCGCTCCCTCTCCTCTCCCCTCCCCCTCTCTCACACCCCCTCCACCTCTCCCCTCCCCATCTCCCTCTCCTTCTTCCTCTCCCTCTCCCTCCCCCTCTCCCTCTCTCACACCCCGTCCCCCTCGAAATCCCCCTCCCTCTCCCCCTCCCCTCCCCTCCCCCTCCCCCTTCGCCTCTCCCTCTTCCTCTCCCTCTTCCTCTCCCTCTTCCTCTCCCTCTCTCCCTCTCTCCCTCTCCCGCTGCCACTCCACACTTCTCCCCTCTCCATTTTACATAATCGGGATTCGCGGAACATGCGCGAGCTGTTCTTCCTCTCCCTCTCCCCCTTCCTTTTCCTCTCCCCTTTCCTCTCCCTCTCCCTCTTCCTCTCCCTCTCTCTCTCTCCCTCTCTCCCTCTCTCCCTCTCCCTCTCCCTCTCCCTCTCCCTCTCCCTCTCCCTCTCCCTCTCCCTCTCCCTCTCCCTCTCCCTCTCCCTCTCCCCCTCCCTCTCCCTCTCCCTCTCCCTCTCCCTCTCCCTCTCCCTCTCCCTCTCCCTCTCCCTCTCCCTCTCCCTCTCCCTCTCCCTCTCCCTCTCCCTCTCCCTCTCCCTCTCCCTCTCCCTCTCCCTCTCCCTCTCCCTCTCCCTCTCCCTCTCCCTCTCCCTCTCCCTCTCCCTCTCCCTCTCCCTCTCCCACTCCCACTCCCACTCCACTCTCCTCCCCTCCCCGTGTTACATAATCGGGATTCGCGGAACATGCGCGAGCTGTCCGGCCGCGGGGCCGGTGATGATTGTTGCTACTCGTACAATCACGTTGTCACGTACTTCCTTTACTACGTAATATCTTCTGAATGGAATGTCCGATTTGAGTAATTCAAAAAGTTATCTATAGGTATTGAAACAGTTTTGAATATGACATGATTTATTTGGATAAGGATTAATACGAAGGTATGGTTTTCATGATCTGACTTTGGTCATCTTTTTTATTAACTTTTAAAATGTAAAAAGTGGTTATAGTGACATAACTACAATAGTTGGACATATACTATCGCGAGGTTTTTTATAGATATTGATATTTTCTATAATATTGTAGAACATTTTTTTGTTCTAACATCAATAGTTTCTGCAGCGTATGCGATGAAAGAAAATTTTAAGCAAATTTTTTCACACTTTGGTTCACGTTACTGATGTTTTAGCAAGGATCCCTAATTTTTTCTAGTAATAAGTATAGCCTATGTTACTCATGAATGATGTAGCATTCTAATGGTGAAAGAATTTTGAAAATCGGTTCAGTAGTTTTTGAGTTTATTCGTTGCAAACATACAAAAATACAAAAATACAAAGCTTTCCTCTTTATAATATTAGTATTGATTCCTAATCTTGCACTTTTACAATAATTTCTCGCAGCCGCGCCGCGCCGCTATTAAGTATCCCATATGGCCGAAAGAAGGTCTGCTAGGTAGACATTAAAATTATTGTATTAACTGTCAACCATCAATACTTCTTGCCTCCTCTATCTTGACCACGATCAACCAGCTGGATTCAACGTGACTGTACAATATACATAGAATATAATATCGTTATAACTATTGTTGCTACCTGTTATTTAGATAAATATCGTCGTAATATCAAAGTCGGTGTGATAGCATCGAAGACTTCGTTATATTACATTTTATAAGCAGAGATATGCGAATTTCCGGCTCCGGCCAGTTGTACCGCGTGCACGAGACAACCGCACAGCGGCACAATGGAATGAAACCCCTTATTCTTATCTCTTTTGAGTCTGTGATATAATAATGTTTTATCTGATAATCTGTCTATATTTTAAATGGATTACATAGAATTTATCTCAAAGTTAATTTTAGGGCATAGATATTTTTCAGATTCAGAGTGTACATTGTATATTATGTATAAAATCTCTATATCGTGCATTGCAGTATTATTACTAGCGTGATATCATGCTGCATTTTTATATCAATTTTGAATATCGAAAGTTCCGTAAACCTAGTATAGCGTTATGAAATACATAATCCTGTTATAGATCATCCATTCAGCCTCTAGCTAGATGATCTTCGAACCTTTATGATTGACATAATTTTATTAAGCATGCTACTAAACCAAACCAAATAAAATAAAAACATTAATTCCCTATGATGAATCTTAAACTTACCTATCTATTTTTATGTAACATTGATTACATAGAATACTTTTACTAAATTCCCCTGTAACGTAACACCCTATAACAAACAAGTTACATTAATATGGGAACGCGAAGCATGTTCATTGTGTTCTAGTATCAAGTGTTCGCAATTTGTACCGAAATGTAACACGACGATGCGATTTTAAGAGCATAATAACAGGGACGGACTTTAATTAAGCTGGTTATTTTGGAACTCTACATTTAATTTTAAGAAGAGCTTAATTTTATTCGCGGTATGAGAGAACTATTAACTAAGAATAGTGCGTCGGAAAAATTTAAAGACATGAATTTTTTGTAAACGTTATGAAATTAGATACGGAACACTCTTATCTCTAGTAAGTAACGTAGGGAACAAAATGATAAACCTAATACTAATTACTAATTAGTAATAGTTAGGAATTACTGGTTCGAATTGAAAAAATATTTTTGCGTTGGGTGGTACATTTATCGAGGAAGGCTATAGGCTACATAAGAACTCGCTACGACCAATAGGAGTGGTGCATCAACGAAAAATGTTGCAAAAACGGGAAAAATTACCGAAGCAAAGCGAAGGTACTTTAAACTAGTATCACAGATAAGTCAGTCTTATGAAATTGTCGTAAAATAAAGTTTAAGGGGAACATAATAGAAATAAGTAACTAAAATTAGCTTCCTCTGTAGTCTAAAATAAAATCCAGCATAACAGCTAAAGTTTTGCGTGGAAATATTCCCTTTACGTATAACAAAGCTAGTTCCGCATATCCATCCCCGACGCCGCCGTCAAGTCCGTCCCTGTGCGCTCGTCAAGCGGTTTGTTTACACGTTCACTACACGAACTACACGTCTGCTCGTATGTTGAGTATTGATGGCTGGCTGAACGTACGAAGGGCTTGGATGTGGTAACTATAATCCATTTTTAAAGTCCTGCTAACTATCCCTTATTATCTGGAAGATTAGTTATATTTATGTACAAGACTCTACATTTGCTGTTCTAACTTTGGGAGTCTTTTGACTTAACGAATAATAAATTAAGTACTAATATTCTTACTAACATCTAACATTAACATGAACTGCTAACTGATTACAGTCCCTTCTACAGTCCTGTACAAGATTCAGAGATGTCCGGGTGGAAGAGGTGGCACTGCAAGCTCATTTGCTGTCCTCGTATTATGTAAATAAAACAACCTGGCACTCACACTCCATGAGCGTGGTTTCGAGATCATTAGTGGGTTTTAACTTTAACTATAATAAATAAAATTATAATTTTAATTATTATTACATTTTTCTTAAGGTTTAAATGGCTATTATAGGTATTATTAGTAGGTATTAGGTTCTTAGTTTACATTTGTTATAAATTGCAAATAATTTTGTACCAAATTCTCACGCCAACACGTGTAAACATTGGCAAAAACTTATTCACGACGTAACTTAACATTCTTTTAAGGATTACTACTATAAAAACCCCTAAATCCAAAAGGCTAACAAGAGCAGGCCACACGCAACTAAAAGATACTAAAAAACGATAAAAATACCCGAACCCCATATAAACATTGCTATCACCCCTTCTTATTTAAAAAAAAGTAACGCGTGAACGCATCCAAAAAGTAACAAAGGACGATCCACAATTGTCAAAATGGCGGACTAATTTGACATTAAAAAACGCGCCAATTCAATTGTCGGATAATTTATCGATGTTTTGTATTATAAGGCGACGTTTTATTAATGATGTTTTATAAAAATTCATTCTTTTCGGTTTGCAAACCATAAATAATGTTAACTTTGAGTTTTTACGCTACAGTTAGTTTTAAAACGACTAATGTTTACAAATTGTCGATCTGTCGTCGACGGAACCGGTTTTTTTGATGTCGTAATTAGAAATTATTCCAGTACATAAACTTCTTGAGAGCGGGCCGTCTGTATTCTTCAAATTGTAAGCTGCGTTGATGATAACGGCTTCTCTGACTAATTTTTTTAATAAAATTACTGCACGGTCTCGGTATGTAGAGTTACAATTTCATAAAAGTACCTCTTGATAGATTTATCAGATGTTGGAGATATTCGTAAAGCGAAGTTATTACTTGATTGGAAGTAAAATTAAGAACTCTAGTTATTGAAATATTGATTTGAAAGCGGTTTTTATACGTAACTACCCTACGTTTTACTAAGTTTTGAATTAGATCGGTACCTCCTCTATATTCATCGATAGGAAGCTACTAGAAACAAAATAAAAATCTACAAACGCAGGTCAAAATCAAAACATTTTGCAACGAGAAAAACGTCACACGGTAGGCAGGTGTCGCTCGCAGCGCTATAGCGCGGAGCCCTACGGCGCAAATACCGATTCAGTTGACGTTTTAGAATAAACTATTGCACTGTACAGTTATGATTTCCTATATTATTTATAGACATTTCATATTTATCTTCTTTTTCAGAATAAGACTTAATTTCGTGTGATTAAAATGTTTTACAATTAGGTACCTACCTATTTACCTAAAGCACAGAAGAAGTAATAGAACTTATTGCCTACAGTAAATTAAAGCCTATGATTGCATCGACGTTCATAGAATACAATACAACATCAAACATTCTTAAAATTTCTTCATGATAAAGTATGTACTTAGTACTTAACCTATTTCGTATTCCAAAAAAATACAACCTGTGGTCTTTTTAGGGTTCCGAAGTAAAATCGGAACCCTTATAGTTTCATCATGTCCGTTCGTCTGTCTGTCCGTCCGTCTGTCCGTCCGTCTGTCCATCCGTCTGTCCGAGACAAAGCGGCGAGAGTCGGCGAGACCTTTAATTTGGCATGGATATATGTACATATTAATTTATTAAAACTCCAGAATCGAAGAATGAAAATATTGAAAAATGTTTTTTTTCAAGGTACCTAGTAGTACCTACCTCCTCTACGGGTAACGTGAGGATGAATTTTTTATTCCTCGCGTACCCTATAGTGTGGGATATCGTTGAAAAGATCTTAAAAAAATATTATGGGTCTTCTTAGACCATTTTTGGAATTAGGGGTCCGTTTGCGAAATATTTGGCTTTAAAGTGGTAATTTTGGTTAGTGTCAAGTGTCCCCCCCCCCCCCTGCTGGCTAAACGGTTTGAGTTGGACCAGTGAAAAATTCTCAAAAATAGATTCTAAGATGAATTTACAAGAAAAACTATCACAGCTATGTTAGCGTAAAGTAGTTAATGAGTAATAGTCAATAAACTTACCTACTACTTACGAACTCTACATTGCGCGTGGCCTGACCCGCACTTGCCCGGTTTTATTTTAATACCTAGATACTATGTAAAGATGATGAATTCGATATAACAACTTGTAGCAGTGATGTAGGTACCGTCTAAGCTGAAATTAATAAAAAAAACCTACTAACGCTTATAACAGACCCTTGCTGCAATAAATCAGTATTCCGTCTAATGATCTGTAAAATAGCATTATATTTATTATTAACAGCCATTGTTGAGTTAGCTATGTGTCAATAAACGTTAGTTACGACCCCACATATGGCGGTATTAAATAGTCGTAAAGTTCATCCCTTTCTAAAGGGTTACTTCTGCCAATATTGTGACAGTAAAATTTTACTTTTTTGTAATATTGTCAAGTAGCTTATTTTGCAGTATTATAACTGGCGCATTCGAAGACAACCTGTGAGCGATTAGGTTTGGAGGTTATCTATGGATTAGGTACACTAACCATTTGCGTTCCTAATATTTTTTTTGTTTATTAGAAAAAACAAGAGACCAATGCTGCTCATAAAATTAAATCTAGGTTTACCTAGGTTTACCTATTTTGTTGTTATAAAATAATTAAAAAACTATTATTAATAATTATTTTCGGTCAAGCAGTTTCGGAAAAAACTTTTTATCGTTCATAAAAAAAAACTATTTGTGTCATACAATTTAAATGTCCGAATTTACTTGTTCCACAAGGCAGACGGAGGGTAAGATTATTTTTTATCTGATGTACGAAACTTTGAAATATAATAGGACGCATTGAGTTTAGGTACTTATGCCTAACGACTCCATCCACTAATTTGGCAAAATAATATATTGTTTGGTATAGATACATGACTTATTAAAAATGTTATGGTAAGGATACACTGGTCTACAGTACAGAATGGAATTACTATAAGTACCTACTATTAAATAATAATAAACTGCCGTCTTCACGACGCGAGTCTAGCTTCAAATCTAGTCTAATCTCGCGACCCTTCTCATAAAAATCAATGTTCCATCCAAACCCTTGACAGGCCAAAAATTTAAGACAAATTTAATTAATCCTTAATCTGTGGAACACGACGTTTTGAAAACAAATTTGTTCGGATCCCTTTCCCGTGTATACGTTCGTCTCGCTCGCACAACAGATGGCGCTCGCTACGCGTGGCCGCCACGTGACCACTTCAGTACAGAGCACAGGATTTTCTATGCATTTGTGCCTTTACTTTATTGCTTACAAATCTATTTATTTGTGGATTTAAAGGTTAGTGGATTTACTGCTACTAATTTTCTTAACGTCTTCAAAAGGTTTATGAATCATAGCCCTGATCTTTTCATAAATTACGTTCAATATAGCGACTACTCAATAACACCTAGATTTTCTTAGTTTAGAAAGCATAAAGTAAGTATTACATATAGAGAGAGTGTAACGAAGTGGGAACAGTAGGCACGGATGAGAACAACACGACGTTCCCGTCGCGAGCGCTTGTAGTCGTGGTTGATTGCTAGCGGTGTGCGGTTCTAGAGAGATTTTTAAATATTTACGTATCAAAATGGTCAAATGTGCAGTTCCATCTTGCAAAAACGATAGTAGGAAACACACAAAACTGAAATCCAGTATCACATTTCATCGGTAAGTTGATTTTTATATTTATTTTTAAGAAAACAAATCACGCATCGCGGGTGTGAAGGAGACGTGAGGGGCGGGCACGGAAAGACCGCCCGCGCACCGCGCTCTCCTCGCGAGACTGTAGTGATGTGATGCGACCAACGCTGTAGTCGATATTTAAAATATGTTTTGAAATGTTTGCTATGAGAACAACGTATTATATTTATGTAACTTTAATAGTCAAAATCTTATAGACATTTATTATAAATCATTATAGTGTGTATTTTGTATGATATACTTTGTAATATTTATAATGCGAAAGTATTTTAACGTAAGCTAGGAATGTAAATATAAGGGCGTACTCGTATTCACGTAGATAGCTGGCTACCGGCGCCGATCTGCCAGCGCTTATCGGAACCGGTCCGCCCATGTAGTCGGCATGTAGTCCAAGTACCTGGGCAAATGAGCTTGCTCAAGTGAAAATAGAGAAAACAAATTTTCCCAGATATGAGAACTAGCTAGATCGATTAGTCGCCCTCGTAAACCATAACATTGTAAATTTCATCGAAATCGTTAGTGCTGTTAGTGTGAACGTGAATACAAACAAATATATAAATAAATATACATATTTATATAAAAAATTCTCGTTTAATAGTAGGAAATAAGATAAGTTATCGAAATAACTTATCGATACCTCGTTGCCGATCGGCACGTAATTGAAACATACCTATCTGTCATACACGCATCGATATACGTATCTATAGATCACCTGCCTGCGATGTGTTCTGTACCATTTGTGTAATACCCTCGCTCTATCTAATACATACTCAAAGTTAGAAAGATTTTTAATGCTGCTAAAATGAATAGGTACCTAATTTAGTTCCAAATTAGAATTTTCTAAGAATATTATTTGAAGATGCATCCATCCTCAGATCTTTAATCTGAGCATCCATCATAGCATAGCTATACAAACCCAGACATCCTATTCAGAGGACCAACTTTCAAATTATTAGACAATTATGGATTATAATTATGTCAACATAAATTACTAAAGTTTACCATGATTATCTTCACATGTTTAAAAAAGTCCTCCTACTAAACAAATCCCTTCAACAACCAAGTAACTACGATCATTCAGCCAATGCATACGAAATCCTCAAAATCATCTATTTATTTGCATAGAATTACTTAAACGCATCCCAAGGGTGAAATCTGAAAACCCTCACGATAAGGGCCTTGTTCGTCTTCGACTGGATTAGCGGTGAGTGAATAGAGCGAATTAAAGCACTGAGCGATAATACTTAATTTTGAAGGATAATGGTTATCACAGTACGCTATAAATTATGAATATGAATAAAAAAGTTTTGCAAATATCTTCAATTAAAAAATTAAATATATGAATACGAATATGAATACCACAATTCACAGTTATTTTGAACTTGACCATAGAGTGTATTTTTTGTATTTTAAAGTTTCATGATACTAGGTCTAGCTGTGCATTGGCTATCGCTCAGTGGCCGTTAGCGTTTCATTTACACGTCCCGTTACTTACTTTGGTAGGTAATCTTATAACTAGTCTAGACACAGCAGGTGGCACCTCGATCACTTGGCGTCCAGCGGTTTCGTTCTGCTTTCCATATTATCTAGTCTAGAATCTAGATAATCATGATCTGGTCCCGCCAGCGCGGCAACCTCACCAGACCAGTCCAGTCAATTGTGTATCAAAAGAGTCGTGATTCGTTCGTTTAAAATAGTTTATCGCGTCATCGCCGGTAATAAGACGACACCCAAAAGTAAATAGCAAGTCTGTAATAGTCAGATCAAAGAGCGCGATTTGTTGCAACGCGTGTTAGTGACGTGAACTTTGAGCGCGTGGCGCACACGTGGCATCTGGTGTCGATCGACTGCGGGGGATGTGGTAAATTGTTTTGCAGATTGGTTACTACCCTACAACCCATTTACCGGGCTCTGGAAGGACCCGGTACCCCGCGGGACTGAAGCGTGTACGCGCGTTCTTATGGGATCTTAGGGATTCCCTATGATGCGATGGTGAATTGTTTTGGAGATTGGCTACAACCCATTTCCGGGTTCTAGAAGTCCCAAGTTTCTCGTAGTCCTCGTAGGCCTGAAGCGTGTAGCGGGACGTTCTTAGATCGCTAGGGATTCCTTAGTTGCGAATGGACTTAGATGACACAGAAACACCCATGACCCTGGAACAAAATTTTGCTGGCACTACTTTAAAAATGAACCCGAGACCTTTCTGACTGGCAGGATCTTAGGGCTGTAGTTGATTTTATAAGACATTGATATCATGCATGCACTAGTGTCTTTAATTACGGCTCGATTACCTACGTGTCTAATAGATCACATAATAAAATTGTTCGCTCAGTCCTCAGTCCTCATGTCGAATTTTTACCTTCAATGAGACTTGATAAAGCTCATCAAGTTTTGCAATTTCCAATTTCAAAACTTTCTAAAGTCAGTTGCTAAGCAATTGTCGAAAAAGTCATAGTGTTTGTTATTATTTTACCTTGTAACTTATCGAAAGATTATGGATAGATCAATAAAAAGACAATAAGGCAGCGAGGCACCCTTGGTATGAGTAGGTTCTAGTACATTTCTATATCCATATTTCTCTTACCGATTCGAAAAACAAAACATTAAAGGCGGTCTCACACGTAGACGTAGGTGTAAGGGAACAAATAAATAAACTGAGCTCCCAGGTCTGTGGGTGACGGGCGCTAACACCTTCATATTTATAATGTCCAGGACCGCCCATCGACATTATGGCGTGCGCTTTGAAAAGAAAAATAATATTTTTACGCGTTTTGCCAAATAATTGTGACTTGCGTGTTTTTGGCTGAATGGTCGTGATGCCATGGTCGTTAAAGATTTTTTTATAACAGATATTTGTTTTTTATTCATCTGTTATGTTCATTTATAGTTGAGTGAAAGTAGCCAACTTTTACATTCATGAATATCTTTAGCTGGGTAATAAAATAGTTTCAAAATAATCACTAAAATTATCTTGAAATTAAAATGAATAATTAAAATGGAGTGAAAAAGTCCTTTATTTAACCGTATCATAGTGATGTGTTTTATAGTTACGCTTTCTTTATGGTCGGTATGGTAATGCTTTTGTTTTTACTAATAAGTGATGTGATATCCATAGGCGCCGGTGAACACTTACCACTGATACTTACCTACACTTATCCACATAAGTTTTTTTTTTATTCTACCACCCCTTCGGAAAGGTGCTTTGACAAGGAGATCAAATGGTGAAAGAAATTCCGTCGAACCTAACTTAATCAAATGAGTTACGTCGTAAATTAATGAAAGCCATAAATAATTGTAATTATTTTTATTTTCACATATATTTATACATAACAGTGTAGTTTCATATCATGTACGTAGTAAGTCTTCAAGCTTAAAACTATGAGATCGCTTATTACAATTTTCGTGCAAAATTAACTATTCAAAGATGTAGTGCGTGTTGAATAAGGCTTTGGTGTAATTTACAGATTTAGGTATATTGAATTAAAATGTACCAATTACAATAACGTTACCGTAGTAATTTATTTACGTAATAAAAATCTATTAATAATCTTTATTTTCAATGCATTAGAAATTTAACAAAAACTTATACTTAATTTAAATATTTCATAGGATAATGTTGTAAGAAAATATCTTGGTTTGACTTTTTTTCTCTTTATGTAGGCATATAGACTAAACAATATAATATGTATGTACTTAGGTGAAATGTAGGTATGTTGCGTTTCACGTAAGTAGATAAGTTTCCTTCGCTTTAATACTAAGTAGGTAATTAGTTTAGTAGCGAGAAGAACATAGCTACGAGAAATGCACCATAATTAAAATTTGTTTCACTGCAGTGATTTATAAAATATATTTAAATATGAAGTAGACTTTAAAATAAATGTATTTCAAATAAAAAACAAAGATTGTAAAAAAAATATAGTGCGAAGATTTCAAATACTTAAATAACATTAGAATATTTAAATTACGTACAATTTGAAAGGAAATTAATGCAATATATTTTTTAACTATTGTACCTAGGACTGACTGGACAAGACCGTAGTGATGTAATA
This sequence comes from Thymelicus sylvestris, assembly GCA_911387775.1. Lineage (NCBI taxonomy): Eukaryota > Metazoa > Arthropoda > Insecta > Lepidoptera > Hesperiidae > Thymelicus > Thymelicus sylvestris. Next base: position 4,816,633 of record OU426903.1, read on the forward strand.
AATACACTGTCGATAAAGTAATTAAACTGTCGATAATGTAATACCTATATTAACTGCAGGAATAAACTCCGTTTAAGCGTAGATAGACCCTTCCTTTATCTCATACCTAACTAATGAGAATATTTCTTATCCCAATACAGCGATCTTGAAATATTATCGTAGTAACCTAAAATATATACAAACCTTGTGTTTTTTTACATTTTCTAAGCTTTGGTAGGTAATAATTTACAAGTAATTTTAATAGCCTACGTATACGTACAAAATATGTTATTTCTAAAAACAAAATAATTTTGCTATATGTGTAGCTATAATTTTTTTCGAACCAAAACATCTTGTTTAAATTTAAGTATGTACTTACAACATCTTTTGATACAACACAATTAAATGCAAATGAATAGTGTTTTCACTTTCACTTTTTTTCGCTTAAGTGAAAAAACTTGCGGACATTACCTTTGTGTGTAGATTAGATAATGTACCTATTTATTAGAACTGTGTATCGTATTTATATGCATATTAAAGCAAGTCATTATTAAATTGATTAAGTATAGAAATAATATGGTAAAAATAAAATTGGACACTAGTCTGATTTTCCTACTTCAAAGTTAATTTAAAAAAAAATTACTTAACTTTACGTTAACTTTCGGCTAGTTTTTAAACAAATGCTGTACATACATTACTATTGATCAATTAATTTGGCACTTTTAAAACAGTTCTCAATACTAATTTATTAATATTAGCTTAATACTAATACATTTATTTACAGCACATTTTAAAATAAATAAAAAATACTTATTGGAACCATTGCAGCATTGGAACGAATGTTCTTTGCGGCTTGCGATAATGTTTAAATGGGAGAAATGGTATATTGTCTATGGTGGGAATTGTCATAGAAGCCAGGTGAGGTGATGCTTTCCTTGTACAAACCTATCAACTGATAGCCAAAATGCTTCATATTAAACTTAAAACAGTGTGATCGGTGTAGGCATAGTATTCCAAAAACAATCTTCCAATACTTCATTCCATATTTTGGTTTCAAGGGCTTTGATGTTAATGAAATTGATATACCTAATTGTAGAAACCATTTATCCCTCTATTCATCAATATGTATAAGTAATTGAATCCTACAATAAATATACAATTTATTATTATATATTGTTTAATAATATAAAACACGTCATGTCACGTTGATTTCTTCATCCGACGCGCTATCACTGTCATAGTCGTCTCCATCCTCCATATTTGTATAACTTTCGCGCGGGAATAACGACCCACCCGCCATTTTGTCTTCATAACGAAAACTTTCACTTTGACAATTTGATGTTGAGGCAAACATTTTATTGTTTTTTAAATCCTCCTCATCGTTTACTGGTGATAAAGGAGATAATTTCGGTTTGTCTGCTTCAGCGTCAGATAAGTCGGGATGGGGGTTGTTTTTATTCGGTAAAGTCTGCTCTCTGGATCCACCGGAAGCGAGCAGTTCCCGCTCTTTTGAATTGCGCCATTTCATCCGACGATTTTGAAACCAGATTTTTACCTGTGGAAAAAAATTGCTCTATTAATCCAAGTGAGATCTTGATCAAAATAAAATTTTCTTAAGAATATCTGCACAAAACGCGTGATATTAAACAGAAAAACTTGCATGACAAACTTAAACAGAAGAAAGTAATTACAATTAAACATTAAATCATATCATTAATTTCATTGTGACACAAAACGCGGTTAGGCAGAATAGAAAAAAAATTGCACAATCGTCACCATTGTCAACAAAAGGGGCATGAAGAAAAAAAGGTTATTAATAACTTTTTCGTACATCGATTGCTCATTTTCGCGTATTTTTTGTAAATCGAACAGTTTACTGGAATCGCACCATTGTGCGCGAACATTATTGATGGCGGGGCGGAGCTGAGCGCGGGTGTTCTTTTGCCTGTATTTCTGTTCGGATAAAGAATGCGTATGACATTTGACATTTGATTTGGCGCCAATTGTTGATTGTATTCTGCTGCTAATGTTGATTTGATGTCGGATTTGAGCATAGTTATAATATACTAGCTTATACCCGCCCCGCGACTTTGTCTGCGTGGACTTCAGAATTAGTTTCTTGTAGAAAAAAACGTATCATTAAAAAAAATCATAAAAATCTCTTTTATACATTTCAATTTATAAGTTTAAAATTCGTACCAAAACGCTTCAAAGTGTCATGGCGTCGTTTGTGACGTCACTCCTGAGGAAAATAATCGACAAGATGCCATTATCAGTATGGTGATATTCATTTGTTTAAAGAAGTGTGACGTAATTCGCGCTAATTGAGACTGATTGGCTTTCAAGCTAACATGGTGGCTTGCCGTATTTTGTAGTTTTATTTTATCAAAAATATTGTTAATCTCGCTCATAATAATACGATAAATGCGTGTTTTGTAATCCATTATTAAGGTTTAATTAAATAAATACATAATTTTAGCGATTTTTACTTATTGTCATCATGCCTATTTTATTAGGTACCTATTACTTATTATTTAATAGGTATTATCCAATACTCGATAAGACTGAAATCGATTAAATTTTGTGTTTCTCAAATGGTATTTATTGTATGTAACGGTACCACCGTTATGATTAATCCAAGAAAATCATTAGATTCGCCGTTTAAACTTTGTGTAAAGAACGAACAAATATGATTTAAAAAAAACTTGGGACACATGAGTAATGACATTGCAAAAATACAGCGTATCTGACGTTTCAATTACGACTGCAATATTTGACAAAAATGCATTTATTCGTTTAAAAATTTGACAAATGATCGTGTAGGCATCCATCAATTGGTAATTGGTTCCGGCCGCAGAACAAATATTGAACAGACATACCATTCAGGCGTGATAAGCTAAATGTACCTTTCTAGAGATAATGGAACACGCTCTTTAACGACTCACTTCTTATAACCGTTAAAGCTAGGGTAAAGGAATCTTAGGAATCTATATCGACTTAAGTATCTACTAATATTCTAAAGTAACATTTTCAACAATAATAATAGTGCTGTTCAGAGTCGGATATATATATATAAATACATTATTAATTTTATGTCCTATAATTATTATAGATTCGATAAGTTTGTACTTTCTGTACTACTACTACTTTATTTTCTTTCTACTTTATTATCTTTATTTACTACTTTATTTTCCGACAAAACGTCCATCAAAACGACCAGTGACCAGAAATTACTAGTATTTAATAATGAGTAGGTATTTTGAATTGCCTTTTTAACCCAAAAACCTTGGTTTCTTTTTAATGTTATATCGTCTAATTACACTGTTTAAGGTTTATCAAATAGGTTCATGACTTTCAGTTAGATCAAATATTATTATGTCTCTGTTCATTTAGCTAGTTCGTACAGACTCGCGCAGCAATGACTAAGCAATATTTTTATCTATTGATAATAAAGTTACAAAAAGTATTTAAAATCGTGGCTACTCAACATTTTCCTAGGCATATTTCTGTATAAATAAGTACGATTTGTCCGCAAGGCGCACCCCATCTTGACCGCGCGTCTCCAGACCCTTATTTAGCGACAATATGCCACCGGCAGCTGACGCCAGTGCAGTAGTGATGCGACTGTATTTTCGAATTACTTTTCTACTTCTCATAAATATACCTCTTCCAATCATTAACGTAGATAAGTCAATTACAAAAAGAAGAAGGATTAACTTATTTTTACACATAGACAATTACTAGAGAATTTTTAATCTTTAATAGGTAACTATAATTATTTTTGGCGTCGTGGCTTTTCTATGTCTAAATATTGTTCTTTGTGCTGCCGACAATTGACCATTCAATGGTCAAGTGGTCACTGCCGCCAACTTTTAACACTTAAAATTTAATTAGGAAGGAAAGTAGGTAGGTACATTTGCTTCAAATACATAGAATGGAAAGAGGCCTTATTAAATTTTGTAGAATTTACAATAATGAGAACTCTAAGTTTTAAACAAGTTTTGCTGTTGTCTGTCTTACTTCAAATTCCAACTTTAATTTATTCTGGAATAAATTTGAATCTTTTATCGATTAATGGGCACATCACTACACTGACTGGGGCGGGTTGCCTTCAAATTAATTAGTTTTTGACGTATTCACTTTTATCACAATTCATTTATCCATATTTGTAGCAATAACGGATAATGATTTGATACGAAGTTTTATATAAAAGGTATTATGAGAAACAAAAAGAATTATAGACCAAAATTAAATTATAGATACGAGGGAGCGTTTTTATATTCGCGGAATGGGGTATAAGGGGTGGAAATAAAAAAACCAAATTATTTTTCCTTTTTAATATATTCACCTGCAACACGGATACACTTTTCAAATCTTTCAATTAATTCGTTTATACCCTCATAAAAAAATGTTTTTGAAATACGTCGAAAATGCCTCTTTGACTTCATTATCGGTCGTAAATTTTTTACCCCGTAGCTCTTTTTTCATTTTTGGAAAGAGGTAATAATCACTCGGGGCCAGGTCTGTGCTGTAGAGTGCGTGATTTAAAATATCGAAGCCCACCTTATGCAAGCAGCCAGCGCAACGCGGCTCTTGTGGACGGGCGCGTTGTCGTGCAAAAGCAGCACACCTTTTGTCAATTTTCCCCGTCTTTTTTCTTTGATGGCTTATTTTAGTCGCTCTAATATTAAAGCGTAGTATTCTCCGGTTATAGAAACACCTTTTTCTTTACAGTCGATCAATAATATTCCTTCCGAATCCCAAAAGACCGTTGCCATGAGTTTTCCAGCTGATTGTGACACCTTAAATTTCTTGGGAGGTGCTGTGCCCTTTTTATGCCACTGCATGGAGTCTTGTTTCGACTCAGGTTCATAATGATAAACCCAAGTTTCGGCTCCAGTAAAAATTTGACTTAATACACCATCCTTGTCTTCATTACAGAGCTCCGAAAATGCACTTGAACACTCTACGCGCTGTTGTTTTTGCGGCGGCGTGAGCATTCTCGGCACCCATCTTGCACTGGCCTTAGTCATGCCAAGATGATCGTGCAGGATTTTAAAAATGGTTGTATCGGATACTCCAACCATTTCTGCGAGTTGTTTCTTTTTTAGTCGAGCATCGTCGAGTACAATTTTTTTAACTTTTTGGATAAGTTCTGGCGTGGTCACCTCTGTGCTCCTGCCCGGCCTCGGATCGTCTTCAAGAGATTCCCTACCTTGTTTAAATAAACTGTGCCACTTGTACACCATGGTTTTTCCTGGACAAGAGTCGCCGTAAACCAATGACATCTCATTCATTATGGTCGCAACCGATTTTCCTTGTTTGGTAAGGAACTTTATAACGGCACGATATTCGATTTTTTCCATATTTCACTTTTCACTCCCGATTATGTTGCTTGGTTGACGATATCTCAAAGACCAATGGTCTAATAACAATGAAACGTCGTATTTATACTAATTATGAGTCACTAAACACGTTACGATGCTAATGAGCCTTATCACCCCCCTACAACCCTCTCATTCCGCGAACTTAAAAACGCACCCTCGTACCTCCGATATGCAATAAAGATTTTTCTTCATTATATGTATTATTAGTAAGTATGTCTCCCAGATTTCCTTTCTTTTGATATATATTTGATTCACCCTCCTTAATTAAAAAAAATCTTTCACAACAGAATGTGATATAACGATGTCTTGTTTTGGTAGGCAGGTTAAAATTTTTAGGCATATCTCAGCAGATCCTTATCCATTGGTCATGTGTTAGCTAGATAAGTAGGTATTTTCTCGTTTTCGTTGTTTCGTTGTTGTAGGTTGATTGGTATAAAGAGTGAGAAGATGTTGTTGCATCACATACTCTTCATTGTTGTTATGAGATCACTCTGTCTGGGGTATCTTTAGCACTATAGGTAGGTATCTGTACAAATACATGGTTCCCATGTTTAGTCTGTGGACGGAACGCAACGTCCAATGAATCTGATTTTCGGACGCGCGCGATTCCAAATTTGATATTCATATTTCGAATGAATATTCAAACGCTGCGCTGTTTACATTCACGGCGTTCCAATTTCAAATATTTGCATTTATTTATTTTGCATTTGGGTTTTGTTTTTTTGTTCGTGGACGGTGCCTTCTTTACACTGGGGAGAGTTAGCTTGATAGTTAGCAAAGTTTTAGCGACCTATTCTTAAGACTCTAAGTAGGTACGTAATAACCATTCAAGTGACATGATGGTCTTCGGTTATTCTTAATCACTAAAACAAAAGTTATGTTAATATAGCTACCTTCTTGTAAATTGATTACCTACTAACCGTATTGTTGCTGTTAATCAAGAAACCCAGAAACTCCGTTTTTTAAACGAGACTTATTTTATAGATTTTAGTAAAAAGTAGGTAAGTATATTTTTTAACTTCTTTCATAGGTATATTTCATTAATTTATAACACTTTTATTATTATCATATATTTAGTATAGTAATTATGTGCTCATTGAGTGTTATTCGGTCAAATAGCAAACAATGCAGACCTCATTAGGTTATTTTACTTTTAGTTCAGTCTTTAAAGTTCAAAGTATTACATGCACTATAATAAGAACGCAAATGTAAGAAAAATTACCAAAAAAATAACACAAACGGAGCATAGAGTTTGACTGACAGGACGCCATCTTTGTTTGTTTTACGTCAAAAGTCAAATCAAATACTTTTATGCAATCGACTCATGTTTGTTTAGGCAAATAATACAATTTGAATCCGTTCCAACATTGTAATAAATACAATATGGTTATAGAATACTAATACAATCCTTTCATAGTTTGCATTATAAAATATAGAGATACATTTTTTGACTCTGTAAACATTTTATTATTTTTTTTCAAACGTTTTAAATATTGTAAGGGCAAATAATTATAATTGGTTCATTTCAGATTCGGCTGATCCCATAACATTTTAAACTTATCAGTTATTTAAACTTAAGTAAGATAGTTATATTTAGGTCCTGAATTCAGCTTCAAACTGTTATTGATCCACTGCAGGGCTTGGATGATGTCTCACCTCTTAGTTGAGGAGTTTTGGAATCGGGTGGCATGGACGACACATGTAACACATCACAATAACACCCATGACCCGAGTACAAATATTTATCTGTCACATAAATATCTGCCTCGGCCGGGAATCGAACCCGGGACCCCTCGCTTCGCAGGTAGGGTCGCTACCAATTAGGCTACAGGGTCGTCTATAAGTGCCGTAATCTCGTAAAGCAGTCAGAAGGCATCCAAGATAACATAAGGATTGCGGTAGCGTTCTTAACAAAACGCTTTTCAAGTAGGCAATTCTCGTAATTAGATTCATAATAGGTATGAATTTTTCCTGCTTTTTGATACAAATAAATCTTTTATCATGTCGTCGTATTACTCCCCCTGTTACACCCTGTAGAGTCACTTAAACGTAGCTTATGAAGTTTTTTTTAAAATTCGTAATTATATTCATAATTGATTTCAACTTCATCTCTAACGATTCTAATCTAAGACATAAAACATAACCTTAGCATAAATTTTGTTTACATTTAAAAAAATAACGATCTATCACTTCTATAGGTATTACCTACCTATTTATGTAACCTCTATAATATTAATCAATATAACGTTATAGGTTATATCTTCCTGTAGGTACAAAGTATAATATGTACCTACCAACTCCTTTATAGCAATAACCTTTTCTTTAATTATTATGAGATTCCCACAGAACCTTCTATGGGGATTGGGGACCGTCTTTCGTTTCCGTTTCCGAAACATCAAAGCACGAAGCGGCACAGATTAGATAAGCTATTGTTTAGCACAATTTAGATGAGACAATGGTTCACTTTATTATAGGGTTGTCACTTATTTCTGTGATCAAAAACTTTAATTAGAGTTTTTTTTTTAAATTATAAAGTAAAGGTTTGCAATCAACTTTATTATATTGAAATGTACCTATATTTTATTACTTCTAACCAGAAAACCTAACTTTATGATTTTCATAGAAGCTCTGAAAATCATAAAGTTATGTTCTTCAAAATGAGCGAATTTTCAAAACTTTCATCATTTATTTTACATTTCTTAATATCATAACATATCAGGTTATCCTATTTCAATAACAATGAAAAATAAATAATTCCCCGATCAATTAAATCGTCCGTTCTGTCACTTCCGCCAGTCTACAATGGCAGTTGAAATGTATTTAACGCGTATAAACCCGAGGAGGGGAGATTGTTATCCCAGCTCCAGTCTTTATGACGAATTAGTGGGATGAGGGCTGACTTTATTACAGAGGTGATTGAGCTGCGATGAAGGCCCACCGTTGGGTAAATTTTACTACCAAGACCAGAATTTTTGGATCCGAATGGCCATAAATAAACGCTTACACACTCATACCTCCGCAGTAAGTTTTTACCTGTGTCGCGAGTGGCATGGACGACACATATAACACATTACAATAACACATATGACCCGAGTACAAATATTTATCTGTCACATAAATATCTGCCCCGGCCGGGAATCGAACCCAGGACCACTCGCTTCGGAGGCAGGGTCACTACCAACTAGGCTACAGGGTCGTCATATTAAATAACATAACAGATTTTCAAATTAGGTCAAATACAGAATTTTAGCTTACTTTGTACATCTATAGCTTCACCTCCATTTCAAATTAATTAAAATTGAATCAAAAAGGTAACACCGGATAAAAGTTTTTTTAACAAAGCGTTAATAAAATGTAACATCATTACTCATGATTGATTTGGGGTACTTAAATATTTTCTTAAACCTATTTCTGTTCTTTACTCTCAATAATTATGTTGGTAGATTAATAATAATCCAGTTATCGACAACAAATTCCAAAATATTACTGACAAGCCAGTAACTACAATACCTTCAAATGAATTACCTAACTACTTACTAACAAACCGGTAACAATCCACAAATTAACTGATTAAATTGCCGTTACATTATAAAGCTCATACCCTGAGCTTTCCCACCAAATCCAACTGTGTAGCAAATAGCACGTTTACACGTATCAACTTGCCTATAAACTCAATAAAGAGTCGACCTGCTTACAAGTGCGCTATCAAATTCAGGTATAATAAAAAAAGAACTTTAACTTGAACGCTCCGCAGCCAATACGTCGCGCTTACAATTTTATTCGATACAATCGCCCAATAGAATCTAGCTTTAAGACGCACCCCTTGCGGTGTAGCCGTCTCTTTCTAACATAGCCGGAATCATAGCCCCTTTTCTCATGAAGCAATGGGTAGTCTTGAGTCGTTTGGAATGATATTTTGTGTATTTATGGGTGTAGTTCCGCGTTTTTGTTTCCCGCGCTATTTGTAACGTATGCTGGCTTTTATTGGGTCGAAACGATTGACGGAATCGTTTTGGGATATTCAATTTGAGAGGGGTTAGCAAGTTCGCGATATGGAAACCAAATAATTTTTTTATAGATAACAGAAATTAAAAACAGAATTCTATAATAATTCACTGGGTCAAAGAGCAAGAATAAGTACCTACAAATGATACCTAAATGGTATACAGACAAGAAATAAGACATGGGAGTCGCCAAGATATTCGGGAAGATGCAATCTGTACACGGGGTAGCAAGTGAGCAACCTAGACCTTAAGTTTTTATTCGAACAGTACCTAACTTTTATTAATAAAACAATTTTAAGCTTTTCCATGTAATTTTTTTCCCAACAGGGGGGTGCAAATGCACCACCTTGCCCCTCAACGCTGACGCCCATGACCTGAGATAAAAATATCTGATCTACTTCGGTCTATTCGTATTCGGTCTTATATTAAACTTATCTAACTTCGGTTTAAGGAGTAATCAGCGCAGCGGGTAATCGCATGTCGTAGACATGTAGCTTCGTAGCAACTCGTAGCGTTCGCCGTAGCCCGTAGCTAAGAAGCTCTGTATTCAATATAACATTGAGTTGAGAGTTGAGACTTGAGGATTGCACGGTAAATTATAAGAATCACGTCAATTTCTGCCTACTAGAAAGTATTTAAGTATAATGATATTGTATTTTAAAACACTTTTCGAATGTCAACCTACGCATAGCTTCAACAAATCCCAAACGCGAGTGGAGATGGAGAAGAAGCGGGGTGGCGAGAATTTTTCCCTAACCTTAGTAATAACATCACTCGAGAACTAAATTATAACTACCTACAGTAAATTTACATAAATTAAGAATAATTCATTAAATTTAAATAATGATATGCGTTATTATATTGTGTTCTTGAACGGTCGGGGTTTTTCAAAATGAAATCTACTTGTCTCGCTTGCTCGCAGCCGACTAATATGCGTTGGCACCACTTGGGGTCATTATAGGTACATACATAGGTGTCCGTCTTTTTAGTACTGAACAGCCTGTCTAGTATAGGTAGTATATACATATAGGTCTATGGTAGAAGGTCGTTAATAGTTGAAGCCGACTAACCTACATACCTATTATCTTTATATATTATGTAGTTTTTATGTTGGTTAGGCTTAGATCTCTAAAGATGCCTCCTTCTATTTTGCCTTTGAAGTATTCACGTCTTCATTACCTATCATTGCAATCAATCCAAATCTAAACTTGTTAACTTTTACAAAGTTTAAACACACGATAATCTGTTTACTAAACATCGAGGTTTAGATTTAAGATCGTTAAACAAACAGACATTGCCTTTTATGAGACAGAGAACCGTATTACGAGAAAGGAGCGTTCAAATTAATAGGGAGAAGGGAGAGATAATTGGCGGCGTTTATCGAATTACAGATAACATATTGTGGGAGGGAGCGATTGCAGGAGCTTTGTTCATGGATTTTGTTTGGTTATCGTCAAACACGATGTTCAAGATTTTAAGATTATTATTTTATTTAAGAGCTATTTTGAAAAAAAAAATACGACTACTTTTTTAAATAGGTAGTCCTCGCCAATGCCAATTCATTTGTTAAAGATATCATTATTTTTAAAATAAAATAAAACTTGTTTGCAGATGTTAAATCAATACGGCACAATCATAAACCGCACAGTCGTTCTTCAAACAACCCTTTTAAAGAATCAAAGCTGTCCAAAACCGTTTTCGTTCACTTTATCAATTTAAAAAACAATAAGCGAGGGAGGGAAAGGAAAACCGATTACGTTGGCAATTTTTACGGTTTATTTCGACTCAACGATTGAATAAAGTGGAACGCTGAGGTTTTTTGTACGAATTATTGAGGAAAATAGTAATACCTATTCATTGTTGTATGTATATTTTTTGTTTGTTAAGGATATATTAATCCAGAGTCTTAGTTCGATCATTTTTATCGTGGCGTATAGATAAAATAAAAATAACAACAAATCTTTTAATAAAACCACAAATGATGTTTATGAGTAGGATTGGTAATTGAGAAATAATTTTGAATCAATTACTAATTTTTATGACTACCGTGTAATATAGGTCATCTAAATCATCGCAATTCAATTCACACAGCATGAGACATAAAAGGTTCCATTCTCCTTAAGTTCACTGTAAGTGCTTCTTCACACTGAACTCGCGGGCGCGGTCGCGAAATATCAAACATATGACCTACTATGAAAGTGTTCACATCAAAACGCGCGCGCGGTGTAAGTAGCGTTTACCGCGCCCGCGATCGCGCCCGCGAGTTCAGTATGAACAAGCACTAAGCAAATCTCCCCTGCTCGTGATACACTCTGATGAACAATGGACGAGGCTATGATGCTAGGCTATGATCTTTGGAGGACTTGGACTATTCAGTTAATTTCACTGGTATCAATTCATGGAGGTAGGGTTACCTGTGGTTAAAGGCCAATACATACGTAACGGGTTTTTTCCCATACGGGACGGGACGTGAAGTTTTGGAAAAATCGTTTCATAGAAAATGTATAGGTCCGATAGTGCATACGCAGAGGAATCCCGTACGGGATGTAGCCCGTACGGGAAAAAACCCGTTACGTATGCATTGGCCTTTAATCTGCCTGGCCAGGTAACATTGCATCTTCCTTCTAAAACGCATTTTAGGTACCTACATAATGATCAAATCGTACATAATATCAGCCAATGCAATTAGTTCCCGCCAATTGATAAATCAATTAAAAAGTAAAAACGTAAAAAGGCAAACATGCCCATACAGCCACAAACCCGATACACGACTCAAAATGCAAATATCAAGTTTAGGAGCGAGTAATTGTTTAAAACGTCCTTCCTAAGGGGCGGCAACCCCACAGCTGCGGCTGACAGACCCCTCCTATTATGCCCTGAGGGTAGCAATTTTTTGTAACACCCCATGTTACTCCCCCAAGTGTTAGGGCGCTCTCACACTAACGAGTTGGATTTTCAACAAAGTTAGCGCAACAATTTTTAGACAGGTTAATTAATTGTTGGCTGTTTGTATCGGGTTTGACGCGAGGATGGAAATGTTTGATTGTTCATTTATTTTGCTGGTGACTCGCTGATAGGGAAAATGATAGGGTATTTATTTCACTATGCTACAAATGTTATTCGTTTGTGAAGACAATAATAAAAATGCACCTTTTTATTCATTATTATTCCTTTTTCATGAAAATTGAATAAAGTTTTTATTTACAGAGATAGATTTTACGATTCACCTGATTCGATTAAAAAATTCAGCTTTCGATTAAAAATAGAATCATCGAAATCGGTTTACCCAGTCGAAAGTTCTGAGGCAACAAACATAAACCTCCTCCTCTTTTGAAGTCGGTTAAAAAAAACTTTTCTTTCCTTTTCAAAAATTCTTAATTCTGCTGAAATTCAGTTTAATAAAAATGACTTTAAATACCTAATTACTTTACCGAATAACTTTAAATAAATAATACTAATAATACTTTAAATAATTTTACCTTTATACCTACCTATATCGACATAAATTATTAAGAACCTAAAAGTTACCTGACTATCCTTCAAGCCCAATTTCTCCGCAAGCTTCTTCCTATCAGGCTTGGAGATGTATTTTTGAACCTGGAACCTCTTCTCCAGACCTTTCCTCTGCAGGTCTGAGAAGACAGCTCGACGCATCATTCCTCGTCGAGGTTTACCTACGGAACAACATGAATTTAGGAACTTTCACTTGATTAGAAGTCCTTATTTTATCTGTAGTCGAATGCATTATTATTGCTTATATTCTGTGGCAAAAGAATGCAAGACCAAGTTTTGTCACTTACCAGATGGACAGTTGGCTTTCGTCCATTTTTGCTAAGTCTGGCACGAATAAGAAAAATAATAAAGTAGTATAAGGGTAATAAGAAGGATAACGAGAAGTAATAATTATAATAAGTGAACTCACCCCTGGAACTGTGTGCCCACGGAAAGCCGCCGGGTAGCGGAAACACCTGGGTATGGGCCTGTGTAGGTCTCACTGTCAACAAAACAGATCTTATTCAAAAACGTTAAAGCTCTTTCACAGCATCCGTTCATATTTGGTAAAATAAATTAAGTTTTGAAGGTGATAACATAATTCTTTTGATGCTGGTGTTAGTAATTCGTCGATCTACACGCGACTAACGGGCGTACTGAAATAAAAGAGGGCGTAGTAAGTTACCTACCACTTAGGTACGACATATTCTGAGTGCGACCTTTTTCCGTCATGTTGGTAGCTGCAACTTCGAACTCAATCAAACAAATTTTACAAGCTTTTTTTAACTTGCAATATATTATGTTTGTATGTTTTCCGGGTGGAATCATCATCTCTCATCCTACAGAGTTGAAATTTCACATATTGTTTTGGTTCCGATGACAATGTATTTTATTAATAGTGATGACCTGCTAGTACGCTCAGGGTTGGCTCCCGAAGCCCTAACTCCTAACGGTTAACGTCACACACATAACATTTTATATACGTATTAAATTACGATGGCTCGTTCCAGAATCCATCATAAGCTGACTGCTACTGGCGCTAATACCAGGGCTACCCCAGATAAAGAAAACGGTGAACAGCAAAGTCGTAATTCTTTTACTCCATAAAAGCTTGTTTATAGTTTTTTGAACTATTAATTTATTATTATTGTTAATATCATCTTAGCATAGAATGTTAACGTTGTTGTTATGCTTATGACGGAAAAACCGGTTTTTTTTTCTTATTTTAAATTAAATATTTAAAAAGCATAACATTGTCTTACATGAAAAGACAGCGTAAACTTTGTATTGCTCTATTTAATGGCCTGTGCCTATGTTTGGTGTACTAAGTAGGTGTTATATGTACATATATTTATAGTGAAATGTTTGATGTTATTTTAATTATTTTACATATTATTTTCGGCAGCCATTTTATTCCAACTTATTTTTGGCGGCTGTAAATTGTAAATACCGCGTGTGGTTAATCATCCGACCTCAACAACGTGTTTATTTTACGGATAAACGCTACATTGTTTTGTTGTTATCCAACAGGGCATCGTAACAATTGTTGCGACCCATTGTTGGGATTGTTTTGCCCTTTTGTTGCGATTGTTGTTGTTGCAATACAAGATTTCAATAGGATTTAAATGTTCCGTTTGATAGGCGTAAAGGTAAAGATGTTGGTGGTATTCGTTTTTTTTTTAATTTCATTTAGGTTAAAGGTTTGTATGATATATTATATTTTATTTAAGAACAGTGAAATGTCTAGCGACACCCGCAGCCAAAACTTAGCGAAAGTGAAGCTGAAATACGCTTATAATTAGCAACGTAGAGAATTTATTTGAGTACTTCTTATTAAAAGATAAGAAAAATAAAGCAAATGAAAAATAAGGCACATGCCAACTGGTTTTTTTAATTTTTTTAATAAGTCCTAAAAACATAGGTGAGTACCTACATTAAAGTAAAAAATAAAAAAAAAATAAAAAGCAATAAAAATGAGTACAAAGTAAATTGTGTAACTGTTGACTAAAATGAAATAATAAAAATACAATCCATCACTCCGTGTATCCGCACTGGAGCAGCGTGATGGAGTACCTATGCCATAGGCCTCCTCAAGAGGAGAGACCCGTGCTCAGTAGTGGGTCATTAATGGGTTGACGCCCAAAGTACAAATCAAATTAACAATAAACAAAATAATTTAAATTAAAATGTTAATTAGTGGTAACGACGCCCGATCCTTCCCAATCAGTAACGCGTGAGCAGGAAAAAAAATGTTTTTTCTTCTTTTTTTGTGATAGACATTTATTGTTTTGTGGCCTACACTTACAATTTCTCTCGGACAGTTGGCACTATGTAATGCGCTGTCAACTTACCTAAATAAGGATGGTGGCACGCCAGCAGGTGCTGTAGATGTTGATGCTGCACTGGTATCGGCCTGCTGGCGATGGGCTTGGCGATAGGCCATGGGTTGCCTATCATTGGTTGTCTATAATCTGTGGAATAACAAGTTTTATCATTATCTAGTTGGCAGGTGGTAACTAGTTGGAAGCTTCGTTTAGGGAGATCTATATGCTACACATTTTTAGAATTCTGCACCGTACCGTACATTGAATTCAAAATAAAGGTTTTCTTTTTAGACTCACTCTCATGTCTTTTTGTCTGTCTGTTTTTGTTGTAGTTTGATAACCTAATGACTGCCGTTAATTTTAAATAAAAGAATACAGAACTATCAGCTTGGGGGATAACTGAAGAGAAAAAGAACCTATTTAAAATAAGTCTATTTCAGTCATGTCCAACAAAGTACCTGTAAGTTACGAAAATTACCTACATGTCATTGTACTAAGTAAATTATTTAATAACAGCTTCTTCTAATTATCGGTCTTCGCATATTCAAACATATTATGGCTTGACATCACACGCACTTTGCGATTTTTTCATTTTCTTTACATTCGCATGTACATATTTAAAGGTAACACAGAGTAGAATCATTATGAAACTTCACAGAGTAAAGGACGTGCTAATAAAAGCCAGACTCAATACAAACGATTATAATCTAAAATACCCTCCATAGGTAGTTTAAATTAATACGCGGAGTCAAAAACAAAACACTTTGAGCATGATTAATGGCATTACAAAGGCTATACGATATATTAGGGACGGCGTGGCTTTGACAGACGGGGTGGTAAGAAATCGCCGGGGAGTAGCGCGTGGGGCGAGCCATGAGCGAAAAGAAGGTAGATTTTTACCGTTATTTATTTTGACAAATAAAGAATTGAGAAATAAACGATAATATATTTATATTATTCTAGAAAACTAACGCCCCAACTCAGAGTCACTAACGGTTACTTATATCGCTCCTTAGTACAGAATTTGTAAGGTGATTCTTTACTATGGAGCGATTAAATTAACCGTTAGTAGACTCTGAGTTGGGGGGGGGGGGGGGGGGGCGTAAGTTATGTAACAAGAAAGAAGAGAGATGTACTAAACGATTTATCATAAGAATAGTAGATATAGCAGAAATATTTGACTTTTTAAAACTAAAAGTCCACTTGCAGAGCTAAAACGTGGACCTCAAGTTAAATGACTATTGAATTATAACAAGTCACTTAATAAAATTAGATGACCTACCAGCATTTTAGTGATAGGTATTTTTACATAGATTGTTAAGAGAACTAGGTAAGAGACTAAATTATTAAGAGCAGTGAATTCATTTTATTCTTACATATTAATTGATCCATCCTATTATTTCTCTTTCCTTACTCTCTTATCTTGAAAATTCTGTTGAGTGTATTTATATTGTTTGTGTATTATTTTTTAAGAAACTACTCGGTTCTACAATCCACAATTAAAAGTTTTGTCGAAGAAATCACTGCGAAGCTATAAAACCACTTTATGTATTATAAAGACGCCGCTTCTTGTACACTTTCACTGGCCACTTGTACACTTTTTTGTCCTTATCGGGGCGTGTAATAAAGAACTAATTATTTAAAAATCCGCCTCCTAGTCTACCTTGCGCCATCTACCAGCGATTGGATTCCCGTACACTGTGTTTATAACAGCGATGGGTTGCGATTGGGGTGCGATTAGGTTTGCTTTAGAAGCCAGCGTCTTGACATAATTACTCGTACTCATTGAACGTTCAATATTCTCGCACTAAACTTATTTAACTTTCATTTCACCTAAATCAGCACGATAATTCTTTAATCTCTTAGACAAAATTTTGCATTTGAGAATGCTTATTATAATTTATAATGTTATGGTTAATTTTACTATAATTCGTCACGCAAAACTTAATTATTATATTATATTATTAAAATTATAATTATTTACCAATTTTTTTATAAAATTTACCAGCTTAATGATAACATGGTTAAAGTAACCATTATTTTATGGTATTATACATTATTTTCCCACCATTACCATTCATTGTAACTTCAACTTAGGTGAACTACAGAAAAATCAATCGGTAAGTGCTTATTATTTTTATTGACTTGACACTTTTACTAAGTGATAAAAAATAAAGTAAAAACTCGTTATTCACCTCAAATACGCCCCTCTACAGCCGTTAATATAAAAATACTTTTGAAAGAGAAGTGCTGAGAAGTTTCTTCCATTCTTTTTCTTCTCTAAACTTTAGTAAAAGCAATAAGCTACGTGCACGAGCAAATGAGTGATATCTATTTGAATGTTATTGAATTTTATATTTTTAATTTTTATACAATTGTGTAGTTTACGCCCCGCTCATCGTCCGTCACTCGCGCCGCCCCCCGCCAATCGCTCGTACATTGTGTTTATAATGGCGATGGCTTTCCACTGCGAAAGATTAGCTTCGGCTCCAACGAACATCTTGACTTAATGACTTGTGCTCATTGTACATTAATAGATTATTTTTATAACAAAACCACTGTCTGGGTGTTATTATGGAATTTAATTAGGTACTTATTTATACTAACTATATTGTATTTTTCAAATGTACCTATTTAATTTTACTGAAATTGATATCAACTATTTTAACATTACTACCAACACAGTGAGAATAGCATTGTAAATCGCTATAAGAATATAATTTTAACTATAATTATTACCTACTTATAAAAAATCACATAGGTATTATGTTCCTAATTACATAACTAATTCAAATTCAAATTTTTTTAGACCCTTATAAAAATTCCAGACATTTCAATAAAAAAGGACATTTTAGTTACTACAAAACTTATAGTAAAAAAAGCTCGTCAGACAAATTCAAAACCCGAAGTAAAGGCTAAAAGTCCACACAGTTGGTCAGGTAATGGTCAGAAGACCAGCCGAAATGGTCCGACCATGTGTTGTGAGTTGTGACGAACTGTGATGGACCCAGTTAGCAACTGTGATCGTGGTCGGTAGCTAGTGGTAAAATTCCTTAAGCGCTCCCGTGCAGGGCAAATCATGGCTTCTTCAAAACGCAGTCTGGTGTCGGTTTTTAAACTGCACAAAAACGTCCCACATTGAGGTTCTGTTATAATCCGGACTACAGTTCATTTTTTACCCGACTGTCAGGAAGGGTTATGTTTTTCGCGCGTATCTTGTATGTATGTTTGTATGTTTGCATGTAATATTATTTATTACCTCGAATTATAATTCATTCCGAGCCACTGAACGGATTAATACAATTAAGACATCGTTAAATTCGTCTTGATAACCCAAGTGTTCTAAGATAAACGAAATTAAAAAAAAAACAAATATGGCGGCTGTGATGCCAGTGTTTGGCGTGAGTCAGTATTTTCTAAGCTTCCACAATCATGACATGAGGCTATAATAGATAAAATTTGGTGATAGTTGCCTGGAAATCCTCAAAGACCCGGCTCTGTAGTCGATTATGTCGATATATTCTAATTTAAATTATCAATAGAACAGGTTAATGTTTGATATCGATTGATCAAACAGCTAAGATTTCCGGGCGCGGTGAACCAAAAAAGTCGGCTTTGAATAAATCCTTAGAGTAATATTATAATGAGGGATGAAGAGCCCTCTGGGGGGTGGTTAGGGAGGCGTCGAGTCGGAAAACTTCACCCTTATCCCTTAAGGGTGAACGTATGCTTACCTAATTATAGGTTAAAAGGCGCTGTTGATGAAAAATTATTGAACCTATTATCATCTATGATAAGTAATACGTAAGTAGAATTCCTTATTCCAGTCGATTCTACCGTAAAACTACAGAATTCAATGATTAAGTATTTTCATTCTATTTCATTATTTACATAAAAATCGAATAGGAAAAGCCGAAATATAGGTAATAACCTAACCTACCTTTACTCGTATATCTATACTTTGATAGGTGACGTACTCAGTTAACATCAATTGAATAAGATGTAGCAGTTTCGTATAGAAAACCGGGCAAATGCGTGTCAGACCACGCGCAATGTAGAGTTCACAAGTAGTTATCGACTACATATTAGGTACTCATTAACTAACTACTTATGCTAACATAGCCATGATAGTTTGCCTTGTAAATTTATAATATAACCCATTTTTGAAAATGTTTTCACTTGTCCAACTCCAACCGTTTAGCCGGCAGGGGGGTGGGACACTTGACTCTAACCAAAATTTGCACTTTAAAGCCTAATATTTCATAAATGGACCCTTAAATCTAAAAATGGTCTTTTAAGACCCATGATATTTTTGAAAGAACTTTTGAACGATATCCCATAATATACGGTACGCGACGAATAAAAAATTTATCCTAAAAAAATCCAAAAAATATGTTTTTCAGTATTCTATTCTACGATTTTATTAGATATTGATATTCGAGTTTTAACACAAGAAATAATAGTACTTATAATAAGTACCAAATTACAGCTTTCTAGCACTAAGGATCTCGGCGCTTTGCTTCGGACAAACGGACAGACGGACGCACGGACGGACTGACATGACGAAACTATAAGGGTATTTTACTTTGGAACCCTAAAAAGTGTTCTAACATCGTATAATGTTAACTAAGTATAATGGCATTATCTAGTTTTTATGAAGGCGTTGCTTTTCTGGGTAAACCACAAACATGTATACCCAGAGTAGACACGGCAAGTTCATACAATTCACGTGTAACAATTAGGATTTGAAATCCTAATGAGGCGCCGTGTCATTTACGGCCGGTCTCAATAATGTACTAACAGATGGAAGACTGTGGATAGGGCTGTCATCTGTCATATTTGTCAATTTTTCAGAGGCAAAAATTGACAAATATGACAGATAACATACTAATGGTAGCCCTATTCACAGCCTTCCATCTGTTAGTACATTATTGAGACCGGCCGTTAGTCGGACTTTCATTGCTATTGGCAACAGATGTCAACTGAAATAACGAAAAATGCCTGATTTTAATGTTATAAACTGTAGAAAATCTACAAATATAGTTAGGAAAGATAAAGAAAACATTTTCTTTCATCGCTAAGTAATTTCGTTATAAAATTGTGTTCCTATCTATTTAAAATAAATTAATTTAATGTTTATTGTGGTTTTACCACGTTTTACAATGACGAGCACTTACTGAGTATATGTACTACATACTACACAATACATTGCTCATTTTGGTTTAAAAAATTTAGGGTTTCTTTGTTGGAACATGCAATGAAAATACAACAATCGTTACTATCAATCGTTGCTAAGTAACGCTTTACTTCGTGGTACTGTCAATATTGTCGTTTTTCGGTCAAATATAGTATATAGTGTTTTTCATTTACCCTGTCTTGTCTCGATTCTAATCGATTTTGAGAATCGTCGAATAAATAAATATTCTCATAGATAGGTATATATTTTGTAACACAAATTTTATTCCAAAGGTAACTAACTGTATTTTTTACATAGAATTAATATTACTAGCGTATAGAAGGGACACCGCGAACATCGGGTTCGGGGGTGTGCATTGCAGCCGGCCGGCTGCATTTCATTCTGTCACTCGGCTGTCACTCGGCTGCGCTCATGGCGGCCGCATGTCAAAATTGTTTATGAAAAAACTGAAAAAATGCCGTCGTGCGTAATAAGAATGTGTCACAATTGCACGACAAAAAACAAAAAAGATAATGTTAACTTTATCATCAGTAAGAAAACAAAATCTTAACTTAAATCAACTAAAACGAATTTAATTAAATTATTGAGCAATGTTCCCGCCATTTTGAATGAAAAAATCATAAGGAGCGTTTGAACTTGGCAAGCCACTAGCGTGTTAATGGACTTGCCGACGCGACGCTTGTGACCAATTTAAAGTGTTGGATTTTTTGACACGAATCAATGGTAATTACGTTTGAAATCGTTTAAACGCTTTTGCACGTTAAATAAAGTTGGAGTAAGAGCTTATAAAGATTTGGAGTCGGTGACTGCTTGTCTTGGTTCGACAAGTGTCATATACAAAGTTACTCTATGGCAAGTGTGCAAACGAGGCTTCTAGTTTGAAAAGAGAACGGAGGGCAAGCCGGCGGTGGAACACACATTTTGTTTGAGATAGCGTCTCTATGTATTACCTCAATGATTTTTTATAGTTTCGTCATAAGTATCTGTTCGCCCGTACGTCCGTCCATTCGCAACTTAGTGCTGAGAACCTAAGAGCTAGAAAGGTGTAATTTGGCATGGATGTACATAATTATTTATTAAAACTACAAAGTCGTAGAATAAAATATTAAAAATATTTATTTACCGCAGTTCAAGTGGGGATGGATTTTTTCCTTGGCTACCCAATACAGATAGTGTAAGGTATCGTTGCAAAGATATTTAAAAAAAAATATTATGGGTTCGGTTTAAAGAACATTATTGTCATATGAATACAACAATTTCACTAATAGGTGAAATAATTTCATTTTCACTAATAATTATAATAAGGTTAACGAGCTAAAATTATAAAATGCAAATTTTCTTAAAAAAAAAAACTAATAAAAGTGATAAATTTTGGTTCAAGTTTTCGTCTCCCCTGCCAGCTAAAAAGGTGGAGTTCGACATGTGAAAAAATTCACACGGTTGAAATATTTGCAGGTTAACGAGTAATAATCGATCAACTTACAAGTATAGAACCCTACATTGCGCATGGCCTTACAAGCTCTTATCCAGTTGTTTTTCATAAATCGAAAGAATTTTTCAAATCGGTCAAAATTAATTCTCTTTTTTTTATTTTGCATAAAATTTTGAAGTAAGGAATTTAATATGATATTGATGTGTTTATTTATATTTTTGAAACGTGTTTATAATTTAAATAAAAATTTAATAAATTTTATAATTTGTGTTTATAATAAATAATCAAACTGACCCCAATGATATTTAATAACAAAATATTAACAAAAGAAAATTATTTATTTGGTTTTATTCAGCACTATAACCTATACGTACAATAACAACCAACCAGACTGATTATAATCGGTTATCGATATCGAGAATCGGTAAGAAATCGGTTTCGTATTGGTATTGCTAGGATGAGGTATATCAATCACTAAAATATTCTTGTGACATAACATTGTGTCAAAAAACGTGACACGCTTGGTTTTCATACAATTCGAGGTACATGCCTCATCTACTCTAGGTATATATGTCTGTGGGGTAAACCGTTACTTAAAATCACTAAGGAAATGAGGCAATAACCGTACCAACATCAAAATTTCAAGTGTAATATTATAATATTATTATATTGTGGTCTATATTTTGTATAACTTACCAGGCATTTAGGCAGTTATTAACCACTAAAGCATCACATAAAAAGAGAAGACATATTAAATTAATTTAGAAAAAAATACACAATACGCTAAATCTTAGACGTTCCAAAACCAAAAAGGCAAACCAAAGATTCAATAAAACTGCACTTGTAATAACAAAACCTATTGTGAATAAATCTCAAATCCCTACTTGCGTCATTTTGACAATAGGCCAATAAATTCGCCATAACACGGACAAAAAGCTTAATCTTTTACAAACATAAAGACACATATTTTTATATAGTTTGCATTAACAAAGGATGGATGGGCATTTTTATGATGAGTGCTTACCCTACTTTTGTAAAGGGATTTACGTTAAAATAATATTAGCCATATTTATTGTTATACGTGTTTTATTGACTGCTATAAAGAAGAATTTGTTGTCTATTATTATATTTTATTATCTGATCCCTTGATAATTGGAAAAAAAAACGAAACGCGGTAGCCATGTTTCGGATTATGGTATGGATATTGTGCAGTTGTAAAAATATGGGCAATTTAATGCTCTTTGATGACAGTTTATTAATAGTTCACACAGGTGTTACATAATAAATATCAATATACTTATTATGTATTTAATTAGGTATACGTCTAAAATTTATTGTTTTCTTTGATCTCTTAACTTTTAATTGTAGTGCACTTACGTTACTTGTTTGTAACACAAAAAGTTTTTAATGCACACTGGTGGTAGGTAGTGTCCGACCGAAGGTGCAATTCTGGCCGAAGCCGAAGCCGAAGCCGATTAATCGGTATTCACCAAAACCTTCGGCCGAAGCCGAAGCCGAAGCCGAAGGTGTCATTGACCTTGAGAAATACGATAGTTACTTTGATCTCAGAATATACTAGATACATATTGTGAGAGCTTTAGAGATTTAGCCCAATAACGAGCCGAGTGACCAACATATACAAGTAGGTAATAAAATATTGTCAAAAATAAAAGTTTCAAATATACAATGTTAATTAAATATTTATTTACTTATAGTAATTTTAACAAAAATAATCAAATAATCAGTCACATTTTTTTAATTGTCAGACGAACACAAAATATTTCTATAAAATAATTGAGCAAAGTTTAACGCTTTTTCAATATCTATTTTTTACATATAATTTTAGGAATTTTTGAGAAAATTAAATACTTATAAGTAATTTCTTAGGATAATTAAGTTAAACTTGTTTTGACTCGTTTAGTTTACTAACTACGATTCGTTTGTTCGAAACTCTGCTGCTCTGCACACTCTCCGTCTCGCTCTAGCATCGTTCAGTAAATTTCAATATTTGACAACTAGCAAACCTTCGGCTTCGGCCAAACCTTCGGCAAATTTTTGGCCGAAGCCGAAGATTTGGCCGAAGGTGCTTTTTTGGCCGAAGGTGGCCGAAGCCGAAGCCGAAGCCGAAGCTTCGGTCGGACACTAGTGGTAGGTCATTTGTACCCGAATTTAGAAATTGTGAAAATTCCATCCTAATAATAAGCAATATAAAGGTATGATTTGAAGTTGAAGTTTGAAATTGACGAAGCGCTCATATTCCGGCGGCTTGTGTCTATCCTAAGTGATCGACAAAGTTAACCAAAAGTGGGCGCGGTCGGTAAGTACTTGGATGGGTGACCGCTAGTAGCAAACATTTCTTTTGCGCTTCCATACTTCAGAGGGCACTTAAAGCCATGGGTCCCAACCCAGTTGATCTCTCGTGCCTCTTGAGAAATTGCGACACCTGGGTTGGCTACTAACACCTCCACCATACCCACTGGAGGAGCCCGGCAGAGACCCGTGCTCAGTATCTAACGTTCGTTTAGAATAAAATTACTGACATTTCATTCTACATACTCACATAAAAATTAAAGTAAATAAATATGTACATATTTATCTCATAAACTAAGAGCAATCATTTATATAAAATTAAATATCATTAGATTAAGTATAATACCTATAACGTGACCAAAGCGAACAATACAACGGAGGGATTCGCAATCGCAATAAAGGGAAATTGTCGCTAAAACGTTTTCAATAAAGCCGTACCGAGGTCCCCTCTCGAATCAATTATTTTCACACTTTGGCGCGTAAAAATTGGCGCGAACGGTCCACAGACTGCACAGACTCAATCGTACGCTGGCAGTTAATTAAATAACGTTATTGCGTTTTAAATAACCTTTGTATACGCGAAATTTTAACGTGAAGTTTTCTGTAAGGTGGCACGTATGTAATTTTATTGTAATTGAACAACAATTATCAATGAATATCTAATAATAACTCAAGTAAGTTACAAGCTGACGTGCAATTTGACGTTTTTTTAATCGATGAATACATACGTCCACGTCTTTACAACTGCATTCGAGGCTTATCTACGTCACATTGAAATCATGTTCAACCAGAATATTTCCACTATTAAAATTACCTGAATCCTGTAAACCCATGTAATTAATACCTACTTGTTTGCTAAAATTTCGCTAATTTATTACAATAAATGAAATGAAATTTAATTTTCCAAACCGCAAACGAATTAATTAAACCTAACAGACTCTTAGTAGGTATATCCGCCGCTATGAAATATGAATCCTCTTGTCATGGTATGGGAATGGGACAAACAGGTGGATATGGCAAAGCTACGTTTGCGTCGGCCGATTACCTATCGAACCTTGGAGTTTTAGCAAACTGTGTAGGTACAAATTATGTAGGTATATTAAGAAAAAGGTCTAATATCGAATTGATAACACAAATCGATATTGGACATTTCTAAGGACGTTGATATTCATTAATAAATAGCGTAATTTTCCGGTCATAAATTTACTATTAAACTAATATACCTAACCTACCATTTTTTTTTATTTTAACAACATATTAAGTCGAAATTAATTCACAAACTATAAATTCGCCAATTGCTCAACTTATCTGGTTAATAAAACACAAGTTATTCGTTATTTTAATATTCGCTATAACAGTTTATGTTCGTTAATAACGCAAAATTAATCGGTCACGAAGTTGATATTCACAAAAGGTTATCAACTGATGTATTCATTAATAACACAAGTTGATTTGTTAGCAGCTCCAGCTCATAACAGTAGCAGCTGTCCTGCGGTCTGTTCGCTGCACACGACATTATTATGTAATGAAGGTGCATCCAGCGTGAGTATTACCGGCTACCCGTTACCGGTACCGGTACCTAGTGTTGACTACATTTATTGTCTTGCCGAAACAGCCGAAATGTGGTGTGGATTTAAACGTGTGTTCTCCGGCGAAATTCCACTATAATCGTTGTTAACCATTGCATTAACAAATTGCCTCACGGCGTTGGTTCTACGAGTTTACGTCTTAGGTATGAGTTATGACTTTAGTTTCTTATTTAAAGCAGATAAAATAAATACACATTCGTACTTAATATCTATACCGTGTAGCGTACCTTTAATACCGTACTAGTTATAAGTTTCAGGTTGAAAATAAATCTGAGAAAAACATAATATTATATTATGAATTTCCATGTCCGAACAACTTTTTCCACTCTTAATGCATTCGTTGATTGTATAATCCAACCAAAACATTTCGTGTGATATAGGCTGCCAAGACCCACAAGCTTTTTTACCGTTTTCACTGAACGTTATGAAACGTCATGAAGCGCCATGCAGGCTCCTAACTCTACAAACCTCTTATATGTCTATTCTATCCATAATTTTCAAGTCAGTTGCCAAGCAATTATCGAAAAGTATCTTGTTGTTACGTCTTTATCTTCTAACTGATCCAGATATTACCAATAGATGACTGAAAACGGCCATAAGCAAGGTAAGCCTAAAAGTGTTACTGTACAATATTATCAAAGTCCACCCTATTTACCACACGTGATGCGTTAATACACGAACCCGACCCCAGAGTGCTATTCCGTATTCCGTTTAAATTCAGGGTGCGTACTGAACGTATGTCCCACGTGACCGCAACCTCCTAACTGTATTGTTACCTCTATTAACATACGCAGTAAACTTTAACGCCCTTCTCTCGATAAAACTACTGTTGATAAGTATCTATACACCACTTCTACCTGTGACTTCATCTGCGTAGTTTTCTTTTTCCCATCAAAGCAACTTTTTAATGTGTTCCTCCAGGATATAATTGATCGTGAATTACCTACAATTGGGTTTGGTCAGCGCCAGTATTATTTCGATCCGCAACGCATCGGTGATGCCTTTGGTTAAATCCTGATTAATGATCATGTCTATGGCGACGCTGAACAATTGCCTGATGATAATATTTTTAAAAACAGTCTTTTACATTTTTGTGTTTGTGCTGTTGGCCGCTGAGGAGATCTCTGTTGTGGAGTTATCCCTGAGCGTGTCTGTTAGGTTATGATCTTATGATAGAGTTAAAACCGGGCTACCCTAATACTTATAAAGTTTCATGTCTGTAATGTTATCCGTCAAACAGTTCTCTCATCTGTAGCCAACCCTGAGCAAAGTATTAGATCACCTATACATACACATGCATAAAAGTACATAAAAATGCATTGTCATCGAAACTAAAGCAGTGAGGTTGAAGTGTAGAACGTTAGTATCTCGAAAGCGGGCGCCCAATTTCCATAAATTTTGTGCGTATAAAGTTATTTATCACTTGCTTTGGTGAAGGAAGAAAGCTTAGACAGCACACCAAAGAGTTCTCCATAATGTTCTCAAAAGAACGAAAGTCTAGTTACCAATCACTTGGCCAGCATGGTGGACTATGGCCTGTGGGGTACAGGACATTGTGAGAGACTTCGATCCCAGTAGTGGGATAGTTATGCTGATGATTAAGAACGGTATACAATATGTGTAAATGTGTACATGATAAAACAATCTGTGGTAGCGATCTCATCATCTCAAAGAGACGCGTGTTACAGGATGTACCTAGTTCTCTTCGCACCGTTACATACAAGTATAGACATAATACTACTAGACTAGACAAGCGGGCCTTCTTTGCGTCACGCTATTAGAAAGAGAAAGAGACCAAGGAGACTCGCGTAACTCGTAAGTAAGACAAGGATAGGTTTACCTTTCTTCGCAGCGTGACGGTTTCACTTACATATGCTCAGATACCTTGCCTAGTCTAGTAGTATTATGTCTATGGTTACAAGTAGGGTTACGCAAAATTTCAAAAGTATCGATACTTTACTCGATACCAGTATCGTATCAAAAGTAGATACCAAAAAAGTATCGAAACAAAAGTATCGATACCTTCAGGTATCGAGTACTTTTTTAAAAAAATTTAAAAAACCTGAATGGAATGTTGTGTGTGTTGCAGTTTCGCAAAAAAATCTAACAGGAACGTGTTTCACAATATAGTCACTAATATCCAATCTATATACACATATATACTATAACGCAAAAAAATTGTACGGATGTCCTTTAAAGACACTGAATCCATTCAACTGATATCCCTCAAAATTCTTCCATTTGAAAGGCAATAATCCGAAGACGGTTTGAGACCACTAAAGCAATGCATTAAGCACATTCAGTCCATTGATAAAGCCGATTTTCTACTTTTACAATACAAAAATTTTAAGATAATTTGTAACAATGGCGCATCAACAGAAAAACACTGATCTGTCATATTTATCATAAACATAAAGTGTGGTTTTATGAAACCACGATGGCCGATGCAAGTGAAACTTTTTTCGGTTTGTAGGCATTTAACTAAAAAATTTTAGAAAATTATTCGATTTAGGGTATTAAAATTGCGTTTTTAATCTTAATTCATTGAAACAAACAAAATAGTGTGGAGCACTGGCACCAATGAGTAATAGTCTATACACTACACGGTCAGCTGCTGCGAACTATAGGCGCTGCCATATTAGCCTTGGCTGCTCTGGCGAGCGCCTTTCACTTTATCCCTACTTCGCGGCCGACCGTCACGCGACATGCAACACACAGATGAAAAAGTTTGAGACGATGTAGTAAAAGTTTCATTTTAAAATAATGTATCTTAGTGGAACATGCAGAGTATCCACTAGTTAGTTCATGGAGTACAGAGGGTAAGAAGAGCCATCTCATATGGGTGGAAAGTTGAAATAGTATCCAGTTGTATACTGATAATTGAGATTCCAATACCTACCACCATCCTGCGACAATAGCGCTGGCGTCGGAATAACTACGATATTAAAATATTAATTACGATATTAACGTTGTATACGGAGCTGGGGAGTGAAGTTTGCTGAGTTCAATAAAATTTATCCTAGGCTACCACAGCGCCACCCGTTATTGGACGCGTTTTTACGGACAATTTTCATGCACAGAGATGGCTCTCCTTACCTCTATATTACATGAGTTAGTCATGAACGTACCGTTGTCAGAAAAGTACTTTCCTATAACTAAGGAACTGAAAGATGCTGTGCAAATAATGCAAAAATACTTTTAAGGGCTGCAAATATCAGAAAACTGAATAAGTGAAATAGTTTAAAAGACAAAAAACACTACTAAGATTATTCAACCTGTAAAGGTTACTCGTAGAAAAACTCCTAAAATAGTTCAATGAAATAAAATGGTAACACACATAAGTGCTCGGCAATGACTGGGAATTCACCGAATAATGTTTTAGCTTTCATCAATTAATAATTGGTATTTTTCATAAGCTAATAATTTATTGGAAATGGACTAAAGAAAGTATCGATACTTCTAGAAAGTATCGATACCTCGATAGTATCGGAACAAGAGTATCGATACCAAAAGTACTTGGTATCGAAACAAAAGTATCGATACCTAGAAGTATCGATACTTTTTGCGTATCCCTAGTTACAAGCGTAGCGTAAACCGACTGTATTACTGTCATCTGTCATGTGATTGTGGTTAGTGCCAACATAATCTCATTTTAATTATTTAAATACAGGAGAAGCTCCTAGAGCTATTTCTATGGCGAAAGGTGCGTGAGGTGACGAGGGTTCACATAACTGAGGATTTTTCCTAAGTTTTCAGGAATTGTAGGCCTCTCACAGAATTGCGGGCGGATTTGAAAATTTCGGGACATTTTAATAAATACGGTGCGTAAAGATCATACACAAATGCTTAACTTATTTAGTAGGTAGGTTACCTACCTATAGAATATACCTACCGTTGGTATATTCTACAGAATCATTTAACGTTTATAAACGCATACATACTCATACCCCCGCAGTAGGTTTATACCTGTGTCACGGGTGGCGTGGACGACATACATACATGTATAACACATCACAATAACATCCATGACCCGAGTACAAATATTTATCTGTCACATAAATATCTGCCCCGGCCGGGAATCGAACCCGGGACCCCTCGCTTCGCAGACAGGGTCGCTACCAACTAGGCAACAGGGTCGTCAGGTTTGCGGCAATATGCTTTCGTCAGGACTTTTCAATATTCCATCTTATGTTACCCTCAGATGGCTAGGAACGTGAGTAAAGTAACGTAAATAATATCTTGGGTGTTGCCATTATCCATACAACGGTGACCACTAACATCAGGTATGTCTTCTTCATTATCAAATACATTTTTTTTAATTGTTGAGATTTTTTTTAATTGTTATACTAACCAATATGATATAATTATATCCATCAATTTAAAATGCCTGTTTGGTTTGGTTTACGTTATACGATAAAGATACAAAAAAAAAATGTTTGGTACATTTTGGTTGGTCTAGTAATCTTATTACTAATCTTAACCTCCGAGCTATTGTTTCTATTTAACATAATAACAATCATCCACACCACACCTGAAGCACTCGCCCATAATTCCATTTATTTCGCCCATTCTATAATCGAATAGAAGTTTCCAGAACGATTTATCGCTGCCAACATCCCCGATTCAACTTTATAGCTTTCGCGTAAAAACTACCAGCCTTCTAGTAATATAAACTTGGACCAAATTATCTTGCTTCTGAGAAACTATGCCATAGACTCTACTGCTCAAAGAATAAGGCTTGAATTTGAAGTAACTTTACAATGATAGAGGTAAGCATAATTCGGTTCGCGCGTAACTGAGTAAGAGCGCCCGAGTCGTTCGGAATTCGAATATTATTGCAATATGGCGCCCAATGACATGTTAATATGGGCCTTCTGAACCGAAATGCATAATTTTATTCGTCGATTCCGAGAGAAATCGAGTTTTGACTGTACCATATTAGAATTGTTATGAGATATCGACCGTTTCATTGATTTAATGTTATTAGAAATAGAAATTATGAAAAAATTGCGTGTACCTACGTTTGTTATTAATGTATTTGTGTATGCATAGATTGCTCAGTATTATTTATGCACGAGCCGTATGCTTGCGTGTATGCTTTTGACCATTTACTTGAAGCTTCACAATCAATTTATGGATGTTCATTACAAAATCATACATAAAACTACATAAATAAAAAACCATATCTAAGAACATTATATTATTATTATTAGGTACCACAGACATGTATTTATAGGTACCTACCATACCCTATCAAATATACCAAGCGGTAAGTACCTACAATTATTGCTAGCATATGTTAGATTCCCTTTACTGTGGTAAGGTATTGGTACCTAAAATGGTATCATACGCTATCAAGTATATTATCTACCAAGCAGTAGGTAGGTACAATAATTTATTTTGAACTGACAAGTTTTTTTAAGTAGGTAGGTAACCTACGTATCATAATAACCCTTTCCTTCAAAACTCCAAAAATATATTGTTTTAATATTGTTTTTATTGAAACTGAAAATCCTGAAACAGAGTAATTTATAGCACATATTCATATTACTACTTTCAAACTACCCACGGTTTCTCGCCGGTGCGTCAAATTGTCGCAACTCAGTGATAAAACACAATTTTTTTTCGCCGCAATTAGGGCATGCAATTATCCGCTTATTTTAGTATCCGGATATTTCGGATAATTTCTGAATACTATCCGGATATATCCGAATATATCCGGATAATAGGAATAATTATGATAACACTTTAAGAAAGCTAAATTCAAATAATTTATGAATTAAATCAATGTTTTTATTACAAAGACTCATTCAAAATTAAATTCAAAATTTCGTTAGATGTATCAGCGCGCTGCTAAGCTTGATGAGTTTCAGTGAAACTCAGGGTAAAACTGTTTCACCCTTATATCGCATTTGGTCATGAACTCATGAGAGTCATGAGCAATGTTATTAGAGTACTTCATACTTTTTCACCACGTCGAGCTGGTACTGTATTTATCTGAAACCTTACGCATACGAATATTTCTGATCTTGTATCTCTTCTAGCATCACTGTTTTTTTTCGGCCGATGAAAAAGCAGACGGGCCAACTGATAGTAAGTGGTCAGCGTCGCTTATGGACATGACCAATACCATAGGAATCACCAATGCATCGCCGGCCCTGAAGGAGAACTCTTTTTGCATCTTTTTTGAAGAACCCCGATGTTTCTCTTAATTTCCGAAGGTTGAATGGTAGAGAATGCTTTTAGCATTAAGTCAGCCTTTGTACCTTTTAGTTTTTACATAGTTGTAAGGTTCAAAAGTTGTATAAATAAATAAATAAACCCCATGTCATAGCGCTCCGGGAATACCTCAGAAGGAAGCTCGTTCCACAGTTTGCACGTGCATGGCAAATAAGATCATGAGAATCGGACCATAGAGGTTCTCCAAGAGTTCAATCGGTGTGGATGAAACTTCGGCGAGTGGTGCAATGATGAAAAGCTGAAGTAGGCATCAAGTCAAATTATTCCTCGGAGCACTCACCGTTGTAAAGTCGGTAGAACACCCAGAGAGAACCGATATTTATTCTGAAACTCGGGTGTTTTAACCTGTGAGTGACTCGTGGTTCGTTGACAACTCGGACCGCGCGTTTCTGTATAGCATCGAATAAATTAAGCTGATATTGTAGTGCCCTTGCCCAGAGGTGAGAACAATACTACATGTATGGCCTGATCTGAGCTTGTGTAGGTGCTCCACAGTGAAGTACTGCTTAGCCCGGTTCAGGACCAAAAGCTACTTGGGAGATTAGCTTGGCTTGTCTTCTGAATGACGCCAATAATGCACATCACTCGAGACGTAAACTCCCAGAATCCCAAAACGTTTACTCACGATGAGCGCGGTACCCTGGAATTGAGGCGTTATGACAAATGGGGTTTTCTTAGCGGTAAACGCGCAAACTTGTGTCTTCACAGTCCACTGGGAACACCGGTATTTATATGTTTCATAATTATCTGAGCAACAACCGTCTACAATTACCTTGATGTGTCGCTCAGATAGAAAAATGGCTACCCAACTGCATAACTTCTCAGAGATGGTAACTTCGCGCCTTGCCTTCATGCCTTAGCGATATCTAGGTTGACTGTCAGAGCTTCCCCGTTGCGATCAAGAGCCTGAGCCCATCAGCACTTAAGATAAACTAGAAGATCACCAGCTAAACGACCGTGGCCAAAACCGTATTGTCGATCATTGATCATCTTATGATCTTCCACATGTCTTGAGATCTGCGTGTTATTTCTGAAACAGGGAAGTTATCGCTATAGGCCTATAGTTAGCCGGGTCAATAAGATCGCCATTTTTGGTCGTCTGGTTAACTCGACTTTTAGGTAAACTGTATATTGTCACGTTTATACTGTCAAGGCGAACCCTCAAGAAGGAATCCTTGTTCCGGGAACACAACTATGCACGGATGTGTCCTTAAAAAATCCAGTTGTCAGTAATGTTGACAACTAGAACAGAATTTTTTACTTCGTACTCTGTCACTCATTCCTTTCAATATTTATGGGGAGTATACCATGCTAAAAGCCTTTGTCGTAGCTTAAAGATCAATAACCTGACTCACAGATGATACCAATGTTTTTGCGTCAAAGGAGACGGACCTTGCTCACCTTTTCCGCAGAACAGAGTGAAAGAGTGAAATTATCGGACTCACTTTCGACAAGAAGAAAACCGAAATAATGCTTATCGATCTTATCAACTCTCTAGGAGTAGAGAACTTACGTACGTTGAATTCGTCAACGAGTTTGTATACCTCGAAGGTGTACTTAATATCCAATCGAAGAGGATGTGGGAAGGAAATCGAGTCAAAAGCGAGAAACATCAGTAATAAGGATGCAACAAAGAAGTAAAGTATCAATTGTAAAGTGATAGTGGCTTTGCCTTTTATTTCTCCCTCCAGCAGTTTCCAACGCTGTTCGATTTCTGTAGTCAATTGCTATACAACTGCTCGAATTCTGCTCAGTTTTTGAGCTGTCCTTTATAGATAGCTTGGCACGGCATGTAGATTAGCCAGAACCAGGTTTCTCCTCGAAGGAGCACCGTGAGCGAGTGCTCAACCACCCAGACCAGAGGTTGCCTTTATTACCTACCTACATATTATGTATTGATTACGTCGCCTTTTCTGTGTTACTATTATTGAAATTGCAAACATGATTAGGACATGGCTTGTACACTTGCATTTATTGTGAAGAAATATCGGGTGGACATTTTTAATTTGACATTAAGTCGTATTTTATACGAATATTGTATATTATATACTACAGTAATACAGTTCAAAATGTTATATTTCGGTGCTTTTTACATATTTCAATTGAAGAAACGTATAAAATAATAAAATTAATTACTATCCGGATTATCCGGATAGTAAAAAGCTCAATATCCGGATATTAAATTCAGCGGATATCCGGATAATTCGAATATCCGAATATCCGGATAGTAAGCCCTAGCCGCAATACAATTCAAAACTATGTGCTACAAAACCTATGGTTTCGCTGCAGCGGCGAAAGACCGTAGAGCGCGCCTGGTCTTATATTATGTGAACCTGAAAATCCTAAACCTGTTTAATTAATCGCTCCATCGCTAGATCTCAATAAATCAATAATAAAACATCAAATTGTTACAACATGCTATCGTTAATAACAAGTCTTTATTATATCACAAGACGAAAACTTAATCAAAGAAAAAAATAGCTATTAACGCGCGATAAACGTTATAGCAATAACGATTTTCCGTACCCATTCCAACATCTTAATTCAGTAGCAAAAGTGCCAACATGGCGGGGACTTTTTCAATAAAACTGGCAACATCTGGCGGAACACTTAAGCGCGGAGAGGGAAAGCATCTAACTCTTTCGTACATACGTATTTCTTGAGAGTCAGAAAGAGATGGCGAATGAGGGAGTCCAGAATGAAATTAATATGTCCTTTTCTTAACATTTTCGTCGGATGCCAGCTTTATTATTTTATTATTGATGTCGGCTCTCGATATTACTTTATTATTATATTTCTGTTGTCTGTTCGGACTGTGCGAGGCAGCAATTAGGGAGTGTAATAAATAACACATGGTGTACGTTACAAGATACGATATCTGTCAAGTCCAAAAACTACTTACGTCTCTACGTTGGACTTGACTAGGTTTGACTAGGTTTGCTTTGCTAGAACTGCGATAGGCCTGATTAATTCAATTAAGAAAGTCAACGTAGTGGCCACTTTATAACAGGTATGTATAGGTCGATTGCTATAAGCTGGCACATTCAGTGACGTTCACCGTACTCACACTAAGATTTATTACAGTATGATTCAAAAATTGTTTTGAATATAAACAGAACTATATTAATGTAGAAATATGATTTTGAATTTCAATTTAAACTGTCCAGCTGTCCCTTATTTTATAAAAAAACCTACACCTGAAGCCACTGTTAATACGAAGGCTAAAGCTTTCCCTGAGAACATTAGGAGATATTGAAAAAGAAAATTTAACTACACCTAATTTTTTTGCTGACTGTACGTAGGTACTGACTACTGTACTATGCTTAAACAGCAACCGAGTTAAAATACCAACATTTGTTATGTCGTTCATAAACCTCCGACACGGTATAACGACTGCTCTTTATCGATAAGAATTGTGACCGACGGCTTAACGTTCTAAGAAGAAACGCTCATGTTTTGCCATTAGGGTGCCAAACTGTAGTTACCCCAATTTTTTAATCTCAGGTGTATTAGAACTATTAAACTTCTATGGGTATTGCAACCAGGCTAACAATGACCATTGCTGATTTGCCCAGAGACAGAATCCTTAATAAAATGCAACCAAGGACGTCTCACGCCACGCGCAATGTAGAGTTCTATATTTGTAAGTTTATCGACTATTACTCAACTTAGCCGTGATAGTTTTCCTTATAAATTCATCATAAACCTATTTTTGAGAAATTTTTCACTTGTCCATCTCCAACCGTTTAGCCGGCAGGGGGAGGGACACTAGACACTAACCAAAATTAGCAAAAGCTAAATATTTCGCAAATGAACCCCTAAATCCAAAAAGCGGCCAAGTGCGAGTCGGACTCGCCCATGAAGGGTTCCGTAGCAGCAAGTAACATAATATAAAAGTTCTTGTACTTCATTGTAACTTTCATCGATGTTTTTTGCGGTTTACGATTTATGACGTGTTAAAAAAAACTACTTACTAGATCTCGTTCAAATCAATTTTCGTTGGAAGTTTGTACGGTAATGTACATCAAATATTTTTTTTAGTTTTATCATTCTCTTATTTTAGAAGTTACAGGGGGGGGACACATTTTACCACTTTGGAAGTGTCTCTCGCGCAAACTATTCAATTTAGAAAAAAGTGATATAAGAAACCTCAATATCATTTTTTAAAACTTGTCCATAGATACCCCACACCTATGGGTTTGATGAAAAAAAAATTTGAGTTTCAGTTCTATGTATGGGGAACCCCCAAAATTTATTGTTTTTTTTCTATTTTTGTCTGAAAATCTTAATGCGGTTCATGAATACATCTATTTACCAAGTTTCAACAGTATAGTTCCTATAGTTTCGAAAAAAGTGGCTGTGATACACGGACGGACAGACAGACAGACAGACATGACGAATTTATAAGGGTTCCGTTTTTTGCCATTTGGCTACGGAACCCTAAAAATGATCTTAAAAGATACATAATATTTTTGAAAGACCTATTCAACGATATCCCACAATATGGGGTACGCAACGAAAAAAAAATTCATCTTCACGTTACCTGTAGGGGAGGTACCCTAAAAAAATATTTTTCAATATTTTATCCTATGATTTTGAAGTTTTAATAAATATGTATTGTACTCGTATATCCATGCCATTTTTCCCATTAGTACTGTCAGCAGGACTACTCAAGTTACGTACAAAAGTTACGTCGTGGATGTAAAAGGTGGCGTTGGATTTGTGCCAAGTATTGTGCGTACAACCACAGAAGACATAATAGAACATAAATGTGGTAAAACCACACAAGACATATTAATACGAGTACTTATATTAGGTACTTAAGTTATAAGTACTTTTTTTTTGTAAAACTTAAATTAAGTTGTTACTTCTTCTGTGAAATATGTCAACAATGCTGGCCAGTAACTTACTAATTACTATGTTATTTTTTTCTTTACACCACCTAATTATTTATTGCCAGGGAGTAAGTTGACATTTGGGATATTGAATACTGAGGTTGAATAGTAGACAAAGTAAAGTGATTATTACTACAATCGGTAAGAACAATTCAATATTTTCTCATTGTCTGTTAAAAACGAATACGTAGTCAAGATAATTGAAAGTAAAACGTAGATTAATTAATTGAGCCCGGCACAAACATTCATAAAACTGTATCGCTACAAACTTCCATAAATTCAAGTACCTACCTAGGTATACTTTTTTTGACTAACATGAGTAACTGAAATGTTTTTCGATAAAGTCAACTTGCTTAGCAAGTCCGCCTTATAAGCTACGTTAGGATTATTCAACTAGTTATATTAATATTTTAACTCAACATTTGGATCATATTGTAATAGATTTGACCGATAAAACAAATTTGTTCATTTATATGACCCGAATCTTTTAAATGAAAAGACCAAAAAAAAAAGGCAACATTAATTTTGCGTTTTTATTGAAGCCTGTCATATTACTCCGTGTATATAAAAATCACACAATCACAGAAACACACGACGTAGGACGTGTTTGGTAC
Organism: Thymelicus sylvestris; assembly: GCA_911387775.1. Taxonomy (NCBI): domain Eukaryota; kingdom Metazoa; phylum Arthropoda; class Insecta; order Lepidoptera; family Hesperiidae; genus Thymelicus; species Thymelicus sylvestris. The sequence continues at coordinate 4,854,096 of OU426903.1, forward strand.
TACGAGTACAATGACAAAGTAATTATTCCACTATATGTTACGAGACACAATATATTGCTGCTGCTGTAGGCCGTCTGCAATTCAGGAACGGACGTCAATATCTACAAAAATTATGATATTTTACTGGTACAGGTAAGAGTAAGCGTATTTTTAATTCTGGATCCATTTCAAAAATGTGACTTTTGGCCATTGAAGTAGTACCGCGATCACGATGTACTCGTATGTCCCAATGACGACCCTGTAACCTAGTTACTAGGATTATTCTCTACAACGCTCTAGTTCACAGCAACTTAGAATTTGCGTCAGTGGTGTGGAATCCTCAGTACGCTATTCATTCACAACGCATTGAGAGCATCCAACGATTTTTCACTAGGCATATGGCCTACTACTCCTCAGGTATCTCGCATAGAGCCACATACGAACAACGGCGGAAGTTCTTCAAGGTGGATTCACATACCCGTCGCGTTCTCTCTGATGTATTGTTCCTAAAAAAGCTTGTCTCCAGCACTATTATATAGACTGCAGTAGTTTGTTCAATGAAGTCCGCCTCAATGTCCCATCCCGATATCCGCGTCACGCCATCACAAAACCTCTCCACATCCGTAGGGATGCATGTAGATGCAGAACAAACGTACTTAAGCACTCCACGCATCCTCGTATGCAAAATATAATCGACTGTGCACTAAAGCATCAGATGTAGACATATTCTACAACAACATATTGTCTCTTAAAGACAATAATTCAGCATTTCATCAAGTGATACTGTACATTGTCTAATCTCTTTTTACTTACCTTACCATCATCTACAATAATTATAAAAAATATTACAGGTTGTCCCAGCGCCAAGTGACGGCCCGGCGTCTATTGATTATTTAGACAAAACTATCAACAAATACCATTAAAGTACGGGTCTTATCAGTTTGTTTTTTTATTAGCTTTTTAAATTTTTTTGTAGAGAAAGCTGACTTGCTGCACTATTTTCAAAATATTTTTTTTGTTTTTACATTTATTTTCATTATGTTTTTTTTTTATTTACCACCTGTTATCATATCTATCCGAGGTATAAAAAATACCCAAAATTTAATAGGATATTTTTTTAAAGAATTTAACTGATATTTTTTTTTGAAAAAAATACCTCTTTTCAATATCACTAATCACTGTATAATCTCTAAGTTAATAACATTGTCTGTAACGAATGCTGTTCACGCCTGTAATTGGCATGCACACATACCACTATGCTTACTTTTACGAAACTAACATTAAGAACTGTGTGTAATGCTGTTGGTGTGTAAATAAATAAATAAATAAAATAAAATAGTTGGTAGCAACCTTGCCTACGAAGCGAGGGGTCCCGGGTTCGATTTCCGGCCGGGGAGATATTTATGTGGCAGATAAATACATTATTTGTACTCGGGTCATAGGTGTCATTGTGATGTGTTTTAAGTGTCGTTATTGCCACCCGCCACACACCTACTGCGAGGGTATGAGTGTGTTAGCATTTATTATTATTATTATTTAATTAATTGGCGCCAATGGGCGCTAATTTTCAATGGATTCATTCGATTTTGAAAGGAGAACGGGGGTTTTATTTTGAAAATAGAACCTCCCGGCGGGACACAGTAGTTACACACATTTTGTTCGATAGGTATGTCTATTCTATTACCTCGTTTACATTCAGCTCATTTGAGCAGGAAAGTAGGTAGGGAAGTGGGCAGGACGAGTATGTGAACACGATACTTCTCATGCTCCGACCACTGCTACTCGCGCTGCCCGGCGCTCCCCAAAAGAGCGGTTTTTCAGCCAGTGTTGCCAATGCTACGGCAATTACCGTGTTCTACGGCTTTCAGGCCAAAAAATCACAAAATCTACGGGCTACGGCTGGAACCCTATTGCCGTAGCAAATTCTAAGGCTTTTCGCAAATTTTCACAAAGTCAATTTTATTTATTGTTTTGCAAACATTTAACGAATGTTAAACCCTTAAAACAGCGCCACCAGGCTTATATTGATGTTAATGTAGGCTAATGAAAAGTATTACTCGTTTTGTGGGCATCAAATTCACTGCCGATGACCTTTTTTTTTAGTTCGAGCGCTGAACCGATGGTATAATATATTGGCGTAATTGGATTGCTACGGCCCACACTTGATCCTTTCCCATATAAATACGCTTTTTTATCTAATGTACACGGCCTTCCAAAAATTTTCATTGGCAACACTGCATTCAGCTCCGTCGCAGTAATATTTCGACGTCTGCCATTGCCGAAAGTCGAAAGCGATGTGAGTGGTAGGGCAGTATGTAAACACTACACTTCTCTCGATCCTGCCACGGCAGTATCAAGGGGATTATTGCCGACAGCGCGAGGAGCAGCGGTAGGGGCTGAATGTAAACGAGGTGTATGACCTTATACTTTATACCATGGAGGATATGCTATGCTCCACGCCTTAAACTTCAAGGCTTTAGGCACAGAATATATGATAGTTTTAGGTAACACCACAGAAGAAATAATAGTACTTATAATAAGTATAGTACCTAATCTTATTATGTCTCAAAAAATAATGAAAATAGTAGTGTAGTGATAGTGCACATGTTTCAAACAAAATATGTGTTTGCATGATTAAGACACGTCCACACTGGGGACCTCCAATGACCACTTTCTTACTAGGAATGTATGGCTATAAAGTATATCCATATCAACAATACATAAACAACAATAAGTAAAACTTACCATTAACATTATTGCTACTCTTGGCCGGATCTCTCTCTTCCCTGTCTCCCAATATGGCACTAACACTGAACTTGAGCAGCGGTTTCTTCTGCTCCTGGAAGTCCTCATAACTTCGTACCAAGTCCTCAGTATTCCTTTCTTTCTCAGCTTCATCACCAGAATTCTCCTGATAGTTTAAATTAAACCTCTTTTCCAGTTCTTCCAATCTTCTGATACCAGATTTCTTGCACGCAAACGGTGGGCAATCAAAAGACCCGCAATGACAACGCCTGGCTAAATTGGGAATGTTGAGAACCTCCTTGTCAGTTCTTTCTTCGTTTCTTTGATAGAAGTCGTTGTTGTAATATGTTGACTCGTTCTTAACGGCGCCGTAGTCTCCCTCATTACTCTTTGAGTCATCATCTTCTATTTTCTCATCAATCGACCCATCATTGCGATTATCTTCATCGTTCTCAGTCATTTTGGATTCGTCAACTTCTGGAGAGTTGTCCCTGGAGAGTTGTCTTTCAAAGTTCTGCTGCTGCAGGACGTAGTTCTCCAACTGCTGGTTCAGGTACTGGTTGTGAAAGTTGACATTCTTCTGCTGATGCAGAATGTTGTCGACTAAGAAAGGAGAAGTCATGTTAAAGGGGGTTGCGTTCGTTTTGTTGTAGCACAAGTTGTGAATGGTCTTCAACATAATGTTGTGGTCTAAGTTTTTTTGCGGTGCAAACGGATTCAACTTCAACGGTCCATGTTTCAAACTATCTGTCGGGTACATTATATGCTCATGCTACCGACGTGATAATACTCCGAACACTTCACTAAATAACTTCGAGTACTGTTACCAAAATCGTTCACGAAAAGCCGATTGAACGCTCCGACAGTACATTGCGCGCGTGTGTGGGTCGCAGCGGTTAAAACTCTACTGACTTAAAGGGAGTGGTCCTTTAAGGGGCGGGTTTACGACTGGGGTTGCTTTTTAGCCACGCTTTTGTACCGTATCACCAATGCGACCTGACCTCCCGCGCCCCTCTGTATTCACGCGCGGTTATAGGACACAGACGCTAATGCTCCCGTCTTCAGAGACCATGCGTGAAACTGGTCAGTTGTGCGAACAGTTTCCAGCTGTTTTTACCATCTTTTATATGAAGCTCTATGTTTCTAGCAGTAGAGTCGGTTTTGATTTGAGGATACTAAATCGTCGAACCATGTTAGAAAGATTGTGTGTTTATGTATGAGTGCTTTTATTCATTGGTTAAAGGAATATAATATGTGTGTCTGGTTCTGAAGAATGATTATGGAGTTTATATGACACTTTCACGTTTTGTAGCAAACACGCTATTACTTTTTATGGCAATGAAATTGAGGAGTGATGGGGAATATTCCAATGAGAATCATCAGCCCACACGCGACTCCTATGCGAGAAATGTCACAAAGTTGAAATAAAAATTTCCATAAAGATATACAATAATTATAAAGTTAAAATTAATGCTCAGTTACTATCAGCCCGTTTGTCGATTATTGACATGAATATATATATAAACAAATAAAATGCATTTAAATTTTGTTTCGATCAATAAATTGAAAATTATTTTTTACTTTAAAAGTACTTTATACGCTATATATACTATAATACGGAGTTGTCTATACGTAAGGAGAATAATAATGCTTGGGAGTTTCTTGTCGCGAACCGCGTGAGACAGAACAGTTAAATTATTAAAACAAATAGAAACTTATTTCTTGTAAAAAATAGCTTTATTTTGTAACGGATGGATAAGAAATACAGAGAAAAACATAACAGTAAAAGTTTCGTGGAGAGAACAAGAGAGGAGACAAGACGAAATAAGACAAGGATGACCAGTGAGTCATGGCCAGTGAGCAGCCATCTTCGATAAATATAATAATTTCTCCTACAATATTATTTCGGACAAGACAAGTATCAGTAATTGCTCCCGACTTAGGTACTTCTTACTTCAATACTACTACGCGAATGACTCCGGTAACTTTCATACATAAATACCGTTCCTGAAAGAGAACAAACGAACAACAATTGCCTATAGATAAGTTAAATTATATTATTGATGCTGTCGTGATCGTAGACATCGTAGCTTCGTAGCATGTAGCTTGTAGCACGTAGCACATCTACGTTTATATTCCCTACGACTTTCTACATTAATTGTAGCAGAACCGTAGCCAATACTCGCTATTTATTTAAATGATTTTGCGTAGTGACTCTTCTGTACCAATAGGTATCTACTATTAATATTCTGTGCTAATACTTAACCCCGGTCACTCACATGCGCGCAAATGTTTGACATTTTTACGAATGTTTGCGCATATGTGAAGGGCGGTAAGGCAAATGGGTTCGCATATGAGTATACAAGGCCATTTCCGCTTCCTCCTACACTTTGTTCACAATTGTTCAATCTTGCTGTTGTTATTATGTTGTTGTCATTCAAATCCATTTTCAATACAGAAAATAAATGGTAGTACGATTAGACGCCACGAACCATGAAAAATTAAGAGATACATCACCTTTTGTGTGTGTGTGAATGTGTGGGAGACTACACGAAGGTTCGAGGTTCGCGCGCTTTGATGTGTGACGAAAAACCGACACAGCTTGGAAAACCCCGAATGCCTCGAAAACTTCGCATAATCATTCGCGAAGGTCGTCCCACACTTGCGGGTTCGCGTATTCGCGCGAATGTAAGTGACCGGCATAATAATACTTTGTCAAAAATCATACAATAAAATAATTATAATGCTTTCGAACTGTGAATATGAAAGTCAATGACCTCAAATTCAAAACTGTCGCTTAAAAGTAGGTACAGTTTACAGAAAAATCTAAAAAAGTAGGTAAATTTAATTCTGCGTTCAAATTGTTTTTAATAATTTACGTAATTGATTAATTTTATCTGTTTAATGTAACAAATTTATTAATATAAATAAGTTGTTTGACATTGTCCCACTAAACTACTACTACTACTACTAAACTAGAACCTCTAGCATAACATACCTACTGATTTATATGATATTATAATAAAAAATAAAATATTACAATGAAATGCTAGTGAGATTTCATACAAATTGTAAAATATATTAAATCGGCGTCCACTTTCCTCAGAGGTCGCGGAAAGACTGCTGCCAAATTAGAAGAAAAAGCATACGCGGGGTAGTGAAGAAAAAACGCGTTCCAATTTTGAAATTAGCCACACCCCCTTATTGTTATTGGCTGAAGCTCTGGCAGCCAAGCGTTGTAACCACCACCTATGTTTGATTTGAATTTCGACTTTACTCAATCCACATATAGTTTAATATAGGTTGTGTATTTCAGTAAAGTATTTTATGTGACAAAAGATACTAAGCGCTGGATGCATGAATTTTATTTCGTTGTTAGAAGTAGGTTACGGACGGTCCGTCGAGTTTTGAATTACTTAAAATGGGTTTTAATGAATTTTATTGAGGTTAGCCGAATTTTTGTCATATTTTTAACATATGTTCCGCATTAACAAACTTGATTTGTAAATCCATTATGATTGAGATTTGTTGTAAAGGGTTTACTGAAGAAGATAACTTACTTGTACCCTACGAATAAAATGTTTTATCGGCTTATCTTTAAATCGAAGTAGTAGGTGAAATGTTAAATTGCTGACAACTGAATTTGTTGAACTGAGTTGAATTGTTAATACTGGAAATGTTAACAAAATCTTAATATACCTATATAAATTACGTGTCACGTTGTTTGTCCGCGATGGACTCCTAAACTACTTAACCGATTTTAATCAAATTTGCACACCGTGTGCAGTTTGATCCAACTTGAAAGATAGGATAGCTTACATCTCAAAAAAAACTTTTAACAGAATGAAGTCTGTCCGGGTAGCTAGTATAGTTATATAATCTAATACCTTTAAACGAGCAATTCTTGTATATATGTATAATTGTATAGGTACCTATTATATTCTGAGTCTCGGAAACGGCTCCACCGATTTTCATGAAATTTAGTATAAAGGGGGTTTCGGGGGCGATAAATCAATCTAGCTCGGATTCGTTTTTAGAAAATGTCGTTTTATCCGTGTATTCTGTGAAAAACTGCTACAATAGACTCTTCCTGACATCTATTGGCGAGTAGCAACATTAAAGCTACTTCAGTAGATGGTGTTGTTTGCTAATAAAAATACTGAGCAAAGCTCGTTCATCCGGGTACTAGTTATTATTTAACTGACATAACAAAATAAAGTTAAACGTTAACTTGGCTGGTTGTAGCTTCAACCCATTAATGGCCCACTACTGAGCACGGGTCTCTCCTCTTGAGGAGGCCTAGAGCATACTCCACTACGCTGCTCCAGTGCGGATTGGTTGGTTATTTTATGTTATTTTAAATCTCTCTGAAAGATAAAATTCTCATATAATATTATGTGCCTATTATTGGAAGAATGTGCAAGCAAATTTCCCACACATCTTCTTATGTCTGTCGAATCACCCTCTAATATTTTTAACCGACTTCAAAAAAAGGAGGAGGATTTTTTTTTTAATCGAAAGCTGATGGCTGTCCGATTTTGATGATTCTTTTTTTAATCGAAAGCTGATGGCTGTCATGTGGTCCCACATAAATTTTATTGAGATCTGACAATGGCATCCATGAGAAAACTACATAAGTCGTAAATTAGTGTTAAGATATGCGTGACAAATTGACGAATAACTCAATATCACGTCAACCGATTTCCATGATTCTTTTTTTAATAGAAAGCTGGTGCTTGTCATGTGGTCCCACATAAATTTGAACGAGATCTGACAAGTAGTTTTTGAGAATTTGAAGTCGGTTATTTTTTGTTAGTAAAATTTAGATTATTAATACAATAAAACTACACTTTGTTACATTGCGAACTAAACAGCGTATCTGCTTGGATTTATTATTATTCAAATTAGGGATAATGGTATGATTCCCGATGCAATGCGAACTTTAATTTTGTTTTGACACGTCACCCCTTCGGCCGTGTCGGATTTAATAGCAGGGGGTAGTAACAAAAACAAGGGGTTAGGCTATTTATTCCGATACTAGCGGCCACGTTGAAGTTATAAAAATTAATGAGGTTAATTAATAATGTTTCTGGGCACCTATTATTTTGTATAGTAGGTAGGTATAGGAAATATAACATAATATAGTTTTGTATTTGCTGAATGACTCAAGTGCAATATGCAATTGTTTTTTTATATAGTCATGAGACTATCGTTGATAAACCATGTCGGTAATATCAGGCGTCATAAGGTGGCCAAATGGCTACTAACTTCTCCAATAATCCGAACTGGAGAACATAATTCCAGGCCTTCAGAGTTTTAACCAAAACCTGAGCGCTGCAGTAGGTCAGTAATCAGATCAGGTTAATCAGTTAAAACAATGAATTTCCTTTTCAAACAAAACAATTTCTCATTGCTTTAGAAAAATAAATAATTTAACTAAGATTTATCTTCACTTACATCAAGTGAGATTGTGGTCAAGCGTCCAGTATAGTCGTCCAGTATAACCTACCTACCTACTAAGCAAAAAAGGACCTACCTTTTCTTTTAACTAACTTATTCGCACTAATTATTTATCAACGACAAAATTAGAAGGAAATATGTTGTTTCGTAACGTGAGTGGACCATGGAAGGCCATGCTCCTTGTAAGGCCAATTATTTAAAAGTCGTAGTCGTAGTCCATACGATGACAAATTCCTTCCACTCATATATCTTTTAAGCCAATTAAAAAAGTGCGAAGTATTTATGGCCGCATGCGGTTGACAGTTGACACACATTTTGGCGGGAACTGCCTGCACGTGGCGCCATCTTTTGTTGCATTTGTCACGCTTCCCTTTCACGATTTTGTCACGCAGATTTTGTCATGACATTAATTATACTTTTATAGTTTTATTTATTGCATCTTCTACTTTAATAGGCGATTTTACGCATTAATTTTATTCAAATGTGTCACGGTACGAATTTACTAAATAGAATTGGATCATTTAGGTGAACTTGTTTTTATTATCTAAGTTATAATAAAATTAGATTAATGGTTTCAAATCATTATTATAATTTTTTGCGGTCACCATTAGGTATTGGCCTGGGGATCCCATGAAAGACGATCCGGGTTCGTATCACGACTGGACTAGACATTTTGTGCGACTGATGTTTAACTGATAGGTAATTGGTGTCGGTTCTATATTAAAAGCTCAATGCTTGTAGTGCAAATTTTTGAAAGAAAGGAAGAAGGAAATAATTTATCTTTACTTCTATATTAATATTATAAAGAGGAAAGCTTTGTATTTTTGTATGTTTGCAACGAATAAATTCAAAAACTACTGAACCGATTTTAAAAATTCTTTCACCATTTGAATGCTACATTATTCCTGAGTAACATAGGCTATAATATTGAAATGTTTAAAAATAAAAGAACACCCGTGGGAAGCCGGGGCGGGCTGCTAATTTTATAATACAATGAGGCTTAGGTCATACAATATACATACCTATTTCTAACACATACACATTTAAATATAGATATTTAAAGGATTATTGCTTCGCCTTACTGCCTGCGCTGCAAAGCTCTAGGTACCTATTGCAAGATAGGACTTCACTCTATTCTTCTTCTATAGGTATATGAAGCATGCCTGGCTAGTTGGCTTGAACGTCAAGTCGTCAACGCATCGGTGATGCCTGTGCCGAACTTCTTAATTTATTTTGTTTTTAGATAAAAAAACGAAGCAAATGCGTGTTAGGCCACTCGCTATGTAGAGTCCCAGGGTAGTAAGTTTATCGACTGTTACTCATTATTATCTTAACATAGTCGTGAGTTTTCTTTGTAAATTCATCATAACCGATTTTTGAGAATTTTTCACTTGTCCAACTCCCAACGTTTAGCCAGTAAGGCCAAATATATCGCAAACGGACCCCTAATTCCAAAAATGGTCTTAGAAAACCCATAATATTTTTGGAAGACCTTTTTAACGATACCCCACAGTTACCTGTAGGGGAGGTACCTACCCTGAAAAAAAAATGTTTTTCAATATTTATTCAATGATTCTGGAGTTTTAATCTTAATATCTTCTTCTTAATATATATAAACTAGCTGCCCGGACAGACTTCGTTCTGTCAAAAGTTTTATATTTTGAGATGTAAGCTATCCTATCTTTCAAGTTAGATCAAACTGCACACGGTGTGCAAATTTCATTAAAATCGGTTCAGTAGTTTAGGAGTCCATCGCGGACAAACAACGTGACACGTAATTTATATATATTAAGACTAGCTGCCCGTACAGACTTCGTTCTGTCAAAAGTGTTTTTATTATTATTTTGAGATGTAAGCTATCCTATCTTTCAAGTTGGATCAAACTGCACACGGTGTGCAAATTTGATTAAAATTGGTTAAGTAGTTTAGGTGTCCATCGCGGACAAACAACGTGACATGTAATTTATCTTAATACTAGCTGCCCGGACAGACTTCGTTCTGTCAAAAGTTTTTTATTTTGAGATGTAAGCTATCCTATCTTTCAATTTGGATCAAATTGCACATGGTGTGCAAATTTTATTAAAATCGGTTAAGTGGTTTAGGAGTCCATCGCGGACAAACAACGTGACACGTAATTTATATATATTAAGATATATAAATTACGTGTCACGTTGTTCCTCCTAACGTCATCACGTTGTGACTCCTAAACTACTGAACCGATTTTAATGAAATTTGCACACCGTGTGCAGTTTGATCCAACTTGAAAGATAGGATAGCATAGCTTACATCTCAAAATATAAAACTTTTGACAGAACGAAGTCTGTCCGGGCAGCTAGTATATATTAAGATTACGTGTCACGTTGTTTGTCCGCGATAGACTCCTAAAGTACTTAACCGATTTTAATCAAATTTGCACACCGTGTGCACTTTGATCTAACTTGAAAGATAGGATAGCTTAAATCTCTCTTATGGCACATGGAAGGTTATAATAAAAAAAACTTTTAACAGAAGGAAGTCTGTCCGGGCAGCTAGTAAATATGTATGTAGTACATCCATGCCAAATTACAGCTTTCTAGCCTAATACTGAGGGTCTCAGCGAATTGCTTCGAACAGACGGATGACGAAACTATAAGGATTCCGATTTTTCTTCGGAACCCTAAAAAACTGGATGTCGTAATATTATTATGGCTGTGGTTTATGGAATGTGGGCATTCAAAAAGATTGACAGGTGCTGTGTACTCAAACAACAGACTCATTTTTATTAAAATCCCCACTCCTGGAGATTTATACGTTATACGTTATTTACGATTTATACGTTACCGTCGCCTATTGACATTAGCAACGCCAAAGACATCAGATGCGTTGAAAGGGTAACAAGAGAGGAGGAAATTCGAGTTTGTTTTGTGTTGTCGATAACGTAAAATCAGTTTCAAATGGGTTATTTCCTGTTAAATCACTCTCGAATTTTAGTAAATCTTCATTATCGCTTAAGTTGCATAAATACTCTTTTCTACATCCGAGTTACGAAATTTTTTACCCAGTTGTAAGTTGGTGGTTTAAGGCAAAAATAAGTAAATAAAACAACGTCTTAAATGAAACAAGCACATTTAATCAAATACAATATGAATATAATAGCAAAATATACAAGAACAATTTATTCACACGACTGCTTCATACTTTGGTCAAACCCACACAGCTCACGATCACTAGATCCACAATCCGCTACACATTAAATCCAATGCTCAAATCTAAACAAGTATACAATTTAGTTTACAATTTTGCTTACCACACTAAAATTTGGATAAATTCTTTAATTTCCTATATAAGTTCAACACTAACAAAGTATAGTCTGTTGGTATCAAAAGAATACATTATTAGTTACATTGGCTACAATCACCTGAATAATTTTGGGATATACAATTCAAAAATCTATTTATTCATATTAACATATAACATACACATAACCATACGATTTGACCTTCCATTCATACAAAAACAAAATGAAATGAAATGAATATAATAAGAATGATTTAAAAAACAAGTATGTTTGAGATCCGTATACCTACACATTAGTTAATGCCCCCACCAGGTGGGAAAATCGTTCATAAATTATTTATTTATATTAGTTGCTTATTTAAAATTATTATACATACATCATTTATTACAGATTCACTAAAATATGTGTTAAATTTGAAAACAATCAAAAACCAAACTTTGTTCTAAAACAGCATTATAGTTAAACTAGCAAATGACTACGTAGGTCCTAAAATGTTAAGTAGTTAGTAGGAGGAAGGTACACTAAACCAACCATGAAATATTTGTACTTTGGTATACAACTATCCTTGAACAGTTCAGTTACTTAAACCCCAACTCGTCACTAATGGTTAAACTTAAATCGCTCCTTAGTACAGAATTCACATGGTGATTATTTTGTGACTCTGAGTTGGGGCGTTAGACCTATGAAATAGTTTAAAAATTGAATTCAAACTTCACATAATTTTTAAACTGTTACAAAGTGATCCTAACACAAACATCACTTTGATCAAGTGTAAATAGTTATACTTATATTTCATACATTCTGCCGTCCTCAAACTAAAAGGCGGTTAAGTGACAAAAACAGTTTTTGAGGTAGAGCCAAAAATCGCAGGATTATTTTGAAATCGTGCTAGTGATTCTCTATAAACAATTGTTAATGTTGTCATACTTTGTCAAACTCAAAAGATTTTTTTGAACTTAAATATTACTAAAGGTCAAAAAAATATCAAAACTGTTAATAAAGTAAAAATTTACCAGATGACATTTAGCCGCCTTTTAGTTTGAGGACGGCAGCATTCATTATAAATAGTGTAGGATGAATCAATATTAGCTGCACATTAAATAATACTACCTCTTTAATTAATTATGTATTAAAATGACCTCCGAAACCCAAGAAATGTTTCAAGATGGCCAAAAATTTAAACATTACAACAGTTCTAATAAAACTGTGTACTAAAATAACCATTACTTAGTTTAATGTTATATTTTCTTGTGTTAATATTTTTTTAGGTCAGGTATTTAATGTTTGCAGAGAAATTACATATAATTAGTAGCTATGTGAATTTTAATGAGTAAATTAATATTACGTAACATATTACATTTAAGATGTGCGTATTTCAACAGCATTATTATAACAAATAATATTAATAGTTTACCGAGTTGCTTTACCGCATAATAGATGTAGTTGTGGGTCACATAATAGTTTTAAAAATTATTAGGGTTTAAATTAATTGATTGCTATTTAAAAAAAAACAATAAACTAAAATTAAGGTAAATATTACTGAAGACAATTTCGTTGAAACATAATACCTTATCATGGCAAAACAAGTCTTAAGGGATGAGTTCTCTAGAATAAACAAGGCACTGGATTGTACTTTTAAGATATTAATACAACTTATACAAGAACTAAATAAAAATATTCCCATCTTAAAATTAGAATAAGATTTTTTTATAATTACAATAATTAAAAGCTACATCCATTCCAGCTACCATCCAAAGGGTGAGAGGAACAAAATGCAAAGTCGAATACTCAAATGTTTATTGAAATATTTAACAAATTGTAATGTATATTCGCTGTTTGCCAGTTAAAATATAGTACTAGGTTCACATGAATCTATAACATGCTTATTTAGCATAATCACAAACTTTAGCGAATAATATTGTTATAGATCATAAAAGATACAATTGAAACACCTATTATGATTTTCACCCATTAAAAAAATAACTTTGTTTATAGAATAACGCTGAATTGAGCTATTACTTTATTCTGGCTGGTTGACGTAGAATGGATCGCGTATGTGTGAATAATATAATTTGTTATCTCTACACCTATACATATTATTATAAATATTACAAACATTCGTTGAATATAATCTATTTATTATTATTTTATCGCTAAGTTTCTCCTCTTTTACAATTAAAAAGCGCCTATAACTATAAAAAATAACTGGAATAGTGGTTTTCGAAGTGCGATTTAGTGATTTCTTCAGATTTAAAAATAACATTCACAATACAATGTATTAGACATATTTTTACTATAACATGAATATATGGAAAATATTTGTGCGTATTTCAAATATAATATTCAATAAAATACAAACATATATAATAAGTATAAGAATCTATAAAAATTAATATTACTCATATTGTACATATCACTAAACAGTCTTCATGTTATATTCGAAGTTGGAAGTTCTATTTTTTATTTTCATATCTCGCCCTAAAGAGAACCAATCCAAACTAAGGAATTCCTACTGTGGTTTTTCAAAGGTAAACATGCCATAATTTTCATCAGAAATCACTAGAACCACACCAAAAACAGCCCTTACAACTATTAACACACCTTATTACTAACTATTCAACGAAATATCACAACGAGAAAAAGAAAATGGAAGATATTCTTGGAACTTACTTTACATTTCAGATAACCACCATTGATTTCGTCACAAGCAACATTTGAATTCCGTACAATGTTTAATGATCACATTACGTATTTCAATGGATATAAGGTATAATATCCATGTAAATATACAGAAGTTCGATTTATCCATTCTTGTTAACATTATACATATTTAGTATACATATTGGCCGAGGCTTCGAACTATTCCCACTTCTAAGGATAAGACTGGGTAAGAGCTTTCGGCCCAAAATATTATTAGGACATTTCATTTAATATTAAAGCAACGCCATTTTAAATTCTAAGCTAGGTTTTAAGTTGCTTTAGTTAATTTTATTGCGAGGTTCAATGCCTTTCTTTAAGGCCCCCAGCTTAGCTTCTGATCAATAGATTGCCAGGTATAGTAGAATAATATTTCATAGAAATCAAATTAATCCTCCAATACAAAGGTTAGTTTCGACTTACTTTCATAAAATATTCTAGTCGTTTTCAATTATTTTATCCAAATCCAAAGTTACAAGCAGATGATAGAATCAACAGGGAAATGTATGTTTAATCATTGATCATACATGCACACACCAAAACGTTTGTAAATTCGTTAATAAATAAGACCACATACAAAATCACATACGCGTTTCGTTCAACCGCAAATATATTTAAAACTACGACGATTTCTATAGGATTTAAAAGTCAAAGATAAATTTTGTTTATATGTGAAATGATAGTGTTCCTGTAAAAATATTGTATTATTAACACAAAAAATATACTAATTAACTTTTTATGTACTGTGTATAACATCGTAACTTGCAAGGAATTAATACCCGGATTAAAATGGTGTCACACGAACACACCCAACGAAAACACCCTTAAAAGTAATAGAAAAGTTTTTATGAGACAAAAATCTTTCTAAAGATAATGTTAAATAAGTACTAAAGTGCGTAAAACAGAAACATTTAAATTGTGACTTTTTATCCATTTCACCAGCTAAGTGAATGATTGTTTGAAATAATAGAAATCGTCACAGTTGCACACAAACAAATAAATTCACAATTTTATTTATTGAAGGCACTTAAAATCAGTCATCAATGAACATTCGTCATATCTTTTCGTCGTCATGACGCACTCGCAACACTCGTTGAAATGAATACGAGTTTAATCAAACGACCGCCACGTTTATTTCGATTCAATAATTTTCAGGCATACTTGATACTTCCTTTGGCGCGTTATAAAAAAAAATATAGATGCATTGTGTGTCAAAAATTGTTTTTTTTACACAATTAAGGAAATTCGATATCCACAGGTCCTTTGTTTAATTTCAATTAATGAGTTGCAAGCAAATAAACATTCATTTTTTATCACGCCAAATAGTACCTATGTTTCATATTACAAAGACACGCTCATACTTTTATCTTAGACTACACTTTAGGCAAACGCCGAACAGAAATAGCAAGACATATTTTACACTTAGATACAGATCGGTAACGCACCAAGTTATCGGATCAGGGCTTGCTTCGTATCGGTAAAGGAATTTATGCCGCAGGGAAATGGAAATCATATACGAACCGCTCCCTATAACTTTACCTATAAAACCCAGGCTAATTTAATCACCGTGTTAGATTTTTATTTGACAACTCGGACAGATATTTTTGACAATATATCTATTATACTATCCATGAACTGCCAATAAAAATGGAATACATGAAATTATCCCGATAATATCATACATGTGGAGTCCATTAACAGTTTATAAAACAACTCAAATCTCAATTCAGTAATTTGTATGAAAAATAAGTTAATTTTTTTTTTTTTTAAAGTAAATTTATTCAAACATTGGAATCAGAGGATTGAAAAAAAAATGTTATGACATCAATTGTCATACAGTATATTCCATCGTATCCATTATAAACCATTGAAGGATCGAACTATTGTCATGTGGCATCCTCGTGCGCTAAAATTAAGTCACACATAATAAACATCTCGTTAGTTATTCCAATTGTTATATTTTTCAGCTCACTATCTATTACTTCATTGTGAAAGCAACAAGATCTAATGATGTACAATGTATATTACCTACGCCTGTTTAAAGTTCTATGTTTTTGTAAACCAACTCCTAAAGAGTTCTAGATAAGTGCAAAAAATGTGATAAACAGCACAACATGAGATTTAAACTACATTCTAAAACTGCACTTAGACGTGAATATCATATTCGTATGATAATAAAAATTAGAATTAAATTGCAAAAATTTAGTATGTGCGACTTTTTCACTTTTCCTTATTGTTGTAGTACCTTTATGCGCATTCACCATGTAATTCTTAGCCCATTTGTAACATGATAATATAATCAATACAAATAGTCCATTAGTTTGTTTTATTATGTAACAGTCCGGCCAATGAAAGACTGCATTCCTTACATCAGCTGTCAGTTGGTAATCACTAGTGATGTGCAATAAGTAAAAAGTTATAAAAGTGGTAATTTTGATTATTCTTTGCGCGATTTGACTTTCCACGATAATATTATTAACTTTGCTACAATTTTATGATGATAACCAGCTCGAAACAAATTATTAGAACGCAAAAACTTATTATTTTTTGGTATAACGACAGATATCTATACAAACACCCAGTATTTATAGAACATCACTGTATAATAAACATGTAATTTGATAAGTACATTGCTGTTTTTAATGATATAATTCCTTTATAGGACAAAGAAAAAATATTAATATTTTATCGTAAAATCTATGTCACTTCAAAGTATTATCGGTTTATTATTAGTTCATTTGAACACAACCTATCAGAAACACATTCTCTCTTTGGGCGGACTATAATCACAAGTCCCTATAACTCACAAAATGCAGTGCTATAACACCTGTAGACACTTAAGTGGACTCCTACATGAAATAACTATGCTTAACTGTGACTATATTGTAACATAGTTATTTATTATTATCATATTATTGAATTAATTGAGACAAGTGTTACTCGGAACAAAATATAAGAGAATAGTAAGTTAGTTACGTTTTTTTTTTAGTAATTATACACACTGAGTATTTATGCGACATTTAAATTACCTGAGAAAAGATATTTATCTGTCACATAAATTTATTACTCGTTAAACTCAAGGATGCTTTTCTCAGATAGCAATCTTACAATTACAATGAAAATTGTTTATTATCATGGTTGTAACGCTACTTAACTTACTACATATTTAGCCACGTTAATATATAAAACTTACATTCCAACCCGAGTAACACTTCAATACATAAACAGACTCCATATCAACCTTTTTATAAATATATCTGTTTTTAATAATAAATTTAAATATATGTGCATATAGTTACAACTTCTTCGTCCGTCTGTCCGTCCGCCTGTCTATTCTGATCGGGGAAGTGACTGACTGTATCATCTCGACGATCTGCGAGTCGACGCGAGGTTTCTGGAGCCGCTTGGCTGCGCGAGTGCGGAACTTGGCGGACTCTTGGCTCGCCACTAGGTTTGGCGTTAACGATTTTATGCATCTGTAGAAAAGGAATGGAGATATTAATATGCATATCAAATACAGCTCTAATATACTTGTAACTGCTCAAGTGGTATACTGTTACCATACAGTTTATTTCTACTAAGTTGCCAATATACTGTAATCCCACACTTGGGAATAAGATGACACTGAATAAAGAATAGACTATATTTTTATATTTATTGTCGACTTATAAATATTTCTAGAAAGTTCCTATATAAAATTCCTATATTTTTTTCACTAAATAGCCGATAAATACAAAGGTATCAGGATCACATAGCCCCCAAAGAGTGACACACCACTCATCTAGTGGCTTCATTCACAAGTACAGTACGGTCGCTGTATCTTGGCGCGTCTGAACATAGGCTTTGCGAACTTTAGCGCATGTAAGACAAAGATGGCGACACGAACATGCTAACGTATGACTGAGACATAATACGCCGCGTAACGAACATTGCCGAATTATGTTACTGCGCAGCCTTCTGCGCGAAGTTCAGACGCGCCAAGATACAGCGGCCGTACTGTACCAGGCTCACATAACCCCGAAGAGACAACAGTGTTAAAGCGAGACAGCACTCACCTCGCCGCCTCCTGCAGTTTCCGTGCGAGCAGTTCGTTCTTGAGCTTGGCGGCGGCCAGCTCGCGCCGCAGCTGCGCCTTGCTCTTGTTCCCCGCGGGGTACAGCACCGGGTGCCGCCGGAGACGCGCCGCGGAGGGGCGTTGTGCCGGGTCGGGGTCTACCATTTTCTGTTGGGAGTTGAGAGTTTTATAGAATCCTACTTCTAAAGTCTCTAAACTAATTTATTTACTTATTTATTTATTTATCATTATTCACACTAACATTACAGGTCCTTAACCTAATGCATTGGTATATTAATTTATTTGCTAATTTTATTTGCTAATATTATAAAGAGGAAAGTTTTCATTTGTTTTTTGTTTGTTTGTAATAGATAAACTCAAAAACTATTCTATTCGATCGATTTCAAAAATTCTTTCACCAGGAGAAAGTAACATGAGCTATATTTTATTTAAATATTTCTTGACAAAAAATAACCGACTTCAAAATTAGGGATAACTCAAAAACTACTCGTCAAATCTCGCTTTCAATTAAAAAAAGAATCTGGGAATCGGGAAAGTTCTGAGGTAAGAAACAAAAAAAATAGTCGAATTGAATACCTCCTCCTATTTTGAAGTCTATTAAAAATGAGGCATCCATACGAAAACCAAAGCAAAGCGAGTAATATAAATGTTGAGTTTGGATGGATGTTTGTTACTCTTTCACGCAAAAACCGGATTTTTATGAAAGCACACATGTAAATAAATTGGAATATCATATACCGTACTTATTATCCCGGGAAACGCGGACAGAGCGTTAGTTAAACAAGAACCACAGCCATACCTTCAACAGCTGATTGAACTCCCGCGACAGATGCGGCAAGTCCGGCAGCTTGCCGTCCCGGATGTCGTGCCACTGCTGGCCGTTCTTCGGCAGCGGACCGCCGCCGCCCGCCTCGAACAACGTCAAACCTGAACGACAAAAACATCCACGTTGAATTACATCCATAAAAACAAGGTAAAACCAGTTGATAAAATTGACACGTAAGACGCCATCCATAAATTACATCACACTAATTTCATGACTTTTTGACCCATGAGGGGGGACCCTCCTTGTCACAACAGCAGTTCCGAAATAAGTTTTATTTCCATTAATTGTTCTTTAAAAATTTCCTATCCATACCAATTATTCCATTTTGAAATGTGACGTCACGAAATTTAGGACCACTTCCCACTCATTGTCACACTACTTCGCCCCCCCCCCCCCCCCCTTAATTTAGGGATGGCCCCTAAGGTGTAAAAATATAAAATTACAACATTGAATTTACTAAAAAATTAGTCTAAAACTCACCAAAAGCGAAGATATCCGCCTTGGTGAGATGTGTGAAGTCCTCTTGCAGCACCTCCTTGGGCAGGTACCGGCAGTCCCCCTCCTCCACTGAGGGAGAGGACACGCACGTCACGTGGCCCAGGTCACCTGCGGACACACATATTTATTTATTTACATATTTAACTCTTTATTGTACACCGATAAAATAATACAACACAATAAAGGAGTAGGCAAGTGAAGTAGACAGGAGGTACAAAAGGCGGTCTTATCGCTACACAGCGATCTCTTCCAGACAACCTTAAGTTAAGATACACATTAGACATACAACATTATATCTATATTGTTGCAGTGCAAACGGAATTCTTATGATGAGAAATAGATGGATTCATATTTTGATTGGATGGGTCGCTATCTTTGTCTTACATGCGCTAAAGTTCGCAAAGCCTATGTTCTGTATGTACTGTAGATACTAAACATATAAAGCTACGTTCACACTCACCGATCTTATACTTGTGCGTCGCAGCGACGGGCTCATCGTCGTCATACCCGTCGTCAGACTCCGCGGCGGCGCCGTCCCCGCGGCACACGAAGATGTTGCCCGGTTTCACGTCCATGTGCACCAGCTGGAGGGAGTGGATGTAGCTGTGGGGTGAGAGAGGGAGATGGCATGATCAGTACACGGTTGTGAGGGAGGGAGATGGCACTATCAATGTATGTCACGAGAGAGGGAGATGCCATGATCAATACACGTCACGAGAGATTACTTATGACAAAGATTGGCATGGGCGTACAGAGGGAGGCAAGAGGAACAGATGCCCCCTGGATTTTGACCTTAAAGTTTTTATTTCCTATGATTTAATAAGAAGTTTGCCCCACCTGGACCAGAAAATTCTGATTTGCCCCATGTCCACGCATATGAAAATAAGTTCTTTAGTTCTTGTTTCTCATTCATTGCTCAATCAATCTCATTTATGTCAAAAAATTGATCAAATTAGTCGTTATACAGGCTTACATTATTTACAACAAAACAATACACTGCTCACAGAACACTATTAAGTTTTTACCGTTTTATTAAGTAAGAGTAACCACCCTCGCTTTGCTTCGGTTTTCTTATTTTTTTACACCTTCGGTTACATTATTCGAGTTTTATTAAGGATCCCTAATTTAAAAAATATATAATATAGCCTATGTCACCTGGGGATAGTGTAGCTTCCCAACAGTGAAACAATTTTTCAAATCGCTTCAGTAGTTTCGGAGCCTATTCAATGCAAACAAATAATCAAATCTTTCCTCTTTATAATATTAGTATCTTAATATATATAAATTACGTGTCACGTTGTTTGTCCGCGATGAACTCCTAAACTACTTAACCGATTTCAATCAAATTTGCACACCGTGTGCAGTTTGATCCAACTTGAAAGATAGGATAGCTTACATCTCAAAAAAAAACATTTGACAGAACAAAGTCTGTCCGAGCAGCTAGTAGAAGTATAGATTATAGCCCGAGTCGCTAACACTGTAATAATAATAACATTGAAGTAGAAACTTACGCCAGTCCATCAGCAATGTGCGCGAGCAACAACAACAGCTCCGCCTCTGGCAGCGGGCCGCTCTCCATCATCTGCTGTAGAGACCCTCCGTCGCAGTACTCGTTCTGGATGATCATGTGGTCGTCTTCCGCCCACGCCGAGTAGTATCTGATCGTAAACATGTTTGTATTAGCCTTATTTTCATAGTTTAAAAGGTAAATACACGCCTTTATAACTGTTAACCGTTAAGGAGTTCCCTCGTCTGAAGTCAAACCTATAAGTATCCGGTCATGCTTGTCATAAAAATGCATTGTTATTAGAACTAAAACCATCTGTAAAATTTCAACTCCTCAGGGTAAGAGGAAGTAGGTCTATTAAATTAAGCTTGGAAGATTTGAGTAGGGGTTTAGTGGAGTATGCTCTATGCCTCCTCCAGAGGAGACACACAGACAGGGCCGTTATTTATTTATTTACGTATATTAGTTTACTAGCTGTTGCCCGCGGCTTCGCCCGCGGTAGAGATCGATTTTTACAAATCCCGCGGGATCCCTGAACTTTTCCGGGATAAAAAGAAGCCTATGTTTTAATCCAGGGTATAGGCTACAGCCAAATCTGTTAAGTAGTTTTCGCGTGAAAACGTAGCAAACAAACTTGCATTCACATTTATAATATTAGTATGATGTATGTACACACAACGGAATTACAATTAAGACAAAATATATATTAGTAATCATGTACAAAATGACATTAATTGGTTGAAGCCACATACGTCGAAGGGACTCCTCATGACGAAAGTCACTCACCTAACAACATGTGGATGTTTCCCCAACGCAGCATGAGCATACACCTCGGTCAGCGCCGCCCGCTCCGCCGCGGACCCCTTCACCGGTCGTAGTGACCGCTTCAACGCGTACACGCAGCCGTCTAGCTTGTTCACACAGCGCGCCACGCGGCCGAACTGCCCGCGCCCTATCACGCCCAGTTCGACAAACTCTACGTTGTAGCGGGATATGTTTGACTCCTGGATGGGGGAGAAGTTACGTAGTTAATATAGTAGTATATAATAGTGAGTTATCTAAACTGATGATAAGAGGTGGGTCGGATGGCCAATATAAAATACGTAATTAATCACTTTCCGTATGATTATATTTGGGCAGACTAACAACTTACACCTGTTACTGTCACCGAATGATCTCGGCTCTACGTTACATACGCTTATGTAGAAAAATCAGAGTCAATACAGTGTCTCATTAAGACTTATTTGGTAGTGTTGCCGTTGTTCGTAACACTAATATTATAAACAGAAAGTATTGATTTTTGTTTGTTTTTAATGGGCAAACTCAAAAACTACTGCACCAATTTCAAAAATTCTTTCATCGACATGGATGATAGAGTAGAAGGAGGGCCATCTCATATGAGGGGAAAATTGAAAAAGTGTCCAGCTGTTTACTGAAAATAGAGATTCCAATAATGGTGAGAGTGAAGTTTGCTGAGTTATGGCCTAGTGATTAGCGCACCGCAGCGCCACCCGTAATTGGACGCGTTTTTACGGACACTTTTCATACACAGAGATAGCTCTCCTTCTACCTTCTATACTCCATACACCAATAGGATGCTCTATTGTTTTACAATAAACGTTTACACACCTGTAAAATTCAGCGTGTTATAATGTGAAATGTGAATAAACTCACCCTCAACCGCTTGGCTGGTTGCTCCGGCGTGGCGTCACCCCACGTGGTCGGTGTCTTGGACAACGCTCGCTTCTTCTTGTTCAAGGCTTGACCTGTATTACAATTGTATTGTTACCTACATTTACAAGTTCCAACAATACAATTAAATAATACATAAATGATATTCGTAAATTAATAATCTAACATTATAACCGTGAAAGTTTGTAAGGATGTTTGTTACTGTTTCACGCAAAAAGTACTGAATGGATTTTCATGAAATTTAGCACATGGGTAGACCATGATGTGGACTAAGCCATACAGTACTTATTATCCAGGGAAAACAGCAGGCAAAGCGCTCGTAATTAACAATTGTTCAAATTCAAAATAATTTATTCATGTAGGTATTAATTATTAATATTAATTTATTCATGTTAAATTACTTTTTCACCAGCACCCAAGGCGACTGGTACAAAATGTCATTAGGCATTAAGTTTTTACCCTTGTACACCATAGCATAATGTGTCGCAAAAATTAAATAAATAAATTATTATGCTTACCATCAGGTGTAAAGGGGTTGATGTTAGCAACAGACCTCCGAGCTGGCCTCGACTCGTCCAACGGCTCATCAGGAGGCAGACTGCCCAGCGCACTGTCTTCGTCCCCTGACGGTGGATGCAGGTAGTGCGAGGAACCTGATGGCATGCCTGTGGAATACAATTAATAGTTTATACTGGCCTGTATATGTAATTTTAGCTTGTTGGATATGGAAATCTATTTAACCGATTCACAAGTGTGTTGAAATCAACTGTCTTGTTTAAATGGATAAATAAATGATTATTATTTATTTATGTAATTCAGCGACAAAAATTACTCTTCTTTGGCCGCCAACTCAACTGCGAGGCCTTTGGTGTCGCTGATGTCCACTTACCATCAGGTGGCTCATCTGGACGAGCAGACAAACCTACAAACGAGTAAGCTTTTTACATTCAAAAAAATATTGAGCGGTGTAAAGGTTTCATGGTGCTTTATTTATTTCAATTTTCTTTTAGGTCTTTAAAGCCATCCTGAAGTGTCTGCAAGTTTTTAATTGGCAACACTCACCAGTCGGCGCGTTCAACTTAGGCGGGAACAACCGCGACCTGGGCGGGTTGTGGGAGGGCGTCGAGCATTTCTCCAGCAACGACTTGGGCGTGTGTGGACTGTCGAAAAGCCTGCAAGGAAGCAAATAGTTAATATTTTGTTGGAAGGTGTTTCGTCTCTTCACTTTAACGTCTAATTTAAATAGGTAAGGTTTTTAGCTTGCTACCACCCTCTTACTGAAAAACCTAAGTCTAATAAGCGAGTTCGCGTAAATCTTTCTATCAATAGTCATCTTAAGTCATAAACGGACAGTTAAAATGTGCTATATGTTTCTCTATGGTCAAGAATAGTACATCAATAACAACATAAATAAACAGAGACGACAAAACACCATTTTAAAGACGTACCTAACTAAACACATCCATCGGAACCAACCGATTTCGCAATAAAAGAAATCCCCAACCGAAAATTTTATCACAATGCACCCTTCAATTCAGAACTTTTTCAATGACAACACAATGGATGAAACAAGCGCACACAAGCAAAGATACACTTGCACAAGAGAAAAACACGCACACAAATACAAGTTCTATTCATCCGGGGACACCTGAAGCGTCTTAAGATTCTAAGGAAGTAAACATTTTATACAAAATGTTCTTTACCACCTCACAATTATGGTTTCAAATCGTTTCAAATCATTCACACGAAAAGGATACATCTTGAATTATATGGCGTAAATTACGAAACATATCCATATTCGGCATAATATCATCAAAACTATTTGAATAAAGAAAGAACTCGTCAAGTCGAACGTGAACTTTAAACGTATTTAAATAGAGCGTAAAATACTTCGCAACGTATTCAAAGACGCACACGTGTAAAGAAAACTGAACTTATTTTCAATTGAAATTTCACCGTATAGAGTTAGACATAAGGTAGATTTTACATCTCAAGAATAAGTAAGGTGCTAACATGAGTGATTATTTTTTTTCGATTGCGTAGGTGTATTTTTTGCGGCAGATGTCAGCTGTTCGGATCATATGTTCGTGTCATTGTGTTATATAACTGTAGTTTAACAGATTTCCAACCGAAATTCTCAGGGTTGTGGGCAAAATTTATTTACATAGGTATGTGACTCAAGGAATTAACAAATCAATTAATTTATTAGTCATATTAAGATAGAAGCTTATTGTATTATTACTTCTAGGGTCTTTAAATTGTTTCATTCCTTGGCATCTTTTAAATCTTCTAAGACAGTACTGATTTACGCCTGTTTCTGTGGCATTGTAAAGCAGAAACCTCTAGATTTCTAGAAGATAGATTTAGATAGGTTGCCAACTTTAATTTAAAAATAAATAATTACATACACTTCATAGGGTTGTGTTAAACTTCTTTTTAATCCATACAATTTCAAATTAGATACGTAAAATAAACCCTTCGGAGCATAATGTACAAAACGCAAAATGAACACAAGTCGCAAAATGTACAATTCGCAAAATGTACAAAACGCAAAATGTACAAAACGCAAAATGTACACAACTCGCAAAATGTACAAATCGCAAAATGTACAACAAGGACTAAGGCCTCTTTCACGGTGACACGGAACTTAAGTTTTTGAAGGGCTTTTCTTTTTGATGTTACCAAATGTAAAATTCGAACGTTTATTGCCCGTGGTCCGATCGCCGAGTTCTACTGGTCGATCCATGGGCAATTTTTTTTTGCCTGTGTTTCTATCAATCGGACCATCGTTATTTATAAAAATATAAAATTGTATTGGTACTGCAAGAGTAGTACCAAGACAAATATTTTTACCCATGATACTATTAAGTGCCCTACCTCACCGGGACGCCATGGCGACGGGAGGGGGACGGGGAGGGGAGGGGTTTGAGGGTAGGGGCAGGGGGAGAGAGAGTAGGAGGGAGAGGGAATTTAATGATGCCAAAGAAGTACAACTTCTCATGCGCGTACTTAAGTACACGTTTATGTTTTATTTTACTTGTGGAGTTTAAGACTTTTTTTTCATGCATCATTTCCCTCCGGCATACAATGTCCTCATCCTATAATTACTGCATTTTTATGCAGATAAAGCTGTAGCGACTTAATAGTTATTTTTATTTTAGTTAAGTAGGTATATACTCGAATTTAATGATTAACGATTAACCAATATAGAACCAACTTTGTTTTAAGTAAAATGTGTACTTACGAGGGAAAATATTTTGTGGAATAAATAAGAATTATTTTATCCCTAGTTTGTATTTCAATTTAAAAAAATCAGATCAATATTTTGTGTCATTTATGTGATCGATGTGAACGTGGGCTTTCTTGCACATTTTGCGATTTGTACATTTTGCGAGTTGTGTACATTTTGCGTTTTGTACATTTTGCGTTTTGTACATTTTGCGAATTGTACATTTTGCGACTTGTGTTCATTTTGCGTTTTGTACATTATGCTCCGAAGGGAAAATAACCCTTCGGAGCATAATGTACAAAACGCAAAATGAACACAAGTCGCAAAATGTACAATTCGCAAAATGTACAAAACGCAAAATGTACAAAACGCAAAATGTACACAACTCGCAAAATGTACAAATCGCAAAATGTACAACAAGGACTAAGGCCTCTTTCACGGTGACACGGAACTTAAGTTTTTGAAGGGCTTTTCTTTTTGATGTTACCAAATGTAAAATTCGAACGTTTATTGCCCGTGGTCCGATCGCCGAGTTCTACTGGTCGATCCATGGGCAATTTTTTTTTGCCTGTGTTTCTATCAATCGGACCATCGTTATTTATAAAAATATAAAATTGTATTGGTACTGCAAGAGTAGTACCAAGACAAATATTTTTACCCATGATACTATTAAGTGCCCTACCTCACCGGGACGCCATGGCGACGGGAGGGGGACGGGGAGGGGAGGGGTTTGAGGGTAGGGGCAGGGGGAGAGAGAGTAGGAGGGAGAGGGAATTTAATGATGCCAAAGAAGTACAACTTCTCATGCGCGTACTTAAGTACACGTTTATGTTTTATTTTACTTGTGGAGTTTAAGACTTTTTTTTCATGCATCATTTCCCTCCGGCATACAATGTCCTCATCCTATAATTACTGCATTTTTATGCAGATAAAGCTGTAGCGACTTAATAGTTATTTTTATTTTAGTTAAGTAGGTATATACTCGAATTTAATGATTAACGATTAACCAATATAGAACCAACTTTGTTTTAAGTAAAATGTGTACTTACGAGGGAAAATATTTTGTGGAATAAATAAGAATTATTTTATCCCTAGTTTGTATTTCAATTTAAAAAAATCAGATCAATATTTTGTGTCATTTATGTGATCGATGTGAACGTGGGCTTTCTTGCACATTTTGCGATTTGTACATTTTGCGAGTTGTGTACATTTTGCGTTTTGTACATTTTGCGTTTTGTACATTTTGCGAATTGTACATTTTGCGACTTGTGTTCATTTTGCGTTTTGTACATTATGCTCCGAAGGGAAAATTAACAATACATTATGAACTATCTTTTAAATCCATTAATTTGCAAAATGATTTCCGTTCATTTCATAATTTCTACCGAATACCCAAATATGGCCTCGGCATCATTTATATGCAACGGCTTTTAGACATCATTTGTTGTGCTCATAGCCAAAACCAGTATAACAAGTTTCTGTTGAACCAATTTAGTCAACAATGGAATTTGAAGATTGGCTTATAACATGTTACGACTTGTGATTTTTAGAGCATGTCAAAACAGGATACTACTGGAAGCAATTAATGTACAATGGGATACATAATAGAGGTATATAATTACTCATCACATTTCATTATTAAATTAATAAATTCTACATAATGACTCATCACATTTGATTATTAAGTTCTCATAATAATTTTGTTGCACAGTAGGCGCTTGGTAATCCGGCACCCATATTTTCACGCCAATGACGGATTATCGGAACTGCCGGATTATCGGATTTGATGGGAAATAAAAGCTTTATATGTACATAAAATGTAAAATAAATTCTACATATCATAGATATCAAGGTATAGTATACACTGTAAGGTATCAAGGTTAGGCCCGGACTGCCAAGCGAGAGCTACATATACTATACAAACAATTCAACCGCTCTGTAATCTGGCGTTCGGCTGCATAAAATGCCGGATTATCAAGTGCGTTACCTGAGTCGCTGATTGCCGGATTACTGAGCGTGCCGAATTGGCAAGTACCGGATTAACGAGCGCCTACTGTAATTTTTTTTATGATATAACCGCTCAAATAAAAATCTGAAGTCAAAAAAATTAATTATATTTAATAATGAATCAGGACATTTCTAAGAAAGTTAAAGACAATTGTTTAAAAAAAATTGTATTGGCCTTTAAAACCTTTTAATCAACACTTTCACTTAAACTTTCAAAAGTCACAAAGATCATTAAAAATAAACTCGCCAATACAAGCCTCAACAAGCTGGACATAATTCAAAAGCTGGACAGAAGACTAAAGTTCCGGACATTCATGCCCCTTTATCCCTCTATCTGCACCATTTTACTATCAATAAAAACAATTAAATTTCTGTTCGGGTTTTAACCTAACCAACTAGAATATCATAGAACTTTCTAAAATCCCTATAAACGATTAGTCACCAATGGTTTGCCGGAAAGGTTTTGGAATACTTTATTAATGACTATTTCTTTCCTTAGTACAGTGGTATATTATATTAGATAGACAGATAGACAGTCAAATTGCAGCATGTTTCCTTATTCTATTTAAATCAGTTGATAATCATCAATGACTATTATCTTGATAATAAGTTTTATGTGACTTGATACAATTTGATACTTTTCATTGATTAGTAAGACAACAATATGCAGTAAATGTGACTACCAAACTAAATTACTTAGATTATATTACTAACAGTTATAATTACAAATATTTTTTTACTCTACAATTTGCTAATAAATGCTTAAATGCTTACATACTCATACCCCCCTAGTAGGTTTTTACCTGTGTTGCGGGTGGCATGGACGATACATATTATAATACATCACAATAACACCTATGACCCAAGTACAAATATTTATCTGTCACATAAATATCTGCCCCGGGTGGGAATTGAACCTGGAACCCCCCACTTCACAGGTTGGGTCACTACCAACTAGGCTACAGGGTTTAACATTGGTAAATCAACAATTAAAGAGATTAATTATGACTATGCATGAATATTTATCTGAAATAAATATCTTGAAATTATAATGCAGGGAGTATAAACATTTATTTACTCAATCATCACTTGAGTTTAACCACTCCTGGAATCTGTACTGGAGCAGCATGGAGGAGTATTTTATAGTATATGCTAAGCCTTCTCATCTGAGAGGAGTCTGTTGTTCTGCACTGGGCAGCTAAGTTAAGAGTTGCCAACTCTCAGAGCATGGTATGATGAAGTCATAATATTCACACTCCTTTTGGGAATCATCTAATGACAGGGCAATTATTGGTTCCCAGGACTGACATAATTCATTCCTGGAGTCTTCATTGACGATCGAGAGAGTTGAAAACACTGTGTAAAGCTATAAATACTACTACTACTAGAAAAACTAATACTATAATAATATAACCAAGGACAATTATTAAAGGTAATTCTAAAGTAATAGAACTTCTATCATCCAGAAACTAAATGAATTTGTTCTAGAAGGAACCTATCATTGGAAAAAATACTTGTATCAAAATATTAGAAAAACATTCTAGAAGCTAAGAACTCAAAACACAGATTTAACATAAACTTGATGCTACTTTCACCGGTGAATAAGGCAATATAATATCCGAGGTGAATTCTTAATGCCCACTACCTCAGAACGTGGTGATTTATATAATGGTCATCAGTCGTAGGAATAAAACAGACGTATACTTACTTCAAGGCTCTGACTCTTTTATAGGGAGGACTAAAAGATACAGGAGCAGGAGTGCCATCCCGTATACAGTCATCATCATCCAAACTAGTGAAATCCAACTTCCTGGGCACTATCGACGCCGGTATTGGACTTAAATTATCCGAAAATATATTGTAAGAGTCTGACATTTCACAAGATGTCTCCACTGATAATTCCGACGAATTAAGCTTATTATTAAACCCACTCTTCATTCTATACCACTCAGTCATTATTTATTTATCATTAGACAACACTTTAACAAATTTATACAAAAAACAGTCGTTTAATTTCGACGAAGCAAACAAAGCGCACTTTCACAAATTCCAACGTTATGATGGCCGATGGCGGATGACGCATAGCACCTGTTTAATTGATAAACCAATCACAGCGCAATATCCGACCGGTGAGATGAATACTCAAATTCTATTCGCTGCAGTTATTTTTTTAAATAACGAAGTACGTTCCTTTGCTCTTATTGGATAATTTAAGGATGCGTTCAGTTTAAAGTTGCCATTTAGAATAAAATTAAATATAAAAAGTTTTGTTAAGTTATTTTTAAAAGTAACAAAATTTAACAAGCAGCCAAG
This sequence comes from Thymelicus sylvestris, assembly GCA_911387775.1. Taxonomy (NCBI): domain Eukaryota; kingdom Metazoa; phylum Arthropoda; class Insecta; order Lepidoptera; family Hesperiidae; genus Thymelicus; species Thymelicus sylvestris. Next base: position 4,884,401 of record OU426903.1, read on the forward strand.
AATACTGAATCCACTATCGTACTTAAATACATATACTTTCTATTATTTTCTGGTTAAAAAACAAATGAGGATCATTCATGAAACTGAAAACCGGGTTTTGATGTAGCTAAGCGCTTAGGATTTGTTTTCCCTAGTATGACACTTTTTAAATTTTCAAAATCCATCAAGAAATGACAGAGTTATTAATTATTCAAGGTAGGCACTATTTAAATCGCGCGCGCTGCCTCGATTCTCTATGATGACGTCATTTTACGCCTCGGTCGGGAGCCCCGCGCCGGGCGCACTTTGACTTAGCTTACGCGAGCTCGTTGTACTGGATGTTTTAAATATAATAGTTAAAGTAAAAATAACTGCATGTTATGGTACAAAACCATAATGAAGGTTGGCTTTGAAAGCGTTCACTCAGATAAATTGGCGATCGCTTTTTAATTATCCTATAGCCAAATTTTAACAGTAAAAATGCATATAATTAAGTGTGCACATTGTACCTAAAAGTTAGACATCCTACATATATGAATACTAACTGCCCTTCTTTCGCTTAAACTTACCTAGGTGTTATTATTATTCGGGAAACCTAGGTCTTACTAGCTGCACTCGAAATACTTTTAGTTACGATTATTTATAAAAAACACATTTTTCTCAATAGGAAAAAAACGAACCTTTGTATTCTGTGATCTGTCCGTCCGTCTGTCCGTCTTTCTGTCGGTGAAGACCATTTTACTCAGGAAAGCAGGTATTCAAAACCTTCAGGTAGGCGACGTATGTACTTCCCAGTAATCCCAGTAACCTAGAATCATGTTTGGCAAGAAGCAATATCTACTACGACTTGTTATCCTGTGTACAAGTTAATGGGATCTCCATAAATATGTAGTTGCCTACATAAAAAGTTTTCTATCATTAGTTTACTACCTAGTAGCGTGGGAGGAGTGAACATGTCATTGTGTGTAGGTAAATGTAATACGTATATAACGTGTATGTATATGATGGATGAATAACTACTTGTATTAAGACTTAAAGACTGGGTACTTTTCTATATAAAATTGACGACTTCCTTCGCTCAGCGGCCTTTTAGGCTGACGTTCCCGGGTTCGATCCCCGAGCGGTCTTCAGTATGAATTTAATTTGGATTTTTTTTCTTGTGTTAACCTTTTTTTCCTAAATAACAATCACGCCACATATGGGTATGTATATTTTCCAAATATACGATTTTATGAATAATTTTATTTGAAACTAGTAAATGCCCTCGCTTCGCTTCATATTCGGTAAAACTTTCATTAAGCTCACAATGTAATAAATTAGTAGACGGTACTCTTTAAATTTAATTTTCACCACTATAATACATTAAGTGAAAATGAGGATCATTCACATTTTTTTTTGAGTATGCAGATTTGTAGATATGAAAAAACTATGAACATTATTGAAAAAATTTTCAAAATCGGACGAAAAATAAAGAAGTTACAGCGGTTTTACTAACGAGTTTGAAAAAACACGCGCACCGAGCGCGAGATCGCCTCTGACGTCATTTTACGCGTACACCGCGACGCGACGTACGGGGATTGCATGAGTTTAGTCTGTTTCGGTGGACTGAGGCAAAATGATGTCAAGTTAATATTTATATCATGCCGTTTTTCACAAGTACAAACATTGCTACACCTAATAAACTTTTTTCGTGTTCTAAATTACGGTAAAATTAGAAAAAACAGTGAAAATAAAATTATGAAAGGAAACGAAATAATAACATTTTTAGATAAACAGCCGGCAACCAAACAGACTACCCACCCGATGATAAGTGGACAGTCCCCATCGACATTAGTAACACCCACAGACTCGTTTCTAGAAATCTAGATACCTATTTGTGGTAATACCGTGCCTACTGGTCCTCAGACCCTCAGCCGGAACAAGAGTCATTTGTCGCCTGAATCAAGCAAGAGGGCCACGCAGGCTTAATGAAAATACCAGTAATATTATTAATAATTAATAATACCTATATTTATAATTTAACCCTTACGCGAAGCCTTCCCATTGGGGGGAGGGGGAGCTGTGTCTATTCTATGCCAATGTGGCCCCAATACGGCAAAATGAATCAAAACACTTGTAATAAACAGTAACTGAGATGTTTGTGCGTGAAAGATGTTTGAGAAAAACTATCACTTACGCGGTACGCCCCAACTCAGAGTCACTAACGGTTAATAGAATAGAATAGAATAGAATAGAATAACTTTATTTCATAAGTTAACTGCAATCACAAACAAAAGAAAAAGAAGTAAACTTAAAACTATGATAATATAGAATTGCAGTCAAACTATATGAAAAGGGACCGCACTCAGCAATGGCCGCAGGAAAACTACGACCGCTGGTTTTCAGGGCGATCCCGAAATCGCGTGGTTTTGCTTGTGGCGTCCCATTTCATACGATCAAACATACAAACCCAGAAATGCTTAACCTAACACATAACATGAGTTAAACCCTATTCTACTTATCCTAACCTGTTACAATTTAACCCATTAGAAAGAAACAATAACAATTAACAGAAACAAAAACATGGGGTATCTACCCTCGGCGCTTACAACTGGTCCGACCGACGTGACAGGGAATTAGTATATAAATAAATAAATGCTGTTCGTATGAGTGTGCGTGTGTGTGTGGTTGTGTGGTTGTGTACGTGTGTGTGTGTGTGTGTGTGTGTGTGTGTGTGTGTGTGTAGGTGAGTGTGTGTATGTGTGTACAGGTGAGTGTGTATGTGCAAAGTGAGTGTGTGTGTTTGTGTTGACGCAATTAATTACTTAACTGATTAGGTACATGTGATTTTTGAAATTTAAGAAGGTGTTCTTTATATACTTTTTTAAATTTTTCGACAGTCTTAATGTCGCGTAGAGGCGGTGGAAGGTTGTTCCAGCACTTCGTGGCGCTATATTTGAAGCTACCACGAAATGCCGCCGAACAGTATCCCGTGTAACACCGACTATATGAAGACGCCCTGGTGTTAAAATGCGTACTGAAGCCATTGAGACAATCCAATTTTTCAAATAAATATGATGGAGATTTATGGTTGATAACTTCGAATAGCAAACAGGCTAAGTGTAGCTGTCTACGGTGCGGTTACTCTAATCAGTCCTTAGTAAAGAATCACCATACAATTTTTGTACTAAGGAGCGATTTAAGTAACCATTAGTGACTCTGAGTTGGGGCGTTAGACTTTTAGAATTAGATTAGACTTAGCTTTTAGATTTAGCTTTTTAGAATTTTTGTCTGTTTGTCGTGTGTTTGTTTCGGCTAATCTCGGGTATGGCCGAATTTAGATGCAATTTTCACTGATGTACGTATATTATAGTGGTGAAAACTAAATTTAAAGAGTACCGTCTACTAATTTATTACATTGTGTGCTTAATGAAAGTTTTACCGAATATGAAGCGAAGCGAGGGCATTTACTAGTTTCAAATAAAATTATTCATAAAATCGTATATTTGGAAAATATACATACCCATATGTGGCGTGATTGTTATTTAGGAAAAAAAGGTTAACACAAGAAAAAAAATCCAAATTAAATTCATACTGAAGACCGCTCGGGGATCGAACCCAGGAACGTCAGCCTAAAAGGCCGCTGAGGGAAGGAAGTCGTCAATTTTATATAGAAAAGTACCCAGTCTTAAAGTCTTAATACAAGTAGTTATTCATCCATCATATACATACACGTTATATACGTATTATATTTACCTACACACAATGACATGTTCACTCCTCCCACGCTACTAGGTAGTAAACTAATGATAGAAAACTTTTTATGTAGGCAACTACATATTTATGGAGATCCCATTAACTTGTACACAGGATAACAAGTCGTAGTAGATATTGCTTCTTGCCAAACATGATTCTAGGTTACTGGGAAGTACATACGTCGCCTACCTGAAGGTTTTGAATACCTGCTTTCCTGAGTAAAATGGTCTTCACCGACAGAAAGACGGACAGACGGACGGACAGATCACAGAATACAAAGGTTCGTTTTTTTCCTATTGAGAAAAAAATGTGTTTTTTTTATAAATAATCGTAACTAAAAATATTTCGAGTGCAGCTAGTAAGACCCAGGTTTCCTGAATAATAATAACACCTAGGTAAGTTTAAGCGAAAGAAGGGCAGTTAGTATTCATATATTATGTAGGATAACTTTTAGGTACAATGTGCACACTTAATTATATGCATTTTTACTGTTAAAATTTGGCTATAGGATAATTAAAAAGCGATCGCCAATTTATCTGAGTGAACGCTTTCAAAGCCGACCTTCATTATGGTTTTGTACCATAACATGCAGTTATTTTTACTTTTATAAAAAAATATTTCATGATAAGAACGATGTCAAAATAAAAAGTGAGAAGTAATCACCAACAAAACACTATTATATTTAAAACATCCAGTACAACGAGCTCGCGTAAGCTAAGTCAAAGTGCGCCCGGCGCGGGGCTGCCGACCGAGGCGTAAAATGACGTCATCATAGAGAATCGAAGCAGCGCGCGCGATTTAAATAGTGCCTACCTTGAATAATTAATAACTCTGTCATTTCTTGATGGATTTTGAAAATTTAAAAAGTGCCATACTAGGGAAAACAAATCCTAAGCGCTTAGCTACATCAAAACCCGGTTTTCAGTTTCATGAATGATCCTCATTGCATCTAAATTCGGCCATACCCGAGATTAGCCGAAACAAACACACGACAAACAGACAAAAATTCTAAAAAGCTAAATCTAAAAGCTAAGTCTAATCTAATTCTAAAAGTCTAACGCCCCAACTCAGAGTCACTAATGGTTACTTAAATCGCTCCTTAGTACAAAAATTGTATGGTGATTCTTTACTAAGGACTGATTAGAGTAACCGTTAGTGACTCTGAGTTGGGGCGTAAGTGATAGTTTTTCTCAAACATCTTTCACGCACAAACATCTCAGTTACTGTTTATTACAAGTGTTGTGGTTCATTTTGCCGTATTGGGGCCACATCGGCATAGAATAGACACAGCTCCCCCTCCCCCCAATGGGAAGGCTTCGCGTAAGGGTTAAATTATAAATATAGGTATAATTAATTATTAATAATATTACTGGTATTTTCATTAAGCCTGCGTGGCCCTCTTGCTTGATTCAGGCGACAAATGAGTCTTGTTCCGGCTGAGGGTCTGAGGACCAGTAGGCACGGTATTACCACAAATAGGTATCTAGATTTCTAGAAACGAGTCTGTGGGTGTTACTAATGTCGATGGGGACTGTCCACTTATCATCGGGTGGGTAGTCTGTTTGGTTGCCGGCTGTTTATCTAAAAATGTTATTATTTCGTTTCCTTTCATAATTTTATTTTCACTGTTTTTTCTAATTTTGCCGTAATTTAGAACACGAAAAAAGTTTATTAGGTGTAGCAATGTTTGTACTTGTGAAAAACGGCATGATATAAATATTAACTTGACATCATTTTGCCTCAGTCCACCGAAACAGACTAAACTCATGCAATCCCCGTACGTCGCGTCGCGGTGTACGCGTAAAATGACGTCAGAGGCGATCTCGCGCTCGGTGCGCGTGTTTTTTCAAACTCGTTAGTAAAACCGCTGTAACTTCTTTATTTTTCGTCCGATTTTGAAAATTTTTTCAATGATGTTCATAGTTTTTTCATATCTACAAATCTGCATACTCAAAAAAAAATGTGAATGATCCTCATTGAAACTTTAAATCTCCAAATAGCCAACTCACTCTTCATTGTTCGTCACAACTTATTTTCCCTACGTTCCAGTAGACGATCACAACGACCACGCTCACGACCGCGATTTTTCCGTTCCACTAGCTTGTGAGCGTTACAATCATACACCCAAGTGGAACGGGTATAGTGAGATTAGTGAGCGACGTGACTCGTGAGCGTTCAAGCCACAGAGTACTTACACGTTTTAGCCGTTGATACAAAATGTACTCTATGATGTTGAGAATAAGACAAGTCTGAAACTTAGATTATATAATTTTTAAGCTATAAATAAACGTTACCAATTTTAGTTATCAATTTTATTTTTATACTAGCAAAAAAGTATATCTACAAACAAAACATTTTTTTTATGAAAAGACAAATTAATATAATAAAAAATTGCATATTAATTATGTTAATGATATTGACCGAAGAGGAAAAATGTATACATGGCTATATGTATAGTGAATTAAACATTAAAATTATTTACATAATTTAACATATTTATATCAACTTGTAACCCCATGTCGATCATCTGCTGGAGAAAATACTATAAATCCACTAAAGTATCTCTTGTCGAATCGTATACAGTAATTTTTTCCATCACCATCCTTATCTTTTATAAAATTGCGCCAAATTTCTATCACCATCCATTTCTACCCAGTGTTGCCAGGTCTAAAAACTGGCGAGAGTAACTTCGTCGTATCTGGCCACACTGCAATTCGACCACTTCGACCCACCCCGTGAGTTGGGTTGTTTTGAGCGTGCCGTGAGCGAAATTAATGACGTCATCAATGACGTTTTCACCGCGACCATGACGACCGTGGTCGCCATGTGGAACGCGTTTTGATCTTTGTGAGCGATGTGAGCTTCTACTGGAACGCAGCCTTTAACTCATTCATTGTTTGCACTTGTAACAAACAATACAAGTTAAGTAATCGACCACGGGGACAAAAAATAATATTTTTATCTCTCTCTTTTACGTAGATTTTGTGACTGGCGATCTCGCTCTATCAAATGTGTGGGAGAATCTGCTACCTCTATGGTTCTAAAATGAATTTTTAGCTGTGGTAAGACTGGTAAGCTGAAATAATCTATGACAAAATTAAACTGTCAACGTCAATTTGAGTTATTTGTCAAGAACCGTCATGTCACGTCACAAATGTCACAATTTATAGAATCTCAAACAGCAAACAAAATCAGATTTTAACATTTAATTATATGTTTCAACAAAGACATTTAATTTTATTAAATATAAATGAAATCTATTCGTGTTAATAAAAGCAATTTGATAAACGTATAAATGTTAACAAGTAAAAATGAAGGCAATATTTGGAATACATATTGTTTTACTATTGTGCGTGCCTGCTGCAGTATACTGCAAAGAAGGAAAAAGTGACGGAATTATATTCCACTACAACAATACGTAAGTGTAGATAGATTTCAAATATTTTGGGCGTAAGATTGTTTATATAACATAAATATAAATATTTTTTGGATTGATAAATGCAAGCGAATCCTTTTAAGCAATTAACTGTTACCTACAAAATTATATTGTTAAAAGTAGGATTACTAATAACTAAGTGTTTAAGAAATGAAAAGGATGTATAGAATTTAGCATAAAGACAGGCACTTACTTAGGGAAGTGGGCAATACCATTTTGTGTGATATAGAACTGAATAATATTTAAAAATAAACACCACTATTGTAGATATAAACTTAAATGAATTGTTATCAGTATGTTATCAGTGGAGCATAACAAATTAAGTAGGTAGGTATACTTGTAAACATTAAAAGAATATTCATTAATTAACCTACTCCAAACCTAAACCTTGTTTTATCTGTAAGTTGCCTTTATCTTTCCATACATTAACCCTTTTACCCAATTATAACTTTACCGCTGAGGCTCTTCATAAAGTAAAAGATTTGACTCAGTCTCAACCCATAGTTTACTATGCTAGCCAAAAGATTGGTAGATGTCATACACTTATAAGAATGTGACAGTCTCAGAAATATCTGTCACTATCCATAGTCTGGTTGGTATTGACCCTGGATGCAAGAGGTCTCTCGGCTTAAGAGTGTAATCTCAGATTTTATATAAATGCTACTTTTACATATTAACTGACATGCCAGTATCTCAAACTGAATCTTGAGATCACAGAAGTATTTTTTATGGGCCAAATACCCCAACTCAGAGTCACTAACATTAAGTTAAATCGCTCCTTAGTACATAATTTGTATGGTGATTTGTTACTAAGTAGCAATTAAAGTGACCGTTAGTGACTCTGAGTTGGGGTGTAAGTGTTTGTGTTGGTTTATCTTGTTTTTTTTTTTCACCAAAACAATATTTTAAACTCTGATGCAATATAAACATGCACAAAATTTCTTTGGCTTTTATGACTAGCAATACCAGGAGAGCAGTATAGCAATATTGCCATCCCTCTCTTTGTATTGGGTTAAGTTGATTGAGCTTTACTCAGCTGTTAGAAGTAATTGTTTTGTTTCTTTTAGATACATGTACAATGTGCCTTACACTGTTAATGTCAGCAAGAGTGTGGAATACATCATGGAATTTGCTGGGGTAAGTATATTATTAAAACACAATTTAAAATAGGAGGTTATAATTATGTTGCACCAATACTTATTTACGTATGCCCCTATAAAATAAAAGATTATAGTTTTATTTAGAACAAAAACAATTTACAAATTAAATGTTCCTAAACACTGGCTATAGTATCAACTGTGTTGCCAGTGTTTACGTCAACCTCGGAATACAAAGTTTAATTATTACTTATTTGAATAATACAAAATAATGTAATTATTACGTGTTAATATTGTGTTGAATGATATATACTAAATATATGATAAATATAGTAAACATTTGATAATGATGTCCTATTGTAAACAATGGAGCTCATTAATCAATGTCTATGAATGAACATTAATTTAAGATTTCAGAAACTTTATTAATTCACTGTACTATGAAAGAAATCCAATTTCTAAAAGCAAAAAAAAAAAGACATGAAATTGAGTATTTAAAAATATTACATTAATTATTAGTTTCTCAGCTATTATTGCTGGCAGGAATAATAGTCAATGCTAACACTGTATTATTATATAACGTATTCACTAGGACGATGAAGAGATGAAAGGCTACTACACTCCAGCTCGCGTGACGGTCGCTAGTAACTTCGCGAACCGCACCTATCCGCTGTTCATCACCGCGAGGCAGCAGAAGGGTATGATGATCACTGATTTCATTGTTCACATATTGTGATCAAGATTAAAATGTGTACATAGCTAACAAATGAACTGATGAACCGCCTGATAGTGTATGGTTAAGTCAAGCTCTTGTGTGTTATGTGCTCCTGGTACTTGTGTATGGATTGTCAATCTATAAATATTTATAGAAAGATTGACATTAGCAAAACCAAAGAAGTGTTTTTGTCTTTAAACTCTTTAAACTTCAACTTGGTACATAGTTAGTCCATGTCTAGGAGAAGAAAAAATAGGGTAGATTTTATATTGGCGGTGGGTACATACTTGAGATGATTGTGAGGTTGATATGTTTGTGAATTATGTTAAAAATAAATTGTATTTTAGGTTGTATTATTTTTGGCAGGTGTGTTCTCATGGCAGCTTCCCATGCTGGTCCAAACTCCTTTGATGATGGAGCAGTTCACCAACATATCAAGGACGCTGTGTCCTCACAACAATCTGTTCTCTGAAGATGAGGAGACTTGTGGTCAGTAAATTGTAAAATAAACATGCATTAGATAAGGCGACACATTAACACTACACACACTTATATATAGATAATCTGACTCACTAAGTAGGTGTACAGATAAATATATTCAGAGACTCAAATCTCTAAGTTGCTATAAACTTTCCCTTCTATAATATGTAACTTTCCCTTCTATAGTATGTAAGTATTTTATTCACCAATATTTTCGAATGGATTATGGTTAATGCCCAAGCTTTGGTGACGGTCTTTTAACTTCCTTGCTTGATGTCCGAGTAGGGTTGCCATGCAAAAGGTGGTAGTCATGCAAAATGCGTAATTTCGTTGTCTTGTCAAATTATTCATCTGTGTAATATCCTTTTTTTCCGAGGCGTGGACGATTTACCAGGATTTCATCAGTTGTCTGTTCCTCAAGTATGTTTTCTGCTTGTTCTCATCTGAGTCTGCTGCTAAATAATGAATTTAAATTTCACCAAGAAAAATAATTTAAAATGACGTATGACCTGGTGTTTTTTATAAGGTAAAAATCCTGAAAACTTTTCGGAAACCAATTGAAATAAATCACAAGCTTTCTACAATATGTAATCCATACATTTATGGCAGATGAGGTATGATATGACTCTTACTTTCACAAGTACATAGTAATTGCCTGAAACCACTGTTATTCATGTTTTTCAACTAATAGCTTTCTCGTATACCAGTGTAATTTATGAGATTATTGGTGCATTACTTTTAGATATAATCGCTTCAAATCGGCAGTAATTTTATTATACTATGCAATAATACAAATCTTAAACCTAAACTATCACAACAATATAATATAATAATATAATTGTAGTATTATCAGCATTAACTTATATTAGGTAAAAAAATCTGTTTAAAAGTTCTAAAGCAGAATAAATCTTTTACTCTAAATATTCAGTCAGTGTTATTATTAAGTAATTAAAGTATTAATCAATAACATTATTGATATAATACAAAATTATGGGCATAATGATATAATACTCTTCCCACATAATTTTAATGAACTTTTCTCTTTGTTCACGCCTCCGTAGTCGATGGGAAGTGGATCAGGGTCTACTGTGGTCCATTATTACGTAAATATTCAATGCTTTCCTTCTGTTTTATATTATCAGTCTATATTTTAAGTTAACACAACACATTACTAATCGGAAACACATTTTTAATTACCTACAAATCTATTAGAAATTGTCATGCTAGGGAGCAAAATTACAGCGTGTTAAAAATAGATTAATGTGTAGGTTAATGAAACATGAATTTTGGAATAAAAAAAAATTAAACAATATTTTTCTTATTAAGATTACGAAATTTCTTTTAAGTATAATATAATTGATAACAAATTTACTAAAATGCGGTTGTTAGTATTACTGTCTGAAATAAATGTAATGTGAAGTGGTCACAATAACCTAGAATCTTAAGTGAAGTCCTAAACCACAGTAGTCTGGTTAATCACAGATGCGTTGCTACTCTCCAATATGAGCGAGGATTCGCTACCATCTTCTCAGTACATCTAATCATAAAAACGAGTTTAATTCTAATAAAATCGGTTTTTCCAAAATTATTAAAAATAAAATACTTGATCCACACACTAATAATTTATAATTATTGTAATCAAATATAAGGAACAGAATTCCTTATATTTGATTACAATAATTAATACTTAAATAGCAACAAAGTCAGTTGCACGCAAATAATAAATCTATTATTATATTTTTTATAATATTTCAATAAGTAACGCATGTGAACAGATTCTTTTTTTTAGGTTTAATTTAGTAATATTATTAATTACTAAATTAAACCTACAAAAAATTATTAATTTTAACATTTAATCTTTTTTTTTTCACCGCCGTAAGCATCCATTCAAACAATGTCAAAATTGGGCTTAGTACATTTAAAATATCAAACTTATATTCTATCTCATCATACCCTAATAAAAGAAACGGATCTTTCTAGACATATCAACAATCAACACTCCGATCGTCCACCTGACGTCATCCTCACCAGACCCTATAGAGGTGACGATAGTGGTCAATGCGGTACACGACTTCTACATAAAGCTGAATGCTGTGAGCAACCTGACGAGTACTCCGAGCCAGCCCAAGTATTACTTCTACCCTTTCGACCAGAGGCCAGGGAGAGCTATGGATTTGACTGCGCAGACTGCTAGGAGAAAGTTCATGTGTAATAAGGTAACGTGTTAAAAAGATTGATTGTTTTAGACGTTTGCAGTGTGCACCGCGAAAAATGAGCATCGCAAAGCCTTACGGAAGGTTTCGGAAAATAGGCCATAATGAAAATAAATTTAAAAGGTATATTTTATTATCTTTATCTCCTATAGAATAAGGTTGTAAACTAAACTGAAATCTAATGGTAGACATATTAAGTATGTTTTTCAAATAGAGGTTTAAGAACAAAATTCAAATTCAAAACGGTATAGTAAACAACCTTGCTGAAATTTTAGTTTAGTAGAAGCATACATACATAATATAATCATATTAATATACATATATATATAGCGTGTAAAATAATTCTGAGTTTGTTGAATGAATGCATTGATCACGACTATAATAAATGATATTATATTTATCTGTGTAATTATTCCCAGGAGTTCACTGTTTTCATCAAAACAAAGCAATCTCCTGAGACATTATATTCGATAAATGTAACGTCATTATATACATGGATAATAATGTCGCCACACGGTAGAGTCAAACCAGACCAATCATGCTATCATAATAATTACAAATATTAAAATTTAAAAAACCCCGTCAGTTTGATTTTTACCAAACGTTACTAAAAACCATGTCGATCTCGTCAGCTTTTAAACAAAAAATCGCATCAAAATCGGTCCATTCGTTTAGGAGATACGATGCCATAGACAGTAAAAGGCACGTCATACTTATAACACCCCTCTTTTAGCGTCGGGGGTTAAAAACACACATAGTGCAACAACATAATAACCCATTAAACCAAAAAAGGGGGTCCTTCGCCTCCCGTGCTCCCCGTTCCCCCTCTTTCCAACACTTCAAAGATATAATTCCCCAGGACCTCGACGTGACAGAGCAAGAGGACCTGCAGAGGTACTTCGTGACGAGCAACAGACAGGCGGAGTACGGCTGGCTGGCGCGGCCCAAGAGCGTCATCGTCATGATCGAGTCCGATGACGATATCTGCGCCGTGGTCTCCATACAGAACTTCTCGGTGAGTTTGTTCTTGTGATTGTAGTGTTGTGTCCTGGATGGATGGAGGGTTGAGTGGATGGATGAAGGGATGAGTGGATGGATGGATGTTTGAAATGTTTTTGTTTCTTTTGTCCTCAAGAATTTAGAAACGCAATGTTAACATATAACGTATTGCTTGAACATCCTATCATCCGGTTTTTTTTATGCATCATTATTTGTTAATCACCGATGTGGCTAAAATACTTTTTCAGTTTCAAACTAAATTGAGCCTTAAAGTGTAATAGTAAAGATAACATGGGATTTTGTTTCAGTGCCCCGTGTTTGACAACGAACGAGATATCCTCTACGATGGTTATTATCTGACGATGACCAGGCGTGGTGGAATAACACTGACGGTACGTAGGAATAGACTAAAGTATTAGCCTCTATCGGAACCAAGCACTGTGCTCTAGTGACAGGCTATTTCTGAGCTATACACATTGGTTTATAGAACTACCCTCAATCTGACAAATATCTATACTGTATGACGTTAATATTTGAATGTATACCTACGCACATCGGCATATCTGGTTTTGTTGCTACGATGCGCTTCATTGGAATTTCAACCTTAACATCTTACACTTAAGTTCTATTTCTTTAGTCCCATGAAAATGCCTTTTTTTTGTTTTTTTTTTCGAGGGGGAAATCTTCGAAAGATACCCGCAACTCCAGGTTGCGGGTTATGTAGGATTTATACCTACTAAAACCCCCTCGTCAGCCATCCGCTGCATATGGAGAGGCTCCGGGATCTCTTAAGAACGCACCGAGGCATGCCCTTATTTAATTACTTAACTTATTGTTCTAGTATTATACGTATTCTATCTTCCAGCAAGACACCTTCCCGCTGGGTTTCTACATAGTGTTCATAGTGAAGACGTCGGACGAAGATTGCGTGGGTGCGGTTAACACTAACACCAGCATGCCCAAGATGGCGCACTACTTCGGCTGGGACGACGGACGGCTCGACGTGCCTACTAGCGACGGACGGGTTAAGACGTTCAGGTGAGCTCTGTTAACCCTATACAACTCGTTCAAGTAACGTACTCAATGTTAAAGTAATAAGTATACTTAACTAGTCTGGAACTGTGTCTGTCCAACACCCCAATTCAGAGTCACTAACGGATACTTAAATTGCTCCTTAGTACAGAATTTGTATGGTGATTTTTTACTAAGGAGCGATTAAAGTAACCGTTAGTAGACTTTGAGTTGGGGCGTATGAGGAGTTACTCAAAAATTTTCCCATAACTTTTAATTGTTGCCTGGCGGCATATTTGAGCCTAATTGACATTTAGGATGTAGTGGTGCTACCTTACTTGGGCTTTTTGACAGTTGCCAACTAGCGGCCGGTCTCAATATTATACTGTCAGTGAAACTCTGGTACATATCAGAGATAAAAAGTAAAGAATGATCTCCCGGCAACTGCCGTCTCTCAAATCAAAAGTAAGCCAATAAAAGTAAGATCATGGGTAGATAATATTCCAGTGACATTTCTGCCTCTGGTTTTTAAGTCCCTCTGAAAATTTCGTTTTCGCATAACAATATTTTTTTTTATACTTTTATACTTTTTTTATACTTTTTATTATAAAAAGGAACTCAGTGTTTTTGATTAAAAACTTATTTCATTTTAATATTAAAATAATAATTTGTTCAAAATGTACTGTGAATTTTACGGATGAAGTTAATAAAATAATGTTATGTGTAACCTGGAACAATGCTCCACTAGTAACAAAACGCAGCATTTGACGTTTAGCACTCCGACGATGACATGTTATTGTCATTTGACATTCGTTGATGTCGCTTGGTTACCCAAAATAAAAACAAAGTGTATTTTCTCATAATTTTGGTATTATTAATTAGTTTTATGAATAAATGAAACACATAGCTCAATAATTACCGTGAGTATAGACTTTATTTGTTGATAAAATAAAATATATTATTATGTTTAGTATACAAAAAAATGTAGTAATTGTAAATTGTTGTAATAATTGTAGCAGTGATAACCTAGCGGTTATAACGTTGGTCTCCCGAACGAAGTGTTTATTCCCACTTGACCGTGGCCCGAGTTCAAATCCTGGCACGCACATCTAATTTTCAAATATTATGTGCGTATTAGAAGTTAATTATCACTAGCTTCGGTGAAGAAAAACAATAAACCTGCACACCGGAAAATTCTCCATAAAGTTCATAAAGGTGTTTGAAGTCTACCAATCTGCACTTGGCCAGCGTGGTAGACTATGGCCTAATACCCCTCACATTGCGAGAAGAGACCCCGAGCCCAGCAATTATGGGTTGTTGCTTCTTTTTGCTTTTAAACAAAAAAATTGTTGCCAAATGTACTAAAGGAAGTTTTTTTTCAGATGAAGTCCAGACCCTTCACAAAAGATGAAGTATCTTTCTTCATTAGGCCAATAGCTGTTGATGTAGCAGGGATACACCATTATTTCTGAAGAGGCGAAATGTTTTTGCTATAAATTCAAAATATATCTAACTTAAAAAGCTTTGTGTTCTTGTTTTATTAAAATACCTCCTTACCTAAAACTTTAAAGATAGGAATTGTTATGAATTCTCATTCACTGCCGTTTTTAACCGACTTCAAAAAAAGGAGGAGGTTCTCAATTCGACTGTATTTTTTTATGTTTGTTACCTCGGAACTTTGGACTGGGCGAACCGATTTTGATGATTCTTTTTTTAATCGAAAGCTGGTGCTTGTCATGTGGTCCCAAATTTTGAACGAGATCTGACAAGTCGTTTTTGAGTAACTTTGAAGTCGGTTATTTTTTATTAGTAAAATTTAGATTATGGATTATGTTTAATCTGAATCTAGGTAGCCTATAAACAAAATTGGATTCACACAATTCAGTCATATATTTTATACGAGGACAATTTCGGCGATCTTGGTATCGTATTAAAAAGGCGGAATCAAATACACAGGCTTCACAAAATTCATTATCACTCTTCACTGATTAATAAATCCATGATGTTTTGATAAATTTTCTTAACAATATGAGATATCTACCAATTATCCGTCGAAATCGAGCGATGTGAAAGACTCCGATAGTTGGTCACTTCTATTACCGACAGTTAGCTGTCAAAGCGTTATTGAGACGCAAGTATTTATTTTTGTATGGACCAACATACGGTATGACTTGGCCCTCCGAACGGTAGATCAATGTCATGGATAGAAATTTTCTATCCACCGAAGGTTATTGAGACGCAAAAATTGACAAATATGACAGATGACATACTAATGATAGCCTTTTCTACATTTTTCTAACTGTTAGTACATTATTGAGACCGGCCGTAGGTAAATATGACGACAGCTGGGGATAACAATTTTATGACATGATACTACACCGAGTAGTCAATACCGAAACTTATTTTTGGTTAATTTATGCTTGTAAAATGAAATTAAAAAAAGTGGAAATAAATAATTAGACAACTAATTTGTTCCAGCTTCAAGGTGATCCAAACGATCTCGTACCAGGAGTACATGATCGCTGCGGGCGCGGCGCTGGGCGTGTTCCTGGCGTTCTACCTGGCCTTCGTCGTCACTATACTGTGTCAGCGGGGCGCGGGGAGGGCGCGCGGGGATAGCAGCGCCAGTGAAGGTATACAGTCTATCTTCTTGGACATGAGTTTTTTTTATATTAAATATTGCAATAAGTAGTATTCAGTGCTGTCTGTAACTGTGAGTAAGAAAAAAATAATCCCGGAAGTTTCTTGCCGCTTCTTCTCCCGGGACCACTCACGGTAGGGATTTGTTGAAGCGATGGCGTTGAGTGACTTTCGAAAAGCGTCTCTAACAAACCTACTTCGAATAAAACTTATTTCATTTCATATCCACTTATACACAAAGCGTGCAGGCGGAAGACGATTCAACGTGCGAATGAGATAGCACATCATGTTGTCTCTCACACTTACTTTAATTTAGGTTGAATCATAGATTAAACAGATAATTCGATACTTGTACCACCAGAGGGCCGTATAACTCCTGCCATTATATCCCGCGACACGACCGCGCAGCCGCGTCGTCGTCGCGTCGTGAACGGCAGCAGTGAAGGCAGCTCGCGACAGTGCTTGGTCGGCGACGGAGATTTCGGTAACTCTTCACAGATTAATGGTGAGTCTACTCGAAAACTATGATAAAATGTAAAGGAAATCGATATCTTTTTTGTGCTGCTTAAAATAATATGGATGTAGTATAATTGAGCTTACAGTATATTAGTGCAAACCTAATCAAAATCGGTTAAGTCCTTTTGACTATTTGGGCAGGACAATAATTCTAAAAAAAAATTTTTGAAGGTTCTATGGCGTCAATAGTTTTTCTCAAATATCTTTTATGTGCAGACATCAGTTACAGAATTTAAACGGAGAAAAAAAATCTTTTTAAAAACTGACCACTATTATCGTTTAATATGTACAATTTTCGGTATCTTCATACGACATTTGACGGCTAGTGCGAGCACAGTCCAACTTCATAATTATATTTGTCGTGTTCTCCGCTAGATGGCAGCTCGTCATCCGACACGGAGTCGGACGTGTCGACCATCGAGGAGCCGACCGCCGACAACGACATCTACTTGCACGGCGGGAAACTGTGCGTCGCTAACTTGTCCAGGTGGGTACTTGGAAATACTTGAGAAATGTCTAGGTGGGTACTTGGAAAAAACATACTTTAGATATTATTATTTTAGTATTTTATTATTATTTTTAAGATAAATTATTAAAAAATGTTTATAATCTGTCAAGAGAATATTCATATACGCGTTGGTGACGCCCCCAGTGTTGCTAATGTCCATGGGCGGCGGTGATCACTTACCATCAGGTGACCCGTCTGCTCGTTTGCCTGCTAAAAGCATAAAAAAAATTCAACAAAGTTACTTGTCCATTAACGATACATCCATTGACGATTTCCTCTTCCCTCTGTGACTCCGCCGAGAGCAGTCGTGTGTTTTGTTATGAGTTGTTAGTGGCGCAATAAGGCATAAATTACATTAAAAATAAAAAAGTACTGTTTGTCGTCAACTCTAATCTGACAGTTCGCGGACACCACAAGCGGTGCAAGAACGGGACAACGTACATCCACTATTTGGCCTCTCATTCCCGCAGCTTGTCATGTATCTACTGACAGATTGAGGACACCACAAGCGGTGCGACGGACTACGATTGCAATTATATTGCCCCTTCATTCCCGCATCGGCTACGCATCACATACAATCTTCTTGCTACGTCATGCTACGAGCTACGATCTAAGCTACGGAGTCAAGGCATCGGCTACGAATCAAATCAACGAAGTGCGCAGCTACTTAATAAATATAAAGTATTAAATAATATTATTACTCTTCATAACTAACAATGACGCGTACACCGGAAAAATGTAGCTCGGTTCCAAATATCTCAAGTGCTACCGCAATAGAATTTACAACTCCACCTAACTACATTTCTGCCCGAAGCAAAAGAATGCGAAAAAACGAGGAGGACGATGATTCCCAGGATGATGACGTCATGTTGGATTTAAACAAGGAAATGAAGAAACTCATTGTCAAAACAAACATTATATTAAGCACACTACAAGATATTCAACAAACAAATAAAGTCATGCAAACAACTTTGACACATCTTACAGAGGAAAATAAGGACCTTAAGCTTAAAATAGCAAAACTTGAAATACAGGATAAGAAAAAAAGTGATCAGTTAGTAATTCTGGAAAACAAAATAGAAGAGATGCAAAGAGCTGAAAGAAAGACAAATATTGAAATAAAAAATGTGCCCTTGAAGGGAAGTGAAACCAAGAAGGATCTAGTGCAATTAGTCAAAAACCTTTGCGAGAGCGTTGAAGTTAAGATAGAAACAACGGAAATAAAAGACATAATTAAAAACAAAAAGCAAGATAAAGAAAGAAGCAATGTCATAGTTGAGTTCACAAACACCTTTATAAAAACAGATTTACTAAAAGCTTGTAAGAGATTCAACTATAAAAACAAAACTAATAAACTTAGTGCCAAGCATTTAGGACTCAAAAGTCAACCAGACACTCCCATATTTGTCTCCGAAAACTTAACTTCACAATCTGCAAGGTTATACTTCCTAGCCAGAGATCTCAAAAATACAAAAAGTTATAAATACTGCTGGACCAACTACGGCAAGGTTTACCTGAGATTAAATGAAGATTCCCCAATACTTCACATCAAAAATGAATCACAGCTGCAGCAATTACTAAATAAGTGACTAGAAGTAAGCTCCGTGACTGGGAAATTATCTTTCTTAATATTAAGGTATTGTCTAATACTTTGTAAAAACAAAATAACATATAACCTATTATATTCTACTATTCATATATTTATAATACTTAGTTTATATCTATATACAAAAAATCACTTAATACTACTTGCTCCCATTATGAGTTCATACTGTACCTTGTTATATATCTATTATAATTTATCTTACTTGATCTTAATATTACTTTTAACTTTAAAATGTAATAATATGCACATAAAAAATCACAAAAACCCCATCGTATTGATTTATATATTAGCATTTGTTTACCTACATCTATACGGCCGTATTTATGCATACATAATCATAAAAATAAAATGCAACACCCTATCTTCTCCTAACTGTCCCAATGGATAGACAAACCGAAGTTCTAAATGAATTAGACTGCATTAATGTTTCCTCTTCGATAAATTGTACTTTAACTGATTTACATAATCATCTCGTTATAAATGACTCAGGCTTTTCAATCATCACCCAGAACATACGTAGTGTACACAAAAGAACGAATATTGATGATCTTGAAATAAACCTGAGCCTACTTAATATCGATATTGATGTGATTGTTCTTACAGAATGTAGAATAAATTCTCAAAAACCACTACCAATTATCCCAAACTACTTATCTTACGGCTCTGTAAACAAAGCCAATCAGAATGACGGTGTCGTAATTCTCATAAAACAATCAATTGAACATACAATTAAGGAGGTCCCTCTACAGGGAGCCTCATGCTTAGTACTCAAGACCCCTAACTTCATAATCATTGGTATCTATCGCCCACCTTCTGCAAACACAGATTTATTTATTACTTCACTTGACTCATACCTTAACTCGTTTCATCGAAAAACAAACACAATTCTCTTGGGTGATATAAATATAAACATCATTGAGGGTAGTAATGATAAATATGCCGACTCCTATTTGGATATGCTAGCTACTCATAGCCTTTTGCCCGGACACAGATATGACACCAGAATAAATAGCTGTTTGGACCATATTGTTATTAATTTCGACAACTCAAAATTCTTACCAACGTGTGCAGTCCTAGACACAACCATAACGGACCACAAAATGGCATTACTTTATATATATAATACAATTATTACAACTCCTTTGAACTCAAAAACAAAAACCCTAGTTAATTATTCTGATGCACTCAATACATTACAAAATACTGATTTTAGCACACTCTTTTCTATTGACAACCCTGACATACTATGTAATGAACTAATTTCCCTCATTTCTAATTGCTTAAATAAACACACTAAGACGGTTAAAATTTCTGCTAGTAAAAGATTAATCAAACCTTGGATGACACCAGGTGTATTAAGATGCATCAAACACAGGAACAAACTTCAAAAACAATTAAAACTAGAGGAAACAAATGATATATTAAGAATTACCTATCGTAGGTATCGTAATTTCTGTAACAATCTTATTAAAAAACTTAAGAGTGATTATGAAAGAGACTACCTAAACAAATCTAAAACAAATGTCAAAAGCCTATGGAACTGTATAAAAAATATTACACATTTCAAACATACAAAAACACATAACCCCGAGCTCGCGAGTATAAAAAATACGGCCAGTAAATCTGCAGACTATATAAACTTACATTTTAAAGATATAGGGGAAAAATTAGCAAAACAAATTAAAATGGATCATACACTGCAAAATGAGTACATTGCCTCTCTCCCGTCGCAACCAAACTCAATTGGTATTATAGAACCGAATACCTCAGAAATTGAAACGATTATTGATAGCCTTAAACCTGAGTCAGCCGCCGGATGTGACAAAATACCTACTAAATTTATAAAAATGGCCAAATATACTCTCACTCCTATTATTACATATCTTGGCACAATATGCTTTCAAAAAGGTATTTTTCCACAACAGCTAAAGCGCTCAGTCATAATACCCGTCTATAAGAGTGGAGATAGAAATGATATAAATAACTACAGACCAATATCTATTCTTACTGTTATTTCTAAGATTATCGAAAAATTAATTAACAACCGACTATACAACTTTTTAAATTCTTATCATCTACTCTCAAACGCTCAATATGGTTTTAGAAAAGGTATAAGCACAGAAGACGCTATCTTGGATCTGACTAGTATTATTACTAAACACCTTGATGAAAAGAAAAAAACTATATGTATATTTTTGGATATAAAAAAAGCATTTGACACCGTTTCTATCCCCAATCTTTTGCAAAAACTATATAAAATAGGTATTCGCGGAACATTTCACACGTTAATTAAAAGTTATTTAAACAACAGAACTCAACGAGTAAAACTGGACAATGAAATACTCAGTAATGATGAAGTTACATCTAATTTTGGGGTTCCGCAAGGAAGTGTGATTGGACCAACCCTATTTTTAACCTACATTAACGATCTAACTAATTTGTCGATAAGAAATGGTAAAATCATTTCATATGCGGACGACACCGTTATCGTAATGCACGGCGATACGTGGCCGGAATTATACTCTTTAGCTGAAACAGAACTAAGAGAGGTGATTAAATGGCTACAATTAAACTTACTATCTTTAAACATCACCAAAACGAACTATATACCTTTTTCTATTCGTAACTCTGCTCAACCGGATCCAAATTTAACATTAACTTCCCATTTTTGTGAAAATATTGACAATCAACCTTGTAACTGCCCAAAGATAGATAAAGTAGACAAAACAAAGTATCTAGGTATTTTGATTGACAAAAACCTATCATGGCAACCTCATATAGAACTAGTTACTTCAAGGGCTAAGAAATTAATCTGGATTTTCAAACACTTACGAGATATTGCTGATAAACAACTACTAACCTATATTTACATAACTCTGGTTCAATCTATATTACTCTACTGTATTTCTATTTGGGGAGGTACGTATAAAACTAAATTCATTAGCATTGAACGCGCACAACGGTGCATTTTAAAAATCATGTTAAGCAAAAAAGTAATTTACAGTACAAACATGTTATACGCGGAAGCTAACGTGCTAACTGTGAGACAATTATATATTCTGCAGTGTGTTCTTAAAATACATAAAAGTACAAAAATTGATCCAAATACAATAAATAAACGTACTCAGTATGCAGTAATACCTTATTTAAAAACTAATACTGTCCTAGCCTCTAAACAATTTAATGCCCAGTCCGTAATAATATATAATAAAATAAATAGAATATTAAAAATCTTCAAGTTGTCATATCATGAATGTAAAAGAAAGGTTACAGATTGGCTAAAAACCTTATCTTACGATGAAACAGAATTGTTATTCAAATAGCTACTCATAATGACCTCTGCTATATTTTAAAGGTCGAACTCATTCTAACGCATAGTAACACTTACCTGCAGTATACTATTATTTTTGCTGGAACAATGATTTGCCGTATACTAACTGAATTGTATGTTAACACTATTTTAACTCATAACTATGATATAGGTAAAATTTTATAAATAGGAATATATTAAATAAAACAGATTCAATTGTAATTAAATAAACAAATTAAAGACATTCAATAAAACTTATAATAAAGATACAAGTAAAGTAATACTTATAATGATGTAAATTTCCTACATTTCCTACAAGTGCATATTATTGTCATTTATTATTATTAAGTACCTACCTACTATTAATGTATTTATTTATATTACTTATTGGGTGCTCACATTTATTGTAAATTTCATGTAGGCATACTAATATTTATGTACTTTATTATTTAAACTATTTTAATTTATTTTATATTATATATCTAAAATTAGTTAATATAGGTATGTATATGTATTTTACTTAAACTATAATATAATAAGTAAACAACATTATTCTATAGTGCATTATCCCAGATCATTGTACACCACATAGGGAAGAGGGGACTTTCCAAACACAAGTTTGTATACTTAAATGGAAAGATCCCACACATATTGTAATAAAATGTAAATTCTGGAATAATAAACGATTTTTGATTTTTTGATTTTTGAACGATAAGGTTGAAATTTTAATGACGGTAGTTACAAAACAAAATTCAAAGTTAAGTTATCAATGTCCTTGCATTTCAACCATATCGTCATAAAATTAAGGTTTATCTCTTTTCGTGTCACAAAAATGTCTAGGCATGCCGTGCACGTAGGCGCAAGCTCTTATCCACATATTAAATTATACAACATGAGTATGTGTGTGTAGATGTCGTCCGCGCGTGCTGCAGGCGCGCTCCAAGATGTACCTGTGGAACGTGCTGACGGTGGCCGTGTTCTACACGCTACCCGTCATACAACTCGTCGTCACCTACCAGCGGGTGAGATACACACCACACACCACACGCTACACACCATACGCACATGCTATACACCATACACACACGCTACACATGGACATGATACAGTACACACCATACACTACACATAGTCTTGAAGGTTTCACTTCTACCACGTGTGAATTGCACACATTATTTATTTTTTTTATATCATTGACTGTACATTATCCTTGAACGCTAACAGTTAACAGTTAACGTAACCTCCAGCTCCTGAACCAGTCGGGCAACCAGGACCTGTGCTACTTCAACTTCCTGTGCGCTCATCCGCTGTTTGTACTATCGGACTTCAACCACGTGTTCTCTAACCTGGGCTACGTGCTGCTCGGCGTGCTGTTCTTGCTGCAAGTGTGGCGGAGACACAGCTGGCACCGCGCCAGGACTGCTGCCGAGGTGAGGGGAGATGAGGGTTCTTTTAAAACTCCTTTAAGGGGAGATGAGGGTTTCTAGCACCTTCGTGTCTCTGGAAGGGATGTCCTTTTAAAACTCCTTTAAACCTCCTTGTAAACCTCCAATCCTTTTAAAACAAGCTTTTATGTGTTTGTGCTGTTGATTTCTGAGGAGTTCCCTCGTCTGGAGCCAACCCTGAACGTAGTATCAGGTCACCATTATCATAATAATGTATTGTCATGGGAAACAAATTAATTCGTAAAACAACTCCGTAGTTCAATTTTAGCTTGCAAGTAATGACCTAGATTAGATGCTAACAAAGTGACGAATAAAGTAAGGTAAATAAAAGTTTGTAAATAAAAAATATGCTTTACAGTGAAACCAAAAAAAATATTTTAATAAAATTATTCCCGGTTTAAACTTACAACTCTTTCGCCCTAACTCAGAGTCACTAGTGGTTTCTTAAATCATTACTTAGTAAAGAATTTGTTTGGTGATTCTATACTAAGGAGCGATTAAAGTAACCGTTAGTGACTCTGAGTTGGGGCGTTTGTCTCTTGTGTCTCATTCTCTTGTCCTACAATCCTATTATGTTTGAAGTATAAACTTAACCTAACTTTCTCTATTTTTCTCTCATCCCATATAAGAAGGAGCTGGGCATCCCGCAGCACTTCGGTCTGCTGTACGCGATGGGCATCGCGCTGGTGAGCGAGGGGCTGCTGTCGGCCGCGTACCACGTGTGCCCCAACAGCATGAACTTCCAGTTCGGTGAGTGACTGTTGGTTATGTGCGCCTGGTATTTTGGCGAGGGTATGTTCGTACAACTACCACAATGTATAGTGATAGGGATAGTAGTACAGTGAGTTAGGTGTTTCTTGCTTATGTGTGCCTGGTACTTTGGGGAGGGCATGTACATAATAAGTACAACTACCACAACATAAATAAATAAATAAACATGTAGAGATAGAAATACTAGTTCGGTGGGCTTAGTGTTTGTTACTTATGTGTGCCTGGTACTTCGGGGAGGGTATGTTCGTACAACTACCACAATGTATAGAGATACAAATACTAGTCCGGTAAGTTAGGTGTTTCTTGCTTATGTGTGCCTGGTACTTTTGCAGAAGCTATATTCATACCTACCACAAAATATAAGGATAAATAAATTCATATCGCTCGATTAACGTACGTGGATAGCATACAAAATAGGTGTGTCCGTGAATCTTTTGTGTTTATCTATTTTGTGGTGCTACTGTCAAAACAGATAATATGTAGTATGATTGGCATTTTGTAACAAATTTTCTGGTTCATTAAAATGTACTGTATAGTATTGTCGAAACGAAGAGAGTGCGTGTAACTGAAATTTATAATCGGAAGTTTCCTCAAATCCGACATAAGATTAGTAGAAAGAGATTACGTATAAAGGGAAATGACTACCCCTTATTTTCACCCCCCTTCCACCATCTTACTTCTCTCAGCTGACCACGCCCCCAACTTGTTGCAGACACGTCGTTCATGTACGTGACGTCAGTGCTGTGCATGGTGAAGATCTACCAGGCGCGCCACCCGGACATCAACGCGCGCGCGCACGCTACCTTCGGCGTGCTGGCGCTCATCATATTCGTTGGTGCGTGTTGTATACTGAATATATTATAGATGTTGGAATTACTGTGATAAATAATTTAATATGACCTGTTTTGTTACTAGATAAGTAATCTATACTAAATACTAATATTATAAAGAGGAAAGATTTGATTGTTTGTTCGCATTGAATTTGAAAAATTCTTTCACTGTTGGGAAGCTACATTAACCGCGGGTAAAAAAAAATAAGAAAACCGAAGCAAAGCGAGGGCGGTTACTTGTATGTGATAATAATATTGTATTAGTGATGGCTCATTAAATGCCCGCTGCTCTCGTGCGCAATGGTGGAGGGGTTAGTGGCCAAGTGTCGGAAGATTTTTGCCGCGCGAAGACCTCCGATGTGGCTTAACGACTGCTGTCCAATAATAATAGGGATTGTGCTTTACACGCCCTCGGAAGAGGTCAGGATTTATTTTTATATGCGGCATTTAATGCAGGTCTGGTGGGGGTGTTGAACGCGAACTTCTACTTCTGGGTGGCTTTCACAGTGCTGCACCTCGTCACCTGCCTCGTCATGACCTTCCAGATATATTACCTGGGCAGGTTTAGGCTGGGTGAGTTTTTTAAGTTTTTTTATTTTAGCTTTAAACGTCCACCTCTATAAATTGAAGTGATACTTCTTAATTTCTTTATCGTCGCTGTGTAGACAACATTTCATTTATGAGACAATATCAACAAATGTGACTAGTTTTAAAAACGTTGTATAAGTTTTTAAAGTAATAATATTTATGCCACCCGAACCCAGCGTTACGACGGACACCTGTCTGTAAAGTAAAACTTTATCTGCTATACATAACCCTAGTACAGCACACGAGTTTGCGCAATGTAGTCCTCAAACTGATGGGCGGGAAGGGGGCATACTCTGAATGTGTGAGCTCATGTTTGCATACAAAAATGCATGTGCTAAATAGCATGCTATTTTGTAGCATGTGTCTTAACTAGCATGCTATTTTTCTAGCATGTGTCTAAACTAGCATGCTATTTTCTAGCATGTGTCTGAGGTCCTATATTATCTGTGTGCCAGACGCGGGCGTGGTGTGTCGCGCGGCGCGCGAGCTGGCGCGGCGGCCGCTGGCGGCGGTGACGCCCACGCACTGCGGCCGCTGCGTGCTGCTGCTCATCGCCAACCTCTCCAACTGGGCCATCGCCGGATATGGGTAACAATAGCTATACCTTACCTAGTTTACCCCTAAGCTAGCTTCACTGACAGGGTTCGCCTGTAATGTAACAGCTTCGATTCGAGCATTTGAAACATCAATGTAAATAAGTAAGGATAAGAGAGATTATATAAATGTTGATTAATGGTAAACGTGATGCTAAGAGATCTTTACGAGATTTTTCGGACGTTTACATTACATAAATATAATATAAAACAGCATTTTATTACTGAGTAGTATTAATAAAATAAAATAGCTCCATGACAGACGCGTTAGCATTGACAACATTATTGGTCAATAAGTTTTTGGTCCTTCGAGCCGGATAACTAGTGACAGATAGTTTATAGAAACCGACCGTACGTTCAACCTACAGGCTAGCGCAGCACAGTCGCGACTTCGCCTCTCACCTGCTGCTGGTGCTGATGAGCAACCTGTTCCTCTACACGTTGTTCTACATCGCCATGAAGCTGCTACACAGGGAGCACATCAGGTGGTATAGGTGAGTAATGTTTTTAAACGTTTTAGGAAAATCCTTGAAGCCTAGGAACATAGATCACCAAATGGTAAGGGGCTACTGGTAATGATAATATACATCCATGAACGACGCGTTGCAAGCTAAGTTGGAAGCGTCCTTAAAATCATTTCGTAGTAAATTCTCGATAAACTCTATTTTGTATGATTAATATAAGTAGAGGTCATAACCATGTATGTTTATTGTTTATTTCTAAAGTATTGGTTTTCGTTGTAGCTGGGTGTTCATAGCGCTGACATACACGGTGTGGTTCAGCTCCAGCTACTTCTATCTGGACCTCAGCACCAACTGGGCGGTGAGTGACGTATACACACACACATACACATACACACACACACACACACACACATGTACACCGATACGTAATTGCGTACGTTACGTCAAATCTCTAGATTTACGCACACATTACGTCAAATCTCTAGATTTACTCATAAAACTGAAAATTTGTTTATCCTCATCTCTCTGCCTATTTTCCAATTTTACTTGAGATTGGCGCAATGTCCTTTTCCGTTTCGATTTATCGATTCTCACACACTCCATCCATGTTTTGTGTCCGTCCTCTTCCCTTTTATTTATTTAAATTTTATTTTCAGGCAACTAAGGCCCATAGATAAACCACACATATGTATAAAAATATTACAAACTAATACATACAAGTTAATACAAAATAAAATGATACAATATAAAAAAACTTACAACTATAGTTATACAAATACTATACATAAACAATAATACTATGCTACACGTATGGACGGCGTCGTGTGACGCGATGTATCCGGTAACCGGCCTCCATCCACATTCATATCCAGCACTATTATTTGTGTCAAATAAACTGAACTTTTAATTGTACGTGTGACAAGTTGTTTTATATTTTATTTTGACGGTCCTGTAGCCTAGTAATTCATAGTGATTAAGTACTCTGTGGCCTAGTTGGCACTAAACCTTCAAAGCGAGCGCACATACGACACATTGAATCCCAGTGCGGTGTTATAGGTGTGCAAGGTTTTATTATCTATTTATTATTCCAGTTGACCCCAGCTCAGTCCCGGCAAAGCAACCGCGTGTGCAGCCTGCTCCAACTGTACGACTCGCATGACATCTGGCACTTCATGTCCTCTATCGCCATGTTCTTCTCCTTCAACATGTACCTCACCATCGACGATAACCTCTCCAAGGTGCCTCGGAGTAACATTATGGTGTTTTAGATAATGTCGTATTGGTTGAGATGCTGGCGTTAAGGTTACGGCCGCTTTAATCTGTCTCTTACTGCGGATAGCCGTCATTACTTACCTCTGATAGATTATAGACCCAAGTTAAAGATGCGCATTAAAACTTTAACTTGGGTCTATAGTGCAGACAACATAAAGGATTAACTTAAAAGTTTGTTAAAAGGTTTTATGTGCAATAAGGCATACCAGTTGACATTCGATGTAAATAGCTCAATTACTCAATACAGGTTAGGTAGCAGTGAAAATGTAAATTTTGTGAAATTGAAAGTTGAGGTAACATTTTATGACATGACACTAAATGATATATGCAGCTACATTATATTAAATTTAACAATAGTTACGTTTTACACTTTTATTTGCGTAAATATTATGACGATGATTGATAATGATTATTAAAATTAGCTTTATTGCCCAAAGAAAGAAAAGGTTTAATTAAGTTACGTACACAATAATTACAGTGAATATTGTAGATGACATGAAGGCTTAATGTTGCTTCTAAATTCAATGTGCGAACTTTACGGACCAAAGACTGCGTTGACGAATAATTATGTATGAATCTTCATTTTGAACGTGTTATGGCCCGTTATTACGGCTATTGATATTTCAATAGCAGTTTGATCTATGATTCTGAGTTTAAACTGTCTTTGTTGAACCAACAACGACCGTTTAAACTCAGAATCATAGATGAAACTGCTATTGATACTACGGGCCTTAGTCGGTATTGTGTGAAGCATAAAGATTGAAAATTGACAATTTTGTATAATATATATCGATGGATAGGATATGTCGATGTCAACTTCCCCTAAATTAAAATAGAAACGGGACCAGGGATTTCAAATGGTGTGTTATGTTTAATTACTTCACAAGAAATGGCACTCTAGGGACAGAACTAATTACTAAGTTTGAAGATCTCTAATCTTTCAATTTGAAATTGATTTAAAACATAATTTCATTTTCTAGCTTATATTTTAACGATCTCAGTCTAAGTTTATTGTTTACTCGAAAGTTGGTTTCTGACTTTCTGTGGGTGGTATTGATAACATACTGACGGTTATGTATACAATTAAAAAAAACTGCTAAATTCAAGATTGATGCCGTCGCTTTTACTTATCCGATTCCCTTTGATGTGTGTTATTGGGGTAGTATTTAAAATTGTGTCTTTTCATAACGAAATTGACTAAATTAAGCCGATAAACCATTACACATTTCCTAATTAGTGTTGATTATTTTTTGTTTATCATAATTAATTAGGAAATTGTACGTCATTACACATAGAATTTTATAGATATATGTATACAGCGCACTTGCCACATTATTATTATTTCGCTCAATAAATGCTATAGAAAAACACTGACTCACGGACTCTTAGATAATTTAATAGAATAACAGCGGTCTTTCAGAGTAAGAAATGTGCAATGCGATGTACAAGAGGCTTTCTAGAATTTGTTAAACATATTTACACGTTTTATAATTTAGTATTTTTTCTTGTATTATTGTGAGTGTAAAATTATCTGTATAATGATCATTGTGTTATTTTTATTTATATAGAAATCATGGATCAGACGTTAACTCTTGTTTTTTAACTCCGCAGTGAATTGACACATGCTAACGTCAAATGCAGAAATAATGTTTTGCCTGTTCTTTTTCTAGTGATGTTTTCATGATTCCGGTTAAATGAATCGTAATCATTCGTAATATATGTATTTGTTTATGAGATAAATTTTATTGTATAACATTTTTAAATCAAGATTACTGATGGATTAAATTATTCATAAAGTTCAATAGACGTTACGTAACGTAGACAGAGACTTCCTATATATTATATATTTCTACTAAATTAATCGAAAAAATTATACCTACTTGATAGAAATTGATAGTGATACGATTATATTTGAATTTCTGGATCGGTGCATATGAAATAATTTGCGTATTAATTTTAATTACCTCGATATTAGTTTTTGACACAAAAATCGGAAAATATTGATTATGTTTTACCGATTGTGGCACATCCCTATTTAGAAAATAATAAAAACTTGCAGTACTGGAAATGTCAATTTGCTTTGCGGAATTAAAAAACAGAGTTTGCATATAATATGTACTTTACTTATGCGTACAATGTACATAACATGCATCATTAGTCATTACGTACTAGCTTGGACAAGTCAAAAAAACTTCCAATAGTTCCATTTTTTTAGGATAAGAGTTCAGTTTTCCCTTATTAGTATAATCATTCTAGATTTCAATATAAGTATATTCGAAAGGCTAAATTTATAATTTTATGAAAGTGCTGCTGTGTTGTAAAATTATAAATATTTTCTCAAAATAATCTAATATGAATATACTATGAACTGCACCTATTACCATAATATAAATTAAGTTGTATATTCGCACGATTAATGTGAGAATACTGGCACTCAATATGGTGGCGTTATTATGATTCAAATATAATAATTTAGATGATATCTGTGTGCTGTGATGATGCTCGATAATATCTAGTCCGCTAGTGAACGTTAATGCAATATTAAAATAACATTATTATGTAAGTCGTTGTTAAGAAAATTTGAAGTCTATACATTAATTCTATTGAGAGAATTTGAATACATGTAGATAACCGAATCTTTGTCGTAATCCTGGAATTAATATCATTGCTTCTTCCTTAGAATAAATTTATTAGTCATTTCCTATTAAAACTAAAGTATTCAAAAACATGGTGCGAAAAGAGTATATTTTATTAAAAATGGTATGGTCGATTAAATTTTGTATGAACGTCAATGAATGTGTTGAATCAAAATATATTTTTTGTTTTGTAATATAAAGGACAGACATTTTTGTCATATTTCGTATTCATTTATGAAATATTAATTATCCGTTGATAAAAGCTTATATTTATATTTGTTTTTACTTGACTGATCTCACCGCATAATAAAATTGTCACAAATATTTTTTACTTTATTGGTTTACAAACGTCGAACAATAATCATGGAAATATGACCTTATTAGATAAATAAAGGTTCCTCTATTAAATGTCTGTGCACCTGTTTAAAAATTATGTAATATTCAATTATATAAGCACCTTGTATTATATTGAAATGTGCTACATTTTACATAGTATTTCTTTGTCTTGTATAGAAATGAGTCATTGACAAATAATGTATAGTTAATTTTTAATCCAGATTATTTGTAAATAAAGTGCTTTTTATATACCGAATTTTATTTTTTAATCTCTACTTTTATTGTGGAATGTAATGTTGGAAATAGTTTGTTGAAATCTCATATACCAGTCAGTTTTTTCACACATATCTTGTTTAAACAATGTATCTTTTTATCGTCTCGTCTCGTCTCATAAAGGTAACAAATAAAACACGACATATTATTTCGTAATAGGTACTCCTTTATTAACTGTATACGCCCGTCCTACTCTACGCCGCAAGCCGGAAACTACACAATATATTACATTACGTCACAGCGCTGCTCATTGCACAGGCTGTTCACAGGCTTAAAGCTCATTTTTTTTGCTTTTAAACGCCTGTCGCCATAGACGCATCGCATCGCATTTCGACACCAACAAATGGATGTATAATCTTAATATATATAAATTACGTGTCACGTTGTGTGTCCAGTTTGATCCAACTTGCTGATAGGATAGCTTACATCTCAAAATTAAAAAAAACTTTTGACAGAACGAAGTCTGTCCGGGCAGCTAGTTTGTTTATAATGATTGTTTCTAATGTATTTTATTGTTTGAGATTCTATTCGCATTGTTTAATATTGTTTGAAAATGAATAAAAGAATCAAATTTTGTGTAAAATGCGATGCGATCCGCCAGTATGTACGATCGGCTTTAATAACACAACAGGGCTATATTTTGACTTCAAAAACTCGTCAATTTAACCCAATTCGAGGTTCATACCACGTTCATACATAAAGTATTTTTTTATAATTACACAACCTTATAAATAAATATAAATAACAGAAAATAAATGACAGCAATAGTCGTAATTGTGGACGTCGAAGAATTATAAACAAGGTAGGATTAAAAAGTATTTTTTAATAACCAATTTTGTGACAAAAACATGAAGTCTTAAATATAATGTCAATTTAACAGTACATTACCATAATTTGGCTGTAGCGGTTAGTAATTATCAAAATGTTTACCGCATTTATTCAAAATATAAGCCCGGCTACTACGCGACTTTATTTACATATTATTTATTATTAAGTTTTCAAGAATCTTATACAAGTTATACATTATTGGTTCTTACGCTCCGAATACGTACATGCCGATTTAAAATATGTTTGTCCTTAATCGACAGACAGAAAGTTCGTTATAATTAATGCGGTGTTTGACCACAAGATTAAAAACTAGCAAATCACTTGGAGAGTGAGCTGTATTTGAGGTCGCTTGAAATCCTTATCCACGAGTTGCAGTCATCAATTTAAGATCAGGTGAACAGAATGCACGTTTTCTTTATCAACTATTAAAAAATAACAAATCGAGAGTCGGCGATTTTCGAATTCATAGCAGGAAAACAAAAGAGTAACTTACTTAACTTTTATTCCGTTACAAGGACATTTAACATAGTGACAATGAATGACACAGCGACTACAATCAATAGATCCGTTTAAGATATGATTACATAATAGCTTGTATTATAATACCTATAATAAATAAATAAATATTATTTATGACAAAGGAATCTACTAATATGTGTTATTTATATTGTAACATCTGATTTATTCATGTTGACTTATATTTTAAATCGGC
Source organism: Thymelicus sylvestris (assembly GCA_911387775.1). Taxonomy (NCBI): domain Eukaryota; kingdom Metazoa; phylum Arthropoda; class Insecta; order Lepidoptera; family Hesperiidae; genus Thymelicus; species Thymelicus sylvestris. The sequence goes on from OU426903.1 coordinate 4,917,394, forward strand.
ATGTGCATACTATTTCACGAACGATACAAATGAGAAAATTATTTGAATATCTACAAGTACTTATTTGGCAATTTCACAGTCTGATTTTACGAGTATAGACGAATTTTATTTTAATAAATTATTGTATTGTTATCAAGCCTAATCCATGCAAAAATGCTATGTATGTTATGGTGGTCACTCACGGTCATTCCATCGCGTCATTTTTTGAGCCACGCCAAACGACATATGTCAAAATGGCGCGATTGGACATACAAATTTTTTATATCACGCCATCAGTTTTTCACATTCACGATCAAATTTTGGCTGTATATCACGCCATTTGACGCGATGGACTGACCGTGAGTGGCCACCATTAGAAGTGCTGTGTGTCGTTTTGCGTGAAATGACAATCATATATGTAATGTTAAAAATATCCAGATTGAATACAAATTCATAAAGTATGTACAAACTTGGAGGAAATTTAGTTATGTACTTTGTGGATATTTTACTCAAGAGTCACCATAACTCTATCATCACTCGACTACAGAAAATTATTATTTCTGCGCAACACGGGTATAGGATATAGCAAAGTCAATAATCAAACACCCTGTACATTGCACAGTCCACACACAACAACACGCAACACTTCTTAGAACGTCCGAAGCATAAACTATTACAATATAGACGTCGAAAAAGTACTAAAGTTATCAATTCATAAATTTATTGTCAACTCGAGTTAAAAATTTAGTAAAAATTTATGTTTTAAGTTTACAAATGATTACAACTGTATTCTCTAAGTTTTTATGACGATCGAAGTGTAATTTTCTACTTTGGTTTTTAATTTTAACTCTACACAGGGTGTAACACGATCTTATTTCAGAATTGCTATTACTACTAATTTTCTATTGGTTACTGAAGTTGACAACTTTAGTTTCAATCTTAGCCGCTTGATGAAGTCGGTATTGCCTTTCATAATAATATTTACTAAATACTGTAACCCGAAAGGATGCAAACATTGATATTAGGGTTCAAAAGAAAACTATTGTCACTCACTGTTTTTTTAAGGTAAGTGAAGAAATAATATCCACCTGTGAATGAATGATCAACAAGCCTGTCAAACTTAAATTATGCCCAAACGCGAGTTCAAAAATTAATCGAGAAACACCCTGTATAGTTTAAACATGACATGAAATATTCAGCTATTTGAAACATTTTCTCGTGATAATGATACAAAATTACCAGTAGTAACAATGCTAAAAATAATATAATTTACGTTAGTTAAAATACTGTCGCATGTATATATTAATAAATGCATGTCGTGTCTGTTCCCGCATACAACTCGCTATCAATATGGCAACACCAAAGTTATAATAAGTTAACACGCAACACAGCTTCTGCTTTGCTTACTATGAATAAAACAATTAATACAATAATTTAGGCAATGTTTTCATTTTTATCTTTCAGTTAATGGATTTTTTAAGATCTATAAACAAAATAATATCTTAAAGAATCCATCGACTGACTTGTTAAAAAAACTACTTTTAATTATTTTTTAAAGTATTTTTAAAGGTTTTTTATACAAAAATTCCAATATTATCAATTTTTATAAATCATACATGTTTATCGAAGTAATTTCCGTTTAAAATGTCTACGTGTCGTATGTATATTTTTACACATTCTAAATTATATGGAAAAAACATCCAAATGACAACTACAGAATTTACTAATATATAATAATTTTTGATTAGCTACATAATATGGAAAAGATTTATTCTGCTTTCTCTACAAATGGACTAAAGTATTCTGTATTCTTTTGAGATTCTTTCATTATCGCGGGACAATAAAATTTAACAACATACTACAAGTACCTTATAACATTACGTATACAACATAAAAAATTGCATTCGTTAAAAAATTGAAATAAAACCATAAAATATATAATATCAGTATTAATGTAATATGATAAAAAAGTTGGTTGAAATAAAAAAGTAAAAAAGAATATAAAACTTCACCATAGACAAAAATCTGAAAGATTCAACGGACTATCTCAACAGTTCGATGCAAAAGCATATTAATGAGTCTCATTAAATTACATAAAACAAATATAATTCAGTGGGCTGTTTCAAGTTAATAAATCCTTATAACAAACGGAGATTCCCAACACATACACCCCCCCCCCCTCCCCCCTCCCCCCTACATATAAACTTAGGATGTGAGATAATACAAAAAATAATACTTGATACTCTTGTGATGTCATACAATTAAATACAGAGAGAACTCAGTACAGATTGTCTAAATTAAAATGTTCTGTAACTTACTAAAATTCTGCCTTATATTTATATTTTTTTTATCATCCGTCCATATATATATCTTTGACGTTATGCAACATTCCACGTCAAAATATTTCAGGGTGGTGAAGTAATAACAGTAAAATGGATACAGTTATACAAACCTCATACTGGTCACTGCAGTACATTGATTACTACATATTTACTGCAGTCAGATACAAGATTTCTTACCACATAAATTCTACTGCTGAAGTCTATGAAGATAAATATTGACATAATAATTATGCATTTGTGTTTATTATATAATACTGTGATATCGACATAAAATCTATTCGTGAGCATAAACAGACGTTAAGGATCATAAAAGAATCCCATTCTCGCCAAAACCATTTGACTTTAGACAATCTGTACCAATTTTGGCACAAACATTCTATTAAAAATAAAAATAAACAAATAATTTACACAACACAACAATACAATTAAACTCAAATACCATATCCTTAAGAAAATTAAACATTTTTAATGATTGGATTAAGTTTTGCATAACGTTAATTTAAAATCTAATTTTACATATTATGTGCTTCCCATAATAATGATTACAAGTAAAATAATACCCATACGTTAATAAAACAACCGATTTTCAAATGATAGAACAACGTACTATGTTTTAACTTAACTTCAATACTATGATATTTACTTCCTGTACAATTGACATATACGTAAGCATATTAGAGAAAAAATTGCAAGATCGTCAAAGTACAAACCACAACCAAAATGACGGATATTAGAATAATGCTGAATCGTAGATAGTATATCGTACAATATTTGACAATTTAATAAATTATTTAATGTTATCAGATTAATTTTACTCATAAGTTAAGAAATATTTTATTTAAAACTGGTATCATCTTAAATTAGTATTTATTAAGGCCCTTAGCAACCCTTCATTTGACTCATTAGATTTGACAATAATTAGGCTACATATGCCAAAATTTTGACTCCATAAGCCTTAAATTTCTTTATCATAAGGCTTAATTTGACCCTGCGTAAACCTTAACATTGAAGCTGGGATATACGTTGAAAAAAAAAGAAAAGTTATAAACATAGTACTATCTTCTAAGTTAACAAATAATACGTCCATACTTAATATCGTTAAACATAAATAGTGCTTAATTAAGACGTGTCCAAATAATTATATAAATATATATTTACAAAAAATACATGAATGCGCGTGTACATATTATCGTCCTATAAACAATGTAAGCACAGCGTTATATCACGGTTCAACTACGTCGCTCGGTTACGCGAAGATACGCGGGGCTATGCAGAGTTACGCAATGTTACGCAAGGTTGTTGTACGTCGGTCACCGTGGGCCGACGTCAACCGGCGTTGGTGTTGCTTTGAGATTTCTGTTCGAACATCGCGGCCATGTCGCGAATATTGTATGAGGGTGACATTTTGTCTTTCCTGTAAACATTTTGTTGAGTAAATTATACAACCCATTAGAAAACAGAGATTTAACGCACTACTCTGCCCTTATAACTGGTCTTTAATAACAATCAATGGCTTAGCATACCCCATAGGCATAAAATTGCTCTTAAAATTGTGCCCTCAAGGTCACCTACCCTCTAACCTCAGCCGCTACAGGCTATTAAGATCAATGAATATATTATTTAAACAAATAACCTGTGCAATATATCATACACACAATACAATTTTTCAGTTACAAATTGAAAGCACGAATTTTGAAAATTAATGATGGGTTATTTTTATGAGAAAGGTTTTTAAAGCCAATTAAAACGAGTACAATTAATTATACAAATTTTAATGATAAGGAAACACATTATATACAAACCAAAGAAGTAATTAATTTGTGTGTATGTTTGTGTATGTTGATTTAATGTTTATATCCTACTTAAAGCCCAATTCTTCTTACATTTTATACGTTTTCGTCCTCCACGATGGCAAATTGTGTTTGGCACACTTGACACCGTTACATAAGAGTACCTATTTCAAAATGACAATTTCTAATATGCTCAAACTTGAACATGAAGAATGCAAAATCACGCACATAATAACATAAATATACAAGTTTTTAGTTTATCACTGAAAGAAACTGGAAATTAATATTATATTATAGTGATGGATGGTTTTCTGGACTGGCAAGCATGCATGCTGGAAATCTATAATAATGTTATAGATTTTCGTTTCAAACTGTACCTACCTGTCTCCAACTAACTCTGTTTAATAATGCTTGTAAACTTACACTAAACTGATTTTGATACTACATAATGCAACTTTTAGGAGTAATTAACTACGGGTAAATCTTTTTAACAAAGCACTGTCAATCTCATTTGTCGTTTTATTTACAAAATCTACTTTTCTAATTTAAAAATTAAATGTTTCCTTAAATATAAATTAATATCAGCGGAATGCTGATGTGTGCTGAAATTCTTAAAAAATCCACAGCCCAAAAGTATTTTTTAATAAAGAAATGTATAATGGTTATATCTTAATATATACAAATTACGTGTCACGTTGTTTGTCCGCGATGGACTCCTAAACTACATAACCGATTTTAATCAAATTTGCACACCATGTGCAGTTTGATCCAACTTGAAAGATAGGATAGCTTACATCTCAATAAAATTTATAGTCGCAATATTATTTTATTGCAATTTTTTTGACAGAACGAAGTCTGTCCGGGCAGCTAGTTTAATGTAAATAATTATAGTCCTGGAGAAACATCAAGTTTTAATATTTCCTTGGCACCCAGCAAATGTTGTATATGTAAAAACTTAAGTTTAAAAAATGAATAAAAAACAACACTACTTAAAATACTGTATAACATGTTTCCTGATCATTACAAAAAGTTATAAAATAATACTCATACATACCTATCTTCTTTGCCACGCTCGCTACTGTTTTCTGCGTTCCCATCTTCTAAATTATCAGGGCTGATTGGAGAAGGTATGGTATCCAAGTTGTTGCTACTTCTAGCTAAAGAGAACCTCATCCTCTGCCCCAAGTCAACTGTATTTCTCCTTTCAAACTTAGGTAACTCCTCTTTCAACCTATCCTCGATTTTATCTTCTTGTTCTTTCTTTATTTTAATCCTCGTCAGCTGCTCAGGGTTACTTCTAAACGACTGAGAGCTGTACTTTTCTCTCAAGAAGTTCCTACGTTCTTCCTTATATTTCTCTATCCTTTCTCTACTTAACTTCTTCTCGGTGTCAACGCCTATTAGATTCTTCAGATCTGTAGGCCGTTTCATTTCAAACCTCTGCACTAGGGATATCTTATTCTCCGTCGTAGGTGTTGTGCTTCCTTTTTTTGGCTCTTGGGTATTCAAATTTAAATCTGGAAGACATTTTTGCGTCATTTCTTTAACTTCTAAACTTTTTCTTCTATCTATTTCTGTACCAAATTCTTTTACGAATGCGTTTTCGTCTAGCGATCGAGCGTTGCAAGAGTTTTTAGACAATTTATATGTTTTTGGTGATACTGGTGGAGGCAACTTCATCGAATCCTTTTTCTTCACTTCATGTTTATCATCTTTACGTTCTAACGTTCCATATTTGGTCTCAGATTTGTATTTATCGAATGTAAACGGACCCTTCTGTTCCGTAGGACTTTCGAATCTGATCGCGAGTTCTCTTACATTGAGATTCTTAGTTCCGATAGGTTTGATAACATTACCATTTTCTTTTTCTATCGCGTCATGCTCCTTACTTACGTCATTGTCTACAACTACATCATCGCTTACGTCTACCTTATCACAGATTTTGAGAGTATCAACGTTAATATTTTCGTAATCGTTCTGTCTCGCTTCGAAACCAACGTTTTCATAGTGCGTCTCTTTCTCGGGAGATTCTAAAATCATCGCATTAACTTCTTCTATGCTTTTCTTGAAGAACTTAACTTGACTGTATACATCTATATGGTCATCTAAATTAGTCTGTTCAACAGGAGTTTCTAAAATAATTAAATCTTCATTAAAATCGTCAGGTTGACAAGCCTGTTGGGTTGGTAGACTAGCATCTGTTTCTGGAACCGGCGCCTCCTCAACTATAGTCAAGTTTTTATCTAAATCTATGTCTTCGTAGACCGAATCCCTTTCATTCGTCGGGGTATCTATATTATTAATCGGTTCGTAATCCGGTGTATTGATTTTAACGGGCGATCGGAATGTAATACTAATAGTAGATTTTAGAGGACTTTTTAATGGACTACCGGGAGAACTTTTGGAAGTGCTAGAAGATTGTAGATTTATGTAATTCGGTCTGGTAAAATTATAGCATTCATACAATTCGTCGCTTTGCTTAGTGAGACTAACGTTGGAGTAAGTGGAAGAACTTTCGTGGGATGACGTCATAACCTTCATCAACTCCATATTATCTTTTCTGTGAGACTGATCCGAATTTGATGAAGTGGAGACTGCGGACAACCTATTAAGATTTTGATAGCTAATATCAATGGAATGTAAGGGGCTCGCTTCGAGGCTGTCGTGCAGATTATTTTCCGAGTAATCTCGTGATAAATCTTTCATGTTTTCATAGTCAGTGGCTTTCAGTTCGCACTTCAAGCATTTTTCTTCATCGCAATTGTCACAGTCTTCATTTTTGATTGTGATCGTGTGTTTGTTGTCACTTAGCTCGGAGTCGCTTTCTAGCGGGTCATAAATCGGTGTTACTGGGGTCAGAGGACTGGAATTGATTGTGCTAGTGGTAAGATTGCTTATGGAGGAGTTTTCTGCGGGCCAATCTATTTTAATCAGTGTAGAATGGCCGTCTTTCCCGTGCCAGGTGAGTCTGGACACGGGTTTCTCGTCAGTCGACAGTGTGAGCGGATGGTGCATGCCACTGTATCGTGATGTGTTTTTGGTTTTTCGCGGCGAATTCCTCTCTCTGCAAGCCGCGGGTTAGGGAAGCGGATATTAATATGTTATAACAACTGCGTTAGGGTTTAGAGTGATATTTGTTGATTGCTCCAATATTCTATTATTGCAACGATTGAGAGGTTTGCAATGTTTAAATGTTATAATTAATTTAAGCATCTTTACAATCTGATTAAGAAACATTCGAATATTTTGGCATATGGGATTTTTTATACGTTTTTCTAGTGATTACAAAATTATCAATCCATTATATATTTAGTGTTTGGTAAGGGTAATGTGTAAATATAACCTGAGACATTTTTTATTTACACATTTTGTTGTGTTAAGTGTTTCATGAACCTTAGGCCTTCTCCAGAGGCATTCTCTTTAAAAAGTATCTTCCAAAGATATTATGAATATTTTAGGTTATTAATAAAGAGTTCAACTGACAATCAACAGACATCCTTCTGAACAGATATAATAACAATAAAATTATTATCGTACTCAAGACTCAGAACACAGCATTTTTCTATCAATTTAGATACAAAATAAAACAATTTGTTATTGCCAATATTATTCAACGAAATTTTGCAAACAATTTGGAATCTACAAATTATCACAATACATCGTGTGCTCTGTTACAATACTGTTCAGACAAAGAACATCATAGAACAAAGATATAATAAGTACCGGTGAAAAAAATAACTCTTGACATATTTTAAACTTAACGGCATGGAGTATAAAGGTAAGGAAAGCATGTGTAAAAAAGTATTCGTAAAAATGCGTGCAATAAGGGTGGCGCTACGGTAGCCTAGGCCTAGGATAAATTATTAGTATTTGAACTCAGCAAACTTCATTCCGTCTACAACAGCTATGTTCATATCGTAGTTATTCCGACGCCAGCGCCATTCTGGTAGGTATTGGAAGATTGGAACCTGTATTATCAGTATACATCTGGACACTTTTTAAACTCTCCTTAGCTCTACTCCATGCTTAACGGTCATTTTCAACTTTTTTCATTGAAAGATGTACAATTTAGCGCCATCTTTTGTTACGAAACAAAACTATTAGTATCTACTAATATAATCAAAGGACACAGCAATTATTTTTGCAAATTTTTGTATTTCAAAACTTATTGCTACCAACATAAGCCTATATTATAGAACATATAACAGTTTTATGTCATTATATTTTTGTTCTATGATTATTTCAGTAAAAGAACACTGAAGATTGAAGAACAAAATGGCATGCAACCTAGTTCTATGTTTTCTTGCTATCCAGTATGTATATTACACGATTCATTGAATGAACAGTGATTTCATGTCTTGTGCTATCGTGATAAAATAATTATGCAAGCTTGTAGTACGGACAATTCAACTAAGTAGTTAGTACAGACCTGAAGTATGACTGACTACCAATTAAAGTTTCTCAAATAGAGTTAATGTGAGAAAAAAGAAATTTGGTGTCACTCAGACCACAGATCAGTACATAATAAACATACTTCGTTCTAAGCAACTAGTACGTACAATTGTGAACCTAACTAACGTGGTGATTATAATTAACAATATGTAAAGGAGGCAGTGGCCATGTCTGTCCACCAGGTCGCTTCATGCCCGTCTGTTGCTATGATAATAGTATTCTTACCTTAATTTGACATTATTGACGGTAGCTTGAAAATCTGACATCGATGACAGTGGGCTGTCGCGATCTTTGCATAATCTGTAAACAAAACAATAGTATCATTCTACAAACAATTTTTTTTTATGGAAATATCTGACAAACGAGTTGACGATCGACATGATAGTAAGGGGTAAATAAGTGATATAAGGGGCTATGGACACCAAGAACCTGGCCTCTGGTAGGCATCACTGATGCGTTTCCGGCCAAGAGAGAAGAAAAAGAAAGAAAGAAAGAACTGGCTCTCAAGTCCCCAAATGAAACAAGACGGGTCATTTGGCGGCTGACGCAAGCAAAAGCAAGATGGGCTCTACCACTAGCCAGCCGGATTACGACTGCCATCCGGCGTGGGATTGGGGTTAGTATCCAAATCAACCCAATACAGCTAAAACTTTGTGTTCCCGTACTCACCGCTTAGCAAGCTCGGGCGCCGGCGGGCTAGCGCCGCGCGTGTTGGCGGGTCTCTTCTCCGCCGCCGGGGGGACTTCCCCGTCGCAGTCGATGTACCCCAGCTGGGCTACTTGACGCTCCAGCTGTTCTAGCGCTAGGCGTTTCCTGCAGACGAATGTTATGTTGGTATTATTGATTGGCTAACTAGGTAATTATATTATTTAACCACTGCCGCGCTGTCGCTAGTTGGATGGGTGACCGCTTGTGGCAAAAATGTCTTGAGGGTGTCTGTGCTTCGGAGGGCACGTAAAGCCGTCGGTTAGGTTGGTCACTAACCACCAATCCGCACTGGAGCAGCATGGTGAAGTTTCATCTTAATCCTTACGAAGGTTAGCGCGTGATACTTATCCAAACATGTAGAAAAACTTTCACATTTATAAATTACCATGATAGTAGGATAGAATACCTCTCAGCACGTAAAGCCGTCGGTGCCGGTTGTTATCATAAGATAATTATTGTAACATGTATAACTCAATCCTTAACTTATAATCTTCAGTTTAGTATAAAAATATGTTGTGTGTGTGTTTAGCCAGAAATAAATGTTTTCTTTCTTTTTCTTTCAAAACAGTCGTTAAGCCATGTCGGAGGCCCTCGGGCGGTTTGAAAACTTCCGAGGTTGGCCACTAACCCCTCCACCAATCCGCACTGGAGCAGCGTGGTGGATGCTCTAGGCCTCCTCAAGAGGAGAGCCCCGTGCCCAGTAGTGGGTTGAAGCCATACCTCTCGGCCATGTCGGGCGGCGCGTGCACGTCGACCCGCAGCTGGCGGCGCGGGCTGGGCTCCGCGCTCACCGAGCACGACTCCGGCGGCGACGAGCACAGAGAGTCGTCCTGGGAACACAACCACATATTTTGTGTACTAGCTTTATACTAGCTTGGATTCTTGGAATGTCGATGTATATATATATCGGCTTCTAAGTTAAGCTGCAATAAATTTTAAATTGTCTTTAAGTTGGGTCTAGCGTGTAAAGACCAATGCATTCGTAACGGGTTTTTTCCCGTACGGGACGGGACGTGAAATTTTGGAAACATCGTTTCATAGAAAATGTATACGATAGCGATAATGTTTTTCCCGTCCCGTACGGGAAAGTACCCGTTACGTATGCATTGGGCTTAAGTGCGCGCGTGCGTGTTTGTCAACGTGTGCATACGTGCGTGTGGGTGATTATGTACATACGTGTGCGTGCGAGCGTGTATGAATGTTAACGTGTGCTAAGTGTTACCTGTTGGTTATGCTGCAGGTTGGTGTCGTCCTCCTCGCTGAACATGTGGTGGTCTCGCTCCTGCGGCGACAGGCGCAGCCGCATGCCCGCCAGCTCCGCCTGCCACGGCTCGAAGTACGAGTCGCACGACGACGATCTGACGACACAACGCCTACTATATCACACGTTGTTATCGATGTTAGTAACTAGCGAGAACTAGACTCATGGTATTCAATAGTAGTAGCAAATGCATTACCGACGCGTTGCGATCATGAAGTCTGCGAAAAGAGGTTAGTATTACTAATCCAAACAGTTAATGAAAGTTATATTACTCGGTGTATCGTTTTTGGTATGGTACACTCAGCAAAAAAGTTAAATATGCAGGACATGATACGAAACGGTTCTGTAACTTCGGGAATATTTATTATTACTGAAAACTTATATTTTTAACGTTTAAAACATTTTAAAGGCAGCATTTAACATTGACACTTGCACAAACATTCTGTAACATTTAACTTTACGAAACGTTTTTTGTATCATACCTAAATCTTTTGATGTGTGTATGCTGTACATATCCCAGTATGGGTGTACCTGGTGTGGTGTTTGAGTGGTGCAGCGGCGCGCACGGCGAGCGGCGGCAACGTGTCGCCGTCAGACGTCAGCGACTCGCACGACTTGGCCGGCCGGAGCGTCGCGGGACACACAGACACCTCCTACACATCCACATTATACATTACACTATTAACAAACTATTGGACTTGGCTCTTCTCTCGAGTAGTAGTAGTAATATACTAACTATACATTTTAATCAGTTTTACAAACAAGAATTGTGAGGTACGCATGTTGGTCAATGGTGATAAAATTAATTTCAACTAAAAAAAAAATCATAAATGACAGAGTTCTGGGAAAACAAACGTAAAAAAATTAAAAAATACAACTGAATTCAGAACCTCTCTTGTTTTAAGAGGCAAAAAAAAAAAATAAAAAAAAAAAACAATTTTATACGTTACCTGTGGCGGGGGCGTGGCGGGCTCGGCGACGGGCTGCGCGCGCGGCCGCTGCAGCTTGTTCCGGCTGAAGAGACCGCGCCAGCCCGACGGGGAGCGCTTTAGTGCACGTTTCGCACCTGATGTAGGGTAAACACTTGATTATTTATTTCGACTCTTAAATGTGCACCAAGGAGGAGGACTCTTAAATACCACCAGGAGTAAGACAACAAACTTTAAAGTAAGTAAATATGTCAAGTACAAAATGCGGTATGGAAAAGAGAAAATAAGAAGATTATCTTAATGGTAAAAGTAAAAACAATAGCACGGTAGTAAATTGTGATTATTATAGGAAATGTTAAACTACATACCTGGCACGGGTAGGTCTAATACAGTGTGGTACTGAGGTAGATTGTTGGGTCCTGAGCCGACCTGCGGAAATATAGCACAATTGTAATTACCACCTGATTGTAAGTGGTTTTCGTCACCCATGGACATAAGTATTACTACCAAAGCGTTGCCGACCGAGAAATAAAAGAAATTAAGAAAGAACTTTATATTGATGAATAATATTAAAATTTCGGGAATTTGCCGTAGTTTAATCTTGGCTCCCACAACACAAGTTTTCATTATCTGCTACATAATTGTCGGCTCCTGTTGAATCGAATCGGAATCGGACTACTTGCTGATCAACAAGCAGCAGGCAACATCACCCACCTCAATATACTTGGGCTTGAGATGTCCGGCGGGGCGCAGGTGCGTGGTGGCGGCGGCCGCGATGGCGCCCGACGCCGGCAGGGGCGGAGTCGCCGGCATCGAGCACTTGCCGCGCCGCCGGGCCTCCTCTAGACTACAGACGATACAGAACACTAACTTGTAGTAGTAGTACTGTAGTAGTGAAAATAAAATGTATTTTTTTGCGGTTCATATTTCTGTAAACTGTTACATGGAGTACACTGACATTAAATTATGCTACTACATCATTTTTAATTAAGCCGGTAGACCTTTTTCTTAGTTTGTCTTTGTGTGTTTTGTGGTGTAATAGAGTTTATCTATCTAACAATGTAGGTAATTTATAAGTAAAGGATTCTGAGTAAACATTAAATTTTTTGATGTTAGCAAGTAGTAAGAAACTAAAACTTTGAGAAGAAAAATGTATCATGATATAATTTATTCATACATTTTCTGTATTTTATTTGTTTATTTACAACAGCGGTAACTAAGGAACGAGTAATAATTATTATTACTTTCTTAGTAGCTAAAATATTTTTTGTATGAGCATTAAGCAGCGCCAGTAACTTACCTCAATAGCTTAGTGGGTGGGTTGAGCGGTAGACTCTTGGGCCGTCTGCCCGATTCGATTCCCCTCAACTCCACTTCATATCGATCCTGAAATAAATCATGATTATATCACCCAAACTTGACATAACATCTCAGGTGCCTTAGTAATACTACTTGAAGGCATAAATCACAGACTTAGATTAGATAAGAAAAATAATCCAAGAAAAAGTAAGAAGAAAATTGTTACTCAGAACACGACACTCCATTTACCGGCTGACTCAAGAAAGAGCAAAGCATAATAAATAACAAAGCGAAGCGCTTCATCCGTCAAAGGTAAGTTAATTAAAATTATACGTAAATGTAATTGGTACCTGTTCCAAGGAATCCGGTCCAGAGTCAGCCCCCTGCTCCTGCGCGAACAGTTCCTCCGCGTAGCATATCAGAAACTCTGTCACCACCGCCTGGAATTAATCCACTTAATGTCAGACCATATTTGCTTTGTAGATATATATATTTTTTATTCACATTTTTGCTTACACTGAATAGGCACAAAAACTACTGATACGATTATCAGTAGATGCTGAATGATATCAATAGAATCAATAGAATGTTTAATTCATTCTGAGTAACATGGATATATTTTATTTAGAGGCCGAAATTTCAATGACGAGTTTGAATTTCTGTTCTCGTTCTGGGTGTGTCTCCTTGTCTTTGTATCGTCTATGGCACCCACGACGCAAAAAGAGTTTTATAAGTATGACGTATCTGTGGTTTATAAATGTGTTGGTATATTATTATGCGGTTTTCTTGTTTGAAAATTTACGTGATCAAGATGGTTCTTAGCTACGTAAATAAAACTGTCAGGTATTTTTTTTAATTAATAGTTATTATAATGTATTACCTGTACAGCGACTCCCTGCAGCGCGTGCTGCGGCTCGGGCGAGCGCAGCAGGTTGGGCGCCCACACGATGGCCATGTTGCGCGCCGTCATGCCCGTCGACTCGTGCAGGAGGGACACGCGGCGCAGGTGGCGCATCAGGTATGCCAGCGTTCTGACACATACATTACTCTACTTTAGACTTTTAGAGCTATTAAGACGATCTTGGAGACGTTAAATTAAGCCTTATAAGTAAGTAATAAATTGGGAGTCTTAACCCAGCCATATTTGTTTTTTTTAATGACACCTTTTTTTAATTAAAATAGCCAAACGAGCTGACGATCCACGTGATGGTAAGTGGTTTTCGACGTCCATGGACATCAGCGACACCAAAGGCATCACTGATTTGTTGCCGGCTAAGAAAAAGAGAAGAGAAGAAAGAAAAGTTGTGAAGGCCTATTTAACAATAAAAATCCATCCAACGCGAACCGCAAAAAAAATATTCTTCCTTGCATTTTACTTCAGATTTCATTTACTCTTCAGATAAAAAATGGCTTTACTATACCTGTAGTGCGGCGGTGGTAGTTTAACGACAGTGTCCCGCATGGCTCGCAGCCGCATCGACTCCTCCACCTGTACGGCGCTCACGAAGCTCTCGTACAACTGGTACGTGCACAGCGGGTTGGGAAGCTCACTGGAACAATATACTTCATATTAAGTTTGCGTGATTTGATGCGTAAGTGCATCAGTGACACCTATATGAATGAATTATTTTGCCTTTGAAACACTATTATGTAAAAATAAAAAATACGTTGTTAATTTGTTTGTTCCTACGAGCCACCGAATACTATAAAGTAATGAAAACCTAGAACCTGCTATTCAACGCTGCTTGCATTCAACTCTTTGGTCCTTCGAGCCGGCACACTCACCGGAAATACATCTTGAGCAAGCTAGCCAACGCGTGCGAGTCTCATTACACCGTTAGCGTCGTAATTATTGGTCCTTCGAGCCATACAACTACTAAAAATACAATCAACTATTCAAATCATGCACCAGCTCTCATTAGCCCTGCACTTCACACTCACCGGAAATACATCTTGAGCAGACTAGCCAACGCGTGCGGGTCTCGTTGCATCGGCTGTGTTAACTCCGCTGCTTGGCCGGCGTCGAAAGACGCGCGCAGCCGCTGCGTCAGCGCCGCGCCGCCCGACAGACGGTAAATGCCGTCCACCGCGCCGCGACGCTCGATCGCGCGGGAACACTCCACGAGGACCAGGGGAACTGTCGTGGGAGATGTCGTAGTTACGGGATACCGGGTTTATAAATACATGCAGCTACATGTATGCTATATTTCATGACAATCCTTTCAGTAGTTTTTGCGTCAAAGAGTGGCAAACACTCTTGCACACTTTCACATGTAATATTAATATTAGTAGGATAATAATAAATGTATGTTTTGGACTTTACTATGTTGAGGACATGGACACGGATTGAGATAAACAACCACAACTTCTCCTTTCATACTAGCGTGCTCAAATATTGCACACATGGACACCGTTCACGCACACGAAAAAACTCATTATTCAATCTCTTCATTCTTATCCGTGAATGATGTATGTGTGCGTTGCTCTAGCGTGCTTGTACGTTTGTGTGCGTTGCTCGAGCGAGCTTGTACGTCATTTTGTACGTTACTCAATTACACTTATATGGAGTTATCCTTCTGTCTCTCTATTTCGCCTCTCACCATCATGTCCACAGTTGAGTAGATGTTCCCCGAGGTCGCAGCCGAAGACCCTCTCCCGCAAGATGCCCTGCTGCTTCAGGCTGCGGCGCGACGGACGGGAGAGGATGAAGCTGCGGAACAAGGAGATCAGCTTGCCGTGCTTACGGAGGACTGGCTTCATCGGTGCCACTGCTACTGACCTGGGGAGGGAATGAACGAATGAATGGATAAATGAATGCTCCTTTTTATGGTGCATATACAACAATTACAATAATAAATAATTTGTCGCATAATTTTTTTACAAAGCGGCACTGGGGACTTATGTGTGTCGTCATAAGAGGCGAGTTCGTCTATTTAGTTGCATTGGAGAGAAGACTAAAATACTGAACTCAATCCAACGCCAATGCTCGTTTGACGGTTATCTAATATACTAATATTATAAAGAAAAAAGATTTGATTGTTTGTTTGCATTGAATAGGCTCCGAAACTACTAAACCGATTTGAAAAATTCTTTCAGTGTTGAAAAGCTACACTATCCCCGGGTGACATAAAGTACGTATTTTCAAAAAAAATTGGGATCCTTAATAAAACTCCAATAATGTAACCCAAGGTGTAAAAAAAAATAAAAAACCGAAGCAAAGCGAGGGCGGTTACTCGTTTACATATAAAAACAGTTGAAACTCACCCGACTATGGGCGGCGGCTGTGTCATGTGTCTCGGCACCTTGTCGCCTATAACGGCCACACAGTGATGGGGGAAGAAGCCCACTCTAAACCCACGTTTACCACGCCACCACACTGACTCCTGGGGGCCTGGGGAATGGATTTTTTTTTATGTATCAGCTTTTAGAAGCCCAATGCTGGACATAGACCTCTCTGAACTTGCGCCAATCTAACCAGGTCTAAGTCTTCTTCTTATCTTTAGTTATTTAAGATCTTATCGAGTGTATATCCAAGTGCCGTTAAGATCGTTGGGAGGTCGTCGTAAGTATAAAGTATATAAGATAAAAAGTACATTAAAGTAACGTAAGTGGGGATGGCCACTCCACCACACTGGAGCAGCGTGGCGAATGCTCTTAGCCTCCTCAAGAGGAGAGACCCTTGCTCGGCCACTGCTGAGATGATGATGATCCATTAACACGGCCAGTAGGCCGTGCCACCATTAAAGCCACACATTAAAGTAAAACTTTTAACTTTTTAAATAATCTAAAACCATAAATGTGTTTAACCAAAAAAATCCTAATTAACGCATATCTTATTTTTTAATTGTTTGTTTCTTACCTGGCATATCTATGATTGAGATCATATCACCAACTTCAAAACTGATTTCGTCGCGAGCCTGTAATACAAACAAATCGTCACTGTCATTCTAACCCACTCAATAGTCACATGCTAAGAACACACGAGAAACTAATATGAAGATATAATTATATACGATTAGTATGTATTTGAAATCACTTTTCGAATAATCATTAATTTACTGTAGGATTTGGTATCATTCAAGTTCGAGGTATTGTTTAAAATCACTATTAAAATGTATAATGTCTTATTTTAATCTTTAACTTACTTTACTCATGGCTTCACACGAGCCTATCGCATACTGAACTAATGTTAAATTCCAATACAATGCAGCAAACAGGAAATATATTATAGGAGACTAACTAAATATACCAGAGTGCAATGTAACAGGAAAATTTATTAAATTAATAACATATATTAAAATTATATTAATTTAATCCTATGTATGAACAATGTCAATTGTTGTGGTACTGTTCTGAAACTGCTAAAAAAGAGCTATGTTAAGTCTTGTCAGGAGTCTTACATACATACATAATGCTGATTACAAATACATATATTATATTTACGTACCTGTGACACATATTTCCGAACAGAATACGCAGCCGCGACCGCCGGCGTGTTGATAGAGCTAGAATCTTCGTTGGCTACTAGGAGCTTATGACCTGTTAACGAGATTATGATGTTATGTTATACATATTATTTTATATGAAAACGTATGTTTAGGTTACTTGAATCAAACCTTTTTTGTGCAATTGGTATATAGCAGCTATCAAGATAGACTCTGGCCTGTATACCTCACATTGTAAGACGAAACCAAAAATAGGTTAATGACGAATCCGCAGCGCATTTGTCAATCAATTAAACTTTAAACTTATTCTAGGCGCATTGCAAAGTACAACTATTCATACGAATACTACACTAATACTAATATGTAATACTACATACGACTATTTATTACTTACGAAAATTCATTAAAATTGATACTATGTCAAAAAACGAATGTTTCCAAAAACGTGTCTACAGTGCCGTGTGGGGTAGTCTACCCTCCCGACCATACCAACCCTCCACCAACCCTCACTCTCAACCCTTTTGCCAACTACTTTGTACCGAGTCACAACACAACCCTCACCGACCAATGACCACCACCCACCCTTATTGTCCATCTGCAGCCAGTTAAGCACGGGCCCGCAGTTGATGGAGTCGTCCGCGATGATGGACAGGTGGTGCACGTAGTCCGCTATCAGCTGCTTGTACTCGAGCTCGTCTTGCACCAGCGCGGCCGTCATCGCTTCCGACAGGTTGGGCAGCCCTGACACCTTGCGGTCGTAGATGCATCTGGAGTGTTCATGTTCATATACAGATTATAGTGAAGTAGGTTACTGGATCTTAGTTCAGATATAGAATGTGTTAATTGTCTTTCGAGCTGTATAAATAATTTGTTCTTGCAAGTTAAAATTCAAAATCTGTAATATTGATTTTCAAGCAAATGTAGATATTTTCAAGTTATTTTTAGAATTACGAGGATATCTAAAAATATTTTGATCATGGAATTTTGCAAACATGGTTCCATTTGCGAATAGGATGTTTTGTGACTAAAAGTTATCTTACTGATTGAAACACTATCTGTTACACGCATTGCTATTTAATTCTACAAGATACAACACAGCTGACATTGCGTGCGTATAATTTATTTTATCTATCTACCTTCAAGAACATTAATATTATTCTAACATTTAACACAATTTGAAATACTTAATAATTCTATAGTCCTTCACAAGTAAACACTTTAGCTCCCACATTTAGCTTAAAAACTACAAGATAGAAATCCAGGATCTACCTGTGTAGCATGTCGTCCAGCTGTAGGAAGTTCTCCCGGTTCCTGGTGAGGGTCCACTCCCGCACATCACTGGCTTCAGTCCAACTGCTGCTGAGGGTCCGGACTTCTGCTGACTCGTCGGAGCAGGAGTTCACATGCGACCGGACCTTCAGGCAAATCCAACCTGTAAAAGTAGGGATAGAGAGGTTAAATAATAAAGTAAGATAGGTCATACTAGTTCTTATTGTAGAAATCTCAGCTAATTTAGGTCTCTACAAGTTTTTCTTATTTTCAGTTCATGGGTTCCAACTTCTTAAATTATAAAAAAAATTGTTCTCAAGTACATAATTATCCTGGAAAATATGTTACTGAACAATTGACAGATTATAATATTATCATTGGACGATGTCATATCCTACTATAATAACACAAAAGTGAAAGTTTTATGCATGTTTAATACTCTTTTACGCAAATACTACTGAACGTATTTTCATGAAATTTAGCATGCAGGTAGACCATCATCTAGGACAATATATAGGGTACTTATTATCCCAGAAAAAGCGAGCAAAGCCGCGTGCAGAGAGTTAAGCCCAAGGCATACGTAACGGGTTTTTTCCCGCACGGGACGGGACGTGCAGTTTTGGAAACATCGTTTCACAGAAAATGTATACGTTAGTGCATAAGCAGCGGAATCCCGTGCGGGACGGGAACGGGGCACGCACGTATATTTATACCCCGTCCCTTCCCGTACGGGGAAAATACCCGTTACGTATGCATTGGGCTTTAGATTTAGTAAACAACTGACCATCGACAGGTGAGTCCCCGCTGGCGTCACACGGCACCACCTCCACGGCCAGTCCGCCGAGTGACACGCGCTCGTAGTGGAAGTGGGCGCACTCCTCCAGCTTGGGGAAGCGACACGCCGGCGGCGGGGGAGGCTGGGGACAACGAGCACAAAGACTGTATTTCCTATGCAATTTAAATAGGAAAGTCAATGACTGGAATGATGATTGATGAATAAATGAAAACTGTTCCTTAAAAAGTACAGTTTGAAGAATAATTAATAATTATAACTAAAAGTTAGTTTTAAATTGAAATTTCAAAACAACTTAAGACAAGACAAGAAAATATAGAAATCGATTTTATTCAAGTAAGTTAGTTCCTCTGGGATGTGAAACCACTCTTCCGCGATCGAAACTTAGCAATAGTAATCTTGAATAGCCAAAAATTCATTTAACTTACCGTATCATCCAACTCGAAGTTGACTGACGCCGGCGGGGCGGACTGGCTCATAGCGTTGTGCCCCACGGGCGTCATTGACAACGCCGTCAGCGACACCGACCCTGGAAGTTACAAGATGACACTGTTATTATACGATATTATTATTAGCAAATGGATAGTCGAAATGCCCAGGCGCATCTAAAACGAGAGTCAATGAAGGGGGTTCCTATTTGAAGCCTTACTTTGATACTTTTGCGAATCCATCAGTCTATATGGGAGAAGAGCCGATTTTAAACCTGTATCCTTTGTGTACCTTTCTCCTGTATCCTCTAGAACTAGATAGAGAAACAGCTGTAGCCTTGCTATAGCTTGCACCCTAACATTTACTATACCTAACTAAAATACTGGAAAATTATAATGTCTGGCAAACCTGGCAAAATGGATATTATATATCACAAATTAATATTATAATAATTGATATAATGTAATATTTACCCGGCGTCTCCCTCTTGACGTCCGTATCATTTGGAGTTCTGTTTGAGCTCCGCGACTCTGAGCTGAAACGCACCGATCTGAAACAGGACGTCCTTAAAATTATCATCAGGAGATTACTTCCTTATTGTAGGTATGTATTATGTTTTGACTATTATGCAGTCTGTCCTACTCTTGCCGAGCATAAAGGACTAGGTCGGGGAAGATACTTAGATCCAAAAGAGGTTGGACTCTCACTAATTGATGTTTGCCTTGAACCTTTTTGATACGATATATGAAATGATCGGACTGATCATCATACTACGTTCTATAGATAAATTATTAAGAAACTAAAACCAAAAAACACCTATAATGTGACCACAGGACAATTTCCATATCGAAACCTGGTCCGGTTTGGTCTTCTCGAATCTAAAACGAAAAACTGCTTTAGTTCCGCAATTATACAAAACCTCCACCTATTCAATCAGTGCTCTGGAGGTCGGAATCGGTCTTGAAGTGCACAGAGCATCCTATAAAATCATCGTATCACGTTGCATGCAGGAAGACGCAATCAACACTGAACTTGACTAGTCTTGTGATATCCTCGACCATGCCAGTCGGGAAATAACTGAATTACGTAGGCTTGTTACTTGGTGATAGAAGCTATGCATGGTATCCACGTCAAACTTAATGGACCCCCTTAATCGTTTATTAATTTTGTAAGTAAAAGGGAGTTCTCTGCCGCATTTAAAGAAACTCCGTGAACGTGCGAGAGATCTAGCGTAGCGTAAAGCGTGTTCGTTTCTCGGAACTCTCTCGGTCCCCATAATTAATCGGCTAATCGGCTTAAGCCCAACCAGACTCATCAGATTCAAATTAAACTTCAAACCCCACGTACCTAGGTATATCAATATGCCAAAGCTATCTGAAAGAAGATCTACCAGTTTGATCCAAACAAATATATGACTTATGTTTCTTATGATATTTACAAATATTCCAGGTTTTTGAAAGTGTTAAGTATGCAACCCGGACAAGGACAGACATAATTATACTGATATTTCGTTTACCTGTGGAATGTGACAGGGCAGTGGGAATCCTTATCGGGCTCGGCGAACGCCCGCGCCGCTAACGACTGGCAAGACATCACCGAGCCGTGAGGGGAGCCCTGGAAAGACAAACAAACATATAATTAACAATGGGAACAATACAGGTCCTGGTCATTGAAGGGTATACTTTTCCTTTATTAATATCTTGTGG
Organism: Thymelicus sylvestris; assembly: GCA_911387775.1. Taxonomy (NCBI): domain Eukaryota; kingdom Metazoa; phylum Arthropoda; class Insecta; order Lepidoptera; family Hesperiidae; genus Thymelicus; species Thymelicus sylvestris. The sequence continues at coordinate 4,938,796 of OU426903.1, forward strand.
TTGGTAGTATGTTATGTATGGTTCAACTGCGTACTCGTAGTAACTCGTAATTATCTTATAGGTCTTATAGCGTATGGTCTTATATCACCGATGTTCAATTCAAGGTGTCAATTCAATGGTTTCTTTAATCTTCATTTTTCCGCATTACTTTTGATAACAATATCTTTCATTCAATCGGATGACACAAAACGTTTTCTACGAAATTGTGCAATATTTTGTTCCTAAATTCAGACGGTAATGAAAAGGAGATAAAAGGTTAGAAGTGAAGTACTTACTTGAAAAAAATTATACCAAATGATGCCTCAATTCACATAAAACTTTTTATATTAGTCGAAACGAAATATGCCTTGAAAATCTATACCTATCAGTCATCTATGACTTTTGGAGATCTTCAAGCTACTAATGAACTTCTGAAACAACAGTTACTTATCGATGCCGATTGGCAACAAGACAGCTTAGTTATCTTTTACAAGGCTCCTTAAGATTTCTTCATTTTGGAGTCTGTCTGTCTGTCCTTTAGCGAAATCATGGAAAAAACTAAACCATCACAAAAATATGTTAACATCTCATTAAAACTCTAGTAGGTTATCGTCCGAGATAGTTTTCAAGTGCAAGTTGAGTTAACGATTTGTTTCGACCGTTATCTCAAGTGCCTCTTGGTAGTAATGTTCTGTTTTATCTATCGAAGTCCACTTTTATGAAGTTTATGGTTCTTGTGGTGTGGCTTAAAACTTTTATTGGCCTAGTGTAGGGCAAGGGGCACTACACGGGACGACCTTATGAAAGTTCTCTCTACTCGTAGACACCTGGGTTCTAACACATGCTGCACATTATGCAGCAGGCCAATAGCAAAATCCAAAAGCCCAAAATCTCCTATATTTACTTTGTAAGCAATAATTTTGAACTGTAGTAACTTAAGACTGGATATAGGTCACCAGCTCTGCATATTTGCTACATAGGCACATACACCTATATTATACAACAATTAGTAATATATTTGTGCGTTTGAATAGGTATATAAATCTTTATCTTTATTATTTTCGCACGCGACGACCCGCCTTATGAGTCGTAATAGTACAATGGAGGATCAATTAATATTACGGACGAGTCGCGCCCAAGGTGAATCGAGCGCTCAATCAAATGAATTCTTGCAATTCTAAGTATCATGGTGTGGAAGTAGGATAGTAGCATGCTTATTAGCCGACAACGCGTCTGTGACTACTTGTCCATGGGTTTCAGTTACGAACTTACGACACTTACGACTGATATGGTGGGCCCCTAAAACCATACACTTCCATTGGATTTCCCGTGCTCGGTTAAAAACATACTAGAATAGTCTGCAGGTAGTCTGCACTGTTGAGTGGCCACTAAACACACTTGACCTCAAATCACAGTTCTTTTGGAAGTTGGTCACAGTATTACCTTTGCTTTAGCCATAGAATGGACATGTCTTGCTTTAATTGTAACACTTGTTACAAACGAGCTTGTTTTTATTTTTCAAAGAAAGAGGGATTAGGTACTGCAGTAATCTCCTCGTATGGAGACGAGGAGCGGGTAAAAAGATTACATTTGTCAGTATTGACGTAGTAACTTCTATTCATATCAACTGGTAATTTTATTGATTTTTAACATATTCCAATAGCTTCCAAGAGCAATCTACACCTGGCGTATAATTATTCTAATCGCATATAGTTTTACATATTGTTTGCATCTAGATGCGTAATACAGGACATGAGAAGAGTCATGAGATGACAATGATGAAATGTTTGTTAAAAAGAAAAACTTATAAATATTCAATGGATTTATATGAGACTGACTGGCAAGAGAGCTAAGAGATTGACGAAAGCGGCGTTCAGCACCCTCGTTACGCTCAGGCGCTAACTTTACACCCGTGCAATAAGAGACAGTGGTGCTATTTTATAGCAGTGTGACCTAAACCCATACTTTAAAGTCACGCATTTCGTGACGTAAGAAGTCCTGTCTTAAACTTTGCAAAAATGTGTGAGTAAGTTGTCTGTTGCATAGAGAAGAAACAGATAATGCCAGGGATTGTCAGATACATAAAAAGGTAGATAACTCACCGCCTTGAATTTGAGTAAGTCACTGACTGTCTTGCTGTAAATTGACGAAAAAATTCCGTGGTGTAAGTAGGTACGTGTGCAGTTTCTGTTTTTTTTTATATTTATTAACTAAACACAAAAGATTCAGATTTATCAAACATTGGGTAATATTGCTTTAAGGCTCTTAGTACCTATTTGTTAATGTGCATCAGCGGTCACTACTTAGCATTACTTGGTTTGCTGCACTTTTTGAGTTTACAACAAAAAATTGAATATCTAGTAATATCTAAAAAACACGTAATCTTACATTGTTTACAATTAGACGTTTACCGAAAACTTAGGGACTATTATTTGACAGTCCCTACCGGGTACTGAGTCTATGTTTACGATAGCAACATACTAGTTGCAGAAGAGGCGTAACTTTTTCATTATTATAATACTGTGATGATGTAATCTCCTGCCGGCCCGCTAATTCTGAAAGGGTATTTCGTCTACGGTTGGTATCCGCGCACTAAGCGAATACCGAACATTGCTCTCTTCAAAGTATTTCGTTATCATCGAGCTTTTGAATAGGACACATTTCCAACATTTTTTATTGATGCAAGTAGGACACAGGTATTCACCTTGATCTGGTGTCAATCACTACAAAACGATAGTTCTATTCTTAATGCATTTATATATTTAATGCTATAGAATGTCTCATAATAATTAAAGGAATATCCACAACTTCAACAACTTTCTACCAAAAAAAAACAATGTTCCTTAGCAGCATTGTAGCGATGTTTTCATAAGATATCATCTAAATAAATGCTTCAATAGCAAATCAACAGTTTATACATCTTAACAGCAATCTTAACAGTAGAAGAGTTTCTTTACAACTGAGCCCTTTACCACAGTATTATTCCTTATACTGTATCTTTACGGTTGAATATGTTGCGCATCTAATGCTCATAAAAAGTAGGTAGTTAACCCGCTTTGACATTTACAGCTGGCTATAAATTTAAATTTTTTTATATTGTCGGAACATAAGCCTAGTTTCATTTCGTAACTGAGATTTGGGCATGGAAACACCAAGTAATAAAAAAGAGAGCTGCTAAAAGTCTCATGTTAGAAAGAAGTGAAAAGGGAGAAGGTAGATTAAAGAAAAGGATGGATATCACCAATCTGCACTGGAGCAGCGTGGTGGAGTATACCCTAGGCCTCCTCAAGAAACACCTGTGCTTAATAGTGGACCATTAGTGAGTTGAAGCTATTTCTGAATGGTATAAAATTTATACTTTAAATGCACAGTGAGGCTTAAAGGCTTTAAGAACATTTTCAAGAACATTAACATCAGACATGCATTTCCCACAATGTTTTCTTTCACCAATACAATGATAAATGAATTTCTAATACAATTAAATTTCAATACATGTAACATTATACTCTTCCACCAGCCTGCGCTTGTCCAGTCTGCGAGAAAAAAGCAAAAATGAAAATGGAAAAATAAAACACCCTCTGTAACAACTATCAGCACAGAGATGAACTGACTCTCAAACCATCTAAACATCAGTGTCTAATTAATATCATTAACATTAAAATACATGTCATTACGTTAACTGAAACACTTGATCAATAAAATTAATATCTATTCTCAGCACCAAAATCCTTCTGCAGGAAGCAAGACTTAGTTTCACAGAAATAATTAAAAAATGGCTAACATCCATGTTACCCTCAAAGTTGAACCACATAAACATTCTACCAATAAGTCTATAAATCCAGCATTATTTTCAATACCTTCAAAATCTAATATTTTGACTATTAAATTACAATTACGATCATTCAAAAATGTTTGCAAGCAAAATGAATGTTCACAAAACTGACATCAAGTTATAAGTCACAAGACAAAACACAAAAACCAATATCAATTCAATCATGCAGTCATATACTTTTCTTCATGTCAATTACGGGCATGAAGTCAATACAATCAATAATGGGCTGTTTGATCTAAGAATTAAAGAGATAGATTGCCGACTTCAACTAAAGTATGTTATTGTTATTCGTGGTGTTATTGGTGATTTCATAAAACATGCTTATTTAGTAACTTCTTGGATAAGACTTGTTTAAGAAGAAGCAAATTAAACCAAGAATTAGCTCCCATGGCCCTGGCTAGAACACAATGTGGTTAGTGGTCAATGTCAACATTGGATATCACATCACCAAAAGCATTGCCAGCCAAGAGAGAAGAGATAATAAAAATTTATTTAGAGCAAAGGAAGTTCATTTATGTTCATTTACTATGGTTGGATCTTGTAGGTGTCACTCTACCCTATATTATTTTTAAAGAAATTCTTTTTAAACTAGAATTATTCATGATTTTTAATCCCATTTCTTCATGACATGAAAAAGAGCACATATCACATACAATACCAGACTGTTACCTGGTAATTATTACATATGCAATGATACAAGAACTGTTGCATGCTCTACATGCATGTATGTATTATGTATGAACATATTAACATGGATATAGGCTGCGAGTATGGTGTGCAGTTAACGTTACTTGATATAATGATAAATATATTGTTGATTTAATAATTGTCATAAAAGTATGAGAATAGATTTGAGCCTTGGGCTAATATTAGCTAACCAACTGATATACAATTGAAACATTTGTTAGGGTGGTTATCGCAATGTCTATTAATGAATGAATGCTAAATTTATTGCAGAATTTGATGAGTTTTTAATACAATACATTACTTTCCTAATAAAAATGGGTAACAATCTGGTATAATCAACAGAATAGTTTTTAGTGAATACTCACATTGAAAATTAAGAAACAAAAATTAAATAAAAGAAACAAACAACATACAGACAACATATAGTGACAGCTATGGACAGCCGCTCACATTGTGACCGCAGAGCACCCAGCCATCTGAGCATACACCAAAAACCCTCCTCATTTTCCGATCACACGACTAAAATATAACAATTTCACTTTTGAAAATGCCATTTAGTACTGCGATCACCGATGATCAACAGAAACCACTCGCGAATGTTACGATTCGAAAATAGAACACATTTTTCGCGCTCTGGGTGTAGTTCTTTTATTTCACACTGTTATTTTAAGGCAAAGATTAAAATCCGACTATGATTTATTTCCGATTACGATTTAGGTTCACTATGAAATCTTTTATAAAAATACTTGTATCAGACTACATTGGCACTGTGTGAGGTAGGTAATGTAAGTTTTCGCTATCACCGACTACGATTGCACAGATGTTGAAAACGCGCAAAAAGAAAACAAGACATCGTTGCGACCAGCGGAGAAATAAAAACGTCCTGTATGCATTCGTATTTCGACACCGAAAACAATATTTACTGAGGAACTGGGCTAAACAAAAATAGCTGGCATTCACCGCTGGAGGGATCCGACCATTTTGTACGAGTTTGCGTGTTTATGTTCGTGTTTAACCGCAATTTAGGTTTACGTTTTAGTAGATGATGCGTAAATCAAGAGGTAAAAAAGCTCTTTAGAAAAAAATTAACGCGAATCGTAACTCGAGGAGAGTAATTTGATTTGACAGGCGCACCCCGCCCGCTCGCCTGTCTGTCCCCGCGCGTCTCGATCGCCTGCGGCCTGCTGTCGGTCGATTACGGTGTTGTCAGCGCAGTATCTTTATTCGCACCCAAAGTGGGGGGGAAATTTTGCTGCTGATGAAAGATTTGTGGGCTATACGACCTTTGAGTTTTAAATAAAGTAAGGTGAAATATTCTCATTACGAAACAATCTGTTGGGAATGCTGAATATTTTAATAATTCACTGTTATGCGACAGTGTTGCCAAAATGACAGCTTTCTTTTATATGCAAAGGAAAAACGAATAAATAGCGTACTTCCGGTATTAAAGAAGGAGTGAAATTAGAATATTATACTTACTTAACTAGAACAAATTAGTCCACATTTGTTCTGTAGCTGTAGATAAAGCTATGATAATATAATATTAAGCTCATATTATATTATATCATTTAGCTCGCCTTTTATACCATCTATTTTAGGTGTAATAAAGTTTAAATAAATAAATATTATTATCTTATTAAGTAAAATCACACTGCGTCAATAAGTTTTATTGGCGATATTTAAATATTACTACATTTATCACAATACTTTAATTACACTAATAGCAACTGAATTTAACGGATTAAACTAGGTACTTGCCGAACGTTGCAAAAATGTAATTGCAACAATAAATAATGAATTCAGACCGTACAAATACAAAGTACAATTCCGTCGCATTCAGTTGAATGATTCAATGAAATTTACCCTCTCTCAAGGGTCCGCGCTTCGATCGAAGGAAACTAAACTGGTTTTATAATCGACGCGCTTCCTGTCTGCTTCCCGTTCATAACGAGACCAATGAATCGTATTGAAATATGATTAAATACCTGATTCAATAAAGAAGTAGATATAAATCTTGTACTTTTTATTGTACAATTCGTGATTGAAAAGGAATGGCAATTTTTTTTATTTGCGTGTGTTATAATTATAAACACAATTACACAACACAACAACCTAGGTATGTTGTATGATATGAATATACTGTTTAATCGTTGAAAACATGTCATGTCGAGAATAAAAGTATGTATGAGAGAAAGAGCTCGACAAAATGTTTTGATAAACGCTGTCAGCACAAAACTTGTTCGGCAGGTAATTTAAATATAGTAATTAATACTTCCGGCTGTCTTTGAGCGGTTTACAAACTCTTGTTAGTCACTCATAGTATATTTGAAAAGCCTCAGTGGTATTATAACAGCTTTTTAGGGACGTAGCTTTTGCTGAAGAAAACAGTACTTCAATACATTTACATACACTATCAATTTTTACCGAATATTTTAATAAAATATGAATAATCGCTCATAACAGCTATCAAAATGCTTAGAAACGAGAAACTCTTCCTATAAAATAATAAATAATAAATAACGCTTCACACTCATAGCTCCACAGTAGGATTCCCTGTGTCGTGGGTGCCATGGACAACACACAACATAGACAAGGACATTCACACCCAGACCGAGAACAGAAATTCAAACTCATCATTCAAATTTCCGCCTCCCTGGGAATCGAACCCAGGACCCTTGGTGCGGCGATCCGGCATGGTAACCATTGCGCCACACGGGTCGTCAAAAATAAAAGAACTTAATATCTTTGTAGACTTATTAGATAACTAACTAAAGCAGAAGTTTTTAAGATCATCATAGATAAATTGACAATGGTTTAAAGATACAATCTCCCAATACTCTCGACCTACATACTCTTAGCGCATACAGTAAAAGCTATTGAGCATAATCAATACCTTTTTTTTTGTTTAAACTTGTAATACGAAATTTTTTAACATTTTTTAGTGTTAAAATATCTACGAGAACCGAATTGAACTGGTGACATTGACTGACAAGTGCTACTGGGTTTTTAATCGACGAAAATTCTCTTACAGTAGATTGACATCAGTAATTTTAGACCAAGTATTGAATCCTGTATAATTATACTTCAATAAAATGTAGATAATGAGAGCTAAGATATAATTACTATTTTTTTTTCTTAATCAATATTAAAAGTGACATATTGTCATGATTAAGTAAGGATCAATCAATTTTATGCTCTTTTAAAGAGATTCATAAATTATATCTGAATTAAGTTCAAGTCAAGCAATCATCTAAATAAATAAAAGCAAAACGTTCAAAGCAAGCAATATAAAGCAATAACAATCTTAATATATATAAATTACGTGTCACGTTGTTTGTCCGCGATGGACTCCTAAACTACTAAACCGATTTTAATCAAATTTGCACACCGTGTGCAATTTGATCCAACTTGAATGATAGGATAGCTTACATCTCAAAAAAAAAGTTTTGACAGAACGAAGTCTGTCTGGGCAACTAGTATAATATATTAATTAATAGGTTAAAGAAACGGTCTATATCAGATGACTCCAATAACTTGTCCGACCAACCATACAATGCATACAGCAGATCATAAGAATAAAACAATTCGTTACCATATGGCACACAGTCCCATGACGTAATACCGTAGCATCAGGGGACGTGGGACGCCCGGAATGTTCCAGAGGCGAGAGGATTAATGCAAATATATTCGACACTGAACAGGAGGTCAAGATTACGATGTTAACGTACCCGCCTGTATATTTGTGAACATTTGCTCATAACCAGTTTTATCTGGTAGCAAAACGGTTCGAACTTTGTTCAATTAATGCCAGAACCTGTATTGAAAATCTATCAGTGTTGTGAATACCACTGAGAAATGATCGCCTTAAAAGTAAGGTGGAATTCATGCCTAAAAGTTCCGAATTGGAAACCTGTTTAAGCAGATGAAAATTTGAAGTTGTAAATTGTAATGCAATACCATACACAACCTTTTGTACTCGGAGCAAACAATTAAGTGGAGCCGTCATCAATTTAATTGTTAAAATTCTATATCGATTATCTGAAAAACTGCTTAAGTACCACATACAACATAACGAACAAATAAATAATATGGTCTCGGAGATGTGTAATGGTTGGTTAATTCTCAGTCACGTCCCAAGGTATAGTAGGGTAAACTCTCAGGTTTCCAAGCCCACCAGGTGGACGACGCTCGGTCAAGCGAAGCGTGAGAAACGATGCAGAGATTTATTCATGCATGGAGACATCTCAACACGGAATTATTATTCTGCTCCTTATTAGAACGTTTAGTCACAAGGGGAGTTGATACAGGTGCGCTAAATAAAACTGAAGACCCAATAAGCCCTGAACAGAAAGAACATTTGGAATCGGCTGCAATGGTATCTATAGATGGACGGATGAAGGAATTGTTAGATTTCTTCATTTTAGTTATTTAATGGAGTGGCTCTCGCGTTTCTATTGGATGTTTATCCAATTATGTACTAAACATTAATGTTCATATTCATAACGATGTTTTAAACTTCTTAATTAAAAAAGTTAAAATGAGGTTTCATACACCTACTAGAACTACGACAGTTCCTCCTAAGACCGAATTTTACATATAAACAGATTTGTTATCATACTGGACATACATATGTACATATATACCTACTTCTGTTGTGGCTTGCAGTGCAAGTTGCAGTAGAAGTTTGACCAACCGGTTTGATACTTGAATATACATAGAAAGAATAAAAATTTAAAATTAAACTATCTGTTAAGGGCAACACTGGTAAATGTTGCGCGACCGAAAATTGACATACTACGCATAGACTTAAACACATAGTATGTATAGTATATACATGTAGGTCTATGATACTACGTTCGAAATATTTTAATCAGGAATCTGGATTCACAATAGATGAAGTAAGATCTTACATAAATCATATAACACGTATATTTTTTTCTTTTATCATTAATTCAGTCATGATTATAGTATGTCATAATAACAGAATGTATTTACGCTGCTATAATGAAGGAAAAATCAACACACAATTTTCTTGAACATAAGTTTTGTAAAATAATTACTTCTATAGCGTGACAGTAATGAAATATAGGGGGACTGGAAAATCCATGATCGATAGAAAAACATAGGCGTTGTTGAGAATCCAAGCAGACTTGTTTTTACTATGGGGGAGGAAATGACGCATGCATGTCTACTTAGGGTTGCCAGCTGCACTTTCTAAGTTAATATGTGTTCTATAAAAATAAGTTCCCGTTTGTCAAACTAATATTACTGACTGTCCATAATTATTATAGTTTAAAAAAAATTACTGCGCCTAGTGCCAACATTGCATTTTTAAATTTTATTGTTGAAAATAAATAAAATAACGCCGTGCATAGTTACGTTATGTTTGTCGAACCATCAATTAAACTAAAATTAATTCAAAAGTACTGTTTTTTAACTCTGTTCTTTTAAAAACGCCCTTTGATGTTAATAATTGTGGCCGAATGTTTTCTCATCGAAAGCCTTTCACACCAATTAAGCTTATTTAACATTGACTAATGGCTATTGATCAGGTGATCACTCAGGTTTGTTTAGGTAGAAACAACGTGAAAAAGTTTTTATTATTATATTTTATTCAAGCACATAATTTAGTGTTAATACAACCCTATAGATACGCCACACAGGGGAGTTCTTTAAAATGAGTGAAACACCGCGTAAAAAAACTATCAGTAGATTGAAAATTGATTATTTCGTAACGCGTTATATTGTTATGTTCTAAATATTTATATTTTTGTGTGAATAAAGTAGATCGAGAACTAACTAGATGAGATAGATCTAGAATAGGATTTAATAAAAAAAACGAATTTCAAAAAGTCGTGTTTTGAAATCCGAAAATGATGTGATTAAGCAATAGTAAAATGATTTTTTTACTAAAAATATTTCGCACCTACGTTTGAAGCATGTTGACAACAATTAGCCCTACATAATAATATTAAAATTTCATAACTGATAGATAACACATTATAGTACAGTACAGTACATACCTATTACGAAAAGAAATTTTGCATAAAAATTTATGAAGAATCAGTTCCATTTAACATAGCTGCTATATTAGGTAACTACTCCTCCTATATTTGCAAAAAAATATCATTTCCAAAAGTTTCCATTTGTTTAAAAAGTATTAGCGCATACAAACTGACCGGTTGAAGTCCAAAATTCGTCATTAACATGTCAAATGCGGAAAAATGTCCAAAAAGGTTTTAAGGCCCACGTAGGTAGAAGCATGGCAATGACCGTTCGAGTGCTTTTCTCGTCCTTTTTTTATGCTTTTAGCAGGCAAACGAGCAGACGGGTCACCTGATGGTAAGTGATCACCGCCGCCCATGGACATTAGCAACACTGGGGGCGTCACCAACGCGTTGCCGGCCAAAAAATCCTATCCTATTTGGCTGTTCTGATGTTTTGTTATTAGTAGGTACCTATTTAATAAAAGATACGTGAGGATTGAGAGGAAGTGACTTTCCTATAACACAGTGACAAAGCATTTCGGAACAGGATTAATAGCAAAATTACTGTCTTGTGAAGAGTTTCAATTCACTGTAAATATATTTTCACTAATATTTTCTCATTTCTTTGACTAAATCATATTTTCCCCATCAGTAAATTAAATCATAGCCCTTGTGGCCTTATATTTTAAAATAGTACCTAAACCTTTAAGAAAAAAATTCTGCAAACCTATGTTGCTTGGATTACCTTGCACTTGAGCGATAGACAGGTCGCAGCGTTCAACAAAGCACCTTATCACGACAACGACATCAATAACCACATAATATTTATGTACATAAAGTCTACAACTTTATCGGAACTTGATAATTAATAGCTCCCTGACGAGACATGACGTAAGCCTGACTCACAAGTTTATTCCCGACGAGTTCACGAACTACTGCATTTGACTAATTCTGGTTCGCACGCATATTAATTGTAGCGTTTTATTAAACTACTTACTCATATTATACTCCCTGAGTACATAACATCATACATCATACACCTGTGACTTAGCACTCTCAAAAATGTTTACACGGGATCACGGGTTTTTAAATTGCATGTTTACTACAAAACTACGAGTATAATACATCAATGAACCGCATTTAAAACGGTTCAACCGTTTGAGATTTTTGGGAAGAACCTCACAGACAACGTGATGATTGACAACGTGACGACCTGTGTGGCGCGATGGATACCATTCCGGATCGCCGCTTGGGTCTTGGGTTCGATTCCCAACGAGGCGGTTTGAATGATGTCTGGGTGTGAGTGTTCTTGTCTCTGTGTGTTTGTCCATGGCAGCCACGACACAGGGAATACTAGCGTGGGGCTACGAGTGTGAAGCGTAATTTATTTATTATTTAATTTTTGGGAAAATATAATTAAGTATATGGGTAAAATAAAATTCTGTTGAAAGATATGGCAACTCTAAAAAGTTCAACGAAACAATGGCAGGATGACAAGTTGACAACTTCAAAATACACAGCAACCCTTTATAGCGCTAGGAAATGCCTTTACGAATTACCTTCCTCTGTTGGACGGTGAGACTAGCCGGATATGAACCCCTTTAGCATATAGTCAGCCAATAATAGCGTCATTAATATAACCAATCTCGTAAGCTACTGGTGATACGTCACAATAACCTATCAACTTTTTACGATTCAATCTCGAAAATCCTATTTACGTTCGATTGTCAAGATTTTTTTACAGATATACTTAAATTTAAATTGTACGGTTGGCGATTACTACATAAATTGCGTATCGTTTAGCGCAAAAAATTCAAAGGTAGCCAGATCGTACGGTAGTTAGAGCAGTGGCAAAAAATCGAGATTCTACACTTGACCACATAAAGATAACAGAGCAAAACTTATAAGTACTTGAGGTAACAGTACCATGTCACAATATGGTAACGGATTTATGTACTTACCTAAACGGATTTAGGTAAGCATTCAAGAAAAAAAAATAGGTACATAAAGCACTTATGAATAGTATCAACAATGAGGATAGTTAGTATTTACTGTGCAGATTAACCCCTAATCACCATCTCGAATCTCCATCGAACCTAGAACCTCGACAGACCCAGTCCGCCAACCTCCTCATAGATTACGATGACGCAAAACCGATAGTCAAACGATTTACAAACAGCGCCCAGTGTTCCGTATTAGACAATAGCAGCTGATGTAACTGTCACCGGGCAGCATGGTCATTGGGGGCTGGAGTCATAACAATAGCAAGCCAACAATACACCACCGAGGACAGGCTTTGTTGATCGGACGGTTTTCGATTACGATTACATTATTGATTGATCAATTTGATCGACAGCTAGCACTCGCAAAATTCGCAACTTTGTTAACTTCCAACAACCTTCTTTACAAACCTTCTTTCCAAACCAAAAGCTTGGTACTGTAAGCAGGAAGCATACTTGATAGTCTTAATTACCTGAAACAAAAAAAAACATTTACATTTCCTATTCGTTGCGAGTTTGCGAGTCGCGGGTGGCATGGATAAATAAGAAATCATAACACAAGCACCTTACCTACCTGAGGAAAAGATTATTTGTCACATAAATATTATCCCCGGGACAATCTATCCCAGACCCCAGTATAATCCGTTCACAAATCTTAGAGACTAAATTGACGTTTCCTGGGTGACCAATTTCGGGTGCAAATTAAATAGTGATGACCATAAACCGAAAAGTAAATCGGAAAATTTTTCACAGCTTTTAAGGAAGGTCGATTATTTGTGTGATTATTAAAGAGTCCCTAAAACTAGCATAAAAACAAGTCTAAGCAACCATTATCATTCATATATCCATAATATATTTGCCCTTACTTACTAAATTTATAAGTTATTTTGCTTACAAGAACGAGTATTTGGTTATGGTTACAATTGGTATACAGCTAATTTTATACTATTTAGCCGAATACTGAATATCTAGGTAGATATGAGTGTCACTACTAATAATTCACTATTCTTACGACATAGTTTACGATTCAAAAAACCGGAAAAGTAGATCGCACAAATTTAGCTGGTATCATTATTTCGAACTTTGACATTAGTGGTTGTCATTTTAGTCTCTAAGATTTGTGAACAGGGTATAGTCCACGCGGGACCTTAAATACTAACAAATTGGACAATGGTGTCGACAACACTTTCGTTATTCTACGTCGCTTTTCCTACTTGTTAATTTGTTACCAATACATAAATCGTATTTCGCGCTAATATCGAAAGCTAAATTACGTTACCGTTTCATTAGACAAGGCGATGACTCTTAACATTTTGTGCGTGCATTACCGACAATACCGACTTGTTAATCAATCAGGGAGTCCTCACATTCATCCGTTGCTAACATTTAACTATTATAACCTCGTACACTGGGTCGGTAAATCGATTCAGTCTATTGTTTCTTTTCTTTGCTTATAAGAGTTTAGAATCAATTAGCCTGAAGCTTAAAGTTGTTAAGCCTTTAGTTGAATAAGGATAAAGGTGTACCAGTTAAAGTTTTCGAAAATACTAATTTATATCTTGACATTGAACCCGTCAAATAGTTTTATTTCCACAATGAATGCAGCTTAACATAACAACAAAAAATCATCTATTTTGATAATAATCATATCGATATGCTATTAAACACTTCAGCACTGAAATTTTACCTTTTTGTAACCCTACAAAAACTGTATCACGGAATTCACGGACTAGCACAGGTAACAAATGAGCATATTGCTTATTTCCTTGCATTCCTTCGCCTGTGCGTTTACCAGAGTTCTTTATATATAAACATGAAAAGTAGATAGTATGCCCTGGTTTGACTGGGGGACAATGCCATTGGGTATTAAGTTTATACTTTTTTTCATAAAATTCCGGAAACCGAACCACCGCGGACGAACGTACAGACTCTCTCGCATTAGTTACTTGTTTGTTATGCAACTAACGATCAGTTAAATACATCGCGCGACGCGACCGTATTACGTCGGATCCATACCACTTCCGGCCATGAGTCATGATGGTGTACTCATGGTTAATAGCCAACTTGAAGATTGTAATCCTCATTAATATATTATGATGATGATATGGATATCAACATCTCCCTCTTCGTCACATCATTCTTTCTTCTCTTTTATTTCATAGACAGCCTGTTTCAAAATTGCTATGTCATGTATAGCCAGGATAAGAAATGGAAAAAGAAATTCCTCTGCAAATCTTTAAAAGAAAATCCTATTCTTAAGTAGGTAAGTACATAGGAATTATTACATAATAAAAGCGCATCATTTTACATTCATTGACACGGTTCACACCCACGTGTGATCAATTGGAGGTTCGGTGTTGATTGACGAACGGACACACTTTCGATATCATTTTGTTTGTAAGTTTGGATTGACGTAGAAAGTGTTTAATTTATAGCTTTGGTTGTGCAATTCGTTAGTAATGAATGCTTCCTACAGGCAACGGAATTCGGAGGCGAAGCAGTGGATTATATCATGACATAGATAAGCTCAAAGACCGAAAACGCTCTTTGAGGGAAAAAATAGCACAAGCAGTATGCACAAGTCTGCACAACACAATCAGTATGCACAAAGTGGAAAGGCACAAACAAAATTAAAATGTATGCAATTCACACGTGGTAGAAGCGAAACCTTCAAAAATTTTGTTTTCAAGATAATGAGACGAATGTAAAATCAACTCAACTCAACTCGTCTCCACTCATTTCTAGTCTCCACTCATTTCTAGTCTCCACTCATTTCTAGTCTCCACTCATTTCTAGTCGCCACTCATTTCTAGTCGCCACTCATTTCTAGTCTCCACTGGACAGTTTCGTTTCATAAAATTTCAAGTCACGCCCGTACTAAAGAAGTTTTCACTTCAAAAACACCCATTACATGTCGTGGTAATGAAGAAAAGCAAAAATTTTTCAATTCTCACGAGATAAAGAATATACCTAAGGGATCCATATTTTCGCTTTTAAGTTGCCTTATTGCCCTAGCGGAATTGCTTCAATTTTTCAAATCCACGCAAGCGTAGCCGCGAAGTTGCTAAAATACATAAAATTACATCAACTATACACAAATTCTATACCACAACAGTTAGTGTACATTACACGCATGAAATGCCTAAAATAAATGTTTGTAACATGGGAATGTCCGGTGAAACAGTGAACGCAGTGCCGTGAATCAGCACAGCGGACTGACCGTCAGTCGGCAATAGCGAGTGAGTCAAGAACTAACTTTCTCATTTTATAAGGGCAAGGTCTTAACTAATTGTAAAAGTATCCTGTTTACTTACTATCAGATCATAAAAACACGATATATCTGTAACCTTACATGGATAAGTTATAGCTGATTAATAAATTATAATCAAATAAACGCTCAGACGTTTACACTACCATGTGTATCGTAGAAAACATATTATGTTACATATTACACGTATAATTACATGTACAGCTTCCAATCACTCAAAACAAGATACAATATATGTACGGGACATAATTGTCATATTTTACCCACAACCAAGAACCAAAGTGACCAAAGGGAATCCTGGACTTTCCATTCAGTAGGCAGGTTAGCAACTAGTTTAAACTAGGTACCTATAACTATAACTCACTTAATTATGCAGTAATTTTCCCAAAACACCTATTATAACATAAAGGTCCCATCCCAAGTCACCAGGTTGAAAGTAAAAGCTTAAATAATAATATTTCAATCAGAAATATCAGAATCGAACGGCAGTTCTACGTATTTATGTGTAAACATTTCTGTTATGTTAAATATCTCCTTATACTGTGTTAATATCGAAAACAGGAAAATCAGATGTTTACTCACAATCAGGTAAGTCAGGAGAGATTAGTCATAGTACAATCGTCATTACCATGTTGTCAACAATGATATTTTTTACATTATAATATCATTGGTTGTCAATAGGAAATCCCATTAGGTCGGACACAGTCTGAATGACTTCACATGAGTGGACGTGGAATGAAACTGCGTAAAATCTTTGTTTACCTTTTTAAGTACCTAAGAACACTTTGATAATGATATAAAGATGATGTAATTCATGGTACTTTTGAATTCAAATAAATATTTTTTTTATTTCTTTGGTATGTCTGAACTTGGTGTCACTTTAAGCTACTGAAATAAATTTTACTATTTGAAACGCCTATCAAGTTAAAAATCACATCAAAATATTCAAATCTAATCAAATATTCGAACACATTAGAATAGGAGGCTACTCCTAGATCTCGCTCATAAGCCAGATCTCTAAATCGTGCAGGATCTTATACAATACCTTACATCAACGGATGGATTTCCTGTAGGGACAGACACGTCCAAAATCTAGTAGGCATAAATACAAACCATAACCAAAACTCAATAATAACGCTGTGAAAGCAGACGAGCCGACCGGTTTTGGCAATACAGTAACGTTACTGGAACTAGTTGGACCAGATTGGATAACACCTGGCTCCAGGGGCCACAGAGTAGAGAAGTGGCCACACAGTATAAAAACCTCAGGAAAACAAAATACACAGATGCATGTTGAACAGATATGATTGGCTTTAGTAACGTAGACAGAGAAGGGAATCGATGAAACCTTTCATTCGCACAGGAAAGAACCAATACGCATGTTTGCAAGTAAAATAACAAACAATTTTTTGTCATTGTCCGCGCATCCCACAACGGAACGTTCTTCAATCTCGGCTTTTGAAGTGAAAACTTCTTTAGTACGGGGGTGAATTGAAATTTTATGAAACGAAACTGTCCAATGGAGACTAGAGATGAGTGGAGACTAGAGATGAGTGGAGACTAGAGATGAGTGGAGACTAGAGATGAGTGGAGACTAGAGATGAGTGGAGACTAGAGATGAGTGGAGACTAGAGATGAGTGGAGACTAGAGATGAGTGGAGACTAGAGATGAGTGGAGACTAGAGATGAGTGGAGACTGATAAAAGAAGCATACAAAACAGACGAACAAGAGTTTTTTTTTTTGCCATTTGTTCTCCTCCAAGACAGCATCTTTCCGAAATGATGGCATCAGTGATACCTATATGACAATATGTTTTTTTAATAAAATGTTAAACCATTTTATAAATTTCTTAATTAAGGCACCCTTAATACCAGACCAGATCACTACATTACACACTACATGCTAGATAACTAGCATTGTCCCTGCGTATTGTAATAAATATGTCTCCATCCTCAAGGACTTAGCTGTCAAGACAATCGTATCGTAAGTGCAGTAACATGAGAAGCAGTACAGCACAGTAGGCGGTAACCGATACCGTTGCAAGTTGCGAATGTTAATACGATTGGTGCAATTACCAGTGTGCAGTGATCAGTAACGTCTCACGACAGTTGCGTGCAGTAAGTCGGTAATACTGTTAGTAACAAGCTAACAAGTAAAACTAAGCTTGAAGAAAACTTTTTTAAACCAATAGTCGATAATAAGCTTTCTTTCTTTTTCTTGGCCGGCATCAGTGATGCTTTTGGTGTAGCTGCTGTGCATGAGCGACGATAGCCACTTACCATCAGGTTGATTGTCAGCTCATTTGTCAACTATTTCCATAAAAAAAGCATCATTCCGATATCAGCAACGAAGTAAAGAAATAAAATTTCTTCTTCTTTCTTAGTTCTCTTCTCCACCAGTGGAAACTTCTCTATCAAAAGAAGATCGAGAGTACACAAACCCGTCTATCCGAGGTTCAGAAATTATGCTGTTTCTTTATGGCTGAACGCGTCAGTGATGTCTTGGTGTTACTGATCAAGTGGTTGTTTTGCTATAACTATTTACATAAAAAAAATCACCGTTCACAGAATCTGTAGGACATATACAGACACTAAAAAGTCTAACACTACGTTCACGCACTACTGACCGACTTAATAACGTGTGTATCTCATTACGAGTGTATTTACATAATTACCGTGCAAACATGTTTTCAATGTAGATTTGTAACAGGTAATGATAATATGTGGGTCGTCAACAGTTCATCTTATAATCGGACCGTGTAACTTTTTATGTGAAATGAAATGAATGTATTAAATTTATTTATTGTTAACAGTTTTAAATTTCAACATAACATAACAATGATAAATGTTAGATACTAAAATGTCGGAACTCGCCACCAATACAATGCAAAATCTTTTTTTTTTTTATGTAGACCGTACATAATCTAACGGAAAAAGGAGCATTGGACACCCCCCAACCAGGTGAACTGACGGCCTGAAGAAGACAGCGGGCATCCGCTGGATTCAGAAGGGTCAGGACCGGTCAGAGTGGCGCAAGTTAAGGGAGGCCTATGGCCAGCAGTAGACCTCCAAGGGCTGATGGAGGGATGGATGGATGGACCTAATTAACTAGTCGCTAAACGCGCAAACGAGCCACCTAATGGTAAGTGATCACCGACACCCATGCACATAGTAGCACCGAGGCAAGTTAACGGTAAATCTACATTATCATCTTTATCCCTCTAGACGACCCTGTAGCCTAGTTAATAGTGACCCCGCCTGGAAACGAGGGGTCCCGGATTCAATTCCCAGCCAGGGCAGATATTTACATATGTGACATATAAATATTTGTACTCAGGTCATGTGTCATTGTGATGTGTTATTATGTGTCGTCCATGCCACCTGCGACACAGGGTAAAACCTACTGCGGGGTATGAGTGTGAAAACGTCTATTTATTTATTTATTATCAGATCTGCAGTTCAACGATGAGGAATGTTCAAAGACTTTTTACGGAAACAATACATTTCAAATTAAAATATGAAACAACTATAAAATCAGGCACCTTTGGCAATCGAACGAAGACCACCCACTTGCTAATATCAAACATCTATTATACGATAATATACACAGGTAATGAGATACGTCGGCAATACTGTAGTATATACAGAATACATAAGAGTAAATAAGTCGGTTAGTAGCACACGCTTGTTTAAACTGGCCGCCGTAAAATGGTAGATAACATACGGCGACGCATTAGAGAAGATAAAAGTAAAACTAAAAAGGTTACATAAAACGAAACCGGGTTTACTACTGCTTTTCTCATAACCGTGATTTTTGAATAGATAAAGGGGAATTTAGGGTAAAGTCTGGGGAATTTAGGGTTAAGTCTGTGCTTATAATATAGTTTAATATAGTTGTAATGTAACGTAATTTATAAATTTTTCATTAAGGAGGCCAAAACTCGGAAAAATATCTTTGGGACTTGGGAGTTTCTTGTCGCCTATTCAGTGACAAGTGACAACTCACAGTGCAACCCGCATTGAGGCGATAGCGTAGTGTTTGTTTAGAAACTTCGATAAACATTTTATTTCTAAAACCTATTCAAAGTAACAAAGGCGACCGTTTCCAGTGAAGTACCGTGAACATGAAGCACCTAGCCTGCACTAAGGTATACACAGGTAATACACAATCTCATCAGACAATGACATATCTGATTAGGAAGCCATGCTAACATCCGTTTAGCAATAGGTCAATCAGTTTAATACTCCGTAGTTCCTAGTTCTGATAGGAATCTCGTAAATGGCTCCGCACAAGATGAACGATGGTGTTAGTTTTGTTGTGTAATGACCCTGAGCCCTGATAGTAACTCTGCTTGCCCAGACAACCCGGGTTTGATTTCCAACCTGAGCAAAGTGGGAGAGAATAAGATGAGCGTCACAGAACTCACAGAATTCTGATGTCACATTTAATTTTGTATCACACGCGAGTCGCAACGCAACTCAGGTAGATTCGCTGTGGAGCGTTTGAATGAAAAGAAGGGATTTAAAGCCAGTGCTTCAACTGTTGTTCAGCGAGGTATATTATGATCATGAAAGACTTTCATTGAAAGCACATCAACTCTAAATGAGACGAATTAAGGCTATGATCCACCATCGAATTAGCAGTTTTCGAGCACATACTATAAAGACATTTTAAAGATTACTAGTGTGCGGGAGCTCTTTGAAAGGATTTTTGAAAATTAAGTTATCCCCAAAAGGGATAAAATTCTTGATGATGGTTGAAACTTGAAAGTCCCCCGATTTCGAAGCAAGCACTATGAATATTGGTATTAATAAATAAATGCAGATGTAAACAATGTGTTCAACACTTGTAAGTATAATAGAAAGTACTTCGATCGTGATCAGCAAATTGGAATCAAAAACCATTTCTCAATTAAGTGTGCGTTTCACCAGTTGTCTCGTTCGGTAAATGAATCACGTACCTACTATCTAACTGATATAACACTAAATCAAGTTCATATCACGACACGCACGCGTATGCCATTTAATTACGATTTTTATTACACTAGTGCTCTGCCCGCGACTTTATCCATGTTTTCCAAGATGATAAGTACCCTATGTATTATTCCAGATTATAGTCTATCTGTGTGCTAAATTTCATGAAAATCCGTTCAGTAGTTTTTGCGTGCTAGAGTAACAAACATCCATAGTTCCATACACACTTTCACATTTACACTCTTATTTTATTCACACTCTTGCAGGGTGAGTTATCCAGAAAAACTAGACGTTAGGATATTTAATCAAACGCAAAAAACCCAAGAGAATTCCGTCGAAATGACCTCAAACTTAACTATTTAACAGCAAACCATAACAGTGCCCTCGGGAGCACAAAAGCACCAATTAAACTTCACCGCTAACGGTCACCATCAACTTCCGCAATCCGCACTATGCATGACAGTTCACATAATAACACCGGTAATGAACACCGTACCAGAGACACCGTTATCTCTGGTAAGGTCACCAGGGAGACCTCTAGCGGTAAACAAATGAGCTATTCAAAATTAAACTGGCCCAGCCAAAACTTTACATCGTCGCCGCATTGCGTGATGTAGATGTTTATGAAAATCATACAATTAACTTTTATTGCTCGACACTACTAAATTATTATATTAAATATTATAATATACTTTCAGCAGTGTTGCAGTATCTATTGGAAGTTATTATTAGTATTCACACTTAATGACATTTTTGTTTATATTAAACTAGCTGCCCGGACAGACTTCGTTCTGTCAAAAGTTTTTTTTTTATTTTGAGATGTAAGCTACCCTATCTTTCAAGTTGGATCAAACTGCACACGGTGTGCAAAGATTAAAATCGATTAAGTAGTTTAGGAGTCCATCGCGGACAAACAACGTGACACGTAATTTATATATATTAAGATTATATTTTCATTTTCTCTTGGGAATCCTCATATTAGCTGCCCCTACCCCCCAGCATTTTCTCGAATTTATAGTACTTATTCAAAACTTTAAAATAGCACCTGCCGAACAGAGTTTGACATAACATAACACTAACAAGTTTTTTTTATCACATCCACAGTTTCTTGTTTTGATTATCTAATACTGCATTATGTATGAACCAACGATGTTTTTTATATCGGCTTAATTTTTTAACCGACTTCAAAAAAAGGAGGAGGTTCTCAATTCGACTGTATTTTTTTTTTATGTTTGTTACCTCAGAACTTTGGACTGGGCGAACCGATTTTGATGATTCTTTTTTTAATCGAAAGCTGATGGCTGTCATGTGGTCCCACATAAATTTTATTGAGATCTGACAATGGCATCCATGAGAAAACTACATAAGTCGTAAATTTGTGTTAAGATGTGCGCGACAAATTGACGAATAACTCAATATCACGTCAACCGATTTCGATGATTCTTTTTTTAATAGAAAGCTGGTACTTGTCATGTGGTCCCACATAAATTTGAACGAGATCTGATAAGTAGTTTTTGAGAATTTGAAGTCGGTTATTTTTTGTTAGTAAAATTTAGATTATTACTATATTTACTATACTATGCGTTCATTAATTATTTAATTTGGGTTATTGGAAAATTAATTTCACTAAACCAAAAACCGGATAAAATATTAAGTTTGACGCAAGCGCAAGACTAGATCAATCGAATACGATTTCTAATTTCGCAATCACTATCTTATCTTTAGTTTTAAATTGTCTTAAGGCCCTTATTGTGCCTTTTAATAATAAGTATTTCATATTTTTCGTTACAAAGACCCACATGATTTATAACATAGGGAACGTTCCCAAACCACGTGACCCATTTTTTAGCATTTTTTACCCCCCTCCCCCCCCTCGGTGACCAACCGTGGTATATGAGAAGCCCCCCCCCCCTCCCCCCTAGTTTTCACGTGACAAATTTTTTTTTGCAGACAGTTAAAAATACATATATGAATTATCTATTGCAGAACTATATTAAAATAAACTTGACAAGAGGGTTTCGTCCGTTGATTATGTATTTACCGTTATTTTCCTATTTTATTTATTTTTGCCGTTTTTTAAGACCATTCACTTATTTTTCCTGTAATATTTAAGTAAAGAACTCTGTATTTTTTTTTTAATTTAAGCGTCAGTAGTTTCGGAGATAAAGATAGTCAATTCTTGGCTTTAATTTTCATTCGTTTATTTATTTATTTATTTATTTTTTATTTTACAAAATCCACAGCTTAATATGTTTACAGATATAAAACTTGTAAGTTAAATATGAAAGCCAATTAAGGATTTACATTTTACTTATTAACTACTTACAATAACAGTCGCTAAATATATTTGCGTGCGTGTATGTCGTGTCTGTGTGCGCGCATGTGTGTGTGTGTGTGTGTGTGTGTGTGTGTGTGTGTGTGGTGCGTGTGTGTATAGTGTGCACGTGTGTGTATGCTAAACTAATATAGAATGTACATATTCTACATATGCATTGATATGTACTACAGTATAATATTTATAATAATTTAAATTGTTTTGTTGAGTACTTCTACTACGTGTTGTTTAAAGTTTACTTTGCTATTGTGAAAAATGTCTATGTTACTAAATCTGTTATTGTACTTGCTATGCAGTCGATTGACTAATGAGTTTTGAGCATATTTTGTATTTTTATGTTGACTGGTGAATAGGTTTGTTCGTGTATGTCTCGTACGAGTTTTTGGGACATTGAAACACAGTATCTTAGAAGAAAGTTCCAAACAATCTATGAGGCCATTACAAACGCAATACAAAAAGGACATGTCAGTCAAAATACGTCGATTTTCAAGGGTCATCAGATGATGATGAGAGCATGACACCTCATAATCTTTAAAATTAAGGTGCCATCGAAAATTTAAATGTTTTATGAATTTAGATTGTATATATTCCAATTTTTGAATGTAAGTTACGTATTGGGGGTTCCAAACAATACTACAATAATCTAGAATACTTCGCACATATGAGTAATATAAAATCTTAAGACAACCTATATCAGTGAAGGGGCGGCTAACTCTTAACACAAATCCAAGATTTTTGTACGCTTTATTGGCAATTGAATCTACATGGTCCGAAAAAGTTAATTTGGAATCCATAAGAATGCCAAGATCTCTAATATTACTTACTTTATTTAGTTTTATTTTGTTAATTGAGTATACATAGTTTATTGGTTGTTTTTTCCTAGTGAAGGAAATAAATGAACATTTATGTATATTAACAGAAATGCGGTTGTCAATATAGTAGCATCCTAATCTGTCTAGGTCACCCTGCAGTTTCATGCAGTCGGCTATAGTTGCAACTTGCATATATATTTTTGTGTCGTCTGCATACATAAGAAAACGTGCATGGTGCAAACACTTGCCTACATCATACAGATAGGCTGCATAAAGAAGGGGTCCTAGAATGGATCCTTGAGGCACACCAGAAGGAACGTTAATAAAATTGGAACGATAGCCACCTACAACTACAGCTTGTGAACGGTTTCGTAAGTAGGATTCCATCCATCTCAGGAGATTGCCACGAATACCCAATTCATGGAGCTTGCGCAAAAGTATGATGTGATCTACACGGTCAAATGCTTTTTCAAAGTCCGTATAGATCACATCAACTTGAGCACCACCGTCCATACCGCTAGTAACATGCTCTATGAATACTCCTAGGTTTGTAGCTGTAGATCTCCCTTTTATAAATCCATGCTGCTCCATAGGAATTGACTTGGCTACTATAGGATATATACGTGTATGAACAACCCTCTCACATAGCTTACTTAACACATTTAAGATAGATATAGGACGGTAGTTCTCTATTTCAGTTTTTTGACCCTTTTTATGTATTGGTACGATGTGTGCCTTTTTCCAGATATTAGGGAAATAACCTTCTCGAAAGCACCTATTAAAAATTAAGGCAATAGGTAGTGATAATGACTGAGCACACCTCACAAAAAACACAGGCGGGAGATGATCACAACCGGGTCCTTTTTTTATGTCAACACGTTTAATTAATTCATATATGTCCTCCTTAGAAACTATAATATCGTGTATAATATTATTATGAGAAACCTCGTAGTCTGACTTAGGAGGGTACTGATCAGCGGGTTTAGTGAAGTTCCTTTCAAAAAAGTTATTAAACCCAGAGCAAATATCTGATTGCGTGTTAAGGATATTATGAGCATATGACATTTGTTGAGGATAGTCAGAGTTACTTTGTCTTTTAGATTTTATATATGACCACAAAAATTTTGGGTTACTCTTAATTTTTTGCTGAGAATATTTGATGTATGAGTTAAAGGACTCGTCCTGCATTCTCTTTTGCCTAGTCCTAAGCTCTGCAAAGTGTGCATAATCATTAGGGTTACCATAAAGCTTCCAGTTTCTATGAGCTTTAAATTTTTCTTTTATTAGATTAATTAAAGAACTGTTATACCAAATGGGATAAACATAAGTTCCATGGCAACGGGCTTGTGGGACATACATTTGTATACATTGATTAATTATTGAATAAAAAATATTGATAGCTTCTTCGGTGCTACTACTGTTATCATTTATAATAAACGACCAATCTTGCTTCTCTAAAAAGTCATTTATGGCTATGTAATCAGCTTTGTTAAAGATATACTTTGCGCGTGATTGATATTTCATTGGTGGAATTAAAATATCTGTAGCTATAATCGAGAGCGGTGGATGATGTGGGTCCTCTTTTACTAATGAAAAAGCAGATTTATTAATTGCTACTGATGTGTCTGAGAACACCAAATCCAATATATTATTACTTTTATTTGGGACCTCGTTATATTGAGCAAAACCAAGGAAGGAAGTTTGCGTGATAAGATCTGTTGCTGAATTCTGAATATCGACTGACCCTTTTCTTATAATGATTGGTTCCGGTGGACTCCAATTAATGCACGGTAAATTAAAATCCCCGGTAATTATAAAATTATCACTAGGACAATCTTTACGCGCTTGCGACATTAATTCTATGAACAGTTGCATTCGTACCGGAAGATCGGTGTTGGGAGGTATATAAGCAACTGCAACGTGAAGATCTCTTGAGGATCCTAGCGCTTGAGCAGGAACAGTAATCCAGATACTTTCTAGGTTGGTACTATGCCATTCGGGCCTCAAGCGGGCTTGTAAGCGAGAACCGCACAATATCATCACTCCACCGCCCAATGATCCCCTGTCTTTGCGAAATACTATGAATTTGTTATCGCATAATTCAGCATCTAAGATTCCATCACACAGCCATGTTTCAGTTATCATTATTATGTCACAATCGAGTAGCAAGAGGTTATTATAAAATTCATTTGTTTTGGTGCGCAATCCCCGGGTATTTTGATAGAAAAGTTTGAGTTGTTTTAATATTATGTCATCCATTGTATAGAATTAAACAGTAATGAAGCTGAGGGAACCCGCAATAAGTAAGTATAGAATACGAATTTAGGTTATTATATAAATTTAATAAAATTAGAGTACTGTCCATTTTTCGTATAACTGTAAAAACTCGCTGTTTGATATAGAAATCGAATATTTCATTTAATGTATTCGTTGATTTGTAATTAAACTTAAACATACTTTTGCGTAGGATGTGATTGAAAATATTATGTAATATCAAAAATAAATGAGATATTTCTTTATTGCTTGTAGTACTCCTATATAGTATCAATGAAATATAATTATAAAGTAGCATGACAAATAAAGTACAATTAAATATAATTGAGATGTAAAAGTTATAAAATTTGTTTGATAGAATTGATGTATTTATGTGTAAAGTGTTTATGTGTAGTGTATAATGTGCGCTAAGTAAATTCATAATAATATATTGGTGAAATATAACATAACAACATAGTACAAAATCATGTCTTAAATAGTCTGCATGAATTAATATTAGATCATCTTCGCAAGGTCGGCAGTGGAATTTATAGGAATAGGAGGAGATGTATCGTTTTTTCGGACGTAGATACGGCAGTTTTTTGTCCATATATATTTGAAATCTACTTCTTTTGCTTTTTGTTTGCACAAACTTAATAGTATTTTATTCTCTTTTGTCAAGTGTTCATTTACAAATATTCTGATACTTTCACCTCCCATTCCCACATCCTTGGCATTCATGTTGCGATGTTTACGTGCCGCAGCTATAATTTGATCCTTTACTCCACGTTGTCTTAAACGAGCGACGATGGGACGCGCGCGCTCCGCACTAGCCACTCGACGCGGCTGCACTCGGTGGGCAAACTCCAAGTCAGACGGTTCAATGGTTACGCCGAGATGTTTAGATATTTTATGTACTATTTCAGAAGTATTTTCTTCCTTGTGCTCTGGGATGCCGGTAATCTCAATATTTTGTAGTCTGACCCACTGCTGCTGTTTTAAATTCTCATCCTCTAGAACTTTAAGTCGAGATACGGTGGCATCTAGTTTTTCGTTTAAAGTTTTATTTTCTTCTTTGAGATATTTAAGCTCAGAAGCCGTACTACCCAAAAGTTTCCTGAGATCGGCGTTCTCTTTTTTAAAGTCTTCGAACTGGGCACTTATGTATGACACAGATTCCTGAAACCCTGAGTATTGAGTATTAATTGATTTGAGTTGGTCAGATACCATCCTATCGATTGTTGACTCCAGCATGGCTTCCATCTCCTTCCTCATGACGTTTTTCCAGATTTCTTTCAATTTATCCTCCGTTATGAAATCACCAGTGCGTTGCTTACGAAGAGTAACGTTGCAGTCATCTCCTAGGACTCCGGTGCTAGATCCACCAACCACTTTAGACTGTTGAACTTGTTGAGCCACACGAACTGGCGTATTGGTGTTGTCCACTTTTGGCTGCATGCTCTTACATTCGTAGCACGTCCACTTAAGCTTTACGTCATTACTCATTTTCTTGAATCGCTTCGGTGAAAGGTTCGCGCACATTAAGTCATATTTTTGCTTGCATTGATAACAGCACATACATTCCTTGTCTGTTATTACTGACTTGCAACCAACACAGCTTATTGTCTCCATCCTTATTAATAGGGTAACCGAGACGAAAAAATTTTAACCCAGAAGTATGCGCGATGAGATGCGATGCCAGTACGTATTAACGTCCGATAATAATGTACGTTGTCTTATTCTTTGCGCCGCCGTATGCAGCGACCGAGCGATGCAGCGAGCGATAAGAGTATTATCACAGTACACATATTATAAACAGTAAAGTGACTCGGCCCGATTCTCGAAAAACTTGCCTACGCGTCGCCGCGCGCTAGGGCTGTCCGCCGACAGTATTTTAATTTTATAAAACGACTTGAGTTTCTTTGTAGTTTTGTATTTATAAATGTTATATTTTCTATTTTAATAAATGCAATTCATTCTGAATAAAAAGGGAGTGTTCCATAAAAATCTATGTTGTGTTTTTAGTAGTACTGTGAAGGTTCGTAAGCCTTCAGCAATTTGATTGAGAAGAATAAATAAGTAACAGTTCCACCTAATAAGGATAAGGAGTAATCAACTGTAAAAAGTAGCCTTTAGTGATTTAAATACGCATCATAAAATGCGTTATTATAAGATGGTATAGTATATGGCGCAGATTCGGTATCAGTTAATTTTTTTTTAAATATTTTGTTAATATTTATTTTCAAATAACAAAGATCCATAAAAAAAATATCACCTATCTAGCAACTCTGTTGTACTGACAGTCCTAACCTGTCATTTACAAGTGCCAACCGCCATTAGGTTCGTTTCTTTAATGGCGCGAGTAATACCTACAACATGGAGTTACTGTAAAGTACCATTACGGAGGTCGCCTATCCAATCCATTCAATGTCCATTTTCTGCAAACGTTGCATTTATTAGTTTTTTTTTTATGTAAATAGCCGGCAAACGAGCTGACGATCCACCTGATGGTAAGTGGATAACGTCGCCCATGGACACCAGCAACACCAAAGGCATCACTGATGCGTTGCCGGGCAAAAAAGAGAGAAGAAGAAGAAAGAAAGAACTGGCTCTCAAGCCCCCAGCCGGAACACGAAGAGTCGTTTGGCGGCTGACTCATCATACTCAAGGGTGGTAACTATCCAGGCGAACCCCATGGAGATATAATAATAGTACCTAATAATGGCATTAATTAACAATTAAAATCAATATTACCAATATAATCCGTCGAGGGGCCCTACCACCAGCGGGCCGGATTTAGTCGCCTTTTACGACACCCATCCGGCGTGGGATTGGGGTTAGTATTCTAAGCCGCCCCAATACGACAAAAGAAATAATAATCAACCATTAGATTTTTTTAGCCCCTTATTTACAAATCTAGGCATTTTACTCGGTGGACTTATGAAAAATAAACAATTTAGGTACCTACTTATTGCAATACGTACTTGTTTTTATTTATTTATCCTACATGCACTGATCTCCTTCGGCAGGACCGAAGACCT
Organism: Thymelicus sylvestris; assembly: GCA_911387775.1. Classification (NCBI taxonomy): domain Eukaryota; kingdom Metazoa; phylum Arthropoda; class Insecta; order Lepidoptera; family Hesperiidae; genus Thymelicus; species Thymelicus sylvestris. The sequence continues at coordinate 4,967,964 of OU426903.1, forward strand.
TGAATACAATAATTTGATTTCTTATTAATAATTACAATACAATAATAAAGTTAATATTAATCAATAACGCAATAATTATACAATACCTACTACCTAAGTTACTTACCTACAATAATTATATATACCTACCTACAAGTACGTATTATATATTATTATATATTATATTATATAGTATTATATATACTATATAATACGTACTTGTAGGTAGGTGTATAAAAATAGTGTCTTACCTTTCGGAGTCTCCAGGTAACGTAAACAATGATATTCCTGGGTGACTTAATGTCGAATTAAAGCACCCAAAAACAGCACAATAATGTCTACTATTTCTGTTGCCCTTTTCTACTGCCATTTTAAATTAAAATCTAAATCCACAGCCGCACACGACCATACAGCTCAACCAGAGTAGAAAAACTAAAAAATTGTTATTTGTACCGACCGGACCGTGGTACAAGTTCCGCTCGTTCGCCTGTCGGCAATCGCCACGCAGCGGCCGCTGTCGCTCTCGTATCGCACGCGTATTCGGATGTGGGTAGGTATAACGCGCTTTTCGGCCGTTTGTATGAAGAGCGACTACTGTATGTACTGTGGTATTATTGTCTAGGTCAGTTACGTCGAACGACCCACGTTTGTTATAAAAATTAATTCAACTGTTTCTCACTGAATACTGGATAGATTTTCTTGAAATAAACACCACACGAAAGAGCACACAGTCTACTTCACAATAGTGTACAACATATATAGCTTGCGCAACTTTAGACACTTGATTTTACACAAAACTAGGGAGCAACGAGCAATAGCGTGCACATTTAGCGACTGTCGCGAGTATTGTTCTTGAATAATTTTAAAATTTTCCATTGTAGAACTATAACTAAAATATATTATTTGAGATCCTGACAACAAGCTCTTTTTCCCAATTTAAAAAAAAGGAGGAGGTATTCAATTCGACCGTTTTTTATGTTTGTCACCTCAGCACTTTCGACTGGGTGAACCGATTTTGATGATTCTTTTTTTAGTCGAAAGCTGGTGCTTGTCATATAGCCCCACATAAATATAAGCGAGATCTGACAAGTAGTTTTTGAGTTATTTTGAAGTCTTGTAAACGTTATTTTGAAGTCTTATAACGTCTTATAAATCGATGAACACTGGCTGCACGCATGGAAAAGTGTCACGTTCCGCCTGAGCCTGAGCGTGCAAGCGAGAGCGCAGAACAAGCGATAGAGAGACACGATCGGCCCAAGCGTTGGCTTGTGACACATTTATCTCTCTTCTCGCGCAAAAAATTTTTAATTTTCAATTAACTCCTTCTTAGTATTATTCAAAATAATGATATTTCAATGATAATATATCAATTCAATTCATAAAAGTATGCAATTTTTCATCAATGTTTCTTTACGACGTTATCACGTAAAACTATCGTCCGTAAACCGACTTTACAGACAATTTTTTTTTTCAAAATGCATTTGTTTACTTTATATACCTTCGTCTTTGGGTCACAAAAAAGTACATGAGTACCAAATTTCAACTCATTTGGACCAGTAGTTTCGAAGTAAATTGGCTGTGAACGGCGGTCGCCCAGACGCACGAGTGATCCTATAACGGTTCGGTTTTTGATTTTTTTCGTCGGAATCCTAATAATCAAAATTTTACTAACAAAAAATAACCGACTTCAAAGTCAAAAACTACTAGTCAGATCTCGTTCAAACTTATGTGGGTACTACATGACAAGCACCAGCTTTCGATTAAAAAAAGAATCATTGAAATCAGTTGGCGTCATATTGAGTTATTCGTCCGTTTGTCGCGCACATACTTAATAAAAATTTAAGACTTATATGGTTTTCTCATGGATGCCATTGTCAGATCTCAATAAAATTTATGTGGGACCACATGACAGGCACCAGCTTTCGATTAAAAAAAGAATCATCAAGATCGGTTCACCCAGTCCAAAGTTCTGACTTCTGAGGTAACAAACATAAAAAAAACAGTCGAATTGAGAAACTCCTTTTTTGAAGTCGGTTAAAAAAACTGTTTTATAAACTGTATCGTGTCGTGTCACTTGTGGCATGTCAAATGAAAGGGCTTGTTGTAAGGATCGCAAATATATTTTATTGTTTGATAATTTTAAAATTATTCAAGAAGAAGGTAGCCGAGCGTTATGGTTTGTGATCAAAGCCATTCAAGGCAATTTCTGTGCATCGTCATCGTCGCCAGAATCGCGATACCTTGAAAGTGCGGTGCCAGTTCAAAATTCGCGTTCAACCTTCAAAATGTTTGTAACTTCAAAGTGTGGCGCCAACTTCCTGTAGGTGAGTAAGTATAGCTCGAGAAAGTGGGAGATTCCCTTAGTGGATACTGACCACGTGACAAAAACCTAAACCCCCTCCCTCCCCCCTGTGACCAAGCGTGGTGTTTTGCAGACCCCCCCCCCCCCCCCCCCCCTAAATGTGTCACGTGGTTTGGGAACGTTCCCATATAGTTAAAGTGTACATACAATGTTTATAGCGAGAGAGTAGCTCGCCACGCCGCCGCCCGCCGCGCCGCGCGCCGCCGCGGCGCCGGTTCGATAAAAGTGAAATTTGACGCGGATTTTATGGGACTTCTAAACCTATAAAACTTCTAAACCTAACCTTAACGGCACTACCTATCCCCCTTACTGCAGATAAATACATCATACTGAAGTAACTGCTGATATCGTTATTAGTTTTCAATTTCATGTGCTGTAGCTTGAAAAAGTCACTTGATAATAAATGTATGAAGTTCAGTAGTATAGTAATAGTAGTAGATATGAATTTAAAATTGGATGAACAATAAAAAAAATATTTGCTAACTTATTAGCATTAAAACAAAACCATCATTTTCATAGGAAATTAATAAATATAGCTAGATATGAAACTAATTCAACTCGAAGATTTCAACTCCGTAGGAAAGAAGTGATGGTTCTAAACTCACCAAGGTTTCTCAGATAGATACACGATTTAACCTAAACAAATATGAATGTTGAATAAACATTGTAAGTTAAATAAACCTTGTAAAAATTGCATGTAAAAGCTATCGGTGTAAACTGTAAACATTTGAGTTTCGAGTGCAATGTTAATTAACTCGTTCGCGATATCGTCAGCGCAGCATGGAGCAGGCAGTTAACAATTTACATAAGCGTTCATTTTAACAGATTTCCATAGAAAGTGTCGCGGACCGCGGTTCCGACGTCAAATAGGCCTCGGGTCGTTAACTGAGTTATGTTTGGTTAGAGAATCGACACATACGTCTGTTCATTAAACATTTTTTTTTGAACTTTTAGAAATCTTTTATTTTATGAAGATAGGTATTTAATTAGCTTGATACGTAGCATACTACGTATCCATCTAATAGGGATGTTGACACTATTAGTAAATTAAAATAAATTTACGTTTAAAGTATCAAGGAAAACATTTAAACACCTAAAATATTATTATTTTGTCGAAATCAATCACAATAAATTAAATATAATTATTTTAAAATGTTAAAAATAGTACTCACTGTCACGTGACCTCAAACGCCAAATTGAGCTTATGACGTCATTGTTCTTATTTTATATGCAAGTGTAACTAACTTCAGTCGACAGATAGTATTGAATATCGGCTAGTGACGTCACGTGACGTTTTTGGTGGGAAATTTGAAAATGATTTTTAATTATCAATTTTTGTTTTTAAATTGAAGATTATTATTTTTATAATATTTTTTTCGTGAATCTTTAGGTTCTATCCTCGTTCAACCAAAATATGACGTATAAGTTGTAGAATACGCAAAGCTTTGTTCCTTCTTTGTTACTCAAATTATCGAAAAACTTTGCAGGTAAAAACCAATATTTTGTAAGATGGACGCTCCATGGCCAATACAGCAAAGTGTGAGGTTACCCTAACCAACACAATTTCACTAAACACGTTCGGTTCACGCCTGTCATTCTATGTAGTTTCTTGCGATCGTGTCTTGCGGAAAATTATATTGCAACTATCATTTCGTATTCATTGAAACAAATCAATCTTTGAATATTATTCATACATTTCATAGGTAGCATAAAGTCAATGAGTCAATGATAAGTACATCGATCAAGTTAAGTCGCTTTACCGTGCTTCCGATGTCACGGTTGTTATCAGGAGTTTCGTCAGAAGTCGTCGAGTAAAACGCCAAACTGATAATGACGTGAGACGTCACACTAGGAAGGGGGGTCTCACAAATGTGACAAGGACGGGGGGAGGGATTAAAAAAATTTTACAATGTTTTCCTACTACATACATAATTATAATCATTTGGTTATGCTGCTACTACCACTTTGCTTCAGTTTACGTTTTTAGATGACAAGATATAACCGGTTAAATAAATTCGTGATACATGCCATCAGCCCGGCTAGCTCAGTCGGTAGAGCATGAGACTCTTAATCTCAGGGTCGTGGGTTCGAGCCCCACGTTGGGCGCATCATTTTTAATCCCATTTTTTATTTAAATTATAAAGGACTCTACGCCTACATTTTCTATCGTTTTCATTTTAATATGTTAGATTGTATATTTATTTCTATCAATAATATTTTATTTTAGTACATAAGTTATGTAAGTAATGTTTGTAAATCAATAACCTGAATAATATGAAAAAGGTTTTTAAATAAAGGTTTAGATCGTTTGTGAAATATGTATCTTTGACGTAATAATTTTTAAATTATGGGGTGCAGCAGCTAAACAATTACCTCTAATCGGCGACCGAATAAAACAAATAAAAAAATAAGTTTGCAACCCATGATTATTATTAATAATATAATTACTACTAAAAAATAAAAAACGTATTTCCAATAAAAAGCACTGACACGACAATAAAAAATTAAAAATAAACAAAATGCGGTATGAAAAAATCTACTCTATGGTAAGACACAAAGGTAGAATATCATTTAATCGCTCGGTCTATCCACACCATATGGTGACCGATGGGAAATGCTGCCCGAGCTGCAGTGGCCATATGGTGGCCAGCATACGGTGCATAAAGTTTAAGTGGTAAACTGCAGTAAATATTTACTGGTTTGGTTAATATTTTTAATAGCTTTGAAGTTTGAACAATGCTGCTAAACTAAATCCAGTGCTATTATCCGCAATTAGTATCACAATGGGGATGTAGACCTTATCTATCTATCTATGAGGACGGGAGACCTTTATTATTTACATAAAGGTGCCGTGATATCGAACTATTCACAGCCCATTTCTCCTCCAGTCAAAACAACATCGTAACTAGAGGGGGATCGACGCACTGACCTGGCACGAGCCCAAGGGGGAAAGGGGGAAACTCCCCACGGACATGAGGAGGTTGAGATACATGTGTAATAAGCATGATTTTATATTCATAAGTTCATTAACTAGTTTGCAAGTTATTAAGCAAACAACTATAACACGACACTTCATTACTACATTACTAAATTACTAAGTAGGGATTACATAGGTATTTTGTTATTAGGTAGTACAGGAAGTGATCTTACTATTATCAGTATAAAAAGATAACAGGTATACTTAACAGTTACGATCCATCTGTCGAGAATAATACAACATACAGTTGCAGCACTTGCAGCTATAGGTCAATTTTCAAATCATAAATATAAAGGTGTGCATGTGTGTTTATTACAATGCGAATATGCACTTTCAACTAGCTTAATATTTTGATGTAAGACAGAGTAATTTATTAATACGAGGTCGTTAGATACTGTTAAACTTTAAGAACAATCTTAAATTAAAATGAAATGAAAACCCCCGACAGTTTTATTAACACTAATACGAGTAGCTATCATTCTCGAGTCTCGATTAAGTCACCTTTCAAACAAAAAAAAATAGATCAAAATCGGTTCATCCGTTTGGGAGCTACGAATGCTACGATGACACTGACAGACATACAGATCTAGATAGATACACAGTACCTACAATACACAGACACGTCAAACTTATAACACCCCTCATTTTTCGCCGGGGATTAAAAAGAAAGGAAAACTAAGCAGAGTAATAATAATGAAAATAATAATGAAAAATCGTTTGAATTTATGTTTTATACTGATATTGTGATAGTTATAGATAAAATATAATTTAGTAGTAAGTGCCACTCATAAAATTCTAGTACCTACAAAAATGACCTCAGAATTATTCATATCTACAAAGCTATTGTCCTAGGGGAGTTTAATGTCTTAAATGGCTGGCGTGACGTCACTGGACGTCAAGTTGGCGCGACCCTTTGGCGTCTGATAGCCGAAACATGGATAGCACGAAAATGAGTCTTATTGTTAAGAACCACGGACCTAAAAAAAATACAGACGTAACCTTGTGTAACCGAGAGTGAAGCATAGAAATGGCCGACCGCTTACTACGTGTGCGTAATTTTGGGGTTACCACAATATGAACATTTTCCCCATTTTTTCTTTATGTACCTAGTAGTAAATTCAAACACAAAATGTATTACTTACTGAATAGTTTATTCGGTAATGTTCGGTTTACACGTATTAAGTAGTTAAGTAAATAACTAAATTTTAAGTAAATTAATACGGTAAACGGACAATAAGGTTGTTTTAACTTCACAGCTCCGCCCGGCATTGTAACCTTGAAGTAAAAGTTATTAGACCAAGGTTGCCTCTTTTGATAAAAAACATATAAGTATCTTGGTATTTATGAAAATGAAAATAAAACGCTCTCAACTGTTTTTATAATTGTTTTATTGTAAAAAAATTACAAGTGTGCATTTTTTTCATAGTAGCGATGAACAGATTTATTTTCCTGTCTGAATTCATGGTTATAGAACTTGACAGTGGCATAAATTCAGACCTAACTAATAAATTAAAAAACAGATTTTGACAAACTTGCTCTACATATACTGACACCCCAACTCGAGAGTCACTAACGGTTACTTTAATCGCTCCTTAGTAATGAATCACCATACAAATTCTGTACTAAGGAGTGATTTAAGTAACCATTAGTGATTCTGAGTTGTGGCGTAAGTTAATACATACATACGTTAGTTATACACTAACACCCCAACTGACGAGTCACTAATGGTTACTTAAATGGCTCCTTAGTACAGAATTTGTATGGTGATTCTTTAGTAAGGAGCGATTAAAGTAACCGTTAGTGACTCTGAGTTGGGGCGTAAGTTTAATAATTGTAGCAATCTGATCGGAGTTTCTGAAAAATCCGCAGATAAACATACATACAACCAAACTTAATAACATACTCTCATGACACTGCGTTAAATAGACTAACATTGTGTGTAAATATTTTCAGATTTCAAATTCAAATTCAAAATCATTTATTCATGTAGGTATGATTGATACACTTATGCACGTCATTTTTTTAATTTACCAGCTTTTCGGAAAGGTGCTTTGTCATGGAGGAGAAGAAAAGCCGAAAATTTCAAAATTATTTACACACCTGCGCTACAAACTGATATTTTATAAGTATATCCATACTAATATTATAAATGCGAAAGTGTGTTTGTTTGTTTGTCCCTCTTTTACGTCGTAACGGAGCGATATTATGGTATGAATTTTGGGAGATATTGTAGTTATGAGGCTGGAGAGTAACATAGGCTACTTTTTATTGCGGTAAAATATCTTATTCCAATGGGAAAATCCATTATGTATTTGAATCACTCCATATTATAAGTAACAATGTGTTGGTTCTGCTATAAGTTCGTAAAGGATCTATGGATTGATATAAATTTATTGATATATTTTGGTTCCTCTTAGTACCTTTTAAATTTTGGAACTGTTACTTATTTATTCTTGCACCATGAATGTGTCATGTATGTTAAACAACTCATTGTTACTTATTTTTGAATACGCGGGCGAAGCCGCGGGTAATAGCTAGTATTTTTATAATTGGTACGCTAAAATCCTTTATGAAGAGTCAACTTCTTGTAAACTTGACGTTTATTTTCCAGTGTTTTATTTACAGTTTCCATTTTGGAAATATGATGAAATTAATTACTTTTTTAATTAAATAATTGATTAAATACACTGGTTTACCCACTTCACTTATAGGGGAGGTACCTAAAATTTCTCCAATTTTGTTCTACCATTATCTTAACGTAATTAATATACATACTTACATTGATCGGTACCAAATTTCAGCTTTCTAATATTGTTTGTTTGTAAGCAATGCCGCGGACAGACGGACAGACATGGCAAACTTATAGGTAAGGGTTCCTTGTCATTTAGTACGGAACCCCAAAAATATATACTTTTAAACTAAAGTAAGAAACTCGAGCATTATACATACTATAATTTTCCCACACATTCTGGGTATTTGCTTAAGCAATATTGTTGGCAACACTGGCTGATTTTGTGGTTACAAATTTTTTTAGTTTGTTTTGTTAATAACTTACGGAAAAATAAAAGAAATCAGTGATTAAATGACAAGCTTACTTGTGCAAGGTGATCCCTTTATGTTTTTTAACTGAACTACTATTGTTCTTGCAACTTTTAACAGCACACAAAGGCATTTTTAATATTCTTTATCAACTCCCGTTGTCCGTATGACTCGAGTGCGGTCCGGCGCCGGAATGACACCGATTGTGTCAATGTGTGGGTGTTTACTTGTACGAATAGAGAGTTAGAATTCCGATGGGTGCTTCACTGAATTTGTTCTTGAAATTACGTCTGTCTTTTTTTTAGGTCCGTGTTAAGAACATAATACATGCAGCATTATGGATTTTGTAGTTACATAGTCTAGTAATAAACTCCGATAAAGAGACAGTATCTCTGTCTGGCACAATCAACTTGCTATAGAGACTATCTTACAACACAAAAAATAACAGACTTCAAAATTAGGGATAACTCAAAAACTACTCGCCAGATCCCGCTCAAATTTAAATAGGACCACATGATAAGCACCAGCTTTCGATTAAAAAAAGAATCATCAAAATCGGTTCACCCAGTCGAAAGTTCTGAGGTAACAAACATAAATAAAAAAAACTTGAGAGGTGTCAAGGGACACCCGGATGGAACGAAGTTCCTTGCAGTCAGTACTAGGATAGCAAAAACATGCAGCAAGTGTGCCAAAACAAATCTAGCAATTAGCCTAGTAGCAATTGCTACTAGGTGAACAAAGCCGATGAGAAATTTAATAACCCAGATTTGTTTTGGCACAGTCGCTTGCATGTTTTTGATATCCTAGTACTGACTGCAAGTAACGAAAATATCTGGCTTGCTTTCTATGTAAAAAAACTACGACGGCAAAAAGTGTCGTTACAACTTTTCGTTACCAAATTTTCCACCTAGCCCCCTTTCGCAACGCGCGATAAGGAACTTCGTTCCAAAAAATACAGTCGATTTGAATATCTCCTCCTTTTTTGAAGTGAAGACACTGATATCAGATATTATAAACAAAATTTTTGTTACAAAATGCACTACCTACTTTTGGTAGTAACTAAAGATTTTTTTAAGAGTTATTGATAAGAATTAGTGATTGAATGATGATAAAAACTTTCATGATTTCTATTTAGTCCATATCATTTCCATGTAAAGTGTAAACTAATAACAAGCCTTCACCTTCCTGACGTTGCTGCGAGTTTAAGTACTCTGTGGTTACTGCGCTGTCGTCCGTACGACTTTTAAGTTTTAACAGTCCGAATAAAAATACAAGTACGTTACTTATACCAATCATACAAAAAAATACAACCGCAAGCAGTAGATATATGAATGCAATTCTTATAACTATAACACAAGATATCATTATAATTGCTCACATCAGTCTCTTTAACTTTAGAAGCAAAGTATGTAAAAGCAAATTCATATGACAGCTTCAGTGTTTCCTTTAAATCGCGTTACATAAATCTAACATCAAAATACCTTCCTCAATTTCACAGTTTCTGCGAATCTTCTAAAGCCATTTATTACCCTGACTCACTATTTTCAGGAACTTACGAGCGAATGCTCTCATTTGGAACGATATAGCGAAGTTAGCGAACTGTCTGGCTGGATCGTTCTGTCTGTTGGTGCATCGGAATCAGGCTCGAGTTCAGGTTCGTGGCATTTGCAAGATAGTGCAATGACCTAGCGGGGATTCTAAAAATGTGAAGTAACAATAGATGGCATTCCTCTGGTAGAAATCATTGTATCGAATTAATGATGGAACTGGTGTGTAAGCTTGCTGAAATTTACATAGTTATGTTTATTTTTGTAACCATCCATGGGACATGGTGGTAGTCACCATCTCACACAGGTGGGTCGTCTGTTCTTTGTCGGCGATATCACTAAATCAGCTGTCTCTTCCAAGCAACCGATGAGAGACCTAGTACAAAAGACTGTTAGCAGAGGATAGATTAGGAGAAAAAGGACCATACTTCTGCTTCGTTAACGTCGCCACGTCGTCTTCACGTAACAATCCCATCTACACAGATGTTGGCCCAGTTCCAACGATAATTGATTTTCAAGTTCCCCTTCGTCATTAATAATGAAATTCCAGGAAACTCTACAGCCATTTAACCATGGCTACCATGAGTCAGTATTTTCAGTACTTCCGAAGTTATAAAAAGTTAATGGTTATTGCGGGTGATCTGTCACCCGTTTTGGACCGTGTTGCTACTAAGCATTACGGAAACGAGTAATAATCTCTGTGCCCTAATCAATCAAAAAATGTTTTATTTTACCTAGAATACATGGTTCTACCAATTCATAATAAGCTTTTACTAATAACATAACTATGAACAGATAAAATGTAATGAAATTCAAATGGAGACATCCATATTTACCAAAATCTGTTAATCTGGGTCTCTTAGATACCACAAGAAATATGCTGATTGACTGACTGACTGACTGTAAAACCGTGCTGGAGACGGTGGAGTACACTCCAAGCCAGGAGGCCTGAGGCCTAAATGAGGACATTTACATTGAAGGGGTCACTGGTAGCCTAGCCTTGAATGAAGCCATACAAGCAACGGATCCGGTTATCATAAGGTAGAAGATTAATCCTCGGCAAGCTAGTTTGAGAACTACAAAGGGTTGCCAACAACCCTCCACGGCACCATTCGTGTACAATTAGCCTTTTGGGTGGTAGCCAACGTTAAAAAGTACCAGGGTCGCATAAAGCACAATTGGTACGCGGAAAGAGCAGCGCGCGTGGCATAACTCGACACAAACTCCGCGGCACATAGCCAGAGAATGCAAATAAAAATCTACTCGGAAATGAGAAACAAAAGGGAGAAAATGAAAACACCTGCAATTTTAAGGTGCACGTTTCAGTACAAATTGTTGACGTTAAACTGTAAAAAATACAAGATTAAATAAACGGTGCGCTTCATACTCTTACATTTGGATTCTGAATATATATTTTGATATGATGTGTGGGGCATGGACAATGGACATTTTTGGTCAATGATTCTGCAGATATACCATGTACTTTTCTATGTACAGTTGCAAAGATTAATTTCAGCATTTCAAAATATCCCCGCTATAGCTTATCCAAAACTCGCGCCCAATGAGACAGGAGCATAACAGTAATACGAAACAGCGCAAAAACAAAAACTGGCACAATAATCACGCAATGCGGTGCAGATGTAACCACCTTGACCTGGAAACTTGACGCATTGCGACCGCGCTCTTCTTACTGTGGCCCAGGCTGTCCCAATCAATCCCAGACTGAAATAAATAATACATCTCACACTCAGTTTCATACCATCGCAAAAGGATTTCCTATGTTGCGTTACGGGTAGCGCGGACAATGGACATAAAATGAGAAATCCATTCCAAAATAACCTCGATTCGTGAACAAACACTTATGTCATATTAATGTCCCGGCCGCAGCTGGGGATTGAATTCGGGTCCCTTCGCCCTTGGTCACTACCAAACCGGCTAAAATGTCGTCAACACGTGAAAAAGGGTATTCATTGTCAGAAACAGACCAAACGCGACGAGATGCAACGATGCTGGAGCCCAATTCTCATTTCGTAGAGATACATGTCTAACAGAGATATCTCGAAAAAACATGGCCGACCTCGAATGAAACGAGGCCAATCGGCCATGTTTTTTCGAGATATATCTCTGTTAGACATGTATCTCTACGAAATGAGAATTGCCCCCCTGGCTTCCATCGATTCCTAGACACGCCCAATGAGTAAGCACAAACAGTTGACATGCAGTACGCTCAAGGTGTTTATGCTCGTTATAATATTTTCATGCCATTCAGTAATTCCGCAGTTCCGCAGCCATTAGCAGAAGCCCGGGGCGCTCCCGCACCAGTTCGCAGTGCGTCAGATTTCAGGTCAAGGTAACGCGTCAATTACGACCCGTTCCAATATTCGATTCACCTACTTGTGTCTAAACTCTAAAACTATTCTGAAAAAATTAAAATGTGTGCAATTCACACGTGGTAGAAGTGATACCTTCAAAATTTTTGTTTTCAAGATAATGAGACGAATGTAAAAATTCGGGAAGATGATAAATGTAGGTTTCACTAATCTACTTCACTCCGCTCCGCTCCACCCCGCTCCGCTCCGCTCAACTCTAGTCTCCACTCATTTCTAGTCTCCACTGGACAGTTTCGTTTCATAAAATTTCAAGTCAGTCTCCACTCATTTCTAGTCTCCACTGGACAGTTTCGTTTCATAAAATTTCAAGTCACCCCCGTACTAAAGAAGTTTTCACTTCAACAATAGTTATCCAATATAAGGAAGTATTCGCCCAGGAGAGAGCTTAGCTGGACGTACATGCGCGATGGGACTTTGAATGTAATGGTCCTTTTGATAACTAGATCTGACATTCGACATAGCTCCGTCGTTTTCATGAGTATTGTTGAATATTTCTAAAAACTTAAGATTTGGAATACGAATTTTGCGTTAAATACAAATATACAAATAATATTTACATGTAATCTCTTCAGAAAATTTTATAGGGTTGCAAGGTGTTGGGTTTTACATATATTGTGCAAAATATGGAGAATTTACAGCCTCAAGGGTTTGTTCAGCCCTATGCTATGGTAGACAAGTATGACATCGCATAATTAAAATACTTCTTACTACCTTTTAAAATAATCATCAGTTTATTGAAAACTGCCATAACAAGCTTTACATTTACAAGTGATGTCATGGCAAAAAACACCAGCCCAGCCCTACCTGCTACACACCCTATGATATTATGATAAAGGAAGGGGTGGTCGTAATGAAGGGGTGACCGCTTACGTCACTGGTGACGGTGAGTCACGTGACCTTTGGAGAGTGCTTTACGCGATAAGGACTTCTGTCCTGTGGCAGATAAGAGGGTATGAAAAAATATAGGTAGAACTAATTGTTTACTTGTATCAAAAGGTTTTTTGTGTACTACAAACGAGCATTATTTTCGGAATTGCAATTAATGTCGTTTATTATAGGGTTGCCAACCTCAAATTTAAAAAACCAGGATTTGAAGTTGGAGAAACCAGGACAACTCAGTTTAAAAACAGGACGCAGTAATAGAGTTGTAAATTGCGAGCCGTGAGGCTACTCGTAACGTAAAAATTTCTACAAGAGGTGCGCGAATTTTAAAATTTAAAAACCCAGGACGCTGATTAAACACAATCCAGGACGTCCCAGGACACTACAAAAACCAGGGCATGTCCTGGGAAAACAGGACGGATGGTAACCCTAGTTTATTATATGTCACCTGCAGAGAAAAGTAATCCATCAGTTTATAACAGTTTTAAACAGATGGATTACTTTTCTCTGCAGGTGACTGTACGTACGCGTTTAAAATATTAAATTAAAATCCCTACTTTAATTTTACTAAATCAACTTTTTCTTTCATTTGAGAACATGATTTTCAGACGTCACTTAAATAATAAATGCCTATAGCCAGTACTAAAGCTTTCTGCAGAATCCACTTTAAATAATAAGGCCATATTAGTAAAGTTTATGGAAAGTTTAGTTGGCCATAGACTTTAATAACCACTTGCAATAAGGAAGACTGCATACAGCATGTCATGATTACTGCCTGCATCAATAAAATATATTAGTAATGTAATACGCAGTCAAGTTTTATGACCTGATCGTCTTTCGAAGATATAAAATAACATATTGCTTGACGTATTTAGTACGTACATGAAGATAATTTCTTGTAACTAAGCACGTTACTTCTACGTTACATGAGACTCAGATGTGCTAAACAGTTCTAGTTGTCCCGTCACGGAACAACTCAACGGGACTAGTGGAATAGACCCGCAAGAACAGAGTTGCGGAGAAAAGGAACCCCAGAGAAACTCCAACATTTTCTTATCCACACATTACCGGCTACGCGTTGGGTATATGAGATGAATAATATTCTATACGTTAACGTTCTAGGTATTCTATACATTGCCTAGGTAGGTAGAATATCGGATTAGAAAGATTTCCGGTACCTAACATATACAACACCATAAACGATAGGAGGACGAGGCCTCTCCGGACATGATCACTTATTCTGGTGGAAAATCTTGGAAGCTCTTTGCTAAAGGTACATAAACAATTTACAAGCTATATTCCTAGCATAGCTTTACGTGCACAGGTAACTTTACCTTTACCTCGGAGGCCCTTATGTACTAATTTTATTCGGCAAACTACAAGGCAAACGTGCGCTGTTTATCATATTGAGGTTAAATTATTTATCAGGCTGACTGCATCTCAAGCAATTACACAGGAAGACTCATCTTCACTGTATCACGTGTTTTAACTATTCTTCTACTTACTTAATCAAGACATTATTCTGATACAATGGTTTATGGCTCTTTTAGGATCCGATATTTATTTATTTATTTGTTTATTTATTTATTTATTTTGAATATTTATAACTAAATAAACATTACAGATATGTAGCGCTGTTGTCAAAATATTTTTACAAGACTGCTGGATTCATAAAACCAAGTGTTAATAACTAAGTACGGTTTAATGACCACTTCATTAGGTGGCCCGTCTGCTTTTTCGTGAGCGCCTCAGGCTAAAAGAAAAATAATTTCACTATAGGCCTGAGCCGAAGGGGCTAGACCTCGCCTAATTCCGCCAAGTAGTGATCGTGGTGGTCGATGACGACGTCACTCATCGCTCTGACATGGTTCTCCCACTTTCTCCCAACTGCCGCTTTACGTATGCTCCACGGTCATATCCTACGTCGCGGTCATACCAACTACATGCTACACAAATTAGCAGAAAAGAAATTATTTTTCGTTTATGGACATACAGCGTGCTGGTTGTATTGGCAATACTGAGGATTGAATCGGTATGCATTATTTATAAATATGCTGCCTACCAGGGATCGCAATCCGAAGAACCAGTCGGTGGATCTTGCATCACTAAACGATTGCCTGATCCGGTATCCGGTACTGATGTACAGGATGTACTGGATCTCCATCGATTTAAGACATAAATATTGTACATGGTATAATGTGATGATTATAAATATCACATTACACACAATCATCACATTAGTACCCCAACAGAATCCCTACTCTACTAGAAATCATCACAATTCACAACGCATACACATAAAAACCACTACTATATTATTATAATATACTGACCAGTGTAAAGTGACCGCTATTACATGTCGGTGAACCAGATACGTTTGTGGTCGGATGCCACTTCATGAAATATCAATACCTGCCTCATTGCGGATGATTCATGCATCAGGTGAGCATTTGTTTACAGTTTACACGGACACTTCTGAATAATATCAAAATTTTATATACCGTTTATGATGCGGTAGGGAAGAGTATAAGCGAAACAAGGCCTATTACTATTCTTCTATACTATAATAAAACTCAAAGGGCAAATTTACTGTACATTGAATATTTTTTAAAAATTTTGATTAGGGGGCACTTCAGTAACGTGTTAGAGCACAAAAATATTTTTTTTAGAATTATTGTCTGTCTGTCTGTCTGTCTGTCTGTTTGTCTGTCCGGGCATCACATGAAAACCCTTGTCTAATATAAAGCTATGGGCTTTTAAGATACCTGTGTAACTGTGCACTGCACCTAAAGTTTTTAACTGATGAAGAAAAACATCATAGAGAAACCAGCATATCTGAGAGTTCTTCATTATATTCTCAGAAGAACAGACAGTAAACTTCTTACTTTGAAATGGGTAATCAATGGGCTATCCATTTTATAAAGATTTGCCAGTTATTATTAAAGGACCATTCCATATTCGCTCGTCTGTTCTTTTGCCGGCTATTTACATAACAAACACAAACCAAAACCAATAAACCCAATGATGCATTGAGTAGCTCGCCATTTGTACCGTGATATTTTTTAATCAATAAACAAAAATAATAACAACATCGACACAAAACCACTAACAGAGAAACCTCATGCAATTAAGTTAATTGTGATCAAGGCATTAAACGCCATCGCGTTATGGTGTTCGGAACCAGTTCCCAGGCGGAGGGAGGAAAGTGGAAAGCGGCGTTCCGGAGCTTCGGACGTGATCCGAACTGCCTTGGACCTTGTTCTATTGAAAGCGATTGTTATAAACTGATACATCGTGACTTTTAAACGGTGACATCACAAACAAAGAATTCTTGAAATGGTCATATAAATAGTAGCCATAAATACTACTTATTTATAGATACTACTAGCTGCCCGGACAGACTTCGTTCTGTCAAAAGTTTTTTTTTGAGATGTAAGCTATCCTATCTTTCAAGTTGGATCAAACTGCACACGGTGTGCAAATTTGATTAAAATCGGTTAAGTAGTTTAGGAGTCCATCGCGGACAAACAACGTGACACGTAATTTATATATATTAAGACTAGCTGCCCGGACAGACTTCGTTCTGTTAATAGTTTTTTTTTTTGAGATGTAAACTATCCTATCTTTCAAGTTGGATCAAACTGCACATGGTGTTCAAATTTGATTAAAATCGGTTTAGTAGTTTAGGAGTCCATCGCGGACAAACAACGTGACACGTAATTTATATATATTAAGATATATATTATTACTAGCTGCCCGGACAGACTTCGTTCTGTCAAAAGTTTTTTTTTATTTTAAGATGCAAGCTATCCTATCTTTCAACTTGGATCAAACTGCACACGGTGTGCAAATTTGATTAAAATCAATTAAGTAGTTTAGGAGTCCATCGCGGACAAACAACGTGACACGTAATTTATATATATTAAGATTAAGATATTAAGATAGATATTCCTGCCATTTCTTTTACTGCAAAAAAGTAAGGAGAAAGAAAAGAAATGTCTTCATTTAACCTTTACCTTTTCTTTCACCGTCCAAATGAAATCAGACGAACGTTATTGCTCCAAAAAAATACTTTGTGGTCCTAGTTAAACCCAACAAAGGGCCAGCTTATCTCTTCCGTGTAATTGAGGGCAATTAGGGTTACGGCCGGCAGATTAAATTGAGTGTAGGAGCGTTGTGTCATAACATAACTCACCACGCAAACAACAGATAATTTTATAAACAATCGCCTCCGCGGCGTCCGCCATTGAAGAAAAGGTCTTTGCGATAATACATATTATTATGTTTCGGGAAATATAAGATTCCCAAAATTTATGTTTTGTTGCTATTTCCGCTGCTTCTTATGCAATCCGATACAACTCTGCAGTCATTATTGACTGTGTTGTTCACGTGATTTCACATCCCCTTAAAGGTAGCTTGTATTTACAAATGCGACGAAAAATGAATGAAAATGACACCGGCGGAACTAACCGGCTGTTATAGGACTTCAGCTGGATTAACTTCTGTATATTTATTTAGCCAATTAGCACTAAGGCCAAAGATACATCTTATGTACTGTACGACCAACTTTTAATTTCAACTTCCTAGTATGTATGTATTCGTTGTCGACCGAAACCCTCGCGGCGTCTTCATTGTGGCATCTAAAAAGATTCTACCCAACAACGGACCTTTAAAATAAACTCCCGGTTTGGACCCAGCTTGCTTTTATTTTACAAATAAATCAGGAACATTTGCTTACTTTTCGTTGCTGACAGCATAATTTTTTTACAGGAATTTTTCAATATTTCGCACATTTTTTTTCATCCAAAATGCACTACGATCTTATGTTCGCAACTTAACTAACTATAAACTGTATAAAGTTACTCCAAAGCAACAGCTCAGTCACTTCATAGATCTAGACACGCGGAGCGTGTCAAGTCAATTTCTTAGCTAACAGAATTGACGAGCAGCACCGTGTGTAATATTACACGAACCATTTGGAGCCACTTTTGACCACCTCATAACTCAAAAACTATTCAACATAAACCTGTCAAATTTGGCTCATTTATTAAGACTTGCGAAATACATACGTCTTTCAAATTTCATAAACACATCTCAAACGGTTATTTATATATTAACGTCCAAAAATCGAGAAATTTAACACTGACTGACCTATAGATCAAAACTATATCCAACTTCCAGGTGACCTAGAAAGTTAAAATTTGGCATGCAGATAGGTAGTCGGGTGAATACAAAGGAATAAATCTGAAAGTAGTAAATTTTTATCAATTTATGATAATTTTTCAAAAAATTGATTCTATTAGGAACACTTACTTAAAATGCCTGAAATTTAAGAGTAGCGATCAAAATTGATGACATCTGGACATTATGTGGATTCCAAGGTGAATATATAACGAAACATATCAGTTTTAGTACTTTCTGAAGCTTTCAACGGGAGGAAGATGTTCAGTGTCCCAAGTGCCTGTGAGAAGTGCACAGCACATATACATTTACGTGAAGATCAGTGGTTCGTCAGGAGACGTTATTTCCAGTGTATTACGTCGTTTTATTTTTAATGTGTGGAAAATTATTTTTCTCTAATCTACAAGATTACACCACAAAATTTTGTATTATTTCCGTAATTATAACAGTTTAAAGTAATTCGAAGTATTGTTTCAAAATTTATTGTTGCACGATGTCATCGAACATAAACAACTTATCTGTACTAATAGTATAAAGAGGAAAGATTTGATTGTTTGTTTGCATTGAATAGGCTCCGAAACTACTAAACCGATTTGAAAAATTCCTTCACTGTTGGAAAGCTACACTATCCCCGGGTGACATAGGCTATATTATATTTTCAATAAATTAGGGATCCTTAATAAAACTCCAATAACGTAACCCAAGGTGTAAAAAAATAAGAAAACCAAAGCAAAGCGAGGGCGGTCACTCGTAACTAATAAGAGTATAGTCGACTTTCGTATTTATTACGATAGTATAATTGGGATTTAGTATTAATTATTATTTCAATATTTAGCGGACATCAATAGTGGAAGATCATTACTTATAAATAATGAAATAATAGGTACCGTATTTCGGACCACGGCGCACTAACTACAGATTTAGTTGAAGAGCACTATAACAGTTCATGTATTAAAATTAATCAGTAACGTTATGAATAAGTACTTACTAATAATTTCTATACAAAAAGTAATGATATCCCATCAAAAACATAAATGTAAAGTGAGAGTCAATTTCAAAAAAAAAGAATTGAGATCTAAATGGGTGCCAATTTCTGTGTAGAAAAGCCTAAAATTTTAGTCACAAGAACATGTAATTCAAGCTTTACATTTGACTTGGCTAGTTTTCTTTAGTTAGCAACCAACAAACCAAATTAGAGAAGAGTGTCATAAGCCATCAACCTAACAGATTTGACGAAGCTAATTACATAGATATAATATAGCCTAGGTAGGTACGTGAAAACTAACCAAGTCAAATGTGGAGCTTGAATTACATGTTCTTGTGACTAAAATTTTAGGCTTTTCTACACAGAAATTGGCACCCATTTAGATCTCAATTCTTTTTTTTTTTTGAAATTGACTCTCACTTTACATTTATGTTTTTGATGGGTCATTATTTCTATTATCGGAATCTAATCTACCGATAACAACGATTAGTAAATCGTATAATTTACATCGATACTAATAAATCACGTTACGTAAAGACCTTTCCCTTACGTTACATATTATCTATTATTATATCATCTGTTAACTATCTATCTATCAGTACGTTATTTTTTATACGGAAGTAGCAAATTGACGATCAATGCAGCCAAGTTTCCGGCAATGGCAATATCTGTGAGCTAACATAAAAGTAAAACAGATTTGACGATCCTGTAGCCTAATTGGTAGCGAGGTAGCGACCCTGCCTGCGAAGCGAAGGGTCCCGGGTTCGATTCCCAGCCAAATATTTATGTGACAGATAAATATTTGTACTCGGGTCATGGGTGTTATTGTGATGTGTTATACCTATGTGTCGTCCATGCCACCCGCGATACAGGTACAAGCCTACTGCGGGGGTATGAGTGTGTAAAGTGTAAACCGTTTCTTTGTTAAATTCACATCACCTTCAGTAGTATGAGAAGCAACGGCAAGAAACTCTCAAGGATTATACCCCGAGTCCCAGACCCAGCTACTAGGTATTCATTTTCTTAGGCACCTACAAAGTATTAACTAGCTGGCCACACTTTCTTTATTCTGTCTTCTTTTATGGCCGGCAACACATCGGTGATACCTATGGTGAAGACCCGTGTGGCGCAATGGTTATCATGCCGCCTCGCCGTGCCAAGGGCCCTGGCTGGGTTCGATTCCCAACGAGGCGGAAATAATGATGAGTTTGAATTTCTGTTCTCGGTCTTGGTGTGTGTAATCCATGGCACCCCACGACACATGGAAACCGAGTGGGGGCTAAGAGTGTAATAATAACTAATAACGCTACTACTTTTAATGGTGTTTCTGATGTGCATGAGTATCAGTGACCATCAATGAACCGGCTAGTCGGATCGTTTGACGGCTATAGAATTTACATTAAAAAACTAAAGATATCGTTAAAAAAACTTCATGCCATCCAAATTAGCAGCTACATATATAATAAAACCATTAATAATATTTTTTCAATCAACAACTAACAGTACAATGATTACCAATGCAATCATATCTATAAAAAAATATGGCGCCCAACATCGTTTAATAAATATGCAAATTGACTACGAGGTCTACGAAAATGGACGCGTCGGTCTTTATCCAGCCGACATAACTGTACCAGGTTCGATTCCCAGGCCACTTGTTATTCTAATCAAGTTTTGATGGGTGTTTATTACATTATCCTTCAAGCGATATTAGCTTTAAATGAGTATAAAAATGGTGGCTGATAGCTTGATGTTGTTAAACTATTTTGCTTAAAGTAGCCTGTGTTACTCGAAATTTCAATATATATGCGTCAGTTCGGTATGCTTAATGCCCATCCTTTGTTACTATTCCTATTACGGAATAAATATTTCTTCTTGTTCTTCATCCGCACTTGGCCAGCGAGGCAGGTTAGCGGACTATGACCTTACGAAGTTACGGTGTTATACCCTCTAATGAGAGAGGAGACTCTAGGGGGATAATTTATAGGTTGAGATGATGATAATATTATTATGATGACGTAGTACCTAATGCGGTATAATGATTCGAAGGTTATCGGAATTAGTACACAGGTTACTAACATTTACACTTTCTAACTCACCGCGGTCCGCGCCCTAATTCTGCTATTAGCAGATACAATTAACGATCATCTAATTGAGAAAGCGGTTTTAGTTTACTTGAACCTGTGAGAACCTCCAAGTAAAAGTTAAATTCAATACAAGAAAAAACATACGAAAAAATTTGACGTTCATGAGTGTATCGAAAAAAGACGCACATTATTACTTAAATGATTTTGAATTTTGATAGACGCTATAGTATACAAAAGGTGACCTTTTCACTCGGGTAATGGTGTTCCGGTGTTCTGGGCCCTTTGGATAAGGCTGTTAATGTTTTTTTACATGAACATATTTGGGGAAAAATAATAGTGACACAAAATGAATTATACTACTAACCCAAGCTGGTTTTGCTTTATTAGACGGGATATAATATATGTCACTAGCTGACTCGGCAAACGTTGTTCTGCCAAAAAATTTCTGGATAGGGACACCATAATAATACCTACCCTTATAAAATATACTTACGCCCTATTCTCATATCTCCCAAATATCCACAAAAAAATCTCAAAAATATGTCGAGCCGTTTTGGAAGTGTGACCACAAACACTGTGACACAAGATTTTTATATATATTAAATTAAGTTATGGCTTCTAGGTGGTGTATCAATAGTTGTCATCTTGTTACATGTTTATGCACCAATTTTTTTTTAAGTAAGTCTTCTGCAACAATGTGAAAATTGTATTCAATTTCATGCAGAAAACTTTACAGGAGAAAAGTTCTCTATATTTTTTTTACTGACTGTTCTTAGGAACTATTTGGTTTGAAAAATAAATAAATTTTTGTAATACGAGTAGCACCGCATGATGTAAACTAAAGAGTCCACCAACACCACCTGGATAGCTGATATTCATCTATTCTATATGATTTCCTCTGACACTTACTATGTGCAGAGCTATAACATGGGGCAATCTGTATGTGTACCAGTAATAATATTAAATAATTTTATTATTATTATTATTACTATGCATTGTATTGGGGTCACTCAGTATTCTAGGCTGCCACAATAAGACCAAAAGTACATAAATATAATGTATAATAAACAAAACAGGATTATAAGAATTTTTCGTGCTCTGTGGTGGTGGTTTGGCAAGTACTTTGGTATTTCTAAAATGTTTTAAAACATAATTATGTGTTAAAACATACCAAACAGAAAACAACAGTGTGTCATCATAAGGAAAATTAGTTCTCAGAATAGCTTCTGAATTGTTAAAAATATGAAATGTCAATAATTTATTAAGTATTTTCCCTAAATTGTAACTGGGTTATGTAATTTGATTTCATATTTTATTATTATTATTAAAATAATGTAGACTTAACAAATGTATTGTACAAAATAGTGTAATTATTTTTGATGCTGTTTTTTTTTAATAAAAGCACTGCTAACTATAAGCATATTATTAGATCCACAACCTTAACTATGTCAGAATATTCAAACAGCTTTAAACTCTGTCTCTAATAGAAAATCTGACACCAACCACATAGAAATATTACCTATTCATCATATTATTGGCTTCAACCCATTAATGGCCTACTACTGGGCACGGGTCTCTCCCCTTGAGGAGGCCTCCAACTGTTATCTTATGATAAAAACCGTTACTGACGGCTTTACATGCCTTCCGAAGCACAGAAACGCTCAAGAAAATTTTGCGACTCGTGGTCACCCATCCATATTATTGCTAAGGTTCATAATTAATTATTTTATATTGTTAGCCTATGTCATACATGCAATGATATTATTACGAAAGTAAATTCAACATGCAATAGTTATCAAACTGAATCAAAATTAATTATTTTTTATTCTATATGCAATAAAATTGCATTGTTTATAACGAAGTTATAATAAAATTTACAATTCAATTTGTACTACAATATTAGTAAACAAAAATTCAAAACACAGAAAAGTAAGTAAGTAATAATGTTAAGTAATGAAATTCAAAATGACATTATTTCTGTGAAAATTCTAAGCTTGCAGGTTCTTGTTATGGAGACATGGGTATCATGATTGCATAGAAGACTTGAGATGGTAAAAGTAACAGATGGTAAAAGTTCCCTACCTTAGAGGAACGATTATTAGATTGACCCACACACACTTACCATACTTTTTATTAAAAGCTTTGCCTTTTAATTTAAAAATTTGTTTTGTTACTAAAAGAATGTGCTAGTATTTTGAGTAATAAAAGGGTATAAACATGTTTAGCTTCAGATAGAAATTGTAATACTAATAAATATTTTTTACCTTCACTGTGGGGGGTGAGAAAGGAATCTTCTATCCGCAAAATCCATTGGTCACTAACTCAAACTTCATTTTTATTTTTTAGAACAATCACACTTCAAGTAAAATTTTACGCTAATGGATTAAAAGATTGCCTGATAAGTCTTCAAATACACACTTTACACTGATCATCAAAATATGTTTATGAAAACAAGGCAGTTCACGCCCGATTCGTTACTTTTCTTCAGCGAAAATTGATTTAACGTAACGCGCTTACACTTGGATGCATTTTTCACGGATATTATTAGTTTTGTTAACACATACGATACCTTTACATATATTATTGACACTAATTTGTTATTAAATTGACGCGAACAAACGAGCTGAAGATCCAAGTTGCAAGTACGACGAGTCAACAACCGTTTGACAGCATGCACACCCGCACACACTGACAGTGTTACCAGATATTTTTTTCTCGAATAGCCTTGCCGGAGTGCGCGTGTAGCCCCGAGAATCGAGATAATCAATAGATATTAATCTAGGGTTCGAAGTATAGGAGCTAAAAAAAGTCATCGGCAGTCAATTTCATATCACTTTGTTGAAAAAGCCAAGCCCAATGACCTTTTTTTTAGTCCAAGCGCTGAATTGATACTAAATAATATATATTGGCAGCACTGGACATGGCCCACAGTAGGTACACTGAATATAGCCGATCGGCTACGTGTAGCCAATGCATAAAATATGATAGCCGCTCGGTAACGGAGATAACTCCATTGGCGCTTAATAGCCCCATCTGGCAACACTGCACACTGACAGGCCTTCCTTGTAAATTGCAGAGTTGCGAACGCGATGCCATATTGTTACCATGTCTACTATTTATTTTCCCCACAATTTATTCGCGTAACATTGAATTTTGTGTGATTTTTAAAATGAAGTAAAAAAACTAACTGATTTGTTCATTAATGTCATTAATTATGTCTTTCTATTTTTTACATTCAATACAACTTTATACAATTACATAATCTTTATTGATTCAAGTCAACATGGAGTTGAGGGTATTTTAATAACATTTGAAGTAAAAAAGCAATAATAATTATTGATATGGTGTCAACATACCTGATGGTTTTTCAGTGCATTAAAACGTAGTGATTAAGTACTCTGTGCCACTGCACAAAAACGTTGTCTTGTTATGCACTTAACAAGACAACGTTTTTCATCGCTCCCGTTCTTAGTGCTTCGAGTACTTGAGTATCGATCGATACTGAAATATCGATATTTGATACTCACCCCTTGCTATTAATTATTGTTAAATACATGGCAATACTTTATTTGTCTATTTTTTAGTCTGTAGAATTTAGAATTCTACTGCATAATAGTGACATCTCTTTATTCCCAAGTTTAGTGTTTACTGTTTACTATTAAATTAAAATCTACTCGCAGATGCCAGCACTTTCGGCTGTTTTATAATATATGGGTGTTTTTCAGAAAAAATGACCCTAGCGAAATCGCGATGTCCCACAACTTCGTTTGTGTTTATTTAATTTTTCTTCATTATTATTCTGCAAGTCAATCATTATAAAACAAGAATAACTATTTTTGTATCATATTAAATTAAGTAATACCATAATATATATGTATTTTCAAAGATATTAAAAGGACAAGAAAAAATGAGGTGATGATTTCGTATGTCCCACAGTGCTCTCAGAAACTTCAAGACATTCGCATTTAGTTTAGAAGCACTGCTAATACTTTTAAAGTGAACTAATTTAGTCTCTATATATTTAAAATGCCTTTTTGGTCTTCGAATTCATATAATTACTGGTTATTTTAGCAAAAATATCGATATAAATGTTGTCCTACGAAAATCGAGGTACGGGAAAATCCTGTTTCGTCACAACGATTTAGAGGTGTTCTTGGGTAAAAATCTACTATTTTGAAGTTAATTTGTGTTCCTGGTACCTTTGTGATATGCTGGCAGTCGTCATTTTACAGAACAAACGACCATAGGGTCCAAAACCTGTGACGAAAGCATTGTGTTTTCGGCGTACAAAAAAAGTGTTCCCAGATAGTCACTGGATTTTCCAAGGTAAATAACCTTATTAGTAACATATCTTGTGTTATTTAAAGATCAACTAACAGACTACAAGATAACTTAAGCACATCAAACTTATATATGTAAATGTATTTAATTTTTAATAAAATAAGTCTGCTGGCATGAAAACGTCACGTCATGTTCGTCACGTGACATAGGGTCGATGTGCCAGTATACGGCCTTTTAGTGGAGTTGGCCACTTTGGGCGAGTGAAAACATATGTTATCTACACGCAAAATAGTCGATCTATGTGTATTTGGATCCCTAATATAGTCAAGATGTGAAATAAAAAATAAACCAGTGCCGCCCCATGTATAAATTTTAAAATATAACGGATAAAGTGAAAAACTAGCGATTGTGCCAGTATACGGCCCCCTGTGCCGGTATACGGCCCCTAGTGTGCCAGTACCCGGCCACCCCTTAAAAATTAATAATAGGCTCAGAATACAACGAATTATTACTGATATACAATATTTATTATTATTATAAACATTTACTCACATCTTATTACTGAAAAAGTGGCCAAGTGCGAGTCGGACTTGCCTTTGAAGTGTTCCATTGAAAATGTGCTATATCTCAAAAACTGCTGATTATATCTCATTCAAACCAATTTTCGTTTAAAGTATTCATTGAGATCTCCAGCTTATTTTAAAAGTTAGAGGGGGGGGGGGGGGGTCACATTTTACCACTTTGAAAGTGTCTATCTTTCAAACAATTGACTTTAAGAAAGAATGGTTAGGAACATCAATGTCATTTTTGAATACCTATCTACAGACACGCACGTATAAGTTACATAAATAAAAAAATATTTTTTACTTTCAGTTCCATGTATGAAACCCCCGCTAGACCAACAGACAGACAGATATGACAAATTTATTAGGGTTTTGTCCATTTGGCTACGGAACCCTAAAAAGTAGGTGTTTTTAAAATTTTGTTCTGTTGTTCGTATGCCAGAGAGGTCTCTTCTGCCATTCTCTTTGTTTCGAATATCATGAAGAGCTTTTGTTACATCTTCATAGGAGAACTGGGAAATCTTTTTATCTTCTTATTTATTTGGAGGTTCATCAAAAACATTAAATAATAAATATATAATATTTTAGGGTTCCGTATCATTATTATAGATCACTAATTCTGGGGGTCTGTCTGTTCGTCTTTAACTGTCATGTCTTTGCACACATTATTCACACATACCAAATGAAAAGGCTCGTTGTGAGGGTCTTTAATTATAAGATTAATAGTTTTAAAGTTAAATATAAAAAATAGATAAATATTAATCTTTCTCCTCCCTTGCCTAATCTCCAAAACTACCAACCAAGCGAAATATTCGAAAAAAAAAGTGCTTGTAACAGGCGAGGAAAATGAATGAAAAACAGGAGTAAAAAAAGCGGCCAAGTGCGAGTCGGACTCGCCCATGAAGGGTTCCGTAGTAGCAAGTAACATAATATAAAAGTTCTTGAAGTTCGTTGTAACTTTGATCGAGGTAAATTGCGGTTTACGATTTATGACGTATTAAAAAAAACTATTTACTAGATCTCGTTCAAACCAATTTTCGTTGGAAGTTTGCATGGTAATGTACATCATATATTTTTTTTAGTTTTATCATTCTCTTATTTTAGAAGTTACAGGGGGGGGACACACTTTTTACCACTTTGGAAGTGTCTCTCGCGCAAACTATTCAGTTTAGAAAAAAATGATACTAGAAACCTTAATATCATTTTTAAAGACCTATTCATAGATACCCCCCCACACGTATGGGTTTGATGAAAAAGATATTTTTGAGTTTCAGTTCTAAATATGGGGAACCCCCAAAATTTATTGTTTTTTTTTCTATTTTTGTGTGAAAATCTTAATGCGGTTCACAGAATACATCTACTTACCAAGTTTCAACAGTATAGTTCCTATAGTTTCGGAAAAAAGTGACTGTGACATACGGACGGACGGACAGACAGACAGACAGACAGACAGTCAGACAGACTGACAGACAGACAGACAGACAGACAGACAGACAGACAGACATGACGAATCTATAAGGGTTCCGTTTTTTGCCATTTGGCTACGGAACCCTAAAAAAACCTATTACCTATACATGTATTATTGGTCATAGGTACGGAACCCTTTCGACACGGGTGTAAGTCGCACTTGGCCAGTTTTTTTAAATGAACCCCACAATTAATTTTAATTTAAGTAGGTACCTACTAAATGTTAATCTCGTAAAATACCATATAGCTAACTGTATTAGTAAGCGGAGACCTATTTAGTACCTGTTTATGTTTCAGTGAATTAGAAATATAAAGAAAACATGTGGCCGAATACTGGCTTACGGCATCTTTACACTTATGACTGGGTGAGCCAGTACCCGGCCACCCGGCCGTATACTAGCGTTTTACATAAATTGTTATTCCAGTACCCGGCCACCTCATTTTTGTATAATTAAACGCTATAATTGGAAAAAATACACATTAATAATAAAGATCAGTTAGTGATGAAAGTAATAACACCAGTAACATAAGTAAATAACTAATACAAAATAATAAAACTTCCCTTCGAACGCCGCACTGCTTCGTATTTCTTAGCTTGTTTATCGCATGTGCGCACAACATTTAGACAAGAGGTAAACTGAATGGATTTTTTTAGCTTACTGGTTAAGTGAATAGTTGTAAATATTGCAAATTCAAATTACTACATTATCTGAAATACGTTTAAAACTTACACTTTACTATTATATCATGTAGAAATCTTATTATCTCTAATTAAAGAAACGTAGTCCGTCAGGTGGCCGGGTACTGGCGCATGGCCGGCTACTGGCACATCGACCCTACTACTGGAACAATTTTCGTGACGAACTTGAATTATAAAGCTTTATATACAATGAATGTATTACAATTATTCTTACTCTGTCTGTCCGACTGTAACACATATTTCAATCGCTATATATATGTATATATAATATAAATTTTGGCTTGGTTAAGGGCGGGGCAATTATCTCGGTGGGGCAGATTTAATGTAAAGTTTTTTTAGTAAAAAATATAGAGAAAAAATAAAGAAAAACCGTGAGAAATACTACGGGAGAAGCAATTGGCGAAATTAAAAAGAATAGAAAGAAAATATAAGTGACAAAGGATCAAGAAAAAGAAAACCACAGAAAAGTAAGGAGAGAAGCTAAGAAAAAACAGAACCAAAAAAAAAAGTGATGATGGAAACATGAATTCGACAAAAGAAAATCTAGCTCCTGTGTGTGCCTCCTCCTACATAAAACCTTTAGTTACAATAAATAAATTAAAACGGAGGCTAGAAAAATATTGTTAACAAAGTTATTAATATGGACACTGCTTTATTTGTTCCTTCTCCGTCACGCTAACCTCCCGATAGTCACTGTCCCATGTTTTGGTGATGCTAATATTGGTCTTAAAATAATTATAAAATAATTTCCAGTATTTCATTTAAAACAAAAACTATTTAATGTTAACACAGAAGTCATTACTTTGTTTGATATAAGAATTTGTTAGGGATATAATTAGAAAAAGTATATTTTTGATACGTATTTGGCTGCGTTGTGACGAACTTGAAACACTTTGACTGTTTTTTAATGAATAGAAATAAAAATTGTTAATTTTTTATTCATTTTCAGAAAGACTTTGATGTTACATTGTTACTAATAAAAGATGATTTTATTTTAATAATTCTTTGTTTTATTTCTGATTGATTATTTGTTGTGACGCAAAGGAACGGTGTTCATCACATGCTGACAAAAAAACTCAAATATTTCATGTATTTTCCAAAGTTTTTGCATATAAAATAGATAATCATTTAATTAAGACTTTCTTGATCCCATATATTGCAATAAAAAACCATTTCATGTACAAAAAAAATTTCGTTTCCCAATCGTCACAGGGTCATTTTTTCTGAAAAACACCCATATCTGACAGCATCACAAACATGTATACCCAGAGTAGACACGGCAAGTTCATACAATTCACGTGTAACAATTAGGATTTGAAATCCTAATGAGGCGCCGTGTCATTTAGTCGGACTTTCATTGCTATTGGCAACAGATGTCAACTGAAATAACGAAAAATGCCTGATTTTAATGTTATAAACTGTAGAAAATCTACAAATATAGTTAGGAAAGATAAAGAAAACATTTTCTTTCATCGCTAAGTAATTTCGTTATAAAATTGTGTTCCTATCTATTTAAAATAAATTAATTTAATGTTTATTGTGGTTTTACCACGCTTTACAATAACGAGCACTTACTGAGTATATGTACTACATACTACACAATACATTGCTCATTTTGGTTTAAAAAATTTAGGGTTTCTTTGTTGGAACGCGCAATGAAAATACAACAATCGTTACTATCAATCGTTGCTAAGTAACGTTTTACTTCGTGGTACTGTCAATATTGTCGTTTTTCGGTCAAATATAGTATATAGTGTTTTTCATTTACCCTGTCTTGTCTCGATTCTAATCGATTTTGAGAATCGTCGAATAAATAAATATTCTCATAGATATATATTTTGTAACACAAATTTTATTCCAAAGGTAACTAACTGTATTTTTTATAGTTTCGTCATATCTGTTCGCCCGTACGTCCGTCTATTCGCAAATTGGTACTGAGAACCTAAGAGCTAGAAAGGTGTAATTTGGCATGGATGTACATAATTATTTATTAAAACTACAAAGTCGTAGAATAAAATATTAAAAATATTTATTTACCGCAGTTCAAGTGGGGATGGATTTTTTTCCTTGGCTACCAAAAACAGATAGTGTAAGGTATCGTTGCAAAGATATTTAAAAAAATATTATGGGTTCGGTTTAAAGAACATTATTGTCATATGAATACAACAATTTCAGTAATAGGTGAAATAATTTCATTTTCACTAATAATTCTAATAAGGAAAATGAGCTAAAATTATAAAATGCTAATTTTCTTAAAAAAAACTAATAAAAGTGATAATTTTGGTTCAAGTTTCCGCCAGCTAAAAAGGTGGAGTTCGACATGTGAAAAAATTCACACGGTTACAAAATATTTGCAGGTTAACGAGTAATAATCGATCAACTTACAAGTATAGAACCCTACATTGCGCATGGCCTAATACAAGCTCTTGACCAGTTGTTTTTCATCAATCGAAAGAATATTTCAAATCGGTCTAAATTAATGGTGGTACAATTTGTTATTTTGATTATTAAATTACAAAGGTTTTGATTTCAATAAATAAATGATTATATTTTGTTTAATTCTCTTTTTTTATTTTGCATAAAATTTTGAAGTAGGGAATTTAATATGATATTGATCTGTTTATTTATATTTTTGAAACGTGTTTATAATTTTAATAAAAATTTAATAAATTTTATAATTTGTGTTTATAATAAATAATCAAGTTAAATCAAACTCACCCCAATGATATTTAATAACAAAATATTAACAAAAGAAAATTATTTATTTGGTTTTATTCAGCACTATAACCTATACGTACAATAACAACCAACCAGACTGATTATAATCGGTTATCGATATCGAGAATCGGTAAGAAATCGGTTTCGTATTGGTATTGCTAGGAAGAGGTATATCAATCACTAAAATATTCTTGTGACATAACATTGTGTCAAAAAAAGTGACACGCTTGGTTTTCATACAATTCGAGGTACATGCCTCATCTACTCTAGGTATATATGTCTGTGGACAGCATTGACAGCTAAACAATGTAAAGTTTAGTGTTTTTACGGAAAACTAGATGGCGCGTATCTGTACTTTTAAAAAACTTCTTGGGTGTTGGTGATCATAAAATTCCTTATTCTGTAGATGGCGGTTTTATACATTTTTGGCAGAGATAATAGACTTTGAAGAATGCATCCCTTTTTAGGGTTCCGTAGCCGAATGGCAAAAGACGGAACCCTTATGGATTCGTCATGTCTGTCTGTCTGTCCGTCCGTATGTCACAGCCACTTTTTTCCGAAACTATAAGACCTATACTATACCATTGAAACTTGGTAAGTAGTGTATTCTGTGAACCGCATCAAAAATGTTTTTTTCATCAAACCCATACGTGTGGGGTGGGGTATCTATGAATAGGTCTTCAAAAATGATATTGAGGTTTCTAATATCATTTTTTTCTAAACTGAATAGTTTGCGCGAGAGACACTTCCAAAGTGGTAAAATGTGTGTCCCCCCCCCCGTAACTTCTAAAATAAGGGAATGATAAAACTGAAAAAAATATATGATGTAGGTACATAATACTAAGCAAGCTTCCAACGAAAATTGGTTTGAATGAGATC